>LR991097.1:15000-1215000 GCA_905163515.2 Lymantria monacha
TAACCTAACCTAACCTAACCTAACCTAACCTAACCTAACCTAACCTAACCTAACCTAACCTAACCTAACCTAACCTAACCTAACCTCAGCTGGGGTCTCCATCCCGAGGTGGTGCGATCAATATACGTGGCCACGGTGGAGCCAATCATTCTATACGCGGCCAGCGCATGGGCCCATGCCGCCGATAAAAAAGGTATAAAAAAGAGGCTAAATATGATACAGAGACCCTTTGCGCAAAAGCTATGTAAAGCGTACAAAACAGTCTCCCTTAATGCGGCCCTCGTCCTGGCAGGAATACTCCCCCTGGACCTGCGATTAAAAGAAAACGCCCTCCTATATGAGGCAAGGAAAGGAACATCGCAGATAATGAAGGACGACATGGAAATAGAGAGACAGGTAGACTACGCGAAGAGACCGCACCCGGCACGGCACATTCGTAGGCAACTCCAAGTCATTGAAAATGAGGAGGAGTTGGAGGAGCGAGTGGACAGTGCAGTCAGGATATTCACAGATGGAAGCAAAATTGAGGGGAAGGTTGGGGCCTCCCTATCAATATGAACAGGTGGGGTAGAGATAAAGACCCAAAAACTCAAGCTGCATCCTTGCTGCACTGTGTACCAGGCAGAGCTGTACGCGGTGTGCCGAGCAGCAGAAATCGCCGAGAAAGGTAGAAGCCAAAGCTACGCTATTATCAGCGACTCAAGAGCGGCACTGGACTCTATTGTAAATAATAATATACCCCACCCACTAGCGGTTCGGACCCGTGAATTTTTGGAGAAGAGCAACAACAAAAACAAAATAGTTAACCTCTACTGGATAAGGGCGCATGCGGGAAGACAGGGCAATGAAAGAGCTGATTCACTCGCTAAAGAGGCAGCCCTAAATACAAAAACTAAGCCAAACTACGACAAGTGCCCGATTTCATTCATCCAGAGATTGATCCGTGAGAGGTCTCTTGATGAATGGAATAAAAGATATCAGACAGACACGGTGGCAAAAGTTACAAAAATCTTTTTCCCGGATGCAGTGGAAGCCTACCGCATAATAATAAAAATCAAAATGAAAGGTGAACTAACGCAGATCCTAACGGGACACGGCGGGTTCTCGGATTACCTCAACAGATTTAAGTGTAAAGATAACCCGTCTTGCATCTGTGAACCAGACATACCCGAAACTGTAGAGCACCTCATACTGCACTGCCCAATGAACACGACAAAAAGACACACACTCGAACACAGCATTAACACTGCGCTAAATAAACACAATATACATACAATCATTAAGGACCCACAAAAGAGAGCTAAGTTCCTACAATATTGCTTAGAAGTGGCGCGTATAGCAATAGCGAGAAACAAAACATAAGAGCGAAATGTAAATACAAGTAAAGCGATAAATAGAGCGTTGCATAAAACAGTACATTGTGGAGCATAGCACATCTAAAAGCAGTATACAATAAATAATACGTAATATTGCAAAAGAAGAGAGTAACCGTAAAAATAATGTAGCATAATATAATAGAAGAAAAATTTAAAATGTAATACACTACAATGAAATGTAGAATGCGAAAATATAATGTAAAAAGTGTATATAGACAGTTAGATGTATAATATAAGTGTAAAGTAATAATGTAATAAATAATAGGAAAGAGTGTAAATATTAAGTATGTATTAAAATACAAACCTAATTGGTAAAATGTAATATAGTAAAACATAGAAGAAGAAAAACTAAACTATAATACAATACAAAGATAAGTAGAATAATAAATTATAATGTACAAAATGTATAGATACAGTAAGACGTAGAGTAATATAAGAGAAAATAGGAAACGTAATTAATAATAATAAATCCAAATGCAATGTAAGTAATTAATTGTAGATAATACATGGAAATAATTTAAATGTAAATATAGTGTAATATATGTAATATAAAATGAAAAGTAGACAATAAGCAGAGATGTAATTTAGCATAAGTATAGATAATAGATAGTAGTGCAATGAAATGTTCTGTAATATGCATGTATACAGATTAATGTAAAAAAGAACACTGTCTAGCAACAAAATAAAAAAGCAAAGCTAGACCTAGAAAAGAAAATAAAGAAAGCATGAATAGATCAAAAAGATAAAGAAAACCCCTGATTATGTTAGGGAATAGAAAAAAAAAAAAAAAAAAAAAAACCTAACCTAACCTAACCGACGGGGACGACGAAGACCACTGCCAAACCAGAAGCCTAGCAGACAGAGCCGTAAATCTTACCCATGATGTACATGAACAAGAATTTACGGCCACAGAGCTACGGCTAGCAGTGGCCGACTTCAACCCTAAGAAGGCTCCCGGCGCTGATAGCTTGACAGCCGACATTTGTGCCGAGATTATCCATCAAGACACAAATCTACATATAGCGCTGCTGAATAAGTGCTGGGAACTTAACCACTTCCCTAAACCCTGGAAAGAGGCAACCGTGGTGATGTTGAGAAAACCGGGCAAGGACACCTACACGCACCCCAAGTCATATAGACCCATTGGCTTGCTTCCGGTCATGGGGCAAAACTTGAAAAAATGTTGGTCAAAAGACTTGCATGGCACTTCATCCCCAGGATGAGTCCACGACAATATGGATTTACGCCACAACGGTCTACCGAGGATGCCCTCTATGACCTAATGACCCATGTGAAAAGCAAACTTCTGGAGAAGAAGCTGATCACCATGGTGTCGCTGGACATAGAGGGCGCCTTCGATAGTGCCTGGTGGCCGGCCATAAAAGTCAGGATGATGGAAGAGAAGTGCACTGATAAACTACGCAAGACCATGGCCAGCTACCTAAATGACAGGACAGTCAGAGTAAGGTACGCTGGCCTGGAGCATCTCCAATCTACCAGCATGGGGTGCGTGCAGGGATCCATTGGGGGCCCTATACTATGGAATCTCCTGTTGGACCCTTTGTTAAAAGATCTCACGGGGAGAGGATTTTGCGGATGACGTAGTTCTCGTCTTCTCGGGGGATACGGCGGAGGAAATCCAGCGAAGGGGCAATCCAATCCTTGAGCATGTTCGGAAGTGGGGCGTCAGAAACAAACTCAGGTTTGCACCTCATAAAACCATGGCTATGGTGCTAACCAACAAATTGAAGTACGACGTCCCACGGCTGACCATGGGTGGGGAGTGGATTGCTCTATCGAAGGAGATCAAGATCCTGGGGCTGACGATAGATAGCGGGTTGACGTTCGGCGCCCACGTTGCAAACGTATGTGGGAAGGCGCTGGGCGTCTACAAGCAGCTGTCGAGAGCCGCCAGGGTCAGCTGGGGTCTCCACCCGGAAGTGGTGCGCACCATATACAATGTAGCGGTTGAGCCGATAATCACTTATGCTGCCAGCGTGTGGGCTGCAGAGACTAGAAAGAAATAAGTCCAAAAGCATTTAAATATGGTTTTTCACACAGAGATTGGTGAGAGTATATCGCACGGTGTCTCTCAACGCTGCCTTGGTGCTGGCTGGGGTTCTCCCTCTTGATATTCGAGTGAGGGAAAATGCCTCCCTCTACGAGATCAGGAGGGGCTTGCGCCGGCCGGTGCCGGGAGGGGAGGTGGAGGCACCGTTGCTTTATATAGAGCGACCGCATCCAGCAGAACATATGGACCACGGTTTCATAGAAATCGATGCCGAAGAAGAAATCGAGGACAAGGTGAACAGTGCAGTGCAATTATACACTGACGGCTCTAAAATCAACGGTAAAGTGGGAGCGGCCATATCTGTATGGGAGGGGGCCACAGAAACCAAAAGCCTGAAGTATAATTTACCAATGTACTGCACTGTCTACCAAGCGGAAATACTGGCCATATGCGAAGCTGTCAAAGTGCTGGTGCGAAGTGGATATAGCTCTGGAGCGATACTGAGCGATTCGAGGGCCGCTCTGGAGACTTTAGTCAACAACAATGCAACAAATAGACTGGCTGCAGAAGCAAGGACATGCATAAGAAAAGCAGTGAGAGAGGGAAAAAGAATTGAGCTATTTTGGGTGAAAGCCCATGCAGGGATCCCAGGAAACGAACGTGCCGACCAGTTAGCAAAGGACGCCGCACTGAAACTCAAGAAAAAGCCTTTTTATGATTGCTGTCCGGTCTCATTCGCCAAGCGCGAGATTCGTGAGGGGGCACTTGGCGAATGGGATAAAAGTTATACAGATGGAGTCTCCGCTAACGTCACGAGAATGTTCCTACCCAACATAAAAGACGCGTACCCCATAGTCAAAAAAACTACACACAAACAATATATTAACACAGATACTGACGGGGCATGGTGGGTTCTCCGAATATCTGCATCGCTTTGGGTGCAAAGAGAGCCTATCATGTACCTGTGATCCTGAGGTGGGGGAGTCGGTGTTGCATCTGATACTCGACTGCCCTATACACATGAGAAACAGATACAGCAACGAACAAACACTGGACACAGAGATCACCTACCAGAATGTAAGAATAATAATGTCTGACAAAAGTAAAAGGTCAAAATTTTTAGAGTTTTGTACAAAGGTAGCCCAAACTGTAATAACTAGAAATAAGATGTAAATGTACTATTGAACTGTATTTATTAGATTAATTATGAAGATGTAACCAGTAATAATATATTAATAATGCAATTGTATAATAGTAGTAATAATATAATAACAATGTAACTAGTAAAAATATAATAATTATGAATGTAGTAATAAAGATAAGACAATCCCGAGCAGGGAACTGAATAACTAATTTCCCCATTGTAAATAAGTAGAGTAGTTAATCTCTGATAATGTCAGAGGCGTTCGTGGGCCGGGTCCAGTACCCGGACAAAATAAATAAAAAATAAAAAAAAAATAAAAAAAAAACCTAACCTAACCTAACTTAATCTACTATACTTTTGCTATTCTAATCGTTATCAATAGTCGGGATCGTTCTCCAGAGCACCTGAAACATAGTTATTTTAACATTTTAATTGAATTAAATTACACATTTGTTATACTCACCTTCTGTGAAGTGTATCCATAGAATCGGTGTGCAATCGCATTTAATACGTTTGTACTACCATCATCTAGCATATCAAACAGTTTCACCATTCTGCATCTTTATTTTTTTCAGTTATTCACACTTTTCGTTAATTAAAATACACTTAATAAAAAATTCTTTAAAAATAGTCGCTGAACTCACATTCTGCGAAGTGCATCCATCGATTCGCCGTGCTGCAATTTTTCATAAGTTGCTAGTACCATCATCTAACCTCACCGTAAATATAATCCCTCCGCACCTGATACTTTTTGTATAAAAAATTATTTTCGTATAAAAAATTACACTTGTAAAAATTGTATAAAAAATTCAACTTGGTACTCACCATCTGTGAAGTACACCTGCCGCAGCGTTGTGAAAACGCTTACAATATCTTCGCTTAATCACCAGCTATCTCTCCTATAAAATTCACCCACTTGCACCACATAATTTGGTGGTGGTCGCCACTTTTGTCATAAATTATAGTAAATTTTGATCACTTTTCAGTCTTTTAATTTTTTCTCAACATTTTTGTACCGGACCCTGTCCGGATTTCAATTTTATCTAATAGTACGTCTCGAGACGAACACTCCGATACCCCACCAGTGGGGTTTCGAGACGTTGCACACCCAGTTTTTCGCCCACCCGACCGATTTTGTTAATAAAAATAGCACGCACTCTTCCAAAACTTTCTCAACTTTCTTCTGATTGCCTTATAATTATCATTTTCCAATAGATCTAATCGAGACGAACTCTTAGACACCTCATTCATCGTTCTAAGTAGTTTCTGAGTTTTATAATAAAATAAAAACCGTTAATAAATAGTCATTTCCCGCTCAAAAGTTCACTATACCCCGGTACAACTTGCAAATTTCGTACAAAAAATTTTCTAAGAACACAATTTTGGGTGTTGTTTTGGGTTCCTGGTAGTTAATCTACTATACTTTTGCTATTCTAATCGTTATCAATAGTCGGGATCGTTCTCCAGAGCACTGAAACATAGTAATTTTAACATTTTAATTGAATTAAATTACACATTTGTTATACTCACTTTCTGTGAAGTGTATCCATAGAATCGGTGTGCAATCATATTTTATACGTTTGTACTACCATCATCTAGCATATCAAACAGTTTCACCTTTCTGCATCTTCATTTTTTTCAGTTATTCACACTTTTCGTTAATTAAAATACACTTAATAAAAAATTCTTTAAAAATAGTCGCTGCACTCACATTCATTTTTATTTTTTTTATTATTTTTAGTTATAGGCTTTTGTTTTAAGCTTTGGTTACGGAACCCCGAAAAGGTTGAACTCCCATAAAAGATTGGTAGAATGGAAATACTCTTTAAAATTGGAATGTCTCGAAAGTTACAATACTGTATTAATATGGCATTTGAAGGTTTCTAAGCTTTAAAGAGGTCATACACTTTTAGGACAAGGTGTCATAGGAACGTGGAGTTTGAAATTTAAAATTATTGGACAGCAATTTTCTAAGCCGAATATTGTAATTGAGAGCCATGCTAACACATTGCATCAAATAACTGAAATCCATCGATCATAAGATGCATTAACCGTTTTTATTTGACTCTGGCGAAGGTATTTTTACCGTATAATGATTAGGAAAGGAGAAGATAGTCATTTGCTATATTTTTTTCGCTGTTTAGTCAGCTCTTAATCAACATATTTGCAAAAATCGAGACGGAATGGTTGAATTATATTAGGAACAATCACTAAGATACGATATAGAGACAGCATGCAGCATGACAGCATTGATGATGATCAGATGGGTCGCAAGACGCCATGATGTACTTATGTGCGCTACTGCGGTCGTTTCAATTTCTTTAAACCATTTACTTGCAAATATTTGAAAACATACGAAGGGGTCAAATATCAAAATAAATCCTTTGAATAAGTGATAAACCCCACTTCAAACAACCGGTCGAGTTCCTTAATACACCGAAGCCTCCCGATATCTCAGCTCACATCTTAAAATTCAGAGTTAGCGCGCCAAAATTATACAATGTTTGCAAGAAAAAACATTCTAAGATTCTTCAAATGTCATCAAATTACCTCTTCAAATTTCAGTGAGTGCAGTTTGCCATCAAAGTCTACTTCGCAATGACCATAAACAAAGCTCGAGGTCAAATTCTTAAGGTAGCGGGAGTAGACTTGAAAGAGAGCTGCTCTTGCCGTAGGCAATTGAATGTAACATGCTTCAGAGTAAGCTCACAGAGAAGCCTGGTAATCCTCATTTCAATCCGAAAGGAAAACAAAAGATATTGTTTACAAAGAAATACTGCAGTTGGTGTAGTATCGCGGGTGCATGGACCGGGTTTAGTCCGTCACCCGCAGAAAGCGCAGCCTCATTAAGGCGACGCCTCGGCATCACATTTGTTTATTGCCGGGGCGTCTATAATGATGATACCCGAAAGGATAACCCATCGGGTCGGCCATGGATGTCAAGGAAGCGGTACCAGAGGTCAGCCTAATTTCGATGCTAAGCACGGTGGGTTATGGGGCCGCACACTGCCCTTCCGTCACCTCGGTCAATGGGCGCAGCTGTTTAAAACGTAGCCTTCTAAGAAAAAGCCTCGTGTCCATAATATATAACAAAATATTTTATAAATATACAAACATGTAAACACAATAATTTATAAAACATAATAAACTTAATAACGTAAAAAACCAAAAAAAACTATTAGAACCATTTTTGACTTCTACGCGGCCGAAAACGCGGGCAAATGTTAGTAATTAATAAAATAATGAAAAGGCAAAAAATGATAAAAAGGAAGCTAAGGATCCGAACCGTGCTCCGGTTTGTTGGGATTAGATTACTCTATGTTCCAACTGAGCTATGTCTGTTCTTAATGACAGCGTCAAAATTTGCCTTCATATGTTAATAGTTTTCAGCCAATGAAAAATTATATTTTTTATTGCCTGAAAATACAGACAAAACAATATTTTCTAGAAATGAAACCTAGCTAGATCAATTAATCGCCCCCGAAACCCTCTATATGCCAAATTTCATGCAAATTGTTGGTGCCGTTTCCGAGATCCGGAATATATATATATATATACAAGGTGGAGACGACCATGCGGCAATAATTTTAATTTAGTGTATCTGATGACTTGCCCAGCCGGTATACAAACTTTGAATATAATATGTCGTATAGTTTAGCTACAGCACATTACTTTGTATTATTAACATTTACCCCACTCTGTATAAAAAATTAAAATTATATGCCTATAACTACGAGATCAATGACCTCCCGGGCTGCATTGGTATCAATTAATATGAAGGTAGTACCTACACTACCGTCCAAAAGTTTGGAAGCACACCTGTTTTCAAACAAAACAAATAAATGCCGACTAATAGCGGTAAAAATTAGCAATAATCTTAAGTTTTACAACCTTTTACGACTGTCTACACAAACACAAAAGGATTATTATCCTACATTCATCAAGTTTTATGGAATTCCTTAATATTGACGAAACACGTGTTTTATGACTTAATCCGTCGGCTACTTTATCCTATGCAATGGTGTAGTTTTATTGATAATGTTTGCTGGTTTTAACTTTTTTAGACCTTATTCAGTCGCACTTGAGCATTGGCACGTGAAAGTTGTGATATTAACATTGTCTGTATTCGAAAGATATCGGCTACTACTTTGACCGTATTTTTTCTTCTGAAAATGGCAAAACGCAAGCAAATCACGCTTGAACAGCGAAGCGCTATTTGCACTCTACGCGAGGAAGGATACAGTGAACGTCAAATCGCAGAAAGGCTCGGAATTCCTTGTAAAGGTGTCCACTATACCCTTGCTAGAAAACAAGAAACGGGGAAAAATGAAGATAGAAAGAGATCTGGTAGGCCCAAATCCACAACAAATCAAGAGGACAACTTCATTAGAGTTCTTTCTAAACGGAATCGACGCTTAACTGCACCACAGATCACTGCAGCTCTGAATGATACGCGAGAAACACCCATTTCAACAACTACTGTTAAAAGACGCTTACTGTCTGCGGGATTAAGAGGATGTGTTGCTGCTAAAAAACCCAAACTAACAAATCGACATAAGAAAAATAGACTAGAATGGGCAAAAGCGCATAAAAACTGGACTATAGAACAATGGGAAAATGTCCTTTGGAGTGACGAATCAAAATTTCAGATTTTCGGATCCAATAGACGTGTCTTTGTACGCCGGTCAAAAGAAGAGAGGGCTTCAGAGGCATGTACAGTGCCTACCATCAAACATGGTGGTGGTAATGTCATGGTTTGGGGGTGTTTTGGCAACAGTAAACCCGGCAATCTTGTGAGGATAACCGGAAAATTAAACAAGGAAGGCTATTTAAAAATTCTCCAAGATTCTGCCATACCCAGTGGACTAAGTCTCATTGGTTCTGGATTCATTTTTCAACAGGATAATGATCCTAAGCATTCGTCTAAATTGTGCCAGAACTTTTTAAACAAGAAAAAAGCTGAAAACATTTTAAACATCATGCAATGGCCATCTCAATCCCCTGATCTTTCTCCCATTGAACTTGTTTGGGATGAACTTGACAGGAGGGTGAAAAGTCGTTGTCCTACGAGCTCAGAACATTTGTGGCAGCTATTAGAGAACGAATGGAACAAATTAGATAAAGATTATTTTAAAAAATTGATTAATAGAATGCCCAGAATATGTGAGAAGATTATAAAGGAGAAAGGTGGACACTTTGATGAAGCTAAAATTTAATCTAATTTACCATTGTATATTATTTTTTTATTTTGTTTAAGTTAGTTTCTGTTTGTTCTTTATTTTTTTATCAATACATTTAAATTTAAATGACTTAGTTTGGTTTTATTCGATTTTACCTTGCTGCTTCCAAACTTTTGGACTGTAGTGTACATATCGCCATGTTACCACTTCAAGTCTTCGCCAAACGCAATACAAATCAATGCATATTATACCTTATTCCTGAGTCTCAAGATCCATATAAACCGTGTCATCAGACTTAAATAAGAAATTTGAAACTACCTAATGCGGCATAATGAAAGAAGATCCCGGTTTCATCAAGGTCAACTAAATGTGCGAAAGGGACAATTTTTTTTTTTTTGTTTCGCTTTATTGTTCAAAAGTATTATACCTAATAGGTCTGTAGGTCAGTGTGGCATCGTGATCTTGTGATGTGAACGTCGCGTCGCATGCGGTATTGATGATTTGCAAATTGTGACTGCTGCCTACCTAGTCAACTACTTTTGTTTATGACGTTTAAAAGTGTGTTGTGCGACATAGGAAGTTTTTTTTCTAGTGAACATGTAGTATCTGAGTAGGTAACTGTAATTTTTTAAGTGAATTGTGCTAAATTAGACGCTTACTTTGTGTTAGAATAGTAATTTTTCTCATTTACAATGCCTCGTTATAATTACACAGCTTCGGAGTATACAGATATGATTTTAATTTATGGAGAATGTCACGGAAATGCAGCTTTAACCATACGTACGTACCGAGAGAGGTATGGAAATACACGTGTTTGTCCTACCAATGGCCGGACTATTGTACAAGCTGTCCAGAGGCTACGGGATAATCAATCCTTACTCACTCATATGGATAGTGCTCCTTCGCGTGTAAGAGCCACCCTAGATGAACAAATTTTAAATTATTTTGCTCGCCACCCAACATCTAGTCTGCGTAGAGCGGCTCGTCATTTTCGTGTAAACCATAAAACTATTTACAAAGTTTTAAAACGCGATAAACAGAGGCTTTTTAAATACAAGAAAGTACAGGCGTTGTTACCAAGAGACATGCCGGCCAGAGAAGCCTTCTGCCATTGGATGTTACGAAAAAAATTCGAAAACCCCGATTTCTTATACAATGTAATGTGGAGTGATGAAAGTACATTTACAAGGAACGGATTATGGAACCGCCAAAATCTCCGGTACTGGAGTCACCAAAATCCACATCTAACACGAGAGAGTTCGCACCAATACAGGTTTGCCGTCAATGTGTGGGCTGGTATACACAGGGATACTATAATTGGACCAATTTTTATTGATGGAAATTTAAATGCGGCAAAGTTTCTAGAATTAATTAACGGGCCTGTTACTGAGTATATGGACGACCTTTTTCTAGACGTGCGTAGACAGATGTGGTACCAACTAGACGGTGCGCCTGCACATTCCGTGGTTGCTGCCAGAGAGTGTTTGTCTGGAATTTTCGGACATCAGTGGATTGGTCGGTATGGGCCAACACGGTGGCCAGCGCGGTCACCAGATCTCACACCATTGGACTTTTTCTTGTGGGGTTATGTGAAAGATGATGTTTATTTAACAGACGTTGATAATGTGGAGAACTTAAAAAATAGAATTGTACGATCTTTCGACAAGTTAAAATACATCGCCGTCAATGGCGACCTGTTAACAAGAGTTCGGAATAATATTTTAAGACGATATAATTTGTGCGATCGGGTCCATGGCGCACATATCGAAAATTTAAAAGTTTAAGGACCAAGTGAATTATTAAAGTTATCGTGATTATAAATTTAATAAAATAATCAAGTGAGAATGAATACCGTCCAAAACCTTAGGTGTAGGTATTTTATTTAACTACGTTCCGAAGTCGTAAAATATGACACGACGTCGCTCGCCGCTTGCACGTTGTCTACAGGTTAGTGAACTAATATTTACAAACGTGTTCTATTTTGTTTCAATATTTATGATAAAAAGTTTGTTTGAAAAAAATGTTTTTTAAATTTCCATCTGAGCACTTTTTTGATAGTTTCAAAATACTCCTATACACTAGTATTGACGGTGTTTTCATTTATTGTCGTATTGACATCTCCACTCTGTATACAAGAATTGCTCATTTAAAGATATAAGATAAAGGAATTCGATCGTAGAGGTAAGTCATCTGATGTTTAGATTATATGCGTATATATAAATGTATGTATGTGTAATATAATTAAAAGTTAACCTAACTTTTATTTTCTGTGAACTTTTACTTTGCCATATTTTCTTATTTTAGTTATCACAAACCGATTGTATCATTTGGAGAATACGATAACGAAAATAAATAATTTGATTTATATAGAATTTAATAAATATTAACAAATATTAACTTTAGTTTCTGACTTGTTTCTCATTCAATCTACGAACACAATCCCTAATAATACTACATAATACATAATATTATTTACTATATATATATATATATATATATATATTATATATATATATATATATATATATATATATATATATATATATATATATATATATATATATATATATATATATATATATATATATATATAATATATATATATATAATATATATAAATATATATATATATATATATATATATATATATATATATATATATATATATATACAGGGTGTCCCAAAATTCAACGATAAGCCGGCACCAGCAGGTGGACCTACATATGACTACTCGAGAACAAAAAAGAAAAAAATTCTACCTTGATTTTTTTTTTCATTACGACAAAAAAACCGATTTCTTTAAAAATCGTCATCTTTTATTATATTATTAAGTGCCATTGCTACAATTTTACAAGTAATTCTGTGATTTTTTTTGTATTGGCAAGGTAAGTAGCACTACTATCGATCACAACCATTAAAAATTCCAGAATATCTATAGTTTTTACACAAAAATCAACCAAAACTATGTTTTTTCCATAAATTATGTAAGATTTTGACTTTCACCTCACTTTCACTCATCACAGTGAAAAAAAAAAGTATGGACACTACTGTGGCAAATAGTATTAAAAATTGGCGCAACTAACTACAATTCTAAAATGGTATAACATTCTAGGCAAACTAGCCACCAAAATATACTTAGGTGTACAATTTCAAAATAACAACCATATTTCGAAAATTGTTAGTGTTGATAGTAATCACTTTTACTATGTAGCCCAAATGTTTTTGTTGCAAGTTCTCAGAATTTGAATGAGACATGTGCGTAGTCCATAAGATAACATAAGTTAGACAGAGATAGAGAGATTATACGTTAGAGGGAGATAGATAGATGCTAATTGTTTAGTAACATTAATGCAGGTAGAGAAGTAATTAATGTCCTCAGCAGCACAGAGCAAGTCAGTACGCTCTACTTCTTTGTTTACTGCACACCGTTCTGTTTTAATTAAAGTGGCTCTGGTACTAACGACTTTGGATTGAATTAAGTGACCTGGCAATTGACCTGACTTGGCATTATTTTAGACTGTGATTTTGTGTTTTTTTAAAGAAGTTTTGCCTTATTTTCAAGTGTTTAGCATTCATTATGCCGCTACCATATACAGCGTTAGAATACGCTAATATGCACCTAATTTATGGAGAATGCCGATGCAATGCCAACGCTGCTAGCAGATTATATCGAGCAAGGTACCCTACTCTTCAAAGGTATCCGGATTATCGCGTATTTATTAACGTGCATCAAGCATTTTCGGAGGTTCGTATACCATCTGACAGGAGAAACGCTGGAAGACCTAGATCGGAACACGATGAAGAAGTTCTCAATGAAATAGAAAGCGATACAACTACCTCTGTACGTGCCATACAAACAGCAACGGGAATTCCAAAAAGTACTGCACATAGAATTTTAAAACGTCACCAGCTTCATCCATATCATTACAGGCGCGTGCAGGCGTTATTACCGCGGGACTATCCACTGCGGGTCGCATTTTGCCGTGTAATGCTGCAAAAACACAGGGAAGATCCCCAATTCTTAGACAAAGTTTTATGGTCGGATGAAACAACCTGCAAGAAAGATGGCTATTTAAATCTTCACAATCTTCATAGCTGGAACAATGAAAATCCGCACCTGGTGAGAGAAGACAAATCCCAATATCAATTTAAGGTTAACCTATGGACGGGCATAATAAATGGAAAAGTGATAGGACCCTTTGAGTTACAAGGAAACATAGATGGCAATAGCTATTTGAACTTCTTACAAAATGAGTTACCAGGAGTATTAGAAGACGTGCCCTTAAGTGATTTCCAAAACATGTGGTTTCAAAACGATGGTTGCCCAGCTCACTATGCCCGCCCTGTGCGAGAGTACTTAGACCAAGAGTACCCAGGGCGTTGGATCGGGCGACTTGGTCCTATCTTATGGCCACCCCGTTCACCCGATCTAAATCCCCTGGACTTTTTCTATTGGGGTTGTCTAAAGGCAAGAGTCTACTCAAAACCCATTGCAACCTTGGACGAGCTTCGCCAAAAAATAATTCAGGCTGTGGATCACATGAACAGAATCAGATATGCAAGAAAAATAAAACGTTCATTTTTAAGGCGATGTCGTGCCTGCATTACTGTCAATGGCAAACAATTCAAACGTTTATTGTAATTTTAATAATATAGTAAATTCTAATCTCTCTATATCTATCTCTGTCTAACTTATGTTATCTTATGGACTACGCACATGTCTCATTCAAATTCTGAGAACTTGCAACAAAAACATTTTGGCTACATAGTAGAAGTGATTACTATCAACACTAACAATTTTCGAAATATGGTTGTTATTTTGAAATAGTACACCTAAGTATATTTTTGTGGCTAGTTTGCCTAGAATGTTATACCATTTTAGAATTGCAGTTAGTTGCGCCAATTTTTAATACTATTTGCCACAGAAGTGTCCATACTTTTTTTTTTCACTGTGATGAGTGAAAGTGAGCTGAAAGTCAAAATCTTACATAATTTATGAAAAAAACATAGTTTTGGTTGATTTTTGTGTAAAAACTATAGATATTCTGGAATTTTTAATGGTTGTGATCGATAGTAGTGCTACTTACCTTGCCAATACAAAAAAAATCACAGAATTACTTGTAAAGTTGTAGCAATGGCACTTAATAATATAATAAAAGATGACGATTTTTAAAGAAATCGGTTTTTTTGTCGTAATGAAAAAAAAAAACAAGGTAGAATTTTTTTCTTTTTTGTTCTCGAGTAGTCATATGTAGGTCCACCTGCTGGTGCCGGCTTATCGTTGAATTTTGGGACACCCTGTATATAAATTGATTGAGAATGGCTAATGAAGTTTTCACTTCTGCCGTGCGGTCTTAAGCGCATGTATAGTGTGACCTTGCTATTCAAGGACAGTTTTAGACGGTTTTTTTTAACAATTCATTGTCTCTCTGTCTAGTTTCTACCTTAAGAAAGTTTACTTATATTACGCGGGTTCACGAAAAAAATCATATTCCAATACCGTTTCTTGACAGGCCTATTGACTGTTACTAATTTGGCATTTTTTTATATTATACTTCAGGCGCGTTGTGAAAAAAAAATATGAGAGTGAAATTTTAAGATTGTAACACAAAATTAACAGCTTGAAGTTGGCCGCAAAACGGCTATTTAAGTCTTGAAAAAAATGTACCACCAAATAGAAATAACGTTTGCCAATCTATCCCGAATCAATTGTTCAATAACTTCATGCGCTTCCTTCCAGCTGGCACTCTTGTTGAACAAACAAGTCTTCGATAGATGTCGGTGTACAGAGATTTGGATCTCGCTTCGACGGCGATTATTTTCCCTTCGCTGTCCGTCGCGAGTCGATGAATTCTTTAACTGAGAAGAGATTGACAGGAGAGCTTGACTGTGCAAAGTCTTGAAGACCGACGCGCTTCGAGTCACCATCTTCCAGCGATACGAAGGACCATTTACGAATTCTAAAACTCCATAGAGGTCTTACAATAAAAGCTACGTTTAAAAAGACCGACTTCAAAAACTAAAATGTATAAAATAACTTAATACAGATTAAATTTAATACCCCTCTTATGCAAAGCTAACCTTTAATATTAATAACACAATACTATAACTTGTACGTGCTACCTATTGACAGGTGCGCAGGAGAGGTGTATTGAATTAAATATTTATTAAGTCATTTTATTCATTTTAGTTTTTGAAAAGGTTTTTTTTTTTTTTACTTTCAGTGTCTGTTATAGGTTATTCTGTAAACTACAGTAGGCTTTTCCTAGATAACATCAGGTAAACTATAACATTTGGTTGCTTTTTATTGTCATATTCTAAACAGCTAAACAGCTTTTTTTTGTGGCTATGGGTAGGTTAGCTTCCGTAAGTTACCGCGCGCCTTAAACGGGTAAGGAAAACAGAAATTGACTCTGAAAAAATAATGTGTAATCAAAATTCTATTTCACGTTCTTGTGAGATCGAGTGAGAAACCGTGAAGAACACTTGTTAGCTGTGAAAAATTAGGTACATAAAATTACGTTCACGCCAAGAGACACTTGAACAGCATGAGTCTAGACGAACTAAGATTGAAGAACGTCTTGCCAAACAATCTAATGAAATGTTATTTTTAAGGCACCGATGAAAATGAAATGAGCAGTAAGGGATTGAGAAAGCAGGCACTCTGCAAATGACTTCAACAAAGCAGTCTGTGGCAAGATACAATGGCTTGAATGATTATTTAAAAAAATGTTCTTTTAGGTATATTCTGGATTCTTGCATAATTAAATAACAAGTTGTCATGTGTACAATGATAAAGACATAATAAATAATATAAGATAAAAATATGTATTACTTGGAATCAACGCAATGTGTAGGTACCTCTATTCTTACATATTGCAAAGGTTATTGGCAATAGTTTTATGTCCGGCCGCTTCCCAGACGTCAACTCTCCCTGTGAATGCAATTGTTGACCATCGGACATCGGCATCGGATGGAGTTGGCCCAGGTCGTTATAAAGCTCTTAGTTTTTAATCTCTTGTGTCATTACATATTATCAGCTTGCGGTCTTTATTCGTCTTTAAAGATCACCTATGGGGAAGAAAGAGGCAATAATACATAGAGTTCTTACATCACGTGGGCAATAGATATTTAATTTAACAAGTTAATTCATATCAGCTCATATATGTCCCACTGCCTTCTTCGTAACAGTAACAGGAGGGAACCTGACCATTCCGTACCACCCTGGTCAGACGGGTTGTTTTACGGTTTCATGTTGGGTTCCCGTTTCTTGCATAGATGTTATATGCATATTATACATATATCTTAGTCTTCTTTTACTACTTCTTTACCAAGAGTAAAATAGAAAATGGTGAATGTTATTCTCACTCCGTCACCAAAGGGACAAAAATAAAAAAAAATATTTTTCGTAATATAATAAATTAATTAAAGTTCATAATATATATTTTTTAGTTTATCATCATAGAGAGAAATATTAAAATTCATTCTAATGGCATCTACATATAATATCATTTACAAACATACAATTAACGAATACAAACTACACCCAGATTCTGAGCAACAATATACAGGATAGAAGGGGATCGCTCCCGAAAACAAAAACAGGTAAACCTACTAGTCTATCTATATATCTATATATATATATATATATATATATATATATATATATATATATATATATATATATATATATATATATATATATATATATATATATATATATATATATATATACATATATATATATACATATATAAATATATATATATATATATATACACATATATATAATGAAAGTATACTTTCCTTAATTTTGAATTTGCCGCGCTACTCATGTAACGCCGCGTTAAGGTTGTAACGCAGCGTTCGGAACCGTACGATAATTATCGTACATGTGGGATAATTTCATAACTACGTACGATGGTACACGGCTATCGTACGCAGATTGTACGATAATGCCCATTATGTTGCAAAATTTGATAATTAAACCGATAGCCAATGGTCCAATGACAATTATAGTTTTTTTTACTGTCAGCGCCATCTATTGGCTCATTTTTTTCTTATCAGTATCAGCATATTAGGAACACATGTTGCTGCTTCATGGCGCAGGCGCAATCTTTTCATTGGTTGCTACTGTCTTCCAATCAGCGATCGATATCGATCTTGTCGTTCGATGTGGTGGAGAAGGGTGGAGTGTTGTTATTGTCTTTTCGAATTAGACCGTTAAAATTTTTCGCGGGGTCAGCAAAATTCGAGATTCAAGAGAATTCATTCCAAGGGAGCAATATTTCGGTGGTATATCAAATACAAGTATTGTTTTCACTCCGTAAATTCTGTAGAATGAAAAATGAATTCTTCAAGCGAAGATGAAGATTTACACGCGACACCCCCGAGAAAAATTGCGAAAGTTAGCAACAAACACCGCCTTCCTTCCTTCCTTATTTTATATATAAAACATTCATTTAGCTTTTTGTTAAACACTTCCCTAATTTTTTGACAATGGCAAATGTTAATTCGAAGCCAAACAAAAAAAAAAAAAAAACCATGAAGCATATGCTACATATTATTGTCACGTTTCATATGAATTTTTCATGAATTATAGCCATTTTTTGATGGATACGATAATTTTGATCCATACATACATACATACATATCATCACGCCATATCCCTTGCAGGGTAGGCAGAGAGAACAGAGTGCCAGAGAACTCTATCTCTGCATACTTCACTCGCTTCCTCAACATTCATAATTCTCTTCATACACGCTTGCCGGTTTCGGAGACTCTTGACTCCACCTTCCTTCAGTACATGACCGATCTGGTCTAGGTAGGTTAGTCTCGGTCTCCCTCGGTACCTACATCCTTCCACTTTCGCATTGTATATCTTCTTAACCAGACGTTCGTTCGGCATTCTTTCCACATGTCCGAACCATCGGAGCATTCCCTTTCGCATCTTTACACCAATACTCTCTTTCATACCTACTCGCTCTCTTACGTCGTCGTTACGAATGCGGTCGGTCAGCCTAACTCCACAGATTTTCCGAAGAGATCGCATTTCTACCGCATTAATTTTACTTTCATACTCTTTTCTGCATACCCAACTCTAGGGATGTGAGGTTCCTGGAAAAAAATCGATTAAATAAAAATCGTTTTTTTTTTTTTTAATATTAATCGATTTGCCAAAAATCGATTATAATCAAAATAAATAATCGATTTTTAAGAAAAAAACGATTTTTTCTATTATTTAAAAATGTATATACTTTTCATATTCCAATAATAAACCTAAGAGATTCATATTAACAATTTATCAGATTAAAATCAAATAAAATTATATGAATAAAAAATCAACCAATTCAAATCTAAAATTCATCAAAGCGAATATTCCTTTAAATTTTCAAGGTAAAGGGACGTCCATTAATCACGTGATCTTTTTTTTAGCATTTTTTAACCCCCCTCCCCCTTGGTGATACGTGGTGAGGTTTAAGACTATGAAGGTTTAGGCCTTCGTGATTATTGTCAAACCCCTCCCCACCTTTCAAATCTCACGTGATTAATGGACGGCCCCTAGGGAATAAGGAAACCAAATGTAATTATTGACACAATTTTTTTATTATCATAAAAATGAAATGATGAGCATCCTAACAAAATAACAACCTTATTGTCTCAAAAACTAAAATATAAATCACAAAAAAATGCCATAAATGTCCAGTACTATTTTACATTTAGGCCTACGTCTAGTAGTGGACGGCAATAGCCTGACTTGATGATGATTTTTTTTAGGGAGGCATAGTCCGGAGCGTGTAGAGGGGCATAGTCCGGAGCGTGCACGTCGCCTCCCCTGCCAGTCTAGTCAGACTTCAATCCGGCTCATATGCGTACCGCAGTGTGGGTTAGGGTGTCCCCCGGAGGCGACGCGTACCGGCCCACCCCCGTCGGTACGAAAATCGGCAGATGCGGTGATGGGGGCCACCACCCATCACACCTTGCCCAGTCAGGCGAGTCGAGGAGAGCAGAGTGCCGGGTGGGTACGTGGAATGTAAGAGGTTGTGTGGAAGGTAAGTTGCACGAGCTGATAACCGTCATGGCGGATAAACAGCTAGACGTGCTCTGTGTAACAGAGACCAAGCGAAGGGGCAGCGACGCCTGGGATCTTCCTGGTGGCGGGATGGCCCTGTGGTCTGGTGTACCACAGAGCGATCGAGCCAGCATGGGGGTCGGAGTGCTGTTGTCCTCTCGCTTGGCCTCAGGTGTGAAGGATTACGGAATTTATGATCCCAGACTTCTTTGGGTCCGTGTAAAACTAGGTGTCACCTTTCATGATTGTAGCATATGCTCCCGTAGGATCCTCGGTGGCATCAGACCTGGAGAAGTTTTGGGATAATATTAGGGCAGTTCTGGATATGGCAGAAACCAGTGAACGCGTGATTGTATGCGGAGATTTGAACGGATGGGTGGGGACCAAGCGTCCCGACTATGAGGACGTACTTGGTCCATTTGGTAATAAGAGAGTGAACTACGCAGGTAGGCTCATTGCGGATGTATGCATGGAGAGAAACCTTATTATGTCAAACACATTTTTCCAACATAAGCACATTCATATGTATACATGGAGAAGAACAGAAAAGTATAATAGATTTAATTTTGGTAGACAGTCGCCTCCGAAGCAAAATATTGGACGCAAGAGCCTACAGGGGCCCCACAATCGATACGGACCACTATCTCGTTATTGCGAGATTTAGTGGTCTGTTCAGAAAGTGGGGGGCACTGGCGAGAGCGTGTCCACTTCGGGGGGCTTGAAAAAATAAAGATTGAAAGTTTGGAAGAGTGTGTTAGAGAAAAGTATGCAGAGGAGAAAGTATGTAAGTGTGGCTGGACTATGTCTCTTCTTTGAATCTGAATGACAGTATGACTGAACAGAAGAAAGAAATATATCGGCAATGTAAGAATGACACCAAGGCCTTAGTGAAAGAGAAACGTGATAGAACAAATATGAGTGCAGAAGATAGGCTGGCTAAAAACTTCGAGGGTAACACCAAACTCTTTTGGAGAGAGGTGAAGAGGTCTCGGGATGGTTGGTCAGCCTTCAGAATGAATAAAATAAGGTCTAAAGGTGGAGACATTCTTACACAAATACAAGACGTGTGAAGCCGATGGAGTGAATATTTTGGCGATATGTATGCGGATACTCGGGTTGGCGCCGGTGGTGCATGTGGTCTAGTAGATCAACTGGTAAGGCAGCGGGCATTGATATGGTGTCTGCCGAGATGATTAAGCTTGGCGGCTCCTGTGTCTGGGAGGCGTTCCTGTTGTTCCTCAATTTATGTCGGCGCTCGGGAATGGTTCCCAGGGACTGGAATAGCACAGTCATCGTGCCTTTGTTTAAAAACAAGGGTTCACGTTATGACTGCTCAAATTACAGAGCCATAAACTTGACCAGTTTGGCAGCAAAAGTGTATGCTAAAATTATTGAAAGGAGAATGAGGATGGAGTCCGATGGTTTACTGTGTAAGGTACAAGGAGGTTATAGGAGTGGAAGGGGATGCATGGATCAAGTGTTCTCTCTGCGCAACATTGTGGAGAAGCATCTGGCTTTAGGTCAGAGAGTTTTCTGCAGTTTTGTGGATCTGGAGAGAACATTTGACACGGTTGCACGAAAGGAACTTCGGGACATTTTACCGGAGTATGGTATTAATGATAAACTTCTGCAGGCTGTACAGTCCAGTTACATGAGCTGTAGAGCTTGTGTGCGGCTGGATGATGGAATGTCGCCTTGATTTGACGTCAATATCGGGGTTAAGCAGGGGTGCGTTCTATCAGCCAGGCTGTTTATCATATATCTGGATAAATGTCTCCAAAGGTTAAACGATATGAATGTGAAGTCCAGATGGGCGACTCAGTGGTCAGTGCTCTGCTCTATGCAGATGATGCAGTCCTGCTGGCGTAGTCAGCGACTGACCTGCAGAGCCTAGTCGACACAATGACAGAAGATTGTAACAAAAGGGGTCTACACATGAATGTGAGTAAAACCAAAATAATAGTCTTTGAAAGAGATGAAGCCAGAACAGATGTAAGAGTAACAATAGTAACAATATGTATGATATGTACTAGAACAAGTGGATGAATTTGTATATCTTGGATGTGAATTTAGCCGAGATGGAAGGTACACTAATGATATAGAGCGAAGAGTAAATGCGGGAAATAGAGTGAACGGGGCGTTGGGGCAACTTCTCGGTAGTCACCACCTCAGCCAGAAGGCACGTGTAGCAATACATAACTTGCTTGTCCCAACATTACTAAATGGAAGCGAGAGTTGGGTACACAGAAAAAAGGTATGAAAGTAAAATTAATCGATCGCATTCGCAACGACGACGTAAGAGAGCGAGTAGGTATGAAAGAGAGTATTGGTTTAAAGATGCGAAAGGGAATGCTCCGATGGTTTGGGCACGTGGAAAGAATGCCGAACGAACGTCTGGTTAAGAAGATATACAATGCAAAAGTGGAAGGATGTAGGTACCGGGGGTGACCGAGACTAACCTACCTAGACCAGATCGGTCATGTACTGAAGGAAGGTGGAGTCAAGAGTCTCCGAAACCGGCGAGCATGTATGAAGAGAATTATGAATGTTGAGGAAGCGAGTGAAGTATGCAAGGTAAGAGTTTCTGGCACTCTGTTCCCTCTGCCTACCCTGCAAGGGACATGGCGTGATGGTATGTATGTATGTTGTTTTAAATTTGTAGTATTATTGCAAGTTTTTACTCTTTGGAACAGTACTTGCATATTGCTGTATGTTTCTTAATCGTAAAATATTTTCGCCAACCGCGTTTAGATGTTTTACTATTGGAAGACATTTTTATTGTTTACCAACAACTAATATATTATGGCACTCTTAACTTGTAAATAATAATGGATTTACGTTGAGTTTTATTCATCCGTTCCATAGATGGCGCTTTTCATAAAAATCGATTAAAACGCATAATTTATATAATCGATTTTTTAAAAATCGATTAATATTACTATAAAAATCGATTATAAAAAAATCGATTATTAGAAAAAAATAATCGATTAAAATAAAAATCGATTATTTTTTAACATCCCTACCCAACTCTCGCTTCCATACAGTAATGTTGGAACAAGCACTGCGTTATGTATTGCTACACGTGCCTTCTGGCTGAGGTGGTGGCTGCCGAGAAGTTGCCCCAACGCTCCGTTCACTCTATTTCCCGCATTCACTCTTCGCTCTATATCAGTGGTGTACCTTCCATCTCGGCTAAATCCACATCCAAGATATACAAATTCATCCACTTGCTCTAGTACATCATTACCTATTGTTACTCTTACATCTGTTCTGGCTTCATCTCTTTCAAAGACCATTATTTTGGTTTTGCTCACATTCACGCGTAGACCCCTTTTCTTACAATCTTCTCATTGTGTCGACTAGGGTCTGCAGGTCAATTGCTGACTGTGCTAGCAAGACTGCATCATCTGCATAAAGCAGAGCAGTGACCACTGAGTCGCCCATCTGGACTCCCACATTCATATCGTTCAACCTTTGGAGACATTTATCCAGGTATATGATAAACAGCCTGGCTGATAGAACGCACCCCTGCTTAACGCCGATATTGACGTCAAACCAAGGCGACATTCCATCACCCAGCCGCACACAGGCTCTACAGCCCATGTAACTGGACTGCACAGCCTGTAGCAGTTTACCGTTAATACCATACTCCGGTAAAATGTCCCAAAGTTCCTTTCGTACAACCGTGTCAAATGCTCTCTCCAGATCCACAAAACTGCAAAAAACCCTCTGACCTAGAGCCAGATGCTTCTCCACAATGTTGCGCAGAGAGAACATTTGATCCATGCATCCCCTTCCACACCTGAAACCTCCTTGTGTCTCACACAGTAAACCATCGGACACCATCCTCATTCTCCTTTCAATAATTTTACTATACACTTTTGCTGCCAAACTGGTCAAGCTTACGGCTCTGTAATTTGCGCAGTCATAACGTGAACCCTTGTTTTTAAACAAAGGCACGATGACTGCGCTATTCCAGTCCCCGGAAACCATTCCTGAGCTCCAACATAAATTGAGGAGCAACAGGAACGCCTCCCAGACACAGGAGCCACCAAGCTTGATCATCTCGGCAGACACCATATCAATGCCCGCTGCCTTACCATTTTTCAAACTTCTTATCGCCCATTCAACTTCATCCATACTGATGCCATCGGAGGACGCCGTTGTCGAATGTTGATCTACTAAACCACAGGCAACACCGGCGCCAACCGTAGCATCCGCATACATATCGCCAAAATATTCACTCCATCTGCTTAACACGTCTTGTGTTTGTGTAAGAATGTAACCTTTAGACCTTATTTTATTCATTCTGAAGGCTGACCAACCACCCCGAGACTTCTTCACCTCCCTCCAAAAGAGTTTGGTGTTACCCTCGAAGTTTTTAGTCAGCCTATCTTCTGCACTCATACTTGCTCTATCACGTTTCTCTTTCACTAAGGCCTTGGTGTCATTCTTACATTGCCGATATATTTCTTTCTTCTGTTCAGTCATACTGTCATTCAGATTCAAAGAAGAGACATAGTCCAGCCACGCTTTCTTCTTTTGCTCTACGGAAGCTGCCACTTCCGCATCCCACCATGCATCACCATTTGTTTTTCTATGCTTCTTTGAACTTCCACATACTTCTTTTGCTGTATCTACCATACTCTCTTTCAATACTCTCCAGCATTCTTCAATGTCCGATTGCGGCTAGCTTGCCATCGTCAGTCGTTCTCGGACACCCTCTGCATACTTTTCTCTTACACACTCTCCTTGCAACCTTCAACCTTTATTCTTTCAAGCCCTCCGAAGTGGACACGCTCTCGCCAGTGCCTCCACTTTCTGAACAGACCACTAAATCTCGCAATAACGAGATAGTGGTCCGTATCGACTGTGGGGCCCCTGTAGGCTCTTGCGTCCAATATTTTGCTTCGGAGGCAACTGTTTACCAAAATTAAGTCTATTATACTTTTCTGTTCATTCCTTCTCCATGTATACATATGGATGTCCTTATGTTGGAAAAATGTGTTTGACACAATAAGGTTTCTCTCCATGCATATATCCGCTATGAGCCTACCTGCGTCGTTCACTCTCTTATCACCAAATGGACCAAGTACGTCCTCATAGTCGGGACGCTTGGTCCCCACCCATCCGTTCAAATCTCCGCATACAATCACGCGTTCACTGGTTTCTGCCATATCCAGAACTTCCCTAACATTATCCCAAAACTTCTCTAGGTCTGATGCCACCGAGGATCCTACGGGAGCATATGCTACAACCATGAATACCTTGGTGACACCTAGTTTTAGACGGACCCAAAGAAGTCTGGGATCATACATTCCGTAATCCTTCACACCTGAGGCCAAGCGAGAGGACAACAGCACTCCTACCCCCATGCTGGCTCGATCGCTCTGTGGTACACCAGACCACAGAGCCATCCCGCCACCAGGAAGATCGCAGGCGTCGCTGCGCCTTCGCTTGGTCTCTGTTACATAGAGCACGTCTAGCTGTTTGTCCGCCATGACGGATATCAGCTCGTGCAACTTACCTTCCACACAACCTCTTACATTCCACGTGCCCACCCGGCACTCTGCTCTCCTCGACTCGCCTGACTGGGCAAGGCGTGATGGGTGGCGGCCCCCATCGCCGCAACTGCCGAAGTTCGTACCGACGGGGGCGGGTTGGTACGCGTCGCCTCCGGGAGACGCCCTAACCCGCATTGCGGTACGCATATCGAGCTGGATTAGCATTCTAATTAGACTGGCAGGGGACGCGAACGAGCACGCTCCGGACTATGCCCTCCAACCCTAATAATTGCTTTTTAAAAATATCAAATACGTTTAAACGAAGGTTTTTCCTTGACATATGTAGGTATATTAAAAATAATATTATCCTATAAGTGCAATGTGAGAAAAATATGATCATTTTTAGGTTTGAAAAGTGCTTGCTTTCATATATCGTAAGATAGAGCAAGACAACGCTTCGCTTATGAGGCGTGCAAAATTTGACCGGTCAGAGTTCGTTTTGTGCGAGTGCTACGAATTTTTACATATATTGTTATAATATAACATATTATGTCTAAATTGTCATCAACAATACCGTGACCAATAAAATCAAATCTTTCCCAACAAAACCGTAACGCAGTTAGAATTCGAAACATAACGAACGTAACCACGGCAGAAGAACAATTTATGGCACGGGAAGATCGCCGCGTTAATATGGCCCAACTCCGTGCTTCTTAATCACAAGAGTAAAGCGAGGCAGGTCGTGCTGTTGACAATGCGAAATCGTCGAACAAATCTCAGAGATCAACAATTAGTTTATTTTCAACGCATATGAAGGAACATGTCGTATAACACAATGTAATTCTTCGTCTTGCTGGCACGTTATTGAAATACTTGATTATTTGAATTTATATATTATTCATATTTATTCTTGATTCACCTACTCTTATCCCAATTACTTGGGGTCGATACAATACGTACTCTTCTTTCATAGTACATATTGTAAAAGTTATTGGCGATAGTTTTATGACTGGCCGCCTACCAGACGTCAACCCTCCTTGGGAATGTAATTGTTGACCAAAGGCCATCAGATAGAGTTGGCCGAGTTCATTATAAGGCTCTTAGTCGTCTTATATGACATCCACGACCAAAATAAGGGTTGGTAGTATTTGTAGCCGCTACCACAATTAATCGAAATCTGCTTATTCATTAACTGTTAGGCGAAACGAAGTGTGCCGGGTCCGCTAGTATAATATCAATAACAATAATTATGATTTGTGTAACGGTTATTGTTTATAATTTTTTTCCAAAATGTATTATTTTTCAATATTACCAAACCGCTAAATATACACACTAACCTCACAATGTACAGATAGTTGTTAAAATAATAATAATTATCATTACGTATCAATTATAACTATTAATTTAATAAAGACAATTAAGACGTAAGAATTGATCATACGAAATACAGCGACACAACTGCAACGAGCAGCTGACTGTATCTTTCTCGCTCGGGTACACTCGGCGGTCTCGAGTTCACCCGATCGAGCGTTTCACCTCAGAGCATGACGGATCAGCCTAACTTACTACCTACGAAAAAATCTGTGTGCGGTGCACCTAAAGAAGTTTTCACTTCAACACAGGAATTAAAAAAACAATCGTTTGGCAGTCTGGCTGGTGTCACGGTGCGCTGGTCGTGTTCCACATACTGACTTACGCTGGCCATATAGTTTGTTTATTTAGATCAGTTGGAATCGGGCACTCCACGTCTTCCCAGTCTGGCAGCGGGGCAACATTGGTTTTCACAACCTGTTTTGTCTTTTTTCTTCTTGAGCGGAAACTGGTGCTGTGGTTGCTCAATGTGTCAGCCATTCACCCATAATACAGTGCACCACGATCACAGCCATTCACCCATACTACAGTGCACCACGATCACAGCCATTCACCCATAATACAGTGTACCACGATCACAGCCATTCACCCATAATACAGTGCACCACGATCACAGCCATTCACCCATAATACAGTGTACCACGATCACAGCCATTCACCCATAATACAGTGCACCACGATCACAACCATTCACCCATACTACAGTGCACCACGATCACAACCATTCACCCATAATACAGTGCACCACGATCACAACCTGTTTTGTCTTTTTTCTTCTTGAGCGGAAACTGGTGCTGCGGTTGCTCAATGTGGCCCGCCTGGGGTCTTGCCTTTTGAAGTAACCTTGCACCTGCGTGGTGCACTGTATTATGGGTGAATGGCTGTGATCGTGGTGCACTGTGTTATGGGTGAATGGCTGTGATCGTGGTGCACTGTATTAAGGGTGAATGGCTGTGATCATGGTGCACTATAGTTTGGGTGAATGGCTGTGATCATTCAACCTGTTGCCGACCGCTGCTGGATGTAAGCTTCTGTGTCTTCCGGATAGTGCCGTAGTTGCCACGCTTGGCGGGTAAACTGGTGGTAGCAGTGGGTGTTATATTCCCCAGGAGGGAGCTGCTGCTCGTTCTCTTGGTGAACCCTTAGACGATTTAGCTGAAGGCAAGTAAGGGACGGCGACAGTTGTAGTCTTATCCCGTAGTCACACTATCCGGTGTCGTCCTGTATCATATAGTTGTTTGTACAAAAACGATTACCTAAGTCTACGCTAAAGTTCACTTAACGTGCATTGTGATAAGTATATGGCTGTGAACATCATTGCGATACTTGCAGTATGGACATTTACAACTTTGTATCCGTACCCGTTGCCTACACACCTATCTTTTACACAGTTGTACATCGAACGTCGAATCTCTCACCCAACGTCCAACTACAGCCGAGCACTCAACAGTGCCCTACACTCTTCGAATGCTGGTTCTCCAATTGCTAGGCTTAGACCATTTCATTCACTTCGTGCGTCATACGAGTATACCCACCATTACGAGTGAAGTTAATATGTAGCGGGCGACACAAACTGGTACTAGCTTATTGCGGATTACGAATGTTAGCGACGGCTTGTGATACGAAACATGAACAGACAGGTGCCGCGGCGCTGTATCGGTGATGGGTCACCAACAGACAGGTGCCGTGGCGCTGTGTCGGTGATGAGTCACCAACAGACAGGTGCCGCGGCGCTGTGTCGGTGATGGGTCACCAACAGACAGGTGCCGTGGCGCTGTGTCGGTGATGAGTCACCAACAGACAGGTGCCGCGGCGCTGTGTCGGTGATGGGTCACCAACAGACAGGTGCCGCGGCGCTGTGTCGGTGATGAGTCACCAACAGACAGGTGCCGCGGCGCTGTGTCGGTGATGGGTCACCAACAGACAGGTGCCGCGGCGCTGTGTCGGTGATGGGTCACCAACAGACAGGTGCCGCGGCGCTGTGTCGGTGATGGGTCACCAACAGACAGGTGCCGCGGCGCTGTGTCGGTGATGAGTCACCAACAAACAGGTGCCGCGGCGCTGTGTCGGTGATGGGTCACCAACAGACAGGTGCCGCGGCGCTGTGTCGGTGATGGGTCACCAACAGACAGGTGCCGCGGCGCTGTGTCGGTGATGGGTCACCAACAGACAGGTGCCGCGGCGCTGTGTCGGTGATGGGTCACCAACAGACAGGTGCCGCGGCGCTGTGTCGGTGATGGGCACACGTCTATATCAGCTTACGACTGCGCTCGCCGCACGCGACATACAACACTTTCATTTATTTAAACTTGTGCTAGATACGTTTGTTACATGTCATGGACGTCAGTCACGTCGCAGTACACGCGAGCCGGCGTTTGGTATAACATTAACTCATACTGTGTCGACCGCGCGGCCACCATGCCCCCGCTGTCACCGCGACCACTTGGGGTCGACGCAATATGTCCTCTTGGTCCACACGACCCCATCAGACGTCATCGCTGTAGTCACTCCCCGACATAGAGGTCGCGTGAGGGGACGGGCGCACCTCCCACCGCCGTGTATCCTCACGTAGGT
This sequence comes from Lymantria monacha, assembly GCA_905163515.2. Classification (NCBI taxonomy): domain Eukaryota; kingdom Metazoa; phylum Arthropoda; class Insecta; order Lepidoptera; family Erebidae; genus Lymantria; species Lymantria monacha. The sequence goes on from LR991097.1 coordinate 44,233, forward strand.
ACCCGACCGTTAATGTTGGAGGTAAAATAAATAGTACGTGTTGTTTGTAATGTATATTTAATGACGAAGTTGTTGTTGTGTTGTTGTTGTTAGCCGGACAGGTCGCCGTGGTCGAACAGGTCCTGGTCGTATAGTGCGGCGCGCACGGTGCGCCCGCCGAAGTACCGGCCGTTGAGGGCGCTCGCCGCCGCCACCGCCTCTGTGGGGGGCACATACATACTCGTGTGACGTCACTACACAATACACACAATATAGACGATGACATGTTTAAGTATTGACAACAGCAGCACGTGGCGGCCAGAGCGGCCCGAGCGGCCACGTGCACGTTGTCACAGCTAGAGATGTTTCTGCAGATTATGGCAATCTTTAAATTTAATATTTCAAAACTACAATTCATTATAACACAAGTGGAAGTATGGCGGCTGTCTGATGCAGGTCACTACACAGAGGAATAGCCCGTCACCCCAAGGGAGGCTGACGTTGACGGGGGATGGTACCCGAAAGAGGGTTACCCTTGCGCCGACGCCGCGCTGGCCACGGACGTCTAGGACTCAGTACCGACAGCCGGCACAACGGCAATAGGAAGGGAGTACGGTGGGGTGTAGGGCCACGCGCCGCCTCGCCGGGGACGGAGCAGACGGCGAGTGTGCGACCATAAACTGACAAAAAATTAATTTGTTTGACCAGATGATACTTTTCCGTGTGGTGACGGAGTAAGAATACTATTCACCACCCCATACCTTAGCCGTGGGTGATCGTAGGAGACGACTAAGGGATATAAAACGAATATAACATCTATGCGAGAGAAGGAAAACTCGAAACTAAACCTTATACCAACACGTCTGACCAGCGCGATATAGTAGGTTAATTTCCCTCCCACAGCGGAGGAGGCCCGAGCCCAACAGTGGGACATTTATGGGCTGTGATGATATGATGATGATGATACTAGCAGGTGTCGACAGTGACATCACACCCTGTCCACAACGCACATGCCTCTGTCGCCTGTTACGACACCCTCACGTGTGTATAGATATATAACGTCGGTTACCGTCGGGCTCCGCGAACTGCACGAAGATCTTGACGTCGGCGTGCGCCGGGTCGTCGTCCTCGGTCTGGCGCTCGTTGTATATGACGAGCCGGCCGACGCGGCCCCACTTGGAGCACTCCTCCTGGATCTCGTGGTGCAGCGCCTCGTCCACCTCGTCCGCCGCGACCATGTTGCACAGCAGCACCGTGCGCGACGCGCGCCGCCGCATCAGGCGCTGCATCACGAGGTGCCGCGCCGACTGACCCGAGATCGAGAGCGACTCCTGCTGCTGCAGCGTGTCCGGCGACGAGTCTAGCAGCTTACGCTGCAGCGCCGCCTGTTGGCCGGCGCCCTCCGCGCTGGCGGCCGCTGCGGCCAGCGCCGGCCTCGGCGACCGCGGCGGGCTCGGCGGCCGAGGGATCACCACGCCGGGCGGCGGCAGCGCGCTCGTCGGCGCGGCCGCCACCATCGGGGCGAGCGGCAGTCCGGGCAAGCCGGGTATCGTGCCGGGCAAGCCGGGCAACGCGCCGGACAGACCCGGCATCGCACCGGGCAGGCCGGGCAGCGCGCCAGGCAGACCGGGCAACGTCGTCGGCAGCGAGGGCAGGCCGGGTAGCGCGGCGGCGAGCGTGGGCAATGCGGCAGCGGTGGGCACGCCCAACGCGTTCAGTTTGGTGAGGCCGAGGGCGACGGCGTTGCTGGCGACAGCGTCCATGGCCTGTATCTTGGCGGTGGCGGCGGCGGCGGCGACGGCGGCCGCGGTCGGCATGGCGGACGGCTGCGGCGGGCCGGCGAGCGCGTTGGGCGGAGTGATGGCGCGCCCCACGCGCAGGTACTGCCCACCCAGGTCGAACAGGTTCATGGAGGCGATCGCTTCGAGCGCCGCCGCCAGCGTCGCGTACTCAATGAACCCGTAGCCCTTGTGTTTGTGCGCCGACGCGCCGTACGCCAGTTTGCAGTACGTGATGGGACCGAACGCCTCGAACACGCTGGCGACAGGACGGAGATGACGTATTATGTAAGCACACAGACACACAGACCACAGACACGCCGGCGGCACTCACTTCTTGATGTCGTCCTCGGTGAGCTCGGGGTGTATGGAGGCGACGTAAATGCGGTTGTACTGCTTGGCCTCCTCCTGTATCTCGTCGATGACGGCCTGCGCCTGCGGCATGTTCGACGGACGTCCGACTACCTTTATATTTCTGTTTATTTAAACAATATTATTATAATAGGTCGGTGAAAGTCTTTACGCATATAGTCGGTATTCACTTTTAATAAAATCTCTTTGGCTGTACTAGTTGTATCTGGCTGGTTTTGATACCATTAAAAACGTTGCATTAATAAAAATAGTAAAATGTAGTTTCCCGCCGTTTTTCTTTCTATCAAAATGTGTAAATCTAATGAAGTAATTCGATACATTTTAAAATTTTATTACAAAAAAGAAATGAATGCAATGAAAGCCGCGAAAAAACATTGTTACGTTTAGGGACCTAATGCAGTTTCAGCAAGATTAGTACAAAGTTGGTTTAAACGTTTTCAATCAAAGAATTTTGAAGATGCCCTTCACTCTGGTAGCCCTGTCAATGATAAAATGGAATTGATAAATAAAATAAACAGCATTAGTCCCAAGTGTGAAGTGTGTCGCTGAGGCACCCCGACGTCGATGGTATCGCGGTAACACTAGTGTGACTCGGGTGAGCCACCTGCTATACACCACCATATGAGTATCGCAGTTGGACGGTGGAGCTACCCCAAGTGTGAAGTGTGTCGCTGAGGCACCCCGACGTCGATGGTATCGCGGTAACACTAGTGTGACTCGGGTGAGCCACCTGCTATACACCACCATATGAGTATCGCAGTTGGACGGTGGAGCTACCCCAAGTGTGAAGTGTGTCGCTGAGGCACCCCGACGTCGATGGTATCGCGGTAACACTAGTGTGACTCGGGTGAGCCACCTGCTATACACCACCATATGAGTATCGCAGTTGGACGGTGGAGCTACCCCAAGTGTGAAGTGTGTCGCTGAGGCACCCCGACGTCGATGGTATCGCGGTAACACTAGTGTGACTCGGGTGAGCCACCTGCTATACACCACCATATGAGTATCGCAGTTGGACGGTGGAGCTACCCCAAGTGTGAAGTGTGTCGCTGAGGCACCCCGACGTCGATGGTATCGCGGTAACACTAGTGTGACTCGGGTGAGCCACCTGCTATACACCACCATATGAGTATCGCAGTTGGACGGTGGAGCTACCCCAAGTGTGAAGTGTGTCGCTGAGGCACCCCGACGTCGATGGTATCGCGGTAACACTAGTGTGACTCGGGTGAGCCACCTGCTATACACCACCATATGAGTATCGCAGTTGGACGGTGGAGCTACCCCAAGTGTGAAGTGTGTCGCTGAGGCACCCCGACGTCGATGGTATCGCGGTAACACTAGTGTGACTCGGGTGAGCCACCTGCTATACACCACCATATGAGTATCGCAGTTGGACGGTGGAGCTACCCCAAGTGTGAAGTGTGTCGCTGAGGCACCCCGACGTCGATGGTATCGCGGTAACACTAGTGTGACTCGGGTGAGCCACCTGCTATACACCACCATATGAGTATCGCAGTTGGACGGTGGAGCTACCCCAAGTGTGAAGTGTGTCGCTGAGGCACCCCGACGTCGATGGTATCGCGGTAACACTAGTGTGACTCGGGTGAGCCACCTGCTATACACCACCATATGAGTATCGCAGTTGGACGGTGGAGCTACCCCAAGTGTGAAGTGTGTCGCTGAGGCACCCCGACGTCGATGGTATCGCGGTAACACTAGTGTCTCGGGTGAGCCACCTGCTATACACCACCATATGAGTATCGCAGTTGGACGGTGGAGCTACCCCAAGTGTGAAGTGTGTCGCTGAGGCACCCCGACGTCGATGGTATCGCGGTAACACTAGTGTGACTCGGGTGAGCCACCTGCTATACACCACCATATGAGTATCGCAGTTGGACGGTGGAGCTACCCCAAGTGTGAAGTGTGTCGCTGAGGCACCCCGACGTCGATGGTATCGCGGTAACACTAGTGTGACTCGGGTGAGCCACCTGCTATACACCACCATATGAGTATCGCAGTTGGACGGTGGAGCTACCCCAAGTGTGAAGTGTGTCGCTGAGGCACCCCGACGTCGATGGTATCGCGGTAACACTAGTGTCTCGGGTGAGCCACCTGCTATACACCACCATATGAGTATCGCAGTTGGACGGTGGAGCTACCCCAAGTGTGAAGTGTGTCGCTGAGGCACCCCGACGTCGATGGTATCGCGGTAACACTAGTGTGACTCGGGTGAGCCACCTGCTATACACCACCATATGAGTATCGCAGTTGGACGGTGGAGCTACCCCAAGTGTGAAGTGTGTCGCTGAGGCACCCCGACGTCGATGGTATCGCGGTAACACTAGTGTCTCGGGTGAGCCACCTGCTATACACCACCATATGAGTATCGCAGTTGGACGGTGGAGCTACCCCAAGTGTGAAGTGTGTCGCTGAGGCACCCCGACGTCGATGGTATCGCGGTAACACTAGTGTGACTCGGGTGAGCCACCTGCTATACACCACCATATGAGTATCGCAGTTGGACGGTGGAGCTACCCCAAGTGTGAAGTGTGTCGCTGAGGCACCCCGACGTCGATGGTATCGCGGTAACACTAGTGTGACTCGGGTGAGCCACCTGCTATACACCACCATATGAGTATCGCAGTTGGACGGTGGAGCTACCCCAAGTGTGAAGTGTGTCGCTGAGGCACCCCGACGTCGATGGTATCGCGGTAACACTAGTGTGACTCGGGTGAGCCACCTGCTATACACCACCATATGAGTATCGCAGTTGGACGGTGGAGCTACTCTGTGAAAGCACTGCGCTCGTATAGTCGATGTACACTGCGCTAACTTGCCTGGCACTGCTGTCCACAATACTGGACACTTCAGTAACATTGGAGAGATAACTTATAACGACTGATTAGTGAGCTCGAACACCATAATGGTTCTCGCTAATTTGATGTTCGGTGTGGGAACTTATAACTGGACAAACGCATATACAGTTGAGATGGGACTGTGCCACTGGGTGTACCGCACGACGTGGCTCACCGCTCACCGCTCACCGTTAACGCTGACTTGACCGTAAGCAGCAGTAGTAAGTCCTATAGGTGGATGTAAACAATCAATTTTACTGAGATGAAATTTGGGCGACTGAATTTTAAGATCAAAGTTAGCCAGAACCGAGTCAAGTTATATCGACGTGAACTAACTCATGGCCATCAAATATATAATACAATGCAAGTATTTATACCGATCACAATTGGACCGTGAGATGGAACTCGTGTCAGTCGTCAGTTACTGGTGTCTGCCGTGTGTCGCCGACGACATGCCTACACTCGTCGAGGGCCGTGTCCGCGGCTGTCCGCCCAAGTGGTGCGCTAGCTACAGAACTCGTGTCAGTCGTCAGTTACTGGTGTCTGCCGTGTGTCGCCGACGACATGCCTACACTCGTCGAGGGCCGTGTCCGCGGCTGTCGGCCCGAGTGGTGCGCTAGCTACAGAACTCGTGTCAGTCGTCAGTTACTGGTGTCTGCCGTGTGTCGCCGTCGACATGCCTACACTCGTCGAGGGCCGTGTCCGCGGCTGTCCGCCCGAGTGGTGCGCTAGCTACAGAACTCGTGTCAGTCGTCAGTTACTGGTGTCTGCCGTGTGTCGCCGACGACATGCCTACACTCGTCGAGGGCCGTGTCCGCGGCTGTCGGCCCGAGTGGTGCGCTAGCTACAGAACTCGTGTCAGTCGTCAGTTACTGGTGTCTGCCGTGTGTCGCCGTCGACATGCCTACACTCGTCGAGGGCCGTGTCCGCGGCTGTCCGCCCGAGTGGTGCGCTAGCTACAGAACTCGTGTCAGTCGTCAGTTACTGGTGTCTGCCGTGTGTCGCCGACGACATGCCTACACTCGTCGAGGGCCGTGTCCGCGGCTGTCGGCCCGAGTGGTGCGCTAGCTACAGAACTCGTGTCAGTCGTCAGTTACTGGTGTCTGCCGTGTGTCGCCGTCGACATGCCTACACTCGTCGAGGGCCGTGTCCGCGGCTGTCCGCCCGAGTGGTGCGCTAGCTACAGAACTCGTGTCAGTCGTCAGTTACTGGTGTCTGCCGTGTGTCGCCGACGACATGCCTACACTCGTCGAGGGCCGTGTCCGCGGCTGTCGGCCCGAGTGGTGCGCTAGCTACAGAACTCGTGTCAGTCGTCAGTTACTGGTGTCTGCCGTGTGTCGCCGACGACATGCCTACACTCGTCGAGGGCCGTGTCCGCGGCTGTCGGCCCGAGTGGTGCGCTAGCTACAGAACTCGTGTCAGTCGTCAGTTACTGGTGTCTGCCGTGTGTCGCCGACGACATGCCTACACTCGTCGAGGGCCGTGTCCGCGGCTGTCGGCCCGAGTGGTGCGCTAGCTACACACGACTTACGCGTAATGTTGTTCTCATTATGGGTATCCAATTTCCCCATCACCTCACACTGTGAATCCGAATTGCTCATTCTTGCTGTTTTAAGTTTTTTACCAACAGCGATCATAACGGTGTGTTCAAGATATCTTTTTATTGAAAATGATATTCTACTTTGCTGTTTAAGATATTATCGTAATGAGTTTACGTTTACCAATATATACGTCCGTATAACGTGCGACGCGCGACGTGCACCGATACGTACGAACACATATATCATGTCATTGTTAACAATGTATACAGCTTGTGACAACGTCTCACACACAAGTCTACGACACGCGCGTCCGTTGCACAAGCGATAGAGGCGCGATCGGTAATAACCACAGAGCAAGTGCCAAGAGTAGACGGCCAGAGTTAACCTGATATCAGACGAGTCATTTTTTGTTCATTTTTGTCTTTCATTTTGCATCTTTCACTTGAAGTGACGCATCTGAACACAAAATGAAACATTAGTGCCGAATGAATTCATTAGTGAACCGATCCAACAGTGTTGGATATTGGCATCCGGCATCTTTCACTCCCACTCCGAATGAACGAGAAATGAACGGTCTGAACATTGAAGTATGCGCTACACGGTTTCAAACAATGGTTTGAAGCAGAAAAAGCAGAAATGCGCTTTGCTGGCTACATAGTTCAAAGCTAGTTTGAAACCAACAGTTTTCAGAAAACGTGGCGCGGATAGGACGTCTTTACGCTCGCGTACCGTATATTTACTACAATGACGTCTTGGTGCCTTACCTATCAAAAGTACAAAAACAAATGATTACTCCAAATTTTTGTTCAAAGGCTCAAATGGGAGCCAGTCTGATGGTACGATATTCACGGAGATGTCATTTTATAAAATCATCATCACATCATCACAGCCCATAAATGTCCCACTGTTGGGCTCGGGCCTCCTCCGTAATGGGAGGGCAATCTACTATACCGCGCTGGTCAGACGCGTTGGTATAGGGTTTTGTTTCGAGTTTTCCTTCTCTCGCTTAGATGTTATATGCGTTTTATATCCCCTAGTCGTCTCGTACGATTACCCACGGGTTAGATATGGGGTGGTGAATTGTATTCTTACTCCGTCACCTCCGGATTAAATATTTATAAATATTATTTATAAATTATTTTTATTATTATTTTTTTCATTTTTATTTATTATTTATAAATAAAATATAGATGCTATAGTTGTATTGGAAAGTTGGGTTTTACACAATTTATTGAAGAAAAAAGCTTGACCATTTTTACTAAGGAAAAATTTATTTGCTAAAATATCCCACGCATTTCTTTTTTATGTAATAAGATCAAGAATCGCATGATTACCGGTGCTCTAAAAAATTTTTAACCAAAAAATTCGCAAACTAGAGTTTTCAAGCTTGAAAAGCTATGATTTTTATTTTCTGTACGACCATTTTTCATTGAAATACAGCCTGTTGAAAATTGCCAAAAAATTTCGAAAATTTTTTTGTTCCTTTAATTTTTGCGCGAAGTGTATTTGATTATAAACATTTATATTTGAATAGAGCAAACAGATAATAAGATTTGTTTGCATCTTTGAAATAAAAAGAAATTAGCACTCCTTGATATAGGTAAATTCTGAGTACGTCCCTGTTACACCATACACTTACTGACATCTAATGCAAGATAGCTCAACTGCATACAATATACGAAATTAGTAGTTGTGCTAATAGCCGGTAGATGGACATAAAGGAGGGAGTGAGACAAGTACTATTACTTGTCTCACTCCCTCCATTAGCAGCGATCCCCCTACCCCTGTAAATGACACGCATTGTTTCATAGAAAATATTCATTACAACAGCTCTTTTTGTACGTAGTAATAACTTATAAAATAATAATAGAAACAGTACTATATAGAGTAATAATTTATAAAATGAAGTGAATAGTTAATGTGGTTTCCATTTAAATTACTGAAATTTAGCATTTAATATGCTTAATTATTTATAAAACACGATTACGAAGTGAAGAAGTGGTTTCCATTGTTTATGTTTGTTCAATTATGACGTTATCACGTAAAATTACAATCCATAAACCGACTTTACAGACAACCATTACTTTTTTAATTTTTTAAACTATTATTTTTCTAAATATCTGTGCAGTGACGGAGTAAAAATACAATATAGGTACCACCCCTTATCTTACCCGTGGGTGATCGTAAGAAACGACTAAGGGATGTAAAACGCATATAACATCTGTGCAAGAGAAGGAAAACTAGAAACAAAACCCTATACCAACACGTCTGACCAGCGTACAGTAGGTCATTTTTCCTCCCATTATGAAGGAGGCTCGAGTCCTTCAGTTTCAGCGATTGGGATATATATGAGCTGAGATGATGATGATTTATTTAAATTGGAGCCTGGGCCAAGTACCGGGTCAACAGCTGTGGAATAAAAGCAGCCAACCAGCGAGCAGTTAAAAGCAAATATTGAGATAGACTATAGAGTCTGGCGAACGATGGGTGCCGCGACCGGCTCATCGCTAACCGTATATAGTGCGAGGCGCTCACCTGCCCCCAAGCATGACGCCGTTCATCTGTTCCAGGCTGAGCTGCGCCGCCTCGGGGATCTCGTACTCGACGAACGCGAACCCTTTGTGTTTCTGCGTGACGGGATCCCACGACATGTTTATGGACTTGATGGGGCCGAAGGGCAGGAACGCCTGCCGTATCGTGTCTTCCTTCAGCTCGAACGATATCGACCCGACGTACACCCTGCGGACGACAACGGCGCATACGTCACCGGGGGCGCCGCACAACCGCGAGGGCGGCGCGCGGCCGCCCAGGACGCGCTCAGATCTTTTCAGCTAGTGGTGTCACAGGCTCGACCGCGGGCGGCGGGAGCCTCCGTGTATCGCTCACATCACGTGCGCCCCGTGGGCCCGGGGGCCGCACTGTCGCGGCCGACTCGAGCTGTTGGCGATCACTCTACCCACGCGGAGTGCCCGCACACAAACTGTCTGATGGTACCGACGGTGACTGCTTCACAAGTTACAACATGATGTCAGTAGCAACATGGGGCCCGTGACAGAAGCACTACTGTCAGTCTTACTAAGACCACAACGAGGACGGCGGCGACGTAGAAAGAGAAAATGATGGGTTCGTCCGATATTGAAATAATAAATCAATCATCGTATAGAATTAGATCACTTGTGTTTGGACCTAAGACGTGATGGTGATGAAGTTTTAATTACTTCACAATGTCTGTCCCTGCCTTGAATGTGTTGTGTGACATACTCGACGTATGTAATGAACATGGAGTTGCTATTGTGAGGCAATGTACTACCCAGGGGCGCGGGAGCGGGCCACAGCTCGAGCGGTCGCGTGCGCGTGTGTCTGTGTACTGTACCTGCACATGAGGGCGAGCGCCTGCTGACGCTGCACCTGCGTACGCTGCGACGCCATCTGCTGCTGTTGGTGTGCCAGGGTCTGCTTCATAAGCACCATCTTAATGCTCTGCTCCATTGCGTACTTCTTGGCGCGCGACACCGCCTCCGCCTGCTCGGACGACAGGCGCGGCAGCGAGCCGCCCAGGACGGCCGGCAGCGTGGAGCACTTGGCGCCGGGACCTGCGGGCGCGAGCGCGGCTGTGAGGTGGGTCGCCACCGGTCCCGAGGGCGGGCGGACGGAGGCGCACTCACCTGTGAACACATCGCCGAGCTGCTGCAGGTCGTAGACGGGCGCGGCGTGTACGCCACCTGTAACAGCGGACGGGTTAATGGCGCCGCGGGCGGCTCATTGTGCGACCGGTGCGGGGCCGCGCGCTCCGCCGGCGGCGCGAGTCCCTAACGTATGTCTAGCCTGAAACAGAAAGCAGACAGACTGAACACTGAGGCGGTAGGCGGCCCAGTACGTGCGGGCGGAGCGGCGCGGCGCGGCGGGCACGCGGCAGCTGACGGCGGCGGCGGCGGCGCCTGCAACAGCGAGCGAGCCTGCTGAGCGGGCGGCGCAGGGCGGGCCGGGCCCGGCGCCGCCTCGCGCGACACTCACCGGCCGACGCGCCCGGCGGCTGCAGCGCGCCCTGCAGCTGAGGCACCACCTGCAGACCAGGCGATGACTATAACACTAGCTCACGCCGTACACAGTGGGCACGGTGATGACGGAGCAGTAATTATAAATACTCTACAATCGAGGTACATAATCACACCCCTTTCACCTTCGTCTTGGATATATTAGGTTACATATGAAATTAGCGTTTTACCGTACTGACCATTTCGATCTGAAATATCTCCTCTTTGGTTAAGATATCCAAATTCAAATTTATAAATTCGTTTAGCTTATTCGGTTAGCGGCAATTTCGACCTTCAGAACCAACCCCGTAGACGGCCGGAAACCGAAGTGGAAAATGAAGAATTAAAGGCTACTGTGGAAGCGGATCTATCACAAAGCACTTCAGAGACAGCTGCAGGCGTCGGGGTAAGTGACAAAACTGTGTTAATTCACTTGGAGCAAATCGGGCAAGTAAAAAACTTGAACAATGAAAAAAGCTTCATGAATTGAGTGAATCACACGCGTCGACTGCTGTGTTACTTTGCACAACCGACACAATAATGAAGGGGTTTTAAATCGAATCATTACTTGTGATGAAAAGTGGATACTGTACAATAATCGGAAGCACTCGTCGCAATGGCTGAACCCCGGAGACCCAGCCAAATCCTATCCTGAACAAAAATTGACTCAGAAAAAGTTAATTGTGAGTGTTTTGTGGACTAGCGCTGGTGTCGTTCACTACAGCTTTCTAAAATCTGGCCAAACGATTACGGCAGATATCTATTGTCAGGAACTGCAAACCATGAAGGAAGAACCAGCTTCTAAACAACCGAGATTGGTCAATCGCTCTAGGCTTGCTGCGGCAACGCAAGACCACACACTGCACAACAAACATCCACTAAGTTAGATGACCTACAATTGGAATGTCTGCGACATCCACCGCACTCCCCGGACCTTGCTCCAACAGATTACAATTTTTCCGGAAATTGGACAACTTCTTACAAGGAAAAAAATTCAACTCCAACGCGGCAGTCCAAACCACCTTCAAAGAGTTTATTGATTCTCCCATGGTTTTTTTAGTAAAGGGATCAGTAAAGTACCTATGAGATAGCAAAAGTGCATAGACAACAACAGTGCATACTTTTATTAATTAAATATATTTTACAAAAGGGCCAGAAACTGTCTGAATTTCTGGAGAAGGAAAGCCTCTTTATGATGAATTCCTTCTTCAGAAAGCAGCTACAAAGGAAATGGATCTAGATTAGCCCCGATGGTTCAACAAAAAACGAGATAGACTTCATCTTGTCGGACAAATGACATATATTTAATGATGTCTCAGTGATCAGCAGGATTATAACTGGGAGCGATCACCGAATAGTACGAGGCACATTAAATATCCACACAAAAGTCGAACGATCACGCTTGATGAAGTCTACCTTCCGACCTACACCTGTCCAATACTAGAACCTCGAAAACTTTCAACTCGAACTACACATACATACATACATACATAGCCTCACGCCTGTTTCCCAGAGGGGTAGGCAGAGACTACGGATTGCCACAAACCACGATCCTGGTATACTGCCATCGCTTCATTCATACTTATAATAGTCTTCATGCATGCTCTACGATTACGCATACTCTTAATAAGACCTCTCGTCAACACATCTCCAACTTGGTGCAGAAAAGTATGACGTGGTCTTCCCCTTGTATTCGTCCCATTCACGCTGCTTAAAATATATAAAATATTTGCTTCGTCAACCTCTCGTTACTCATTCTTTCTAAATGTCCAATCCACCTCAGCATACTCTTTTTGATCTTTGTCACTACTTCTTCATTCACACCACAGCGCTCCCTTATAACACTATTCCTAATTTTGTCTTTCATGCATCACACATACTACGAAGAGCTCTCATCTCTACAGCATTTATTCTACTTTCATGTCTTCCCTGCCAAATCCAACTTTCACTACCATACATGAGAGTAGGTACTAATACTCCCTTATGTACAGCTAAACGTGCCTTTTTAAAGCAGAAACATGTCCAACGTTTCTGCTTTTCATAAAGGTGTATAGTGCCCCATCCACTCTATTACCAGCATTTACTCTTCTTTCAACATTATCATCATTTTTACCATCTCTAGTAAACAAAACACCCAAATATAAAAATTCTTTCACCTGTTCCAGTTCCTCACCATTTATAAAAATGTTACATTTCGTCATACCTTTATCCTTTTCAAAAACCATAATTTTCGTCTTACTTACATTTACTTTCATACCTTTTCTGTCAAAAGCTTCATGCATAGTAGTTACCATCGCCTGCAAATCTTCTGCTGATGATGCAAGTAATACCTGATCATCGGCATAAAGAAGACATTTGATAAGTAACTCATTCATTCGTAAACCACAATCATTATTTTTCAGATCTTTTAAACAGCTATCCATGAATAGGTTAAACAGCCACGGGGACGCTACACATCCCTGTCTAACACCTTTAACCGATATTAAACCACTCCGTGTAGGCTCCGTTTATTCTTACGCACGCCCTGGAATCCTTATAGATGGATTTCAACGCGTGAATAAGATGGCTGTCCACCCCATACATAGACAGTACCGACCACAGTTCATTCCTCCTCACTTTGTCATAAGCTTTCTCCAAATCAATGAATGCACAAAATATTTTCTGACCTTTAGCCAAAAATTTCTGCGTCATGGATCGTAAGGAGAAGACTTGATCCGTACAACCCATACCTTTTCGGAAACCTGCTTGTGCATCCCATATTTTCTTGTCGGTTACTTTCACTACTCTTTCAATCAATATTTTCGCATACAGTTTGCCGACTATGCTAAGGAGGCTTATGCCCCTGTAGTTCCTACACTCTTGCTGCGAACCTTTCCCTTTGTACAAAGGTACAATTACAGCCTTACACCAGTCGTCAGGTACTTGGCCATTAGTCCAGCATAGATTGAAGAGCTGGTATAGCATGTTAGCTATGATATCCTGTCCAGCGGTCAGCATCTCAACTGTAATCCTGTTGTATCCTGCAGATTTACCCGCTTTCATACCTTTCAGTGCGTTCATGATTTCTACCATAGTAATACATTCTCCATCCTCAAGATCTCTTTCACTCTCAAATGATAGATCTTGTGGCTCTTCTCTTTCAAATAAGCTTTCAAAATACTCCTTCCATCTCTCTAGTACACATTCTTCTCTATTCACTATTCTTCCATACTTATCCCTGATCGAGGCAAGCTCTGTACTTTGAACTTTACCTCGAGCTGATCTTATGGATTTCCAGAAAACCTTTAAGTTAGATTGGTAATCCTGCGATAATCTTCTATCATACTTGTCTTTCTGATCCTCTTTCTTTTTTCTGACAATTTATTTCACTTCTCTTTTTCTTCTCTTGTACTCTTCTTTGGCTATGTCTATATCATGAATCGTTGCTTTTTCTATTCTCTCACTGGCTCTGACAGCAAGCCAATCTATCCAGGCTTTCTTCTTCTCACAAACTGCACTCTGCACATCTTTATCCTACCATATATTCTTCATCTTATTTACTTTCCTTCTTCTGGTCACGCCACATGTTTCTGTAGCAACATTTACCACATTTTCTTTAAAAGTCTTCCATAATTCTTCCATATTACTAATATTAACCGAATCATACAACTTTTCTGTCAGTTTACTTTTATACTTCTCTCTAACAATATCATCTTGCAAATTCTCTACTTTTATCCTTTCTAGTACACTTGTCGGGTTATGTATCCGGTTTCGCCACGTTTTTATGAGACCTATAAGAGAGAGATTTATAAGGATTCCAGAGCCTGCGTAAGGATAAACGGGTCCTACACTGAATGGTTTAACATTGATAAAGGTGTCAAACAGGGATGTGTAGTGTCACCGTGGCTGTTTAACCTATTTATGGATAGCTGTTTGCAAGATTTGAAAAATAATGAATGTGGTTTAAGAATGAATGAGTTACTCATCAAATGTCTTCTTTATGCCGATGATCAGGTTTTACTTGCATCGTCGGCTGAAGACTTACAGGCGATGGTAACTACTATGCATGATGCTTTTGAAAGAAAAGGTATGAAAGTAAATGTAAGTAAGACGAAAGTAATGGTCTTTGAAAAGGATAAATGTATGACGGAATGTCATATTTTTATAAATGGTGAGAGATTGGAACAGGTGAAAGAATTTGTATACTTGGGTGTATTGTTTACTAGTGATGGTAAAAATGATGAAGATGTTGAAAGACGAGTTAATGCTGGTAATAAAGTGAATGGGGCATTGTACGCTTTTATGAAGAGTAGGAATGTATCTAAAAACGCACGCCTAGCTGTACATAAGGGAGTGTTAGTTCCCACTCTCATGTATGGCAGTGAAAGTTGGTTTTGGCAGGGAAGACATGAAAATAGAATAAATGCTGTAGAGATGAGAGCTCTTCGTAGTATGTGTGGTGTAAGTTTGAAAGATAAAATTAGGAATAGTGTTATAAGAGAGCGCTGTGGTATGGATGAAGAAGTAGTGACAAAGATAAAAAAGGGTATGCTGAGGTGGTTTGGACACGTGGAAAGAATGAGTGAAGAAAGGTTGACGAAACAAGTATAGAAAGCGAGTATGAGTGGGACGATTACAAGGGGAAGACCACGTCGTACTTTCCTGGATCAAATTGAAGATGTGTTAGTGAAAGGTCAGATTAAGAGCACGCGTAATCGTAGAGCATGCATGAAGACTGTGATGAGCGTGAATGAAGCGATGGAGGTATGTCAGGATCGTGGTTTGTGGCAATCCGTAGTCTCTGCCTACCCCTCTGGGAAACAGGCGTGAGGCTATGTATGTATGTATGTTTATGTGACCACTTATTCTAGTCATTACTAGAAAGTGGTCTGTATGGATACCAATACCGCGATACACCCTGGTGTCTAGAACTTTGGTTTTGAGTCTTTCGTCTACTATTATAAAATCAATCATACTCTTTCTTACATTCTTTGCTTCGCGTGTATACATATGGATCTTTTTGTGTTCAAACATAGTGTTTGTAACACAAAGGTTCCATTCCAAGCACACCTCTAGCAGACTTTGACCATTTTCATTCACACTTGCATCACCAAACCTTCCTAAAACGTTTTCGAATCCTTTTCGGCCTACTCCCACCCATCCATTAAAATCACCTAGCAAAATCAACCTTTCATTTAACTGGCATTATCTTAAAACATCTCTTAGTTCCTCCCAAAACCTTTCTCTTCCATCCTGCTCACATTTATTTTTAGTCAAACCCGTGTTTACAGGAGCATATACTCCTACAACAAAAATACGGGTCAGACCCACTTTCATTCTTAACCATACTAATCTAGCATTCACACAATCATACTCTTTCACACATTGAGCCATTCGAGCAGAAAGAAGGAACACAATCGCTTCCAATGTCTAGACGAGTGCGAATCTCCGAACGATATGAACAACAGGTTCGTGGAAACTGTCCACGCGGTTGGGTCGAAGTTTTTCAAGGCTCACCGCGCCAATAGACCTAAAAAACTTTCTGACCAGACTCTCAAGCTCATGGAGCGGAGAAATGAAATGACAGTACAGTCTTCAGCCGATTGGTCCGATTACAGGCAGCTAAATAGGCAGATCTCCAGGACTGTGCGTCGCGAAATTCGCAAATTTAATACGCTCCGTGGTAAAGACGCGATAGAGCGGAATCGTGGCTCAAAAGTGTTCGCACAAGATCTGTCTATTGGGCAAAGCCAAATCACTAAGCTGAAGACCGATGGCGGCACTGTCATTTCATCCCAAACTGAGATCTTGGGAGAGGTAGAAAGGTTCTATGGACGGTTATATAAATCATCCCGAAATCCTGTTGGCGGCTTGGTCCAAGATCCAGATCCAAGCTAACTCGGCACTATACCGAAGAAATCCCGGACATTAGCTTGTGCGAGATCAGAATGGCTCTCGAACAACTAAGAAACGGTAACGCACCGGGAGATGATGGAATTACGGCTGAGCTCCTGAAGGCAGGCGGCAAGCCGGTCTTAAAAGCCCTTCAGAAGCTATTTAATTCCGTTATCCTCGGGGGCGACATTCCAGAGTGGTGGACCAGGAGTGTGGTGGTGCTGTTCTTCAAGAAGGGCGACAAAGCTCTTTTAAAGAACTACAGAACCATCTCACTCTTGAGCCACGTCTACAAGTTGTCTTCGAGGGTCATTACCAATCGACTCACGTGCAAGCTTGATGACTTCCAGCCGCCCGAACAAGCTGGCTTCCGAAAAGGCTATAGCACTATAGACCATATCCTCATGCTTCGGCAGATTATCCAGAAGACCGAGGAGTACAATCGGCCCATGTGTATAGCGTTTGTGGACTGAGAAAGTCTTTGATTCAGTCGAAACTTGGGCGGTGCTGCAGTCCCTTCAGCGGTGCCAAATCGACCATCGTTATGTCGAAGTGCTTAAGTGTTTGTATAGGAACGCCACAATGTCAGTCCGTATTCGGGATAAGAGTAAGAAACCGATCCAGTGGTAAAAAGACGTGAGACAGGGAGATGTCATCTCTCCGAAAATGTTCACCACTGCACTGGAAGATGTCTTCAAGCTCTTAGCCTGGACCGGACTTGGCATCAACATCAATGGCGAATACATCACTCACCTTCGTTTCGCAGACGATATTGTCGTCATGGCAGAATCCATGGAGAACCTGGGCACCATGCTCAACGATCTCAGCAGGGTAATCCAACTAGTGGGTTTACGAATAAACATGGACAAGACGAAAGTCATGTCAAATGCCCATGTCATTCCTGTACCGGTCCTAGTTAGCAATGCGATTCTCGAAATTGTCGATCATTATGTTTACCTTCGACAAACAGTCCAGTTAGGTAGATCCAATTTCGAGAAAGAGGTCAGCTGACGAATCCAACTCGGATGGGCAGCGTTCGGGAAACTTAAGAGGATCTTCTCATCTAACGTACCTTAATGTTTGAAAACACAGGTCTATGACCAGTGTGTGTTACCAGTGATGACTTACAGCACGGAAACATGGTCCCTAAATGTAGGCTTCATAACCAGGCTCAAAGTCGCTCAGCGTGCTATGGAGCGGGCTATGCTCGGGATTTCTCTGCGAGATAGAATCCGAAATACGGAAATCCGCAGACGAACGGGTGTAACCGACATAGCACGAAGAATTAGCGTGAAGTGGCAATAGGCAGGCCACATCGCTCGAAGAACCGACAAACGCTGGGGAAGAAAGGTTCTGGAATACAAACAAATATTGAAAGGAAATGACGATCTAGATGTATAAAAGACAGTGATGGACACTTGCATGATGCCTTGTTTAACCTAAGGTGAAAGAAACCTGTCAACGAGCCATGGAAAGTAGCATCTTAAATCTACTTGCCTTAGATTTACAGAGTAAGGAACCGAGTAATCAGGAAAAAGACAAAACTTAAAGATGCACTTCACCAAGTATTGAAACTATTAAACTTTTTATATAAAAAATGTAAACCGACTTCAAAATAGGATCAGCCAAAAACCATACTTATTTAAAACACTAAAAACCGAAAAATAAGATGAACTATTTAATTCTTGTCTAATTCTAATTATGTATTAATTTTTATAAAATATAATTACAATGTATGCTAGAAATCCACTAACACGATTTGAAGTCGGTGCCAAGCCAAATAAGTATACTATATCGCATTCATGCCGCGCTTGTGACTGAAGTGATCTGAACGCGCAAGCGGTTAAGCGATTCGGTCCATACGGGCAGACGTCGTTGACGGTTGTGTCAAATGGTATTAAATTTGTGGCGTTATAGTGTTCTGAACACATTTTTTAATTCTTATTTCCTTTAATAATTTGATTTTTGTTAATTTTTCACCCTGTGTGTATATCATTAAGCTTATTGTTTTTTGTTATTTTAAGCTTGGCACCGACTTCAAATCGTGTTAGTGGATTTCTAGCATACATTGTAATTATATTTTATAAAAATTAGTACATAATTAGAATTAGACAAGAATTAAATAGTTCATCATATTTTTCGGTTTTTAGTGTTTTAAATAAGTATGGTTTTTGGCTGATCCTATTTTGAAGTCGGTTTACATTTTTTTTATAAAAAGTTTAATTATTTTTGAATTTTTAGTGTAAATAATCGTAGTTAAGTAATAATTTTAACTAGTTCATATAAATTAAATTATTTATTAAATATAGCACTATGAGTTGATCGACTAAAAAAATGCACATGACACGAGGAAGAGTAGAAGTAGGGAATCAAAATAAAAAATAAAGAACGTATTTCGAAAAAATGGAAACGAAATGCTGTATGTCGTTGCCAATGGTTTAAATTTCACTGTTTCAATCAATTCGCGTATAACATCATATGTGCTATCGATACGTCACGTGAGGCAACAACTTAGGTATGAGATACTACCAACATCCAAGTGATGCAAATAATTGTGACGGTTTGATGCAATTGTTAAAACTAGACATAGGCTCCAGAGTCATGGTAGGATGCAATATCTCTGTCATTAAGGGCTTGGTAAGCGGGCAATGGGGATAATATCCAAACTTGTAGGCTTCTGAAACAGGCTAGTTACCTGATTTGGTTATTATAAAATTTAATGACGACACTATTGGCACGAAAGTAAAAGACAGTGACAGGTTAGTTGCCATAGCGCCTGTGTCAACCATATATCAGGCAACGGAAGGTTACGGGATAATGAACGGAAAATGCTTCAGCTAATCCTCTGTTGGGCGGTTACGGTATATAAACTCTAGGGTACTTTACAAAGCCTTAAACAAAGCTGTCATTGATTTAGGCAAAAATAAATTGGCAATGATCAGTTTTATATTCCACTGAGATGTGTAAAGACGACTTAGGGTCTAATAAACGACTCAAATCAAAAGACTATACCAGGAGAAAGCGTAAGCCAAAGAATAAGACGGTTCTAAATAGGTACGATACAATTATCCAATACGGCTGGATCTGATCATCTCACCTAATATATCTCAGTGTCTGAAGGCACAAGTCTATGAACAGTGATGATTAATGACATGAAAATGTGGTCCCTAAATGTGGGTCTCGTAACAAAGATCATATATCGGCAACATAAAGAATTACCTAACTCCTAATTGTTATGGAGTAGTACCTTACATTATCAGCTTACGTGATTAACTTGAAAGAATACAGTTAAAGGTCTATGCGTGCATATGATATTGAAAGAATTGTCCTCCAACTCCTAACCGCTAAGGAGATGTACCTTCCATCACCAGCTCATCTAAATGAGATTATTACTGCCAGATGCAAATATTTGAATAGCTTTGAAAAATACATGAGACATGTAATATGTGCCTATGAAATTTAAGGGTTGCCCTTTATTTTCAAGAATTCCCATCATCAGATCATGATTTGGTGACAATGGGACCACCTCGGGAGTTAACTTGAAAGAATACAGCTAAAGGTCTATGCGTGCGTATGATATTAAAAGAATTATCCTCCCAACTCCTAACCGTTAAGGAGATGTACCTTCCATCATCAGCTCACCTAAATGAGTTTATCACTGCCAGATGCAAATATTTGAAGAGCTTTTGAAAATATATGAGACACGTAATATGTGTCTATAAAATTTGAGGGTTGCCCTCGCTTTCCATGACTTCCCATCATCAGATCACGACTTGGTGACAATGGGACCACCTCTGGAGTATACCCTTTAGAAAGAAAAAAGAATTTTGAAAATCGGCACACGATAGACATAAATATCGCTGAACATACAAAAAAAAAAAAAATACATACAATGAAACATAGAACCTCCTCCTTTTTGAAGTCGGTTAAAAATGGCACTGGGCTGGTTGGTCCACGTAGCGAGATACACTGAACAGCAGTGGACTCTTAAGACTACTAAATGGAAAGGTTCACGTGGAAAAAGAAATGTTGGACGACTACATAAATGATGGGCAGACGACTTAAAAAATATAGTGGGCAATAACTGGATGGAAGAAGCACAAGATAGGCAAAAATGGAAGAACTTGGAGAAAGTCTATACTCTATCAAAGGGGCCCATAGATGATAACAAAGAGACAACAAATAGACTGTTATTTTTAAGTATATATTGTAAATAAGGTTTATGGGAAATAAAAAGCCTTTATTATTATTATCACCTGGAGATCCTACAAATGAATGCACTCACATGGTCATACTTGGGGAGCACTGTTATGGAAATATGTTGAACCACAGAGAGGAGGAGAACACATACCATGATGTGGAGGAGATCTGAACGTGAAAGGCAGCAACGACAAGTGTGTGACAATAGGGGTTGGGGGATGACATCACACTGTCATTGTATTAATTCATAATAGTTATATTTGTTAGTCTCACTGTGCTTAATTAGTGTACACTAGTAAGTTGTATTGGCTTCCTTCAGCCAGTGCGCTGTTGTGTATTAAGCTTGTTTACAAGACATGCCCCTGCACACATGGTGCTGGTGTGTCTGTCGGTGCACACCGCACACACATCAATAGTGTTACATTTACAACAGTATTTCGACCAACGCTCACACACACACACCAATAGTGTTACATTTACAACAGTATTTCGACCAACGCTCACACACACGCACACCAATAGTGTTACATTTACAACAGTATTTCGACCAACACACACACACACCAATAGTGTTACATTTACAACAGTATTTCGACCAACACTCACACACACACACACCAATAGTGTTACATTTACAACAGTATTTCGACCAACGCTCACACACACACACACCAATAGTGTTACATTTACAACAGTATTTCGACCAACACTCACACACACACACACACACCAATAGTGTTACATTTACAACACTATTTCGACCAACACTCACACACACACACACACCAATAGTGTTACATTTACAACAGTATTTCGACCAACACTCACACACACCAATAGTGTTACATTTACAACAGTATTTCGACCAACGCTCACACACACACACACACCAATAGTGTTACATTTACAACAGTATTTCGACCAACACTCACACACCAATCGTGTTACATTTACAACAGTATTTCGACCAACACTCACACACACACACACCAATAGTGTTACATTTACAACAGTATTTCGACCAACGCTCACACACACGCACACCAATAGTGTTACATTTACAACAGTATTTCGACCAACACTCACACACACACACACACACCAATAGTGTTACATTTACAACAGTATTTCGACCAACACTCACACACACCAATAGTGTTACATTTACAACAGTATTTCGACCAACACTCACACACACACACACCAATAGTGTTACATTTACAACAGTATTTCGACCAACACTCACACACACACACACACACACACCAATAGTGTTACATTTACAACAGTATTTCGACCAACACTCACACACACACACACACACACCAATAGTGTTACATTTACAACAGTATTTCGACCAACACTCACACACACACACACCAATAGTGTTACATTTACAACAGTATTTCGACCAACACTCACACACACACACCAATAGTGTTACATTTACAACAGTATTTCGACCAACACTCACACACACACACACACACACACACACACACACCAATAGTGTTACATTTACAACAGTATTTCGACCAACACTCACACACACACACACACACACACCAATAGTGTTACATTTACAACAGTATTTCGACCAACACTCACACACACACACACACACACACACACACACACACACACACACACACACACACACACCAATAGTGTTACATTTACAACAGTATTTCGACCAACACTCACACACACACACACACACACACACCAATAGTGTTACATTTACAACAGTATTTCGACCAACACTCACACACACACACACACCAATAGTGTTACATTTACAACAGTATTTCGACCAACACTCACACACCAATCGTGTTACATTTACAACAGTATTTCGACCAACACCCTCACACACACACCTTTAACTTACAACTTAATATTATTCTAACACACAAACTACTAAATATTAACTCTGGGCTGAAACATGTGGTTGCCAACCTACCATTACCGTACTTCACCAGGTCAAGAGGTGGAGCTATATTGTACACAGCACCACTTTAAATTAATTTCCCAGTGGGCAACAACACACACTGACATTAAATGAGAAAAAAAAGTCAAATAATTATATGACTTTGACCACTGAAGCTAACAAATACATTATAATGAATTTGTTTTAGCTTCAGTGGTGTTGGGTCGCAATAATGTGTAGTAGACATGTGTGAGTGATCTATCACTCGCATTACTTACACATGTCTAATGTGTAGTGTTGAGGACAACGTGAAGCAAACAACTTAATAGTTGTATAGTGATGCTCATTACATACATTAGTATTGTAAAGACACCTACTTATTTTACTGATTTTCATAAATTTCAACAAAACTATGAAATGGAGTGAAATTTAATGATAATAATAAGAGATATGGATCTGTAGGCTGACAAATATCAGGGGGAACATTATTATACAAGAAAAATGCAATTTTGAATATGGAATGGAAATAGAATATGATCGATGGAAACTTTGTCAAGAGCACATTCAACAACTTAAAATTATTTGTTACTTAGAAACAGAAATGTCAAGAGCCCTTCTATACATATAGCGAGGAGGTATTAGTTGTACGATATTCTGTTATGTGAAGGACAATGTCCCATGTGTGGTGATGGGATACAATACACCCCTTGCGCTCGTGTGGAGCCTGTGAAAGCCGGCTCCAGTAACACCAACACAATGAGCCGGCACACATGTTTTGACAAACATATAACACCAAGGGTGAACACTATGCTGGGTGTGAACACTCCATGAAATGCCGGCTGCTGAATGTAGCAATTGCAACATTATTCTCCTCTTGGGGAGCACCTCCAACTGACAACAACAATAAGCTGATGGATGGATAGATGGACAGAGTGCAAGTACACAAATAATAAACAATATTGTAAAGTGAATCACCAGCATTGAACGTCAACAGGTGACCCGCCGCCACTCACAGAACAACTGCCCCTTACAAATGCTGCATAATATTTATTTAACTATCTACACTCAGAGTGTAACGATAGTAATGTTGGGATCAAAACATCTAACTGCTATTACACCGGGTACAATACATGTGCTCAAACATGTATACTATAATGTGAATAAGGAACACGTTAATAACATTCACAAAATATTTAACGATTTCGTATAACTGCCCGAAAAACTCTATTTATATAATTTATATGCTCGTTTTCTAAGATATTTATACTTAATCGCTGTATATAGAACGACAAAGTATAAACACTTTAAACTTACCAAATCCATAGTATGTAAATAAAACTTTACAGAGCTTCAGATCGCAAGAGCGCACACGTTCAGATCAATATATTAAAATGAGAACAATCATTTGAAATGTACATTACATAAAATATGTTAACTAATTCAATGATCCATTTATCGCAAACGTGCGTTCCTTCACATGCACATGGTAATACAAATCACGAATTTCAATACGTTAAAACGAAAATTAACAGTAACACAGAACCAAAATGCTTGTTTGACAGTTCGACTTATGACTACTCATAACTTTTTTTTTTGGGTTCTGTTCGTCCATTCGGACAGGCAAAGGGATCAAAGCCCATACAGCCAAGTCCTATTTAATTATTTTTCATATTTTGTTCATCATTTCTTCATATTATGTAGCCTTAATAGTCATTGTCTGTCAGTCAGTCAAGTCGTTACCATTAATCGGGCGCTGATAACCTAATCAATGATTTTCTTTGGGAATTTTGGGCAAATATGAAAATACACGTAAACCACTATTGTACCATATTCACTACACTTCAGCACTTTAACTGTACCATATTGCATAAAATACCAGCAAAATTATTCAATATAACACCACAAAACACTAAAGAAATGAATATAATACAAGAGCGTGACATGACATTTACACATTCGCGCCAAAACTCCTACTCATAACTTTTTGGTTTCATGCATCCAGTTCGGTGATTGCTTCACCGAACAGGATGCATGAAACCATAAAGTCCACACTTTCAAATCTGGTCAGAAGTATTTTAGTTTCATACTTCCAAAACCGGTCATAACATAAATATTATAGTTTCTTTGCCTATCTTGTTCAAAATAACTGTGCGTCAATAAGATAAGTTTTTAACTCAACTTTTTTTTTTTGGACATATACTCTACGTAAATCGCCCATAAATATTATTTGATGTAATAATACAAAACACTGAAATAGTGATGATGAAAAAGACTCATAACTTCCATTAATTTTGGCTGAAACAAGAATCATAGAGGCAATATGGCTATAAGTTTGCTACTGCCCATTCCGCTAGTGTATATGTCTCAGTGGATTGTTAGGTTGTTTCGCACGAAGTAATGGTTCTTTTTTACCCGACTGCGCAACGCAAAGGAGTGATATTGTGTTTAACAGTCTATGTATGTATGTATTTATGTATGTATGTATGTTTGTATGTTCCTTTGAAGCACTATATAGACCAAACGCCTGGGCCAATTTTTATTTAAATTTTAAATTACCCGAAAGGGTAACCCGCCGGGCTGACCACGGAAGGCAAGGAAGCGGTACCAGTGGCCGGCCCAATGACGATGGGGAGGGAATAAGTTGGGTTATGGGGCCACGCGCTCCCCTTCCGTTGCCCCGGACGGTACGGGCGACGTGTGACCAGGCCATAGCCTACCAAAAAAAAAAAAAAAAAAAAGGGCTCACTGAATCTGGCCCCACTTGTTTCGATTTTTGAATTCTTTTTATTTTTAATTATTTGTTCGTCGTTTGTTCGTTACTGTTCGAATGTAAAAATTGTTTGTTCGTCTTTTATTTATTTATAATTAATTAAACAAATGTTCACCCTTAAGTTGCCCTTATTTTTATCGCTCAGATTAATTAATCTTGATTAATTATCGTTTGTTCGATCACTATTGATGATTGTTCGATCATAAAAACAATGAAATTTTTAATAATTTGTATCTAATAAATAAGCCATCACCTTACGCCTACATTGCGCATGCGCTCGTGTTGTCAGCTCGCAGTGGCCGTATTTACTAGCGTTTTTTTTAACGGATGCGTTTAATACTGTTTAATTATTTCGTATGCAGATCAAAAAATTATTGAAAACCATTAAAATAGACGAAATCTTAATTTTAATTGGTTACTTTTTTCGTGTAATCAAACGCAATTAACAAAACAAAAAGCATGATTGGGCCGGAATCCTAATAGGCGCGGGTTCGAATCCCGCTTGTGACATCATTTTTCATTTCGCAATCGGGTTTTATAAATAATTAAGCATATTAAATGCTAAATTTCAGTAATTTAAATAACAAGGTTGTGTCATCGTTTAATACAATTCTAACTGTAAAGTTTTAAGTATTAAGCCTATAACAATGTGTAAACATTGTCGGGTAGATAGCATACCGTCATCTTAAGACGTAAATATGATACGAAGTGAAATTTGCATGTCCTACAATTAGTCACGGTGGTGTAATGGCAGCACGATTGGGCCGGAATCCCAATAGGCGCGGGTTCGAATCCCGCTTGTGATATCATTTTTCATTTCGTAATCGGGTTTTATAAAAAAAAAGCATGTACTTCAACAAAAAATTCGTCGCAGTTTCTTAAGCCTCATAAAGAATTTTCAAGTTCGAGCTGATTAAACTAGGAAAAATACTTTTTTTTTGGTTTTCTTTCGTTTACAATATCTCTCGAACGAATCAACCGTTTTTGACCGTCTTGGCGGCGATCGACGTAATTTTTCGATGTTAAAAGCTGATTAGTTTTTGGAATCGATCGGTATAGCTGTTTGAAAGTTAATAAAAAAAACCGCATTTGAAAAAAACGTTTTCTTAGTTTTTTTGAGATTTCTCAAATCTACCGGTCCAAATCTGAAAAGTATAAAAATAAAATCACAAGAACATTAAAAAATTTATTACTCGTTAAAAAATCACAATTAAATGACTTATTGTGGTTCTAAAACATAAAGAAGTCCGTGAGGTTGCAATTGAGTGCTAGGAGACACAAATTCAGGTTTCACTTTCAGGTCAATGACTTCTTTTCAACTACCTGATATTTTCCTATAGTACGCATAATAGTAGCCGACATCATAAACTGCTACTCCAGACAATCTGAAAATTTACATAAAATAACAATTTTTAGTTTCAAATAAATACATATAAAAATAATATGCTTAAAATAAGATCAACCAACCGGTAACATTTAAAGTTAATATAAATTGCAACCTTATTTTGAACTTTCAAAGAAGTTTTAGTTGGAAGTTCACTTATTGTACAGGTACGTCCAGACGATTCTTTGCTACTTTCACGGATTAGATTTCAATAAAATATACTCCTTAGGAGTGTAATGATGCGTTTGTTTTCAGGATTTACACAATGAACACGAAATATTAAAAATTTCTGCATGAAAATCTAGAGCCTTTTCCAATGAAGAGAATTTGATTATATTCGAAATGGAGCCTTTTTTTATAATGACAATTTTTTACATGATATGTACAATGTATCGCCAAGTCACCATTATACTGCTACAGGCGTATGCGCAATGTAGGCGTAAGGTGATGGCTTATTTATTAGATAAAATAATTTATAATTAAAAATTTAATTGTTTTTATGATCGAACAATCATCAATAGTGATCGAACAAACGATAATTAATCAAAATTAATTAATCTGAGCGATAAAAATAAAGATTACTAGTAAGGGGGGCCAACTTAAGGGTGAACATTTGTTTAATTAGTTATAAATAAATGAAATACGAACAAACAATTTTTACATTTGAACAATAACGAACAAACGACGAACAAATAATTAAAAATAAAAATAATTCAAAAATCAAAACAAGTGGGGCCAAATTCAGTGAGCCCGTCGTAAGCGTGCAGCAATAGCGACAACCATGGCCATGTAACTTCCGAATTAGCGCCACCTATTGCCCAGTAATTACAATATAGAAAGATCTATTTTTTGTTGCTTCAATAGAGGACACTACTGAATTAATTTATCATTGCAAATGGCAACTCTCTGATATTATAGATATAGCAACTTTGTAATTTAAAAAATAGGGCTGAGTAAGCTATCGCTGGTGAAGTCGACTTTAAGAATCAATGTGAATTAAATAGTTAATCACTATAGTCTGTCTAATCTAAGAAGTGCACTTTGACAGCTTCTTCTTCTTCTTTTTATGTATTGGCAATCAGCTACTTAAATGAGCCATTGTTGCCAGTGTCGAGCTATAATTATCTTCAAGTTTTTAGTGTCTTCAGATTAGTCATTGTCCGTCAGTAAGTCAAATTGTCGCCATCAACAGTGCTATGGCCACACTGTTAATGGTATCTTGTGAGAATTTTGATGAAAAACGAAAACGTTGTAAAGCACTTTTATATGATATTCACTACATCTCAGCAGTTCCGTCACATCACATTACATAAAATGTCATCAAAATTATCTAATATAACACGTTAAAACACTAAGATATCGAATATAGTACAAGAGCACCACATGACGTTTTAGATTCCCGCCAAAAAAAACCACTTTGACAGCTGTCTGAGTAAGTTGTCTAGGTATGTGAACCAAATAATCGCTATCGAAAATATCCGATTTTAATGAGAAATCGATATTGATTCTTTATAATTAATAATCGGTTTATTTTTTATATTTCAAAAAGATGATGAATAAATTAAGTGCTAAATTAGTACTAAACAAATTTAATTATTTCAGCATTGAATCTATGCATCATATTTAGTAGGATTAGGTTAATTAAAAACAAAAACTGGATTTGAAAATGCCTATTTATTAAGAATTACTACTATTACTTGAATTATCAGCGTCGCGAACATTAATAATTATTTCCTCATCCATCAAAGTGTCGAAATGTACATCTCTGTCAAAATCTCTATTCGATTAATTGTATTATTCTAATATTTTTACCGATTATTTGGATATTAGTGAATTGGACGTTGTCAAGCACTACTGTATAGAACGTGACATTGTTAAGTCGTCAATGACAATTACTATTTACCATGTTATTTTTATTTTAAATGATTTTTACGAATTTCAACATTAGATTATTGTACAAGAAAGTCACCCGCAATGTTAATTATATAAATAACTTAATAGTTGTTTAAAATTTCAGATTTAGTGTTTACAATCAGGTGTATACGTTTGATCGAGGTTATTGTGTATTAAAAAATGCGAAACGTCAAAATGCACTTCTTAGATTAGATGAACTATAAGTCGTGTGGGATTTAAACCACCTAAATTAACAATTTTAATATCATTAGAAGTTTTTTAATGCTCCAAGTAAATAACTTCCTTGTACTCATTATAATAATTTTAGCGTCATTCCCTCTTTGTTCCGAGACGTTTACCCCATAGTGGACTTTGAAGTCTGACAGATATACACTAACCTAATTTATCATATATCCAATTATCCATCCACCTAACCATCACCTAGTAGACGTCCACTGCTGAACATAGGCCTCCCTAAGAGAATGCCACTCAAGAAGGTTCTGTGCTATCAACATCCAATGGCTTTCTGCAACTTTCAAGATGCCGTCAGTTTACCTAGTGGGGAGGATCGTCCTACTCTGCATCATTTGTTTCATGATCACCACTCAATAACCCTTCTTCTTCTTCCCCAAGTGATTGTCAGTTCGATAAGTGAAGTGGCCCGCTCATTGCCACGTCAACGTACTAAATCTTCAGGCTATGTCGGTTACATTTATTGGAACGAAGTTCCTTATCGCGCGTTGTGAAAGGGGGCTAGACGGAAAAAATTCTTACGAAAAGTTGTCACGACACTTTTTGCTATAGTAAGCTATTGTAAGCTGTGCGGCGTCGCATGTTTCTCTGTCTGTCTCTCTCTCTCTTATAGAAAGCAAGCCAGATATTTTCATTTCTATTTCGCATTGAACAGTGTGGTGTCGAGACGATTTTTTTTATAGATAGAGTGATTCAAGAGGAAGGTTTATATGTATAATATATGCATAATGTACTAGAGAAACACTGATAATTTTAGAGGTTTCTAATGTGATGTCGTAAATAAACACATTATTTTGCGCTTACATTGCAAACGCTGGCTGAACCCTACGAAATAGATCAAAATAAAGTACTACAGTATTATACAGCTTAAAAAGGCCTACAAAAAAGTCCGCGATGGTATATATCTATCTCTTAAGGATAACATACTATATCCATTTTAATACTTTAAAAAATGTTCTATTATAAAACGGTAATTGAAAAGCTATTTACACAAATACTGTATTAATCCTTATCATTTTAAATACATTAGTTGGCTTGAGCATTTCATGAAGATATTTTTTTCCTTCAGGCCATGCAAATTAAATCAATACCTTAAGAGATATAGCAAAATCAAAATAATGCGCAACGAAATTATTTTCGCCCGTGACCGGGCCGCGTGGCCGGCTCGCGTTCGAGCTCGGGGCCGAAAAGTTTTGGTAGTCTAGTGGAATTGTATATCCTATTATTAATATTATAAACGTGAAAGTTTGTAATAATGTATGGATGTGAACATGTTTGTTGCTCTTTCACGTAAAAACTACTGAATGGATTTTGATGAAATTTATAGTAATATAGCTTGCACATCAGAATAACACATAGGCTATAATTTATAAAGATATTTTGCAAATTGGCTAAAATATAACGATAAAAATCGCTTAAGGCAGAAAAAAATTATATAATTGAAATAGAACTTCGTTCCATCCGGGTGTCCCTTGACACCTCCGGTTTTTTTATTTTTCTACGGATTTTCATATTCCGGACTTTATCACATAGAGGAATACCAAGTATAGCCCTCTTCTTGACACGTTGAGCGTTATTACATTTCGAGATCACATTTAGGATTGTCGAATGATCTTTTTCTTGAAATTGGATCAATCTCATCATCATCATCTCAGCCCATATATGTCCCACTGTTGGGCTCGGGCCTCCTCCATAATAGGAGAGCAATTGACCTACTATACCACGCTGTTCAGACGTGTTGGTATATGATTTGTTTCGAGTTTTCCTTCTCTTAGTCGTCTCGTACGATCACCCACGGGTAAGATAGGGGGTGGTGAATTGTATTCTTACTCCGTCACCACACGGTAAAGATTAATCTAATTAGACTATTTATCCTAGATAAACTCTTTTTTTCCTCTAAAATTTGATCGACAAATTTGAAATTCGCATTCTCAATCAGGACTGGTACGTAAGTGACGTGGACATTAGACATGACTTTCGTCTTGTCCACGTTAATTTGCTAGACCTACTAGTTGAGAAACCTTGCTAAGATTGTTGAGCATGGTGCCAAAATTCTACAGGGCTTCTGCCAAGACTACTATATCATCTACAAATCGAAGGTAAGTATTATATACGCCATTGATGTTGATGCCGACCTTGCATAATTGTGAATAATACATGCGGTCAATTAATGTGTTTCTAAGGAGAGGTTATGAGTAGGATCTGGTCGTTTACATACATACATAGCCTCACGCCTGTTTCCCAGAGGGGTAGGCAGAAACTACGGATTGCCACAAACCACGATCCTGGCATACTTCCATCGCTTCATTCACACTCATAATAGTCTTCATGCATGCTCTACGAATACGCATACTCTTAATAAGACCTCTCGTCAACACATCTCCAACTTGGTGCAGAAAAGTATGACGTGGTCTTCCCCTTGTATTCGTCCCATTCACGCTTGCTTTATATATTTGCTTCGTCAACCTCTCGTCACTCATTCTTTCTAAATGTCCAAACCACCTCAGCATACTCTTTTTGATTTTTGTCACTACTTCTTCATTCACACCACAGCGCTCTCTTATAACATTATTCCTAATTTTATCTTTCATACTTACATCACACATACTACGAAGAGCTCTCATCTCTACAGCATTTATTCTACTTTCATGTCTGCCCTGCCAAATCCAACTTTCACTACCATACATGAGAGTAGGTACTAATACTCCCCTATGTACAGCTAAACGTGCCTTTTTGGACACGTTTCTGCTTTTCATAAAGGTGTATAGTGCCCCATTCACTCTATTACCAGCATTTACTCTTCTTTCAACATTATCATCATTTTTACCATCTTTAGTAAACAAAACACCCAAATACAAAAATTCTTTCACCTGTTCCAGTTCCTCACCATTTATAAAAATGTTACATTCCGTCATACATGTATCCTTTTCAAAAACCATAATTTTCGTCTTACTTACATTTACTTTCATACCTTTTCTTTCAAAAGCTTCATGCATAGTAGTTACCATCGCCTGCAAATCTTCTGCCGATGATGCAAGTGATACCTAATCATCGACATAAAGAAGACATTTGATAAGTAACTCATTCATTCGTAAACCACAATCATTATTTTTCAGATCTTTCAAACAGCTGGATAGCTGATTCATGGATATGAATAGGTTAACAACCACGGGGACGCTACACATCCCTGTCTAACACCTTTATCGATATTAAACCACTCCGTGTAGGCTCCGTTTATTCTTACGCATGCCCTGGAATCCTTATAGATGGATTTCAGCGCGTGAATAAGATGGCTGTCCACCCCATACATAGACAGTACCGACCACAGTTCATTCCTCCTCACTTTGTCATAAGCTTTCTCCAAATCAATGAATGCACAAAAGATTTTCTGACCTTTAGCCAAAAATTTCTGCGCCATGCATTGTAAGGAGAAGACTTGATCCGTACAACCCATACCTTTTCGAAAACCTGCTTGTGCATCCCATATTTTATTTGGTCGTTTAACTAATTCAAAACTTGTCATCACAGTCTATAAAATTTACTCTGTGTGAGAAGAACATAGAGTGTCAGGAATAGCACACGCTGTGCCTATCCAATTTTATTTCAATAATTAGGTAAAATCATACATACATACATACAAATGACAGAAGATTGTAAGAAAAGGGGTCTACGCGTGAATGTGAGCAAAACCAAAATAATGGTCTTTGAAAGAGATAAAACCAGAACAGATGTAAGAGTAACAATAGGTAATGATGTACTAGAGCAAGTGGATGAATTTGTATATCTTGGATGTGGATTTAGCCGAGATGGAAGGTACACCACTGATATAGAGCGAAGAGTGAATGCGGGAAATAGAGTGAACGGAGAGTTGGGGCAACTTCTCGGCAGCCACCACCTCAGCCAGAAGGCACGTGTAGCAATATATAACGCAGTGCTTGTCCCAACATTACTGTATGGAAGCGAGAGTTGGGTATGCAGAAAAGAGTATGATAGTAAAATTAATGCGGTCGAAATGCGATCTCTGCGGAAAATCTGTGGAGTTAGGCTGACGGACCGCATTCGTAACGACGACGTAAGAGAGCGAGTAGGTATGAAAGAATGCATGAAGGAAGGTGGAGTCAAGAATCTCCGAAACCGGCGAGCGTGTATGAAGAGAATTATGAATGTTGAGGAAGCGAGTGAAGTATGCAAGGATACAGTTCTGTGGCACTCTGTTCTCTCTGCCTACCCTGCAAGGGATATGGTGTGATGATATGTATGTATGTAAATACATATCATCACACCATATCACCACCTTCCTTCAGTACATGACCGATCTGGTCTAGGTAGGTGAGTCTCGGTCTCCCCCGGTACCTACATCCTTCCACTTTCGCATTGTATATCTTCTTAACCAGACGTTCGTTCGGCAAAATGATAATAAACAAAAAATCTAAAACTATTCAAATAGCGTTAAAATATTTTTTAGTAGGATTGCCAAATATCGACTAAAATGTCTATGGCCCTAAAGATATCCTTATTTGGATTGACATCAATAACGGGAATTCCCTAAAAAGTAATTTATTATCATAGATATAGATGAGCCACTTGTATTTTTTTTGGGAATAAAAATATGCAGGTTTTCCCTACTGCACTAGAGATGTCGCTATTAGTTGCAAAAAAAATCTCACCAGAGGGCTCTAGACGTTCATGTTTACAATATAAATGAAGGGTGGATCTCCTTTATCACTATTATATATAAAATATATAATAGGAATAAAGAGAACGAATCAATTTTCAAATGAAACAACCGATTATTGTTTTATTTTTTTTAAATAATATGCCCTAGCAAAAGAAGAAAAGCACAACTTTTACATCATCACTACCGTCGAATTTGTCTAATTTGCCTTTCAATAAATGATTCACCCCTTTACACCAACTGTGTACGATAATTTTAATAGCTAAGTTGACAATCATTTTTTTGTCAATGCCTTATGTGTTTCGCATGTTAAAATATTAAAATTAACATCAAAATCTATGACAAAAATATAGAAAGAAAGAAAGAAAAGCATTTATTTTGCTCTCATGCATTACATCTAAAACATTTGGAAGAAAACAGGAAAGTAAAAACAATGATAACTTATGTACTAGTAATACTAAAAGCTAATATAATCTGAGAGACAAAAAAGGATCTTAGCTCAGCTTATGCTACTTCATTTCGTTGAAGCAACGCTGGTATTCTGCTAAGACCTAGAGTGGAATCACGGACAGTTACAATCACAATGAAATACTAAATACAGTTACAAGTAGTGGGATCTATATATAATAACCGAGTGTATATTGTTACAATCATCAGTGGACACATACATACATCTATTTAATTATCTTGTACATGCTATAAACCTGCGTACATACATATATACAAATACATAAAGACACATACACACACACAAGCAACTACACACATATACGCATACAATAAGGAATTTTAGTCTAATTACTGTGCATCAATGGATTGGGTTATGAAAATGAATTTGAGCATTAAGCAGATGTTGTTTAAATTTTTTATTAAACACAACTGTCGACTTTAGGGCTCGCAATGGTGGAGGCAGATCATTCCAGCAATGGGTGGCAGAAAATTTGAAACTACCACGAAATGCAGCGGTGCGGTGTCCAGGGATACTTAAAAGATATAAAGAGGCTCGAGTTCTATATTTATTAAAGTCACATGACCAAAAAAGTTTCTCATACAAATATGCAGGTTTTTTGTACAAAATGACACCGAATAACAAACTCGCTAGATGAAGCTTTCTGCGTGAAGCCATTTTCAGCATCTGTCCCGTGTTTAAAAATGGTGTAACATGTGAACGCGGAGGAATTGTAAGACAGAACCGAGCACAAGCATTCTGCACTCGTTGAATGAGTCTGTCAGTTCTATTGAGAAGGCAAGGTCCATAAACCACGTCACCATAGTTGAGTTTGGACAGTACGAGGGACTCGCAGAGCAATATTCGTAAGTCCAGATTAATGTACGGTCGAATTAAGTACAGAAGCCTAAGACGATAGAAGCAATTGCGTACGGCTTCAGTTATGTGAGTTTCAAATCTTAATAAACCATCAAAAACTACCCCAAGATTACGAGTTTCTGATACTTGTTTGACTATCTGTCCATCGATGTTAATACTAGGGTTATTGCTTTGAATTTTTCTTATCATATCAGCAGAGCCGATGATTAAAAAGTTTGATTTCGAAGGGTTGAGCTCTAGAGAATTTTTTTCGGCCCAATTTGATACTCTGCTTAATTCCTCGCTTATTACTCTCACACATTTGGAAGTATCCTGTGGGTGTAAAGATATATATAACTGAAGATCATCTGCGTATAAGTGAAATTTACAATTAAGTAAAATATTGGTTATGTCTGCCGTATACAAGATGAAAAGCAAAGGGCCTAGTATGGATCCCTGCGGGACGCCCCTAGAAACGTTCCGAGGTGGCGACTCTAAACTACTGCCATCTTTACTACACACTTGAACGAACTGTTTCCGGTTACTCAGATAGCTATTAAACCAGAGCACAGTTTCAGTATCGCAGCCATAGTATGAAAGTTTAGAGAGAAGGAAGGTGATATTGATGATTCAAATGCGCGAGAAAAATCAAGAAGGGTTAGCAATGATCCCATGCCTTTGTCTTTAGCTTCTAATAAATTGTCAACAACGTCGATCAA
Organism: Lymantria monacha; assembly: GCA_905163515.2. Classification (NCBI taxonomy): domain Eukaryota; kingdom Metazoa; phylum Arthropoda; class Insecta; order Lepidoptera; family Erebidae; genus Lymantria; species Lymantria monacha. The sequence continues at coordinate 79,795 of LR991097.1, forward strand.
GGCGGTCGTGGTACTATGACCTACTCGAAATCCAGATTGATATTTCGGCAAGATATTAATATCCTCTATAAATTTTCCAAGCTGATTATAAACCACCCTTTCCAGAATTTTGGATAAACAAGGAAGGAGGCTAATAGGGCGTAAATCTCCGATACGAGCCGGATTCGATTTTTTTGGAATAGGTTTAACTATTGCCGTCTTTCATAAAACCGGAAAAGAGGAAGAGCTTATAGATTTGTTAATTATTCCAGTAATAGCTGTGAGAGTGTGAGGGAGCGTCATGATTAACATGTCGAGCGAGATATTATCAACACCCAAGGCGTTCGATTTCAAATCCTGGATGATGTTTAGCACTTTTTCTTCATTAGTTGGCCGGATATGAAAACGATGTTGGCTAAATTTATTAAACTCAAAGTAGGTCAGATCAGAAATAGAAACCTTGTCGCTGCTAGGAACATCCAAAAAGTAATTATTTATGGTTGTTGGGTCATTGAGAAAAGAAGGTAGATCAATTTTTTTTTTGTTTTTATGATTAATGACCGATTTAATATTATGCCACAACTTCTTAGGGTTTTTATATTTCTGTTTATTTTGTATGTAAAATATGCTTTCTTCTCACTCTCAATTGCGGCCTTAACTAATTGTCTAAGATTGTTATATGATTTGTGATGTAACTCCAAACCGCTTGCTTTGTATCGACGGTGAAATTTATCCCTCAGTTTGATCATGTCGTTGACTGTTTCTGTTATCCAAGGACAGCTTTCTGCTCTAATTCAAACTTTCTTCAGTGGTGCATGGAGATCAAATAAGTTTAATATCATCTTAATATCATAATATCATAATCATCATAATCATAATATCATCTTTTCATTTTTTTTTTTTTTTTTTTTCATTTTTTTTTTCATTAAAAAAAAAGATGATATTATGATTATGATGATTATGATTATGATATTATCATCATAATATCATAATCATAATCATCATAATCATAATATCATCTTTTCTTTTAATTTTCTGTCTTGTGGCGAGTGTGATGTGGATGGAACAGAATACTTTTCTGTTACGTTATGAAAAATATCTACAGACATAGCTTGCGATGAATTTGGTACATCTAAATGCACACTATTATTCAAACACCCACTGTGCAACTGCGGCTGCGGTTGAGTTTCTTCAAGGGGAAACTAAAACAAATTATCCCATATTATGACAAATTATCCGAAGACAATGACAAATTATTAATTATCGCCTCCGAACCAAAATATTGGACGCAAGAGCCTACAGGGGCCCCACAGTCGACACGGACCACTATCTCGTTATTGCGAGATTTAGTGGTCTGTTCAGAAAGTGGAGGCACTGGCGAGAGCGTGTCCACTTCGGAGGGCTTGAAAGAATAAAGGATGAAAGGTTGCAAGAAGAGTGTGTAAGAGAAAAGTATGCAGAGGGTGTCCGAGAACGGCTGACGATGGCAAGCCAGCCGCAATCGGACATTGAAGAATGCTGGAGAGTATTGAAAGAGAGTATGGTAAATACAGCGAAAGAAGTATGTGGAAGTTCAAAGAAGCATAGAAAAACAAATGGTGATGCATGGTGGGATGCGGAAGTGGCAGCTTCCGTAGAGAAAAAGAAGAAAGCGTGGCTGGACTATGTCTCTTCTTTGAATCTGAATGACAGTATGACTGAACAGAAAAAAGAAATATATCGGCAATGTAAGAATGACACCAAGGCCTTAGTGAAAGAGAAACGTGATAGAGCAAGTATGAGTGCAGAAGATAGGCTGACTAAAAACTTTGAGGGTAACACCAAACTCTTTTGGAGGGAGGTGAAGAAGTCTCGGGGTGGTTGGTCAGCCTTCAGAATGAATAAAATAAGGTCTAAAGGTGGAGACATTCTTACACAAACACAAGACGTGTTAAGCCGATGGAGTGAATATTTTGGCGATATGTATGCGGATGCTACGGTTGGCGCCGGTGTTGGATGTGGTTTAGTAGATCAACATTCGACAACGGCGTCCTCCGATGGCATCAGTATGGATAAAGTTGAATGGGCGATAAGAAGTTTGAAAAATGGTAAGGCAGCGGGCATTGATATGGTGTCTGCCGAGATGATCAAGCTCGGTGGCTCTTGTGTCTGGGAGGCGTTCCTGTTGCTCCTCAATTTATGTTGGAGCTCGGGAATGGTTCCCAGGGACTGGAATAGCGCAGTCATCGTGCCTTTGTTTAAAAACAAGGGTTCACGTTATGACTGCGCAAATTACAGAGCCATAAGCTTGACCAGTTTGGCAGCAAAAGTGTATGGAAAAATTATTGAAAGGAGAATGAGGATGGTGTCCGATGGTTTACTGTGTGAGACACAAGGAGGTTTCAGGAGTGGAAGGGGATGCATGGATCAAGTGTTCTCTCTGCGCAACATTGTGGAGAAGCATCTGGCTCTAGGTCAGAGGGTTTTCTGCAGTTTTGTGGATCTGGAGAGAGCATTTGACACGGTTATACGAAAGGAACTTTGGGACATTTTACCGGAGTATGGTATTAACGGTAAACTGCTACAGGCTGTGCAGTCCAGTTACATGGGCTGTAGAGCCTGTGTGCGGCTGGATGATGGAATGTCGCCTTGGTTTGACGTCAATATCGGCGTTAAGCAGGGGTGCGTTCTGTCAGCCAGGCTGTTTATCATATATCTGGATAAATGTCTCCAAAGGTTGAACGATATGAATGTGGGAGTCCAGATGGGTGACTCAGTGGTCACTGCTCTGCTTTATGCAGATGATGCAGTCCTGCTGGCACAGTCAGCGACTGACCTGCAGACCCTAGTCGACACAATGACAGAAGATTGTAAGAAAAGGGGTCTACGCGTGAATGTGAGCAAAACCAAAATAATGGTCTTTGAAAGAGATAAAACCAGAACAGATGTAAGAGTAACAATAGGTAATGATGTACTAGAGCAAGTGGATGAATTTGTATATCTTGGATGTGGATTTAGCCGAGATGGAGGGTACACCACTGATATAGAGCGAAGAGTGAATGCGGGAAATAGAGTGAACGGAGCGTTGGGGCAACTTTTCGGCAGCCACCACCTCAGCCAGAAGGCACGTGTAGCAATACATAACGCAGTGCTTGTCCCAACATTACTGTATGGAAGCGAGAGTTGGGTATGCAGAAAAGAGTATGATAGTAAAATTAATGCGGTCGAAATGCGATCTCTGCGGAAAATCTGTGGAGTTAGGCTGACCGACCGCATTCGTAACGACGACGTAAGAGAGCGAGTAGGTATGAAAGAGAGTATTGGTGTAAAGATGCGAAAGGGAATGCTCCGATGGTTCGGACATGTGGAAAGAATGCCGAACGAACGCCTGGTTAAGAAGATATACAATGCGAAAGTGGAAGGATGTAGGTACCGAGGGAGACCAAGACTAACCTACCTAGACCAGATCGGTCATGTACTGAAGGAAGGTGGAGTCAAGAGTCTCCGAAACCGGCGAGCGTGTATGAAGAGAATTATGAATGTTGAGGAAGCGAGTGAAGTATGCAGAGATAGAGTTCTCTGGCACTCTGTTCTCTCTGCCTACCCTGCAAGGGATATGGCGTGATGATATGTATGTATGTATGACAAATTATAATTTTCGTGATGTGTAATAATATCTCATTTTTAACCTATTCAATATAAAATATAGACTATGGACTTATACTCATATCTTATATTCTAAATTATATATTTCATACACAGCTATAACTTTCACAGTTCAAAATAAGTAAGTAGTAATGAATATTGACTAATTTACTATAGTTAAATCTATATTTTTATAGTAAAATATGTAATGTGATAATATATATCATTTGTTATTGGAGCGTTGGTATCATAAATCTTGCTGTATGGTGGTGAATATGAATACTACAAACTCTTATTTTGCTTGTGGATATTGTAAACAACTAAGAGCCAAAAACTTGGTATCAACTTGGGTCATCTCTACCTGATGCCGTCTGACCAATAATTACATTCTCAAGGAGGGTTAATATGATGCAGTTGGATCATGAAACTACTGTCAATAGCTTTTACTATATATATGATGAACAAGGTGTACAAACTGCGTCAAGCTCAAGTCATTGGGATAAGAGCAGAAAAATGATGATGATGATTTTCATCATAAAATATAATCACCAAGATTTTACAAGTATGTACTAAGGTTAGCCTTAAATTAAAATGCACCATAATATTGATAATTTGCAATGAATATTGTCTACTACTTACAAAGATTCAAAGTAGGAACGGCATTTCATGTAAGTCTCTTGCTAGGGGTGCGATAGCATAACTCAAAATGGTCTTCACATAATCTCAAATTATTACATATATATTGTTCATCTTTTCTAGCATTTGAGATTCCAAAACCCTTATCCCATATATTAAATCTCTCTTCATTATGTACAGGATTAAGAAAACGATGCAAAATAGCTGAAATAATGGTATAGCAAATAAGCACTCATTTTAACATTTCCATATAGCGATGGTGTAAAAATTAAAAGTAAGCAACCATTGCCTATCTTGCCCATGGGTATCGTACATTAAAAGATTTAATATTCAGATAATATTCTATTCTAATAATAAATAATAATAATATCTAATAATATCTATTGTGGTAGGGCCACACTGTTGATAGTTCTCTATCTACAGCCGCAGGCAGGCCCGACCGGGGTGGTACCACACTCTCGCAGAATATCGACGTATGAATGGTGGCTTTTGCCGCTGTGCTTCGTTCGGTGAGCGAGAGAGCCGGAGCCTAACTTTCCGGGTGTGTTTTCGTGTGGTGGGTTCTGGTGATGCTTGAAATTTACGGTGGTAAGGTCTTGGTTGGGGCATTGGGCGTGAGGGGCTGATATGGGGTACAGGGAGACCCGGTGGGAATGGTCACCGCCGGCCACCTGCCGGTCAGCAGGGGACCCGAGCCCAGGACTATCCCCCCTGGGAGGCTGTCCCGCCAACCGGCGAAAATCCCGTTGCGGAGTCGTCGTGCCGGAGTGGGAAACCGGAGTGGAGCCCGACGACTACGGGCGGGGGGGCACCGGGGGCCCTTCCGTGCTTCGTGTCAGCTCCTCACAAAACCCACCCTCCAACCATGTACTATGCCCCGCACCTTTTTTTTTTGGCATCACCGGACCCCATTCCACGAAAGTACACTCCCTTCCTCTTCTTATACAAAACCCATGAAAAGGAAACACAAAAAGAGAAGGTTTTACACGGCGGTCCCTCTATCCACATTTGACGTGGACTTTTGTAACATTAGGGGTTTACACAGCAATCTCGACGCCGTCCACCAACACCTCGAGACGGCGCGGCCTGCCTTGCTCTTTTTAACGGAGACGCAGATAAGTGCCCCGGATGATATTTCGTACCTAAATTATCCAGGCTACGAGTTGGAACACTCCTTCCACCGTAAAGCTGGGGTGTGCGTGTTCATCCGGGATGACATCTGTTGTCGCCGCCTTAGGGCCCTCGAGCATGGTGACCTGTCAATTTTATGGTTACGCGTAGACTATGGAGGGTATACCCGCATCTACGCGTGCCTCTACAGGTCCCATGGCAGTGATTCAGGGTCAACTCAGTTATTCGAGAACGTTCAATGGGGGATTGACGAAATATTGGAGCAGTGTCCATCAGCGGAGGTGGTGGTTCTTGGAGACTTTAATGCTCATCATAAAGAGTGGTTGGGGTCCCGAACCACTAACCTCTTGGGTAGGCATCTCTTCAATATGGTCTCGGCCTATGGTCTCTCACAACTGGTAACACAGCCCACCCGTGTTCCAGACATTGAGAGCCATGAGCCGTCTCTACTGGATCTTCTGCTGACTACACACCAGCACGGATATCGGGTAGTGGTCGAAGCTCCTCTTGGGTCATCTGACCACTGCTTGGTCCGTAGCAAAGCCCCTATTTCGAGGCCTAATCGCTCTAAAGCGACTGGGACTCGCAGAGTCTGGCAATATAAGTCAGCAGATTGGGATAGGCTTCGCGAGTTCTACGCATCCTACCCATGGAAGCAGCTTTGCTTCGCCTCTAGGGACCCTGGCATTTGTGCGGATTGCGTTACCGATACCGTTATTACGGGGATGGAATTATTCATCCCCAACAACAAAATACCGGTCGGTGGCCGCAGCCGGCCCTGGTTTAATAAAACCTGTAGGACGGCTGCACAGCAAAAGCAGTCCGCATACCAGGCCTGGAATAGGGCCCAAAACTGTCGGGACCCAAATGTCAGGGAGGAGAAGCGAAAATTTAATGCTGCTTCTAGATCTAGTAAGAAGGCTATTGCCAGAGCCAAGGCGGAACATGTTGCCAGAATCGGCGAGCGATTGGAGAGCTATCCCGCCGGGAGTCGTGCATTCTGGTCGCTCGCCAAAGCTGCCCAAGGCAACTTCTGCCAGTCCAATCTCCCACCACTGCAGAAAAATGATGGCAGTCTAGCCCTCAGTGCAAAGGAGAAGGCCGATCTTTTAGGTCAATTCTTTGCCTGTAACTCGACTTTGGACGCTGGAACCGCCACACCACCTATCATCCCGCGGTGTGAAAGCTCTCTGCCTAAAATCCACATTACGCAGCGAGCGGTGAGGCGGGAGCTGCGGCTAATAGACGTACATAAGTCGAGCGGGCCGGATGGCATCCCTGCAGTGGTCCTGAAAACGTGCGCCCCCGAGTTGACCCCCGTCCTCACGCGCTTATACCGACTTTCCTATGATACTTGTAGGGTTCCATCTTCGTGGAAGATAGCCCATGTCCACCCGATCCCAAAAAAGGGAGACCGGTCGGACCCGTCGAATTACAGGCCGATTGCGATTACATCCTTGCTCTCCAAGATAATGGAGAAAATAATCAACCATCAGCTTCTGCAGTACCTTGAGGATCATCAGCTGATCAGTGACCGCCAATATGGGTTTCGTCATGGCCGGTCGGCTGGTGATCTTCTTGTGTACCTCACACACCGTTGGGCAGAGGCCTTGGAGGGCAAGGGTGAGGCGCTAGCGTTCAGCCTAGATATCGCGAAGGCGTTCGACAGGGTTTGGCACAGGGCCCTTCTATCGAAGCTACCATCATATGGAATCCCCGAGGGACTCTGTAATTGGATCACCAGTTTTTTGGATGGTCGGAGCATAAAAGTAGTCGTCGATGGCTCCTGCTCCGAGACCATGCACATTAATGCTGGTGTACCACAAGGCTCGGTGCTCTCCCCGACGTTGTTTATTCTGCATATCAATGACATGCTCTCCATAGAGAGTATTCGTTGCTATGCGGATGACAGCACGGGTGTCGAGCGATACACCGAGCATCAGAATGTCCCTCGGAGTATGTTACAGGCAAGACGGGCTCAACTTGTGTCTGAAGTCGAGCGCTCTCTAGGGCGGGCCTCAAAATGGGGTGAACGGAATTTAGTCCAGTTCAACCCCACTAAGACACAAGTTTGCGCGTTCACTGCGAAGAAGGACCCTTTTATCATGGCGCCTCAGTTCCAAGGAGTAACTCTCCAAATCTCCGAGAGTATTGGGATCCTCGGCGTCGAGCTATCGAACAAAGTCCAGTTTGGGAGTCATTTGGAGGACAAAGCCAAATTGGCAAGCAAAAAGTTGGGCGTGCTGAGCAGGGCCAGGCGGTACTTCACGCCGAGTCAACGTCTTGTGCTATATAAAGCACAAGTTCGTCCTCACATGGAGTACTGCTCTCATCTCTGGGCAGGCGCGCCTAAATATCAGCTAGACCCACTTGACTCCCTACAAAGGCGGGCAGTTCGAATCGTCGGTGATCCCAATCTCACGGACAGACTAGAGTCGCTGGAGCGGCGGAGAGACTTTGGGTCACTCTGTGTACTCTACCGGCTCTTTCACGGAGAGTGCTCTGAGGAACTGTTTGACTTGGTACCACCGTCACCATTTTACCACCGTACCACTCGACACCGTAGCAGGGTTCATTCATTTCACCTGGAAACGATATGGTCCTCGACCGTACGTTTTCAGCGATCATTTCTCCCACGTACATGCAAGATCTGGAATGAACTACCTGCTGCTGTGTTTCCCGAGCGCTATGACATGTCCTTCTTCAAACGAGGTTTAAGAAGAGCTCTTCCTTCACGGTAGGCAGCGGCCTGGCTGTACCCCTGGTGTTGCTGGGTCCATGTGCAACAGCATTACTTACCATCAGGTGTGCTGTTTGCTCGTTTGTCACCGTAGACAATAAAAAAAAAAAAAAAAAAAAAAAAAAAAATATCTACATGAGGGCAGGCAAACTCAATGGATAACCGTACACCAGTGATCAGACAAGTTTGAAATTTTCCCTGACGTGTGCTGCTGACTTCCATGAGAAAGAAAGGGGAATGGTGACAGCCATTACACAGGAAGTTCGAAATATATAACAGAAATTGCTTACCATTTGTTTTACATCCAAAATAACATTTCCAATATTTATTCGATGCCATATTTACAAAACAGCAAACTGTTTTGAATAAGCAAAGTCCAGCAGAGAATAGCCAAATCGCACGTGAAAGATAAAAAGCCGGTAATGAAAAGTCAGGGTCGAACAAGAAGGATATCAAACAATAAGTCCAGGAAAAAGCCAAAGTCATTAAAAATAATAATTTTAATCGCAACGGTAATCAGTCAAAAATTACAACAACGCAAATAATAAACTTTTTATATTATCTATGGCGACATTGGCGACAATTTTTTTTTTTTTAATTTATTAACGGCTATGGATACAAGTCCTTTAAGCCTGTCTTATTTACATATTAGTTTACAGAATTATATTTCACCTATTGTATTAGTTATAAAATTGAATAAAGTTTTGAAAAATAATGGTTCCATTAATATCTCTTGCACATTCGTAGGCATACACTTATTTTCACTTTCACAAATTTGGTTTAGTTCGGCCACTAACAGCAAACGCTCTATTTTAAATTTCTGACACTTCATAACGACATGTTCGATATCGACACTTTGATTTATGCAACGTTTACATTTTGCTTCGGAGTTGGTGATTATTTTCAGTTTAGCTAAATGGGCTGGAATTTTACTGTGACCAAATCTTAATCGATTTATTGTGGTTATGAAATTTCTATGACCTGCATTTTTATATGAATTGTACCAAGGTGAAGGCGGCGGGGATTCTTGGATTTTAGTATACCAACTTCCTTTACTACTACTTATAATTTGCCAGTAATTGTGCCATAACATTTTCAAGTCTTTCTGCAATTTCTCTTCATAGTCAGTGAATGGAATTTTTAGCAAACTGCTGTGATCTTCATCGTAAGTGTCTCTAGTTGCCTTGTCTACAATTTAGTTTCCAGGCGAAATGCCGCTGTGTGAAGGAACCCATTTAAATCCAACTGTTTTGCCTCTAACATTTAGTTCTAATATTATTTGTATAATATCAAATATAAGGTAATTTAAGTTTGGTGTCATTGAAATGTTATCTAAAGCTATCAAGCAACTTAAACTATCTGATACAATTAAAAAATGGACACTATTTACAGTTTGTATATACAATAATGCTCTATAGATTGCATAGCATTCAGCTGTAAATATGCTACATAATGGGTCTATCTTAAAACATTTTGTTATGTTTGATTGTGGATCATAATATGCTGATGTAACCCTATTCATTTCTTTTGATCCATCAGTATACACTCTGTAAACGTATGGTTGGTTATTTAAATACTCTAAAAATTCTATTTTATTATCAATCTTCTGTGTATCACTTTTAGTTAACTTTTTGGCTATACATTCAAAATCTATTTTATAAAAAGGTAGACTGTTGGAAAAGTACATATTTTTACAAAGTGATTTTATGTTTAACAATATAGCTAACATTTCTGGGATATGTTCAGATATCAACTGAGAAGCATTAATATTAATATTATTCATCAAATTTGTGGGAAGATTTTGACTAGGTAGAATTCTATCTATTAAAAAAGTATTATTAGTAGCTAACAATTTAAGACAGAACTTGTTAGCTATTTGTATTCGTCTAATTTTCAGGGGCACTATATTAGTTTCTGATTCCATTGCATTTATGGGTGTAGAGCACATAGCTCCTGATATAATTCTAAGTGCTTTATTTTGTATTGTGTCTAATTTTCTGAGGTAAGTCACATTTGTGTTCATATAGGCTAAAGCGCTATAGTCAAAATGACTCCTAATAAGGCTTTTATATAATATAGATAATGTTTTTGGATCAGAGCCCCAATGGACTCCAGCTAATGAGCGCAAAATATTAAGGGCCTTTGAGGCATTTTTAATAATATAGTTGATATGGTTTTCAAATTTTAGCTTTGTATCTAAACATACACCCAGAAATTTTTTATTAGTTAACTAAATCAATGGATTATTGTTATATATGATAGGATTAAACTGTTCCAAGTCACCTGCTTTTTTACTAAAAATCATAGCTCCACTTTTATTTACATTAATATCTAATCTAAGATAATTATAAAATCTATGGATTTGGTTAAGCCCATTGTTAAGAGTTTTTATGCCATTATTTACATTTTTATTTACAGTATATACAACTATGTCATCAGCAAATAATAGACACTTAACAGAGGGATCTATTAAATATCTATTGATTTGTGAAGTATACAAATTATACAATAATGGGGATATCACCGCCCCTTGCATGGTTCCTTTATATACAGGCCTATGCCCATGTAATGTGTTATTAAACTTGATATACATTGTTCTCTCATAAAGAAATGTAAATATCCATTTACACACTTTACCTGGTACTCCAACATCATTGAGAATCTCAATTAATACTAGAGGATTTACATTATCAAAAGCTCCCTTGACATCTAGAAAAGCACACACTGTATTTGAATGACTATGAAAACAATGTTTTATATCTGCAATAAGAGATGTAAAACTCTCACTGGCACTCTTACCTCTCCGGAAACCGAACTGTTGTACAGGTAAAATATTATTTCTTTCACTATAGTATTCTAATCTGAGTTTTAACATGCATTCAAATAACTTACCTACACATGATGACAGTGAAATTGGTCTGTATGAATTACAGTCATTCTCAGGCTTATCTGGTTTAAGTATGGGAATAATACATTGAGTTTTCCAACTTTCAGGGATAGTTTCTGATAGCCATAGAAGGTTATATATTTTAAGCAAAACAGTTTGAGCTTTTGGATGGAGGTTACTTATTAACTTATATGGTATGTCATCAAGACCTGGTGAAGTATCTTTTCTAGATTTAAGTGCTATTGTAAATTCCTGCATGGTAAATGGATTGGAAAGAAAGTAACTGTTAGTGTTGCCAGGCATATGAAAAAAATGATTTAATTTGTTTTTGTCTAATTCCTTTTCAGGTGGAGAGTTTGGTGCATACTTATTAAGAAATGAAGGGATCCACTCATCATTTTTTGGAGCCTTTCTATGTGTTATCCGTTTGAATCTACAGATATAGTTCCAAATTATGCTAACAGGTGTGTATCTATTAAATGATTCACATAACAGTTTCCAACCTAATTTCTTTTTCTCCTTAATTAATTTCTTTTTTATAGCATCAGCTTTTTTATATTCAATATAGTTCTGTATTGTAGGATAAAGTCTATAATATTTTAATGCCAATTTGCTTTTGCTAACTGCAACAGAACATTCATTATCCCACCAAGGAACGGGGCTTTTGATCATATGTGGTGTTTTATTTGTAATTTTGGGTATACATTCCAGCTTTAGTTTGTTAAGGATGTCACAGAAATTATTATAAGCTATTATGGAGGATTCTACATCAAAATTAAAATTATGAAATACATCTTTACTTTCAGAATGATATTTGGACCAGTCAGCTTGCTTGTATATGAAACGTTCAACTGGAGGCCCTTCTATATATTTTTCTATGGATGTCTGGATATTGGTTATAGTAGGGAAGTGATAACTGCCCATTGGGTCATCATCAACTTTCCATTCACAATAAGGAGCTACTGTGGGACTTATGCATGAGATATCAATAGCAGAAGGATTATGATTAATTGTACCTACTGTTGTTGGTAAACCTGTATTAAGAATACATAGATCACATTCATCTAACAAGTTATATAAATCACTGCCCCTGGAGTTTGTTGACAAACACCCAAAGGCAACATGATGTGCATTAAGATCACCCGAAAGCATAACTGGTTTAGGCAAATTATCAATAATATTCTTTAATTTTCTAAACTTAAAACGCCCACCTGGGGGACTGTACGCGCATAACAAAGATAAATTGCCTATACCTGTTTTAACAATAATTGCACTAGTTTGTAGGTAATCATAGTAAGGGGTATTAACCACTTTATATTTAAAAGTATTTTTTATTAAAATTGCTACTCCACCATGGCCATTTGGTCCATTCTGCTTTGTAATATCATATCCTGGAACACTAAAGTTACTTCCTTCTTTTAACCAGGTTTCATTTAATAAGCAAATATCTATGTTATTGTTAAATAGAAAGTTAATTAGCAAAGGTTTTTTATTGTTAACACTCTGGATATTAAACTGTGCTATTGTTATATAGGTCTTGACTACAGGACTATTGTGATCACTATTATTATCCATATTAAGTTAAATTAGAAAGAAAAACATCTTTTATTTTACTAATAGTTATTGGTTCCTTCCCAGAATTTGCTAACTGTACAAGTGATTTTACTATGGCATTTAAAATAATTTCATTATTTGTAATTTGTTCTAATTCATTTTTGTTATCATGTACATATGCAGTAGCTGTTTTATTTACATAACTTTGTGGCTTTACATAAGGTTTATTTACATTAGAAACATTTTTTTGTATAAAATTGTCTTTCTTAACTTTTAAGGCTGGAAATTCTTTGTCGTTAATTACAGATTTGCTTACATCAGCATAGGAAATTTTATTTTTCTTATCAATTATTTTCTTAATTTTAATTGGACATTCCCGAGAAATAGCAAGGTGAGGTCCACCACAGTTAATGCAATTTAACGAGTCAGAATTATCGCAGTCTTTATATATATGATCACCAGCACAAATTGAACACTTTTGGATACTATTACATATTTTAGCAGAGTGGTTAAATTTAAAACATTTAAAACACTGTAGCAAAGGAGGAATATAATCAAATACCCTATAGGAGAATAAATCATATTGTACAGAATCAGGCAAAACATTGGATAAAAATGTAATACTAACAGTTTGTAATGGAACCCTTTCAGATCCCATTTTCTTGGTAAATCTTCTGATGGATATAATATCAAATTTGGATGATAATTTCGTATATAGATCTTTGTTTGAAATGTTAGTTGGCACATACCTTATGATACCTGTCTTTTCTATCTCTTTTGCTGGGATGTATGCCTTTAAATTGTACTTTTCTAAAAAACTTATATTAAGCAGGAAGTTATTTGCATTATTGTGTTGGTTAAAATGTACTAGAATTTTGTTGGCGTTTATTCTATGCATGCTCTGTATTCCTTTTATATCAACTGAAAATATGTGGTTTAAATATATTGGACTTTTATTTCCTATTTTTTCCTTGATGTTGACACTTTCCACAGATACCTGATAAGATTGATACTGAGTACCTTCAGGGTAAAGCCTTTTATATCCAGTCTTTAAAAAAGGCCTATAGGGGTCCTCCGAAATTCCTCCACTTGTATCACCGCCCCCCAGAAGCCAAAGCGGTGAATTTTCTTTTTCCAGGGGGTGGACCGGCCCCACTAGGACCTGGGTCCTCCTCCCCATCCATTTTATTAGGAAATTACTAATAAAAAGTATTTTTGAAATATTGTACGACAACCTGACTTCTTCTTTCGAAAGTTCCCGCCAGAATCAGTTGGCGACAATTTTTTTTTTTTTTTTTTTTAGATTTATTAACGGCTATGGATACAAGTCCTTTAAGCCTATCTTATTTACATTTTACTTTACAGAATTATATTTCACCTATTGTAATATTTATAAAATTAAATAAAGTTTTGAAAAATAATGGTTCCCTTAATATCTCTTGCACATTCGTAGGCATACCCTTATTTTCACTATCACATATTTGGTTAAGTTCAGACACTAACAGCAAACGCTCTATTTTAAATTTCTGACACCTCATAACGACATGTTCGATATCGACACTCTGATTTATGCAACGGTTACATTTTGCTTCGGAGTTGGTGATTATTTTCAATTTAGCTAAATGGGCTGGTATTTTACTGTGACCAAATCTTAATCGATTTATTGTGGTTATGAAATTTCTATGACCTGCATTTTTATATGAATTGTACCAAGGTGAAGGCGGCGGGGATTCTTGGATTTTAGTATACCAACTTCCTTTACTACTACTTATAATTTGCCAGTAATTGTGCCATAAAATATTCAAGTCTTTCTTCAATTTCTCTTCATAGTCAGTGAATGGAATTTTTAGCAAAGTGCTGTGATCTTCATCGTAAGTGTCTCTAGTTGCCTTGTCTACAATTTCGTTTCCAGGCGAAATGCCACTGTGTGAAGGAACCCATTTAAATTCAACTGTTTTGCCTCTAACATTTAGTTCTAATATTATTTGTATAATATCAAATATAAGGTAATTTAAGTTTGGTCTCATTGAAATGTTATCTAAAGCTAGCAAGCAACTTAAACTATCTGATACAATTAAAAAATGGACACTATTTACAGTTTGTATATACAATAATGCTCTATAGATTGCATAGCATTCAGCTGTAAATATGCTACATAATGGGTCTATCTTAAAACATTTTGTTATGTTTGATTGTGGATCATAATATGCTGATGTAACCCTATTCATTTCTTTAGATCCATCAGTATACACTTTGTAAACATATGGTTGGTTATTTAAATACTCTAAAAATTCTATTTTATTATCAATCTTCTGTGTATCACTTTTAGTTAACTTTTTGGCTATACATTCAAAATCTATTTTATAAAAAGGTAGACTGTTGGAAAAGTACATATTTTTACAAAGTGATTTTATGTTTAACAATATAGCTAACATTTCTGGGATATGTTCAGATATCAACTGAGAAGCATTAATATTAATATTATTCATCAAATTTGTGGGCAGATTTTGACTAGGTAGAATTCTATTTATTAAAAAAGTATTATTAGTAGCTAACAATTTAAGACAGAACTTGTTAGCTATTTGTATTCGTCTAATTTTCAGGGGCACTATATTAGTTTCTGATTCCATTGCATTTATGGGTGTAGAGCACATAGCTCCTGATATAATTCTAAGTGCTTTATTTTGTATTGTGTCTAATTTTCTGAGGTAAGTCACATTTGTGTTCATATAGGCTAAAGCGCTATAGTCAAAATGACTCCTAATAAGGCTTTTATATAACATAGATAATGTTTTTGGATCAGAGCCCCAATGGACTCCAGTTAATGAGCGCAAAATATTAAGGGACTTTGAGGCATTTTTAATAATATAGTTGATATGATTTTCAAATTTTAGCTTTGTATCTAAACATACACCTAGAAATTTTTGATTAGTTAACCAAATCAATGGATTATTGTTATATATGATAGGATTAAAGTGTTCCAATTCACCTGCTTTTTTACTAAAAATCATAGCTCCACTTTTATTTACATTAATATCTAATCTAAGATAATTATAAAATCTATGGATTTGGTTAAGCCCATTGTTAAGAGTTTTTATGCCATTATTTACATTTTTATTTACAGTATATACAACTATGTCATCAGCAAATAATAGACACTTAACAGAGGGATCTATTAAATATCTATTGATTTGTGAAGTATACAAATTATACAATAATGGGGATATCACCGCCCCTTGCATGGTTCCTTTATATACAAGCCTAGGCCCATGTAATGTGTTATTAAACTTAATATACATTGTTCTCTCGTAAAGAAATGTGAATATCCATTTACACACTTTACCTGGTACTCCAACATCATTGAGAATCTCAATTAATACTAGAGGATTTACATTATCAAAAGCGCCCTTGACATCTAGAAAAGCACACACTGTATTTGAATGACTATGAAAACAATGTTTTATATCTGCAATAAGAGATGTAAAACTCTCACTGGCACTCTTACCTCTCCGGAAACCGAACTGTTGTACAGGTAAAATATTATTTCTTTCACTATAGTATTCTAATCTGAGTTTTAACATGCATTCAAATAACTTACCTACACATGATGACAGTGAAATTGGTCTGTATGAATTACAGTCATTCTCAGGCTTGTCTGGTTTAAGTATGGGAATAATACATTGAGTTTTCCAACTTTCAGGGATAGTTTCTGATAGCCATAGAAGGTTATATATTTTAAGCAGAACAGTTTGAGCTTTTGGATGGAGGTTACTTATTAACTTATATGGTATGTCATCAAGACCTGGTGAAGTATCTTTTCTAGATTTAAGTGCTATTGTAAATTCCTGCATGGTAAATGGATTGGAAAGAAAGTAACTGTTAATGTTGCCAGGCATATGAAAAAAATGATTTAATTTGTTTTTGTCTAATTCCTTTTCAGGTGGAGAGTTTGGTGCGTACTTATTAAGAAATGAAGGGATCCACTCATCATTTTTTGGAGCCTTTCTATGTGTTATCCGTTTGAATCTACGGATATAGTTCCAAATTATGCTAACAGGTGTGTATCTATTAAATGATTCACATAACAGTTTCCAACCTAATTTCTTTTTCTCCTTAATTAATTTCTTTTTTATAGCATCAGCTTTTTTATATTCAATATAGTTCTGTATTGTAGGATAAAGTCTATAATATTTTAATGCCAATTTGCTTTTGCTAACTGCAACAGAACATTCATTATCCCACCAAGGAACGGGGCTTTTTATCATATGTGGTGTTTTATTTGTAATTTTGGGTATACATTCCAGCTTTAGTTTGTTAAGGATGTCACAGAAATTATTATAAGCTATTATGGAGGATTCTACATCAAAATTAAAATTATCAAATACATCTTTACTTTCAGAATGGTATTTGGACCAGTCAGCTTGCTTGTATATGAAACGTTCAACTGGAGGCCCTTCTATATATTTTTCTATGGATGTCTGGATATTGGTTATGGTAGGGAAGTGATAACTGCCCATTGGGTCATCATCAACTTTCCATTCACAATAAGGAGCTACTGTGGGACTTATGCATGAGATATCAATAGCAGAAGGATTATGATTAATTGTACCTACTGTTGTTGGTAAACCTGTATTAAGAATACATAGATCACATTCATCTAACAAGTTATATAAATCACTACCCCTGGAGTTTGTTGACAAACACCCAAAGGCAACATGATGTGCATTAAGATCACCTGAAAGCATAACTGGTTTAGGCAAATTATCAATAATATTCTTTAATTTTCTAAACTTAAAACGCCCACCCCTGGGGGGACTGTACGCGCATAACAAAGATAAATTGCCTATGCCTGTTTTAACAATAATTGCACTAGTTTGTAGGTAATCATAGTAAGGGGTATTAACCACCTTATATTTAAAAGTATTTTTTATTAAAATTGCTACTCCACCATGGCCATTTGGTCCATTCTGTTTTGTAATATCATATCCTGGAACACTAAAGTTACTTCCTTCTTTTAACCAGGTTTCATTTAATAAGCAAATATCTATGTTATTGTTAAATAGAAAGTTAATTAGCAAAGGTTTTTTATTGTTAACGCTCTGGATATTAAACTGTGCTATTGTTATATAGGTCTTGACTACAGGACTATTGTGATCACTATTATTATCCATATTAAGTTAAATTAGAAAGAAAAACATCTTTTATTTTACTAATAGTTATTGGTTCCTGCCCAGAATTTGCTAACTGTACAAGTGATTTTACTATGGCATTTAAAATAATTTCATTATTGGTAATTTGTTCTAATTCATTTTTGTTATCATGTACATATGCAGTATTTGTTTTATTTACATAACTTTGTGGCTTTACATAAGGTTTATTTACATTAGAAACATTTTTTTGTATAAAATTGTCTTTCTTAACTTTTAAGGCTGGAAATTCTTTTTCGTTAATTACAGATTTGCTTACATCAGCATAGGAAATTTTATTTTTTTTATCAATAATTTTCTTAATTTTAATTGGACATTCCCGAGAAATAGCAAGGTGAGGTCCACCACAGTTAATGCAATTTAACGAGTCAGAATTATCGCAGTCTTTATATATATGATCACCAGCACAAATTGAACACTTTTGGATACTATTACATATTTTAGCAGAGTGGTTAAATTTAAAACATTTAAAACACTGTAGCAAAGGAGGAATATAATCAAATACCCTATAGGAGAATAAATCATACTGTACAGAATCAGGCAAAACATTGGATAAAAATGTAATACTAACAGTTTGTAATGGAACCCTTTCAGATCCCATTTTCTTGGTAAATCTTCTGATGGATATAATATCAAATTTGGATGATAATTTCGTATATAGATCTTTGTTTGAAATGTTAGTTGGCACATACCTTATGATACCTGTCTTTTCTATCTCTTTTGCTGGGATGTATGCCTTTAAATTATACTTTTCTAAAAAACTTATATTAAGCAGGAAGTTATTTGCATTATTGTGTTGGTTAAAATGTACTAGAATTTTGTTGGCGTTTATTCTATGCATGCTCTGTATTCCTTTTATATCAACTGAAAATATGTGGTTTAAATATATTGGACTTTTATTTCCTATTTTTTCCTTGATGTTGACACTTTCCACAAATACCTGATAAGATTGATACTGAGTACCTTCAGGGTAAAGCCTTTTATATCCAGTCTTTAAAAAAGGCCTATAGGGGTCCTCCGAAATTCCTCCACTTGTATCACCGCCCCCAGAAGCCAAAGCGGTGAATTTTCTTTTTCCAGGGGGTGGACCGGCCCCACCAGGACCTGGGTCCTCCTCCCCATCCATTTTATTAGAAAACTACTAATAAAAAAGTATTTTTTGAAATATTGTACGAAAAACCTGACTTCTTCTTTCGAAAGTTCCCGCCAG
The DNA here is from genome assembly GCA_905163515.2 of Lymantria monacha. Classification (NCBI taxonomy): domain Eukaryota; kingdom Metazoa; phylum Arthropoda; class Insecta; order Lepidoptera; family Erebidae; genus Lymantria; species Lymantria monacha. The sequence goes on from LR991097.1 coordinate 98,763, forward strand.
AATTCCATTGGCGACAACTGTGACCAGTGTTTCCACTATCAGATTTTAGTTTTACCCTAGATTTTTCTAATAAATGCCCTAAATACCTTAATTATTCTCTGAAAATCCTTGATTTAGGGCGCAAAATTTAAATGAGTTCAAAATAAAGCAAAACTTGACGATTTAAATATTTATTTTAATTTTCATCTATTAATCAGAGGTAGTAAATAATTAATCATAAGAAGAATTAATTTTAATCTGTGAAAGAAGTAGATGGTGAACAATGTGATGCTGAAGCTAAAGCACTGGGCTTAAGTTTTTGAGCTGCATTCAATATTTGTCTGTTAGGTTCTAAAATCAAGCTTGTCATACCTAGTTTGGTATGCAACAAATCGTTGAGGATTTCATTGTGAAGCCTGTTTCTTTTATAAGTTTTACATTTTTTTAGTACACTGAGTAATCTTTCCACCTCAGTATTCGAAGATGGCAGTGCTAATAGAAGTGAAATCACAACTTCAAGGTTTTGGTATTTGTAAGTTCCAAAATGATCTTTCAAGCTCAACACTTTATTCCAATATACTTCCGCTAGTAGTTTTGTGACCTCTTCTTCACTTTTTACCTTGAAATAATTCGCTTCAATAAGGGCTTGTTGACGCCATTTATTATCCGCTTTTTGTATATTACATTTATTACTTAAAAAACTGAAATGGCTGAACACAGGATGTGTTATAGAACGATTTGCCAACTGTCGTACAATTTGTGGATCTACATATTTTATAAAATAGAAAACATTTTTTAAGTCAAATCTGAATTCATCATCATTTCAGCGTATCGCCGCCCAGCGATTTTCACCACGTCATTTTACCCCAAATTACCCTAAATGCCTAAAATATTAAATGGCCCTAAGCCATATTGTAAATTAGCAGTTTCGCCCTGAAATAGGGCGAAATCCCTAAAAGTGGAAACACTGACTGTGACAGAGTAGGGATGTTCATGTAAAAAAAATATCGATTTTTTTTTCGATATAATATATCGTAATGTTATATCGATACTTTGCGATATATCGAATAAATATATCGATATTATAAATATATCGATATTTTAAAAATATCAAGGAATTACTTGTATTTAACTAGTCTATAATATTAAATAGGGATCAGGTTAATTATGAGTAAAAACACTTAGAGAGAAGAAACAAATCAACTTTATTTATAAATCATACGAAAAATAATCCAAGGCTATACGATCCAATTTCCCGTGTGGCGACGGGATAGAATACAAGTGTCGCCACCCCTTGCTTGCCCGTGGGAGTCGTAAAAATCGGCTAAGGGTCCACCAGGAGAGAGGGCAGCAGCTCTCTCCTGGGATACGTATAACACCACACTGCGATCGCCAACCCGCCTGCCAAGCGTGGCGATTATGGCTCAAAACCCCTAATGATAAGCACAAATAAAAAAACGGCCCCCAGTCACGGCAGCTCCACTATCCTACGGGCTCATTGTGGTAGCGGGCCTGGTAGCGATGGAGTAGGGGGTGCTAAGAATCCCCGGCAGCGATCCGGCTACCAATCAAAACGACCCTTGGCCCTGGTAACACACAACATTCGGACACTCAGGACCGACGAAAGGGTCATCGAGCTGGAAGAGGAATTGAGCAAAATCTGCTGGGACATTGTAGGATTATCAGAAGTGCGAAGAGAGGGCGAGGGCACGATAATCCTCCGGTCTGGAAACTTGCTCTTCTACCGGGAGGGAGATCACCCGTCCCAAGGCGGTATAGGGTTTATCGTTCGCAAGTCTCTTGTAGGCAACGTGGAGAGGATCGAGAGTGTGTCGACAAGGGTAGCGTATCTTATACTCAGAATTACCAAACGGTATTCGTTGAAGATCATACAGGTATACGCACCGACCTCGGCATACTCCGACGACGAGGTGGAGGCCTTTTACGAGGATATCTCGAAAGCCATACACGCGTCCAAAACCCACTTCACGGTGGTTATGGGAGACTTTAACGCGAAACTAGGCAAAAGGAGTGATGATGAGTTGAGAGTGGGGAAACATGGATATGGACAGAGAAACCAGAGGGGCCAGAAACTGGCTGAATTTCTGGAGAGGGAAAGCCTCTTTATGATGAATTCCTTCTTCAGAAAGCAGCCACAAAGGAAATGGACCTGGATTAGCCCCGATGGTTCAACAAAAAAAACCGGAGGTGTCAAGGGACACCCGGATGGAACGAAGTTCTATTTTAATTATATAATTTTTTTCTGCCTTAAGCGATTTTTATCGTTATATTTTAGCCAATTTGCAAAATATCTTTATAAATTATAGCCTATGTGTTATTCTGATGTGCAAGCTATATTACTATAAATTTCATCAAAATCCATTCAGTAGTTTTTACGTGAAAGAGCAACAAACATGTTCACATCCATACATTATTACAAACTTTCACGTTTATAATATTAATAATAGGATATACAATTCCACTAGACTACCAAAACTTTTCGGCCCCGAGCTCGAACGCGAGCCGGCCACGCGGCCCGGTCACGGGCGAAAATAATTTCGTTGCGCATTATTTTGATTTTGCTATATCTCTTAAGGTATTGATTTAATTTGCATGGTCTGAAGGAAAAAAAATATCTTCATGAAATGCTCAAGCCAACTAATGTATTTAAAATGATAAGGATTAATACAGTATTTGTGTAAATAGCTTTTCAATTACCGTTTTATAATAGAACATTTTTTAAAGTATTAAAATGGATATAGTATGTTATCCTTAAGAGATAGATATATACCATCGCGGACTTTTTTGTAGGCCTCTTTAAGCTGTATAATACTGTAGTACTTTATTTTGATCTATTTCGTAGGGTTCAGCCAGCGTTTGCAATGTAAGCGCAAAATAATGTGTTTATTTACGACATCACATTAGAAACCTCTAAAATTATCAGTGTTTCTCTAGTACATTATGCATATATTATACATATAAACCTTCCTCTTGAATCACTCTATCTATAAAAAAAATCGTCGCGACACCACACTGTTCAATGCGAAATAGAAATGAAAATATCTGGCTTGCTTTCTATAAGAGAACCGACGAGCGACGCCGCACAGCTTACAATAGCTTACTATAGCAAAAAGTGTCGTGACAACTTTTCGTAAGAATTTTTTCCGTCTAGCCCCCTTTCACAACGCGCGATAAGGAACTTCGTTCCAAAAACGAGATAGACTTCATCTTGTCGGACAAACGACATATATTTAATGATGTCTCAGTGATCAGCAGGATTAAAACTGGGAGCGATCACCGAATAGTACGAGGCTCATTAAATATCCATACGAAAGTCGAACGGTCACGCTTGATGAAGTCTACCCTCCGACCTACACCTGTCCAATACCAGAACCTCGAAAGCTTTCAACTCGAACTACACAATCGCTTCCAATGTCTAGACGAGTGCGAATCTCCGAACGATATGAACAACAGGTTCGTGGAAACTGTCCACGCGGTTGGGTCGAAGTTTTTCAAGGCTCACCGCGCCAATAGACCTAAAAAACTTTCTGACCAGACTCTCAGGCTCATGGAGCGGAGAAAAGAAATGACAGTACAGTCTTTAGCCGATTGGTCCGAACACAGGCAGCTTAATAGGCAGATCTCCAGGTCTGTGCGTCGCGATATTTGCCAATTTAATAAGCTCCGTGTTAAAGAAGCGATAGAGCGGAATCGTGGCTCAAAAGTGTTCGCACAAGATCTGTCTATTGGGCAAAGCCAATTGACTAAGCTGAAGACCGATGACGGCACTGTCATTTCATCCCAGGGTGAGATCTTGGGAGAGGTCGAAAGGTTCTATGGACAGTTATATAAATCATCCCGAAGTCCTGTTGTCGGCTTGGTCCAAGATCCCAGATCCAAGCTAACTCGGCACTATACCGAAGAAATCCCGGACATTAGCTTGTGCGAGATCAGAATGGCTCTCGAACAACTACGAAACGGTAAGGCACCGGGAGATGACGGAATTACGGCAGAGCTACTGAAGGCAGGCGGTAAGCCGGTCTTAAAAGCCCTTCAAAAGCTATTTAATTCCGTTATCCTCGGGGGCGACGTTCCAGAGTCGTGGACCGGGAGTGTGGTGGTGCTGTTCTTCAAGAAGGGCGACAAAGCTCTTCTAAAGAACTACAGACCCATCTCACTCTTGAGCCACGTCTACAAGTTGTTTTCGAGGGTCATTACCAATCGACTCACGTGCAAGCTTGATGACTTCCAGCCGCCCGAACAAGCTGGCTTCCGAAAAGGCTATAGCACCATAGACCATATTCTCACGCTTCGGCAGATTATCCAGAAGACCGAGGAGTACAATCGGCCTCTGTGTATAGCGTTTGTGGACTATGAGAAAGCCTTTGATTCAGTCGAAACTTGGGCGGTGCTGCAGTCCCTTCAGCGGTGCCAAATCGACCATCGTTATATAGAAGTGCTGAAGTGTTTGTATAGGAACGCCACAATGTCAGTCCGTATCCGGGATAAGAGTACGAAACCGATCCAGTTGCAGAAAGGCGTGAGACAGGGAGATGTCATCTCTCCGAAACTGTTCACCACTGCACTGGAAGATGTCTTCAAGCTCTTAGACTGGACCGGACTAGGTATTAACATTAACGGCGAATACATCGCTCACCTTCGATTTGCAGACGATATCGTCGTTATGGCAGAATCCATGGAGGACCTTGGCACCATGCTCAACGATCTCAGCAGGGTATCCCAACTGGTGGGGTTACGAATGAACATGGACAAGACGAAAGTCATGTCAAATGCCCATGTCATTTCTGTACCGGTCCTAGTTGGCAATGCGATTCTCGAAATTGTCGATCATTATGTTTACCTTGGATAAACAGTCCAGTTAGGTAGATCCAATTTCGAGAAAGAGGTCAGCCGACGAATCCAACTCGGTTGGGCAGCGTTCGGGAAACTTAAGAGGATCTTCTCGTCCAACATACCTCAGTGTCTGAAAACACAGGTCTACAACCAGTGTGTGTTACCAGTGATGACTTACGGCACGGAAACGTGGTCCCTAAATGTAGGCCTCATAACCAAGCTCAAAGTCGCTCAGCGTGCTATGGAGCGAGCTATGCTCGGGACTTCTCTGCGTGATAGAATCCGTAATACGGAAATCCGCAGAAGAACGGGTGTAACCGACATAGCACGAAGAATTAGCACGCTGAAGTGGCAATGGGCTGGCCACATCGCTCGAAGAACCGACAACCGCTGGGGAAAAAAGGTTCTAGAGTGGCGACCACGTACCGGACGACGCAGTGTAGGACGCCCCCCCACTAGGTGGACAGACGATCTAGTTAAAATTGCTGGGCGTCGATGGATGCAGACGGCACAGAACCGCACTCTGTGGCATACCATGAGGGAGGCCTATGTCCAGCAGTGGACGGCGATGGGCTGAAATGATGATGATACGATCCAAAAGCCATGTTTAGCATCTGCGCGTGAAGAATAGCAGTTTTTTCTTTTCTACCATACCAATATGAAAGATTTATAAATCCCAGTACTCTTTATAAAATCCGATTACGAAATGAAAAATGATGTCGCAAGCGGGATTCGAACCCGCGCCTATTGGGATTCCGGCCCAATCGTCCCAGTACTCTTTCTCTAAACCTTGCAAAAACAAAATTTTATTTACCCTTTTGGCCTGCAATCTGCTTCTCTGTTGTGTAAGAACCTGTGCGGCTTTTGAGAATAGTCGTTCAGATGGAACTGAGCTAGCCACCATAGACAGACAATAATTAGCTTCTTCTATACGATTTATAAACGCTTTTGTTTATATATATATATACTTAACGGTATTTATATTTCGTAAACTGTATTAAACAAAACAGACAACTTTTATTTATGGGTTATATTGCACTGAAAACGTAACCAATGACCAAGACAAGTTACCATAGACACCACAGATTATAAAAGTTTTGCTAGTTGCTACTAGTGCTGCCTTCGCGGAGAGTTGTCTGCGTTTCGTTATTGCAAAGACTAGTTTTCAATATCCGGGGTTTTCTTTTTATTTTTACTCAAATTGACAATGTTGCAGATTTAAAGGAATAAGTAGATACAAAGAAAAAAATGGAATGTGACACGATATTTGATATATCGGATGAAATATATCGATATTACATTCGATACTAGATGATTCGATAATATCGGATTGAAGCGATATATCGCGTACATGTATCGATATTTTTTGAAATATCGATTTATATCGCCCAATACTATGACAGAGATCTAGTCGGAGTTTTGGCGCGAATGTGGAAATGTCAGGTCACGCTCTTGTATTATATTCATTTCTTTAGTGTTTTGTGGTGTTATATTGAATAATTTTGCTGGTATGTTATGCAATATGGTACAGTTAAAGTGCTGAAATGTAGTGAATATGGTATAATAGTGGTTTACGTGTATTTTCATATTTGCCCAAAATTCCCAAAGAAAATCATGGATTAGGTTATCAGCGCCCGATTAATGGTAACGACTTGACTTACTGACAGACAATGACTATTAAGGCTACATAATATGAAGAAATGATGAACAATATATGAAAAATAATTAAATAAGACTTGGCTGTATGGGCTTTGATCCCTTTGCCTGTCCGAATGGACGAACAGAACAAAAAAAAAAAAAAAAAAAAAAACTCATTTGACTAAAAAAAAAACCGGAGGTGTCAAGGGACACCCGGATGGAACGAAGTTCTATTTTAATTATATAATTTTTTTCTGCCTTAAGCGATTTTTATCGTTATATTTTAGCCAATTTGCAAAATATCTTTATAAATTATAGCCTATGTGTTATTCTGATGTGCAAGCTATATTACTATAAACATCAAAATCCATTCAGTAGTTTTTACGTGAAAGAGCAACAAACATGTTCACATCCATACATTATTACAAACTTTCACGATTATAATATTAATAATAGGATATACAATTCCACTAGACTACCAAAACTTTTCGGCCCCGAGCTCGAACGCGAGCCGGCCACGCGGCCCGGTCACGGGCGAAAATAATTTCGTTGCGCATTATTTTGATTTTGCTATATCTCTTAAGGTATTGATTTAATTTGCATGGTCTGAAGGAAAAAAAATATCTTCATGAAATGCTCAAGCCAACTAATGTATTTAAAATGATAAGGATTAATACAGTATTTGTGTAAATAGCTTTTCAATTACCGTTTTATAATAGAACATTTTTTAAAGTATTAAAATGAATATAGTATGTTATCCTTAAGAGATAGATATATACCATCGCGGACTTTTTTGTAGGCCTTTTTAAGCTGTATAATACTGTAGTACTTTATTTTGATCTATTTCGTAGGGTTCAGCCAGCGTTTGCAATGTAAGCGCAAAATAATGTGTTTATTTACGACATCACATTAGAAACCTCTAAAATTATCAGTGTTTCTCTAGTACATTATGCATATATTATATATATAAACCTTCCTCTTGAATCACTCTATCTATAAAAAAAATCGTCGCGACACCACACTGTTCAATGCGAAATAGAAATGAAAATATCTGGCTTGCTTTCTATAAGAGAGCCGACGAGCGACGCCGCACAGCTTACAATAGCTTACTATAGCAAAAAGTGTCGTGACAACTTTTCGTAAGAATTTTTTCCGTCTAGCCCCCTTTCACAACGCGCGATAAGGAACTTCGTTCCAAAAAAACAGAGATCTAGTCTTGGGTAGTTCGCGAACGACCTAGGTGGGAACTCTTCCATCAGTTCCATCTCTTCTTCTCTTATGCTCCTTTAGGTGAACTATGCGAACTAGTTCGTCGATGATCTCGCTCTTAGTTCTTTTCATATTTTTTTAGCGTACGCTTTACTAGACAGTGGCCCTATGTGACCAACCGAGTTATTGGAACGAAGTTCCTTATCGCGCGTTGTGAAAGGGGGCTAGACGGAAAAAATTCTTACGAAAAGTTGTCACGACACTTTTTGCTATAGTAAGCTATTGTAAGCTGTGCGGCGTCGCTCGTCGGTTCTCTTATAGAAAGCAAGCCAGATATTTTCATTTCTATTTCGCATTGAACAGTGTGGTGTCACGACGATTTTTTTTATAGATAGAGTGATTCAAGAGGAAGGTTTATATGTATAATACACTCATTTGCAAAAAAAACGGGCACCTAAGCAATGAACCATTTCAAATGTTAATATTTCTTTGTTTGATAATTATAGGTAGTTTTATCCACACAATTTGGTAAATTAATAAGAAAATAATCGTTTTCATCAGTATTTCATAAAATTTAGATACAATTTATGGGAAATAATGCTAAACCTCGCTAGTAGTGTATATTCGCTAGTAGTGCATATGCTCATGAAGTAAAAATAAAAAAGTTTTTTTGTTTGTTTTTCTTTAATAAAGTAAAAGCAGATAAATGTTTAGTATCGAGTGTGACCCCCTCTAGCTAAAATCACAGCTTGAATTCGTCTGGGCATGCTAGCGAGTATATCCCGGATACTTGCTTGCGGAATACGTTCCCACTCCGCAGTAATCACATTCTTCAGCTCTCTGATGGTCTGCGGAGCCGGGTGTACTGATCTCACACGCCGTTTCAGAACGTCCCAGACATGCTCTATGGGATTGAGGTCGGGACTTCGAGCTGGCCAATCCAAACGACGAATGCCGACCTCTTGCACATACGCATTAACATCGCGGGATCGGTGGGCGCGAGCATTGTCGTCCATAAAAATCGAGTCTTCACCTAGAGCGGCCAATGCGGGTTGTGCATGAGAAATTAGAACTTCCGTTATGTATCGATGCCCAGTCAGTGAGCCGTTTTCAATGAAGAGTAACTCTGTACGATCCATTGAATTTATTCCTGCCCAAAACATAACAGAGCCCCCACCATAAGGTGTGATTTCTTTGAAACATGCCTCTGCAAAGCGTTCTCCTTGTCTTCTTAGCACTCGCCGACGTCGATCTTCACCGAACAGAGATATCCTGGCTTCATCAGAGAACAAAACCCTATTCCAATCGTCTTGAGTCCATGATTCACAATTTCTAGCGAACCTAAGCCTGTGAACTCTGTGCTCACGGAGTAATTTGGGGCCGCGGGCCGGGCGGTGACTGCGTATATTGGCAGCGAGAAGCCTCCTCCTGACCGTCCATAGACTAATATGCACATTTCTTACTTCTTGGAGGTTGTTCTTAAGATCCACATACGAAGATTTGCGATTTCTCAATGCGCGACTCACAAGAAAACGATCATCCCGTGGTTGGGTACATGGTTTTCTTCCAGAACCAGGCCTTCTCTCGACGGAACCAGTCTCCTGATATCGCTGCCAGGTCCTTTGGACTGTCGAGCGACTAACATTTAGCCTCCTAGCCACGAAACATTGGCTGCAACCCTCTTCAAGCAGCGCGATAATTTTGGTAGCTTTTACCACTTTATCTACCATTTTTGATACAGCCAAACAGCATTAAATAAAGCTTTGACAGTCAAGGATATGAAATTAATCGATAAAAATTGAATAAAAGTTATGAAAGTCGATGTTAACTTCTGGAACTTCGCGCCAAAAATGTAGGATAAAAAGGGGTTTTCTGTAAAAATGAACATCAAATGAAAAATTGAATTTAGAACGTACTTTTTTAAATACCACAGCATTTTTAAAACCGGCCAGTAACGTGTACAAACGATTGAAACCTTTTTGGTATTGTATCTTTTTAAATATGAATGAAAATCAAAACCGACCGTTTTTTTTGCAAATGAGTTTATATGCATAATGTACTAGAGAAACACTGATAATTTTAGAGGTTTCTAATGTGATGTCGTAAATAAACACATTATTTTGCGCTTACATTGCAAACGCTGGCTGAACCCTACGAAATAGATCAAAATAAAGTACTACAGTATTATACAGCTTAAAGAGGCCTACAAAAAAGTCCGCGATGGTATATATCTATCTCTTAAGGATAACATACTATATCCATTTTAATACTTTAAAAAATGTTCTATTATAAAACGGTAATTGAAAAGCTATTTACACAAATACTGTATTAATCCTTATCATTTTAAATACATTAGTTGGCTTGAGCATTTCATGAAGATATTTTTTTTCCTTCAGACCATGCAAATTAAATCAATACCTTAAGAGATATAGCAAAATCAAAATAATGCGCAACGAAATTATTTTCGCCCGTGACCGGGCCGCGTGGCCGGCTCGCGTTCGAGCTCGGGGCCGAAAAGTTTTGGTAGTCTAGTGGAATTGTATATCCTATTATTAATATTATAAACGTGAAAGTTTGTAATAATGTATGGATGTGAACATGTTTGTTGCTCTTTCACGTAAAAACTACTGAATGGATTTTGATGAAATTTATAGTAATATAGCTTGCACATCAGAATAACACATAGGCTATAATTTATAAAGATATTTTGCAAATTGGCTAAAATATAACGATAAAAATCGCTTAAGGCAGAAAAAAATTATATAATTAAAATAGAACTTCGTTCCATCCGGGTGTCCCTTGACACCTCCGGTTTTTTTTCCTTTTACTGTGCGCGCCTTGATATTTCGATATCGATACTAAACAACTTCACATCCACATCTAATAACGGACTTTAAGTAAATGTTTTGAACTAATGAAATATAAATGATTTTGTTTTTTTGGAACGAAGTTCCTTATCGCGCGTTGTGAAGGGGGCTAGACGGAAAAAATTCTTACGAAAAGTTGTCACGACACTTTTTGCTATTGTAAGCAGTGCGGCGTCGCTCGTCGGCTCTCTTATAGAAAGCAAGCCAGATATTTTCATTTCTATTTCGCATTGAACAGTGTGGTGTCGCGACGATTTTTTTTATAGATAGAGTGATTCAAGAGGAAGGTTTATATGTATAATATATGCATAATGTACTAGAGAAACACTGATAATTTTAGAGGTTTCTAATGTGATGTCGTAAATAAACACATTATTTTGCGCTTACATTGCAAACGCTGGCTGAACCCTACGAAATAGATCAAAATAAAGTACTACAGTATTATACAGCTTAAAGAGGCCTACAAAAAAGTCCGCGATGGTATATATCTATCTCTTAAGGATAACATACTATATCCATTTTAATACTTTAAAAAATGTTCTATTATAAAACGGTAATTGAAAAGCTATTTACACAAATACTGTATTAATCCTTATCATTTTAAATACATTAGTTGGCTTGAGCATTTCATGAAGATATTTTTTTTCCTTCAGACCATGCAAATTAAATCAATACCTTAAGAGATATAGCAAAATCAAAATAATGCGCAACGAAATTATTTTCGCCCGTGACCGGGCCGCGTCGCCGGCTCGCGTTCGAGCTTTTTTTTTTTTTTTTTTTTTTTTTTTTTTTTTTTTTTTTGGTGGACTATGGATTAGTCTCGCCCCGCCAAATCGGTCCGGGGTGACGGAAAAGGCGGCGCGTGACCCCATAGACCCACCGTAAAACTCCTCTCTCTTCGCCGTGCGAGCGGGTCACCGGGACCCGATTTTTAACTTCGGTGGCCCGCCCGGCGGTTCACCCTCGCGGGTTCCTCTCGTCGACGCCCCAACAGATTTCGCCGTCGGGGCGTCGCCCTCACGCGGTGGCCTCACGTCGGGTGACCGGACAATTCCCCGGTCCGATCACCCGAAGCCTCGGTTAGGGCGGCATCAGGCGCAGGTATTCGCGCCTGCGCCGCCCCGGCCGCTGGCGGCGGCCCGGGGCGCGGGAATCCTCCCTTGCCCGTTCCGCCGCTTCCTTCTGCGAGATGACAGCCTCGCAGAAGGCGGCGACCGCGTCCCAGTTCCTGATGCTGTCGACCATCGCTCTCGCGACGGCCGGCAGCGTCAGGTCGGCACCGATGACAGCGACGAGGTCACGGCGCTGCCGCTCCCATCCCGGACACACCTCCAGCGTGTGTTGCGCCGTGTCCTCGTCACTCCTGCAGTGGTGGCAGGCCGGAGTCCACTCCCTATACACGACCCTGTGCAGGTACAACCCGAAACACCCGTGCCCCGTCAATACCTGCACCAGCCGAAAGGTGAGGACTCCGTGCCGCCGCTCCATCCACTCTATCAATACGGGCCGGAGGGCCTCAACGGTCTCCACACCGTGCCTAGGCCTCTCCAGCCGCGTAGCCCAACGGGCGATGACGTCTCGGCGGGCATCCACGCGCCAGGTGGCTATCTCGCTCAACGATGGGGAGCCACCTTCCTCGCGCGCTGTGATAACCCGCCGGTAGAGGTCGGAGAGCATCTCTGCCTCTAGGTCCCACGGGGGTGTCCCGGCCAACAGGCACGCCGCCTCTGTCGACACCGTGCGGTACCCGCGAATGCTCGCGTTCGAGCTCGGGGCCGAAAAGTTTTGGTAGTCTAGTGGAATTGTATATCCTATTATTAATATTATAATCGTGAAAGTTTGTAATAATGTATGGATGTGAACATGTTTGTTGCTCTTTCACGTAAAAACTACTGAACTGAATGGATTTTGATGAAATTTATAGTAATATAGCTTGCACATCAGAATAACACATAGGCTATAATTTATAAAGATATTTTGCAAATTGGCTAAAATATAACGATAAAAATCGCTTAAGGCAGAAAAAAATTATATAATTAAAATAGAACTTCGTTCCATCCGGGTGTCCCTTGACACCTCCGGTTTTTTTATTTTTTCATTGTTATTTGTCTCTAACAGATCTTATGTGCCATAAATAGAAGTGAGAACTTTTATTGTAAAAATTCGCAATTTTTAAGAATTGTATTATGATTACGTATTATAATAGGAACGAGACTAGTTGTTGCCGAATTATTAATGAAAATTATTTTATTTTTTCATTTTTATTTAAGTAAAAGATTTTATGTGCCATAAATAAACGTGTGAAATATTCACGTAATATTTTGTACTTTTTAAATAAAAATAAACAGAACTTGCAATAATTATAAATATATTTTTTTCTTTATTTATTGATTTTACTAAATTATTTCAAAAAAAGAACTAATGACTAATTGAGCGCTCTCAGTGGTGACCGACTAAGCCCAAGACTACAGAGATCAAGCTATATTTTATGGACTATAGGTATTAATGTCCTATCATTTTTTTAAAATTTTTGAATGAGATTTCCACCCCCCTTTTAGGTGTTGGATTAATTTGATACATACATACATACCTACATATCATCACGCCATATCCCTTGCAGGGTAGGCAGAGAGAACAGAGTGCCAGAGAACTCTATCTCTGCATACTTCACTCGCTTCCTCAACATTCATAATTCTCTTCAAACACGCTCGCCGGTTTCGGAGACTCTTGACTCCACCTTCCTTCAGTACATGACCGATCTGGTCTAGGTAGGTTAGTCTCGGTCTCCCCCGGTACCTACATCCTTCCACATTCGCATTGTATATCTTCTTAACCAGACGTTCGTTCGGCATTCTTTCCACATGTCCGAACCATCGGAGCATTCCCTTTCTCATCTTTACACCAATACTCTCATTCATACCTACTCGCTCTCTTACGTCGTCGTTACGAATGCGGTCGGTCAGCCTAACTCCACAGATTTTCCGCAGAGATCGCATTTCGACCGCATTAATTTTACTTTCATACTCTTTTCTGCATACCCAACTCTTGCTTCCATACAGTAATGTTGGGACAAGCACTGCGTTAATTAATTTTTTTTTTTTTTTTGATAACGCAGTGGTCCGAAATGCATTACGCACTTACTCCCCGGATGGGAAGTGTGGGACTCCTAGCCTAGGGCTAGGTTACCCAGTAAAACGCATCCACTGCGATTGCTGTTAGCCTAGGGGCTGTTACAGCGTAACCGGGCTGTGGGTGAGCGCTGAGGGCTCTCAACCCGAAGTTAATTAATATCAAATTAATTAATAATTTGCTTTGCGTATTTATATATGACCGGTGATCTGATAATACAGAAATTTATAAAGCTTGTCTCATTGTCCTTATGGGATTAGCTTTTCTTTTTTTTATATCTGTGGCTGACATTTTGGCTTGACTCGATAGATGTCACTGTCCTTTATTCTGTATTGCAACTAGATGTGAGTAAAATCGATTATTCCTTTAGAATTTTTGTTTCTTAGCCCAGTAAAAATAGCATTTCAGCTTGCATATATTAGGATACAGCCGAAAATTGGTGGAGGTGTTCATTTCATTATTACAAATGAAATATCAGAAGTCTCCATCGATCCCACATCTGGTAAAAAAGTTATTCAAGGTCAAACTCGAAAGTTTCGGTTTTTCGTCACAAGCGGCGAGTGTTACTACTGTAACACTATGTTTAGGTACTAACATAGCTTACATAAAACTTGTACATTATTAAATCCTCTACAAAAATTGTCTCCATACTTTTTTCTACGAATCATCGTTTCCATGATATCACAATTTCAAACATCGAAAATACTCATATTTTACTCTTATGGAGCTTGTAATGCTTCATCGGCTGTTCCACATGAGTAAAACATGAAAGTATTTATAGTATTTTTATAATATAATGAAGTATAAGTAAACTACTAGTCATTGGACACTACGAGTTATTGGACAGTTCAGTGATTATATGTCAATAATAAGGATATTATTGAACTTCAACACTCTCTGTGAGGTTTATTTTGTTCTATAGTCAATGGAGACCCGTAGTGATTAGTGACAACTTTTATAGACATAAGTTAAGAATCTGACATAAGTTAAGAAATTTATAAATTAACCGCCGTCGTCCGTAAGTCACAGTACCTATTGGGAAAATAAATGTTTGATGTTTACCGGATTGATAACAGATAACTTACCGTATTATTTATAGTAATTTATAAGTTTGACGGTACTTGCGTTTATCGTACGCGCTAATCGGAAACATGTTAACAAAGTATTCACAGACCGCGCCATCTAGCGCGGCATTCGCTCCCTACCACGCAAATTTATTTTAAGACACGTATAAAAGAAAACGAGTGAGTTCCATTTGGCAACCGGGTTGAGAGTAAAGTTGTGTAGCTCCTGAGTGAGTGATATAAAAGAGCTATATCACTCACATAGACACAATCTATCACTCACTCACTTTACCGCCGAATATATCACTAGCTCAGTAGCTCAGTTCTAGCTCATCGCTCACTTGGGGTACGATGTCAGAAACCTCCACGCGGTGTACCCTGGGTGCGGACGGCGGTCCCCAGTTCTTCTGTTGTACTGTCGTTCGTAGCGAATATCTGGCGCTTCGCTCCTAGCCTTCTATCCGTAGAAGGTGACCGGACGCAAATCCGCGACGGGCTCAGTCACTCATTCATTTGAGGGCTGGGCAGGCATGTGCCACCGTCGTCAAATCGTAAACCTGATTCTTTGCTTGTCTTAGTTTCAGGAGCGAGGGTCTTGGCTTAACCGCCCGGACCGCGAGGAAGACAACCTCTATAAAGAATTTCGAATGTACATTCGAATTCGGAAATCACCCACAATCTTAAGTTTTGGCGTGCGGCGAGAAGATGCATGGCAGATGGGTTGTTCTGTTCTTAGTACGCTCCAGCCAGGGTACCGGCTGCCCCCCTGGTTGGTAAATGTAGGCTTGCCCGTGTACAGGGATCTCTGCCCGGGTCGATGTCATAGTTTCTCCCACACTCGTGGGACTTATCATGGAAACTTCTAAAATTAACAATATATACGATGGGGATCATGATGATTCCCACCTCAAGGCCCGGTCATGCCAACGCAAACTGACCAAAACGACGCCTCGTCCTCGGGACTCGAGGCGTCCGCCGAGGGTCCGGCACAACACACGGAGGCCCAAACAACATCGAGGCGGAGGTCGCCCAGGAAGAGCCGGGGGAAGACCTCTAGCTTCAAACGGCGATTGGAGGAGCGGCGAGCGCGCAGGAAGGCTGCCGCCGCGGAAGCGAGGAAGGACGGCGGTAGAGCCGAAACGGAGTCGTCGACGGACGAGGGCGACAGCGATGTCGCAGAGCCGTCCGGTGAAGACGGGGGTGGCGGTTCCACCGCCAAAATGGACGAGGGCGGTGACATTCCCGCAGGGCCGTCCAAGAAGGATAGCGGGCCGGCTGTTGAAGCCCCTGCCAGGTCGTCAGCGCGTCGGCGGTCGCTGCCCGCGCCAACGGCGACCCCCCCGAC
Organism: Lymantria monacha; assembly: GCA_905163515.2. NCBI lineage: Eukaryota > Metazoa > Arthropoda > Insecta > Lepidoptera > Erebidae > Lymantria > Lymantria monacha. The sequence continues at coordinate 114,848 of LR991097.1, forward strand.
CTGCGGGCCGAAAATGCCCGCCTTAATGGCGAGATGTCGGCCATTCACCCGGAACCGGCAGTTGGGGGACATGCTGGCGGGGATGCGGCGGGCAAACCGTCAGTTATTGAAGGACGTGGCCGACCTAAAGGCGCAAATGGCGCTGCTCGCGCCGCCTGCGCCAGTTGCGCCACCGGCCAAGGCCGGCTACTCAGCGGCCGCTGCAGCGCCAAAGCCGTCTCGCGCTGCGGTGCCGACGACGTTGGGCACTGGCGTGACGGTAACACCCGTCCCCATGGCGAGAAAGACGCCAGCCGCTGCGAAGCGCGCGTCGCTGGCTGGCGCTGGCGCAGCCGCCGCGGCGAAACTGGTCCCAGTGGTGAGGATGACGCCTCTCGCTGCGGACCGCATGCCGCCGGCTAGCGTCCCTGCGGCGCCAAAGCCGCCAGGCGCCGCGGAACGGGCCCCCGAAGAGGCCCAGCCGACCCCGATACTTGCGGTGGGAGGCTTACCGGACGAGGCCCTGCGCCAAATCATCGACGCAGTCGGAAAACTCGTCGATGCGCGCGTGGCCGTTCTGGAGGCAAGGTTGCCTCCAGAACCACGTGTCCGGCCGCCTCTCGCCGCGGACAAGCGGCCGCATGTGGCATCAGCCCCCGCCCCGCTGCCTTGTCAGGGTGGCCACGTAGGGGGCAGCTACGCCGCGGCCGCGGCGGCGCCCAAGCCCAAGGGGCCCGCGCCAAAGCCAAGGAAGAGGACGGTACCGGCTCCTGCCAGACCGCAGTCATCGTCGGCAACATCACCGCCGGCGACGACTAGCGCGTCAAGGACTGCGCCTTCCGCGCCTGTCGCGCCTGCTGCGCCCGAGGGTTGGCAGGTGGCCGAGCGCGACCGGAAGAGTCGCGGTCAGAAGAGGAGAGCGGAGGCCAAGCGCGCCGCTGAGGTCCCCGCTACCGCTCCACAGGCAGGAGCCGGTAAAAAGAAGAGGCCGCGCAAGGGGCTCAAGTCGCCGAAGACAGCCGCAGTGGTGATCACTGTGCTGCCTGAGGCGGCTGAGAAGGGCCTCAGCTACGAGGCCGTCTTGAGGAAGGCCCGGCGGGAGCTAGACGTCTCCGATATTGGAGGCGTCGAAGCCAGGACCCGCAAGGGCCGGACAGGGGCTCGAATCCTCGAGTTCCCCGGGGCCGAGGGCTCCAAGACGGCCGACAGCGTAGCGGACAAGCTGCGAGGTTTGTTTGCCGAGGAGGGTGGCATCAGGATCGCCAGGCCCGTCAAGTGCGCCGAAATGCGCATCGCGGGTCTGGACGACTCCGTGACGGTGGAAGACATCCGGGAGGCTATTGCCTCGAGAACCGGGTGTCCCATAGACACCGTCCGGGTTGGTGCCATTCGCCCCGGTCCGGGCGGCGTAGGTGCCGCCTGGGCGCAGTGCCCGGTGGAGTCGGTCAGGCAACTGGCCGGCTCAGGCAGGCTCCTCGTGGGCTGGAGCTCGGCGCGGGTGACCGTGCTTGAGCACCGGCCTGCGAGGTGCTATAAGTGCATGGCGGTCGGACACACTCGACCGACGTGCACTAATTGCTTCGACTGCGGCGGACTGTGTTTCCGCTGCGTTCAGACCGGGCACGTGGCGGCATCTTGCGCCGCCCCGCCCCACTGCCCCGCGTGTGCGGCGGGCAGTAAGCCCGCCAAGCACCGCATGGGCTCTGGGGCGTGCAAACCTCCAGATTCGGCCCCAAAGGGGCGGGGCGGCCCTCCGACCACGGCCGCTCCCGCTCCTAGCGCGGTCCGATCGCCCGCCGGCGAGGGTGAGGTCATGGATACAGCCCGTTAATGGCTACATCATCCATGCACCACCTCTTGCAAGCCAACACCAACCACTCCGCCGGTGTGCAGGATTTACTCCTGCAATCCATGGCGGAGTGGTCGATTGGTGCAGCCGTAGTCGCGGAACCGTACTGCGTGCCTGATCGCCCCAATTGGGTGGTCAGCCGAAACGGAACTGCGGCAATCGTCGTCTCAACGCAGCGGCACTTCCCGTCCTTGTCTCTTTTGGATAGGGGCGAGGAATTTGTCGCGGCGGAGTGGGGAGGGGTCACGCTCTACAGCGTATACCTCTACCCTACCAGGAGAATGGACGATTTCGGGGCCTCCCTCACCAACCTGCGCGAGTCCCGCAGGGGACATTGTGCGGACGTCCATGTCGTGCAGCGTTCCACAGGGGCCGACTCTGTGGGACATCGGGTACGACTGGGCGTTGAGAGAGAGTCTCCCCCCCGGGCTGAGCGTGATATGCTACGCTGACGATACGCTCGTCACAGCCCGGGGCAGGACACTCGAAGAGGCGGCGAGCCTGGCCACTCTCGGCACCGAGGAGATGGTCGGGCGAATCGAGGCGCTGGGGCTCAGGGTGGCCCTAAATAAGACGGAGGCCCTATTGTTCCATGGGCCACGCGTAAGGCCGCCAATCGACGCCTCGCTAGTCGTCAACTCCGTCCAGATCAGTATCCAGGCCCATATAAAGTACTTGGGTCTGGTGCTCGACGGGCGATGGTGGTTCCGGGAGCATTTTCGCCGAATTGCTCCCCGGCTGGTCGGCGCGGCGTCCGCCCTTTCGCGGCTCATGCCGAACGTGGGCGGACCCAGCTTCGAGGGCCGACGGCTGTATGCGGGGGTGATCCGTTCGATGGCCATGTACGGCGCACCCGTGTGGGCGAGGGCTCTGAACGCCCAGCTCAGGGCTGTTCTGTGGAGACCCCAGAGAGTCATGGCGGTCAGAGCCATTCGCGGGTACCGCACGGTATCGACCGAGGCGGCATGTCTGCTGGCTGGGACACCCCCGTGGGACCTAGAGACGGAGATGCTCCCCGACCTCTACCGGCGGGTGACCTCACTGCGCGACGAAGGTGGCTCCCCATCGCTGAGCGAGATAACCACCTGGCGCGAGGACGCCCGCCGAGACGTCATCGCCCGTTGGGCTACGCGGCTGGAGAAGCCTAGACACGGTGTCGTCACCGTCGAGGCTCTCCGGCCCGTACTGGATGGAGCGGCGGCACGGAGTCCTCTCCTTTCAGCTGGTGCAGGTGTTGTCGAGGCACGGATGCTTCGGCTTGTACCTGCACACGGTCGCGTATAGGGAGTGGACTTCGTTCTGCCACCATTGCAGCAGTGACGAGGACACGGCGCAACACACGCTCGAGGTATGTCCGAGCTGGGACGGGCAGCGCCGTGACCTCGTCGCTGTTATCGGTGCCGACCTGACGCTGCCGGCTGTCGCGAGGGCGATGGTCGACAGCGTCAGGTACTGGGACGCGGTCTCCGCCTTCTGCGAGGCTGTCATCTCGCGGAAGGAGGCGGCGGAACGAGTCCGGGAGGATTCCCGTGACCCGGGCCGCCGTCAGCGGCCGGGGCGGCGCAGACGCGAATACCTGCGCCTGATGCCGCCCTAACCGAAGCCTCGGGTGATCGGACCGGGGAATTGTCCGGTCACCCGACGTGAGGCCACCGCGTGAGGGCGATGCCCCGACGGCGAAATCTGTCGGGGCGTCGACGAGAGGAACCCGCGAGGGTAAACCGCCGGGCGGGCCACCGAAGTTAAAATCGAGTACCGGTGGTCCGCTCGCACGGCGAAGAGAGAAGGTTTTACGGTGGGTCTATGGGGTCACGCGCTGCCTTTTCCGTCACCCCGGACCGATTCGGCGGGGCGAGACGCACCCATAGTCCACCAATAAAAAAAAAAAAAAAAAAAAAAAGCTCGCATCGCAGAATATTTCACCTCTCACAAAATGAGCGAGATAGGTGCGTTGCGTGGCCGGCCGACGAGAATGATATTTCACGCTGTTTTCGTATCGATGTAATTAAGTTTTCAAAAGAGAATACACTCTATTTCCTTAGCTATACAGTTTCATAATTAATATTTTTTTTAGAAAAGAGATTTTAAAAAATAGATGAATTTGACAAAATCTTCTAAAAAATATAATTATCTGAAAAGCAAATTCGAAACATTATCAAGCTAATGCGAAAAATGAGTTATAGATTTGTTTGAGCGATAGATTTAAAGTGAGCGATAGATTTAAAGTGAGTGATAGATTTAAAGTGAGTGATAGATTTAAAGTGAACGATCTTTGAAAGTGAGCTAGAGGAGTGATTTAATAATGTGGTTGACTGCTGAGCTAAGTGAGCTAAATGAGTGATATGTATCTTTACACTCAAAAGATATGTATCACTCTTTTCAGCGCAGTGATCTATATTGCACATGACTAGTTGAGAGCCCTCAGCGCTCACCCATAGTCCGGGTTAAGCTGTGACAGCCATCTGCGGCTAACAGCTAAAAGACAAAAATCTATTTGGCAGTCTACACCTGCGAGTGGCACGGTGTAGGTACATAGGTGTCACCCGTGTCGCACATCGCGTACTAACTTACGTCGCGATCTATGTAAAGTTAAATAAGTTTATAGGTAAAGTTAAATAAGTTTAATATTAGTTTTTTTAAATTTCTTTTTTACTTCGTTATAGATTTTTTTGTCACACCATGATTACTGCACTGAACACAACTTTGAATCAATACTACATACATACATACATATTATCACGCCATATCCCTTGCAGGGTAGGCAGAGAGAACAGAGTGCCAGAGAACTCTATCTCTGCATACTTCACTCGATTCCTCAACATTCATAATTCTCTTCATACACGCTCGCCGGTTTCGGAGACTCTTGACTCCACTTTCCTTCAGTACATGACCGATCTGGTCTAGGTAGGTTAGTCTCGGTCTCCCCCAGTATCTACATCCTTCCACTTTCGCATTGTATATCTTCTTAACCAGACGTTCGCTCGGCATTCTTTCCACATGTCCGAACCATCGGAGCATTCCCTTTCTCATCTTTACACCAATACTCTCTTTCATACCTACTCGCTCTCTTACGTCGTCGTTACGAATGCGGTCGGTCAGCCTTACTCCACAGATTTGCCGCAGAGATCGCATTTCGACCGCATTAATTTTACTTTCATACTCTTTTCTGCATACCCAACTCTCGCTTCCATACAGTAATGTTGGTACAAGCACTGCGTTATGTATTGCTACACTTGCCTTCTGGCTGAGGTGGTGGCTGGCGAGAAGTTGCCCCAACGCTCCGTTCACTCTATTTCCCCCATTCACTCTTCGCTCTATATCAGTGGTGTACCTTCCATCTCGGCTAAATCCACATCCAAGATATACAAATTCATCCACTTGCTCTAGTACATCATTACCTAGTGTTACTCTTACATCTATTCTGGTTTCATCTCTTTCAAAGACCATTATTTTGGTTTTGCTCACATTCACGCGTAGACCCCTTTTCTTACAATCTGCTGTCATTGTGTCGACTAGGGTCTGCAGGTCAGTCGCTGACTGTGCCAGCAGGATTGCATCACCTGCATAAAGCAGAGCAGTGACCACTGAGTCGCCCATCTGGACTCCCACATTCATATCGTTCAACCTTTGGAGACATTTATCCAGATATAAGATAAACAGCCTGGCTGACAGAACGCACCCCTGCTTAACGCCGATATTGACGTCAAACCAAGGCGACATTCCATCATCCAGCCGCACACAGGCTCTACAGCCCATGTAACTGGACTGCACAGCCTGTAGCAGTTTACCGTTAATACCATACTCCGGTAAAATTTCCCAAAGTTCCTTTCGTACAACCGTGTCAAATCCACAAAACTCTCTCCAGATCCACAAAACTGCAGAAAACCCTCTGACCTAGAGCCAGATGCTTCTCCACAATGCTGCGCAGAGAGAACACTTGATCCATGCATCCCCTTCCACTCCTGAAACCTCCTTGTGTCTCACACAGTAAACCATCGGACACCATCCTCATTCTCCTTTCAATAATGTTACCATACACTTTTGCTGCCAAACTGGTCAAGCTTATGGCTCTGTAATTTGCGCAGTCATAACGTGAACCCTTGTTTTTAAATAAAGGCACGATGACTGCGCTATTCCAGTCCCCGGGAACCATTCCCGAGCTCCAACATAAATTGAGGAGCAACAGGAACGCCTCCCAGACACAGGAGCCACCAAGCTTGATCATCTCGGCAGACACCATATCAATGCCCGCTGCCTTACCATTTTTCAAACTTCTTATCGCCCATTCAACTTCATCCATACTGATGCCATCGGAGGACACCGTTGTCGAATGTTGATCTACTAAACCACATGCAACACCGGCGCCAACCGTAGCTTCCGCATACATATCGCTAAAATATTCACTCCATCGGTTTAACACGTCTTGTGTTTGTGTAAGAATGTCTCCACCTTTAGACCTTATTTTATTCATTTTGAAGGCTGACCAACCACCCCGAGACTTCTTCACCTCCCTCCAAAAGAGTTTGGTGTTACCCTCGAAGTTTTTAGTCAGCCTATCTTCTGCACTCATACTTGCTCTATCACGTTTCTCTTTCACTAAGGCCTTGGTGTCATTCTTACATTGCCGATATATTTCTTTCTTCTGTTCAGTCATACTGTCATTCAGATTCAAAGAAGAGACATAGTCCAGCCACGCTTTCTTCTTTTGCTCTACGGAAGCTGCCACTTCCGCATCCCACCATGCATCACCATTTGTTTTTCTATGCTTCTTTGAACTTCCACATACTTCTTTCGCTGTATTTACCATACTCTCTTTCAATACTCTCCAGCATTTTTCAATGTCCGATTGTGGCTGGCTTGCCATCGTCAGCCGTTCTTGGGCACCCTCTGCATACTTTTCTCTTACACACTCTTCTTGCAACCTTTCAACCTTTAGTCTTTCAAGCCCTCCGAAGTGGACACGCTCTCGCCAGTGCCTCCACTTTCTAAACAGACCACTAAATCTCGCAATAACGAGATAGTGGTCCGTATCGACTGTGGGGCCCCTGTAGGCTCTTGGGTCCAATATTTTGCTTCGGAGGCGACTGTATACCAAAATTTAAATCTATAATACTTTTCTGTTCATTCCTTCTCCATGTATACATATGGATGTCCTTATGTTGGAAAATGTGTTTGACACAATAAGGTTTCTCTCCATGCATACATCCGCTATGAGCCTACCTGCGTCGTTCACTCTCTTATCACCAAATGGACCAAGTGCGTCCTCATAGTTGAGACGCTTGGTCCCCACCCATCCGTTCAAATCTCCGCATACAATCACGCGTTCACTGGTTTCTGCCATATCCAGAACTGCCCTGACATTATCCCAAAACTTCTCTAGGTCTGATGCCACCGAGGATCCTACGGGAGCATATGCTACAACCATGAATACCTTGGTGACATCTAGTTTTATACGGACCCAAAGAAGTCTGGGATCATACATTCCGTAATCCTTCACACCTGAGGCCCAGCGAGAGGACAACAGCACTCCTACCCCCATGCTGGCTCGATCGCTCTGTGGTACACCAGACCACAGAGCCATCCCGCCACCAGGAAGATCGCAGGCGTCGCTGCCCCTTCGCTTGGTCTCTGTTACACAGAGCACGTCTAGCTGTTTGTCCGCCATGACGGATATCAGCTCGTGCAACTTACCTTCCACACAACCTATTACATTCCACGTGCCCACCCGGCACTCTGCTCTCCTCGACTCGCCTGACTGGGCAAGGCGTGATGGGTGGCGGCCCCCATCGCCGCAACTGCCGATATTCGTACCGACGAGGGCGGGTCGGTACGCGTCGCCTCCGGGGGACGCCCTAACCCGCATTGCGGTACGCATATCGAGCTGGATTAGCAGTCTAATTAGACTGGCAGGGGACGCGAACGAGCACGCTCCGGACTATGCCCCTACTATGTAAGTATATATTAACAAAATTGTAGAGGTATACGCATCAATACGCGCAAAGTATGTTCAATTTGACATACCTTTCATGACCATACTTGCTAACTGCTAGGAAATTATAATACTTAGGGAAACCTGGTTAGTACCTGCTGCTGTACATGACAACGAATTTATAGATGATCGTTATATTGCCTTTTGTTGTGACCGTGACAGATCCATAACTAACAGATCTGACGGAGGTGGCGTGTTGATTGCTAGCCATAGAACATGTTGTGAGTAGTATACCGAGCAGGGACCGCACTGAGCAGAATATTACCAGTGCCACGTATGTTCCTGATAAGTCATTGCTTACTACTTGTAAACTACATTTTGAAACATTAAGTGATATGTTTAACAATATTTATATAGATAATGTTACAATTGCCGGTGACTACAATATTCCAGATGCTGTTTGGTCTAATTTAAGCTCGACAAATAAATACTTCTTATATAATAGATGTTCTGCCATTTAGTGAATTTGTTATTAGTACATGATACATGAGTGCCGTGACGTTACACACATAAACAATCGTATCGTTGTTTCATTTCTGACGTACCTTGTTCGATATCTAGAACTATTTCATCTAATCTAAGAAGTGCATTTTGACGTTTCGCATTTTTTAATACACAATAACCTCGATCAAACGTATACACATGATTGTAAACACTAAATCTGAAATTTTAAACAACTATTAAGTTATTTACATAATTAACATTGCACAAGAAAGTCACCCGACTTTCTTGTACAATAATACATACATGATGGTGATGGTATGTACTCGTACATACCATCACGCCATGTCCCTTGCAGGGTAGGCAGAGAGAACAGAGTGCCAGAGAACTCTATCCTTGCATACTTCACTCGCTTCCTCAACATTCATAATTCTCTTCATACACGCTCGCCGGTTTCGGAGACTCTTGACTCCACCTTCCTTCAGTACATGACCGATCTGGTCTAGGTAGGTTAGTCTCGGTCTCCCCCGGTACCTACATCCTATCACTTTCGCATTGTATATCTTCTTAACCAGACGTTCGTTCGGCATTCTTTCCACATGTCCGAACCATCGGAGCATTCCCTTTCGCATCTTTACACCAATACTCTCTTTCATACCTACTCGCTCTCTTACGTCATCGTTACGAATGCGGTCGGTCTCCACAGATTTTCCGCAGAGATCGCATTTCGACCGCATTAATTTTACTTTCATATTCTTTTCTGCATACCCAACTCTCGCTTCCATACAGTAATATTGGGACAAGCACTGCTTTATATATTGCTACACGTGCCTTCTGGCTGAGGTAGTAGCTACTGGCTACCGAGAAGTTGCCCCAACGCTTCGTTCACTCTATTTCCCGCATTCACTCTTCGCTCTATATCAGTGGTGTACCTTCTATCTCGGCTAAATCCACATCCAAGATATACAAATTCATCCACTTGCTCCAGTACATCATTACCTATTGTTACTCTTACATCTGTTCTGGCTTCATCTCTTTCAAAGACCATTAATCTAATGTTGAAACTCGTAAAAATAATTTAAAATAAAATAACATGATAAATAGTAATTGTTATTCACGACCTAACAATGTCACGTCATCACGTTCTATACAGTAGTGCTTGACAACTTCCAATTCACGAATATCCAAATAATCGGTAAAAATATTCATCCATCCATCCATCAGCCCGTAAACGTCCACTGTTGGACATAGGCCTCCCCACGAGAATGCCATCTATAACGGTCCTGTGCCACCTGCATCCAACGGTTTCCTGCGACCTTGATGAGGTCATCAGTCCACCGAGTGGGGGGTCGTCCTACGCTGCGTCGTCCGATTCGTGGTCGCCACTCGAGAACCTTTTTTCCCCAACGGTTGTCGGTTCGTCGAGCGATGTGGCCTGCCCATTGCCATTTCAACGTGCTAATTCTTCGGGCTATGTCGGTTACACCCGTTCTTCTACGGATTTCCGTATTTCGGATTTTATCACGTAGAGAAATACCAAGCACAGCCCTCTCCATAGCACGCTGAGCGACTTTGAGCCTTTTTATGAGGCCGACATTTAGAGACCATGTTTCAGTGCCGTAAGTCATCGCTGGTAACACACACTGGTTATAAATAAACCTTTGTTTTCAGACACTGCGGAATATTAGACGAGAAGATCCTCCTAAGTTTCCCGAACGCTGCCCAGCCGAGTTGGATTCGTCGGCTGACCTCTTTCTCGAAATTGGATCTACCTAATTGGACTGTTTGTCCTAGGTAAACATAGTGATCGACAACTTCGAGAATCGCATTCCCAACCAGGACCGGTACAGAAATGACATGGGCATTAGACATGATTTTCGTCTTGTCCATGTTCATTTTCAGCCCTACTAGTTGGGAGACCTTGCTGAGGTCATTGAGCATGGTGCCAAGGTCCTCCAGGGATTCTGCCATGACTACGATATCATCTGCGAATCAAAGGTGAGTGATGTATTCGCCATTGATGTTGATGCCGAGTCCGGTCCAGTCTAAGAGCTTGAAGACATCTTCCAGCGCAGTGGTGAACAGTTTCGGAGAGATAACGTCTCCCTGTCTCACGCCTTTCTGCAGCTGGATCGGTTTCGTACTCTTATCCTGGATGCGGACTGACATAGTAGCGTCTTTATACAAACACTTCAGCACTTCGATATACCGATAGTCAATTTGGCACCTCTGAAGGGACTGCAGCACTGCCCAAGTTTGGACAGAATCAAAGGCTTTCTCATAGTCCACAAACGCTAGACACAGAGGCCGATTATACTCCTCGGTCTTCTGTATAATCTGGCGTAGCGTGTGGATGTGGTCTATGGTACTATAACCTTTTCGGAAACCGGCTTGTTCGGGCGGCTGGAAGTCGTCTAGCTTGCGCGCGAGTCGGTTCGTAATGACTCTTGAAAACAATTTGTACACGTGGCTCAGGAGTGAGATGGGTCTGTAATTCTTTAAGAGCGTTTTATCGCCCTTCTTGAAAAACAGCACCACCACACTCCTGGTCCACGACTCTGGAACGTCGCCCCCGAGAATGACAGAATTAAATAACTTCTGTAGGGCTTTTAAAACTGGCTTGCCGCCTGCCCTCAGGTGCTCTGTGGTAATTCCGTCATCTCCCGGTGCCTTTCCGTTCTTTAATTGTTTTAGAGCCATTCTGATCTCGTACAAGCTGACGTCCGGGATTTCTTCGGTACTATACCGAAGTTAAGCTGAGTTAGCTTGGATCTGGGGTCTTGGACCAAGCTGACAACAGGATTCAGGGATGATTTGTACAACTGCCCATAGAACCTTTCGACCTCTCCCAAGATCTCACTCTGGGATGAAATGACAGTACCGTTATCGGTCTTCAGCTTAGTCATTTGGCTCTGCCCGATAGACAAATCTCGTGCGAACACTTTGGAGCCTCGATTTCGCTCTATCGCCTCTTCAATACGCAGTGTATTGAATCGGCGAATATCGCGTCGCATAGATTTAGAGATTTGTCTATTAAGCTGCCTGAGTTCGGACCAATCGGCTGAAGACTGTACCGTCATTTCCTTTCTCCTCTCCATGAGTTGAAGAGTCTGGTCAGAAAGCTTTTTTGTTCTAGTAGCGCGATGGGCCTTAAAGAATTTTGACCCGACCGCGTGGACAGTTTCCACGAACCTGTTGTTCATATCGTTCGAAGATTCGCACTCTTCCAGGCATTGGAAGCGATTATGTAATTCGAGTTGAAAGCTATCGGGGTTCTGGTATTGGACAGGTGTAGGTCGGAGTGTAGACTTCATCAAGCGGGACCGCTCGACTTTCGTATGAAGATTCAATGTGCCTCGAACCATCCGGTGATCACTCCCAGTTTTAATCCTGCTGATCGCAGAGACATCATTGAATATTTGTCGTTTGTCCGTCAAGATGAAGTCTATCTCATTTTTAGTGGATCCATCAGGGCTAATCCAGGTCCACTTCCTTTGTGGCCGTTTCTTGAAGAAGGAATTCATCATGAAGAGGCCTTCCTTCTCCAAAAAGTCGGCCAGTTTTTGGCCCCTTTGGTTTCTCTGTCCAAATCCATATTGCCCCACTCTCAACTCATCGTCTGTCCTTTTGCCTAGTTTTGCATTGAAGTCTCCCATAACTACCGTGAAGTGGGTTTTGGACGTGTGGATGGCGTTCGAAATATCCTCGTATAAGGCCTCCACTACGTCGTCGGAGTATGTCGAAGTCGGTGCGTAAACCTGTATGACCTTCAACGAATACCATTTGGTAATTCTGAGTATAAGGTACGCTACCCTTGTTGACACACTTGCGATCCTCTCCACGTTCTCTACGAGAGACTTACGAACGATAAACCCTACACCGCCTTGGGATGGGTGATCTCCCTACCGGCAGAAGAGCAAATTTCCAGACCGGAGGATTATCGTGCCCTCCCCCTCTCTTCGCACTTCTGATAATCCTACAATGTCCCATCGGATTTTGCTCAATTCCTCTTCCAGTTCGATGACCCTCTCGTCGGTCCTAAGCGTCCGAACGTTGTGTGTTACCAGGGCCAAGGGTCGATTTTTTTGGTAGCCGGATCGCGGCCGGAGATTCCTAGCACCCCCTGCCCCGCCACCAACAGGCCCGCTACCAAAATAAGCCCGTGGAACAGCGGAACTGTCGTGACTGGGGGCCGTGACTTTTTGTGCATCCATATTTATTTTGGGGCGGTAATAATTAGTGTCCGACCGAAACTGATTTTTCAGCCGAAACCGAAACCGAACTTTCGGCCTTGCTCTCTGTTTTGACCGAAACCGAAACTCATTAAAACATTTAAAATTACGATTATTTACTGAAATTTACTGTTTTTTAACATTAATTTGCATATATCTATACTTATATATATACAGACCGTCAAAAAGTGTAAAATAAAATAAAAAGACTCATTAAAATATCTACGTAACAATTTTTTTTATGACATGAATATACAAGACTAACTCATGATAGTAAATTAAAAAAAAAAAACAGCTTTCAGTTAGTGTTTTAGACATATAGGAGGAGGTCCAAAAGTTCGTGGAATGGAGGTTGGTTAGGGGCACTCGCTTAGTGTCATACATAATTGGGGATTCATCGAACATAGATTCAGTTTCAGTCCTGTTGCATCATTTGTTTACACCAACACTCCCTGCTAAACAGATGAATCCGGCAAGAAACTGAAACTTTGGAAAAAATTGAACACCGTGCTGTAATAAAATTCCTTACCAAGCAAGGAAAGAACACTCAGACCGTTTTGAACGAAATGGAAACCATTTATGGGAAACAGTGTCTTATTAAATCAATTATTTACAAGTGGCATAAACTTTTTAAACATAATCGGGCGTCAATTGAAGAGGATCCCTACTTAGGAAGGCAACTGGCCTTCCTCGAGGCCACCACATCAGACATCGCCGAAAAAGTGGAAAATTGTGCTTGAGAGACACCCTTTTGAAGAACAAACAGTTATATGCTTTAGTTGGAGTACTGATACTTCAGATACCACCATTTTCTGAATTTTACATGACAACCTGGGTTTAACAAAAGTCAGTGCAAGAGAGGTACTGAGAATGCTCACGCCACTTGAGAGACAGCAGCGTGTCAATTTGTCGAAACAGTTTTTGGAATTGTGTGGAGATGAACCTGCACAGATTTTGGAGCGAATTTTTACTGGAGATGAAATATGGGTTTATCATTTTGAGCCGGAGATTTTGCGGCAATAGATAAAAAATATTTTCACAATGATTTCTAAATCATTATTCATAGATCAAAATTAATTCATAGATCTAATAAATAAAGTTGTATAAACTTAAGGGTGATTATTTTGAAAAGGAAAAATAGATTTGGTTCATTTTATTTAAAACCCTTCCATTCCACGAACTTATGGACCTCTTCTTGTATAGTACATAGCTAACTAGTAATAGGTAATTGTGTTCACAATATTTTAAAGATAAACACTCGAGTTTCGGCGAGGCCGAAGGTTTCGGCTATATTTGGGCCGAAACCGAAACTACGGCCGAAGCTAAATTTTTTGGCCGAAACTGGCCGAAACCGAAACCGAAATTTCGGTCGTTCACTAGTAATAATGCCATAATCGCCACGCTTGGCGAACGGATTGGCGATCGCGGTAGATGTTATTAAGTTTCCCGGGAGATAGCCGCTGCCCAATCTCCCGGTGAGACCCTTAGCCGATTTTTACGACTCCCACGGGCAAGTAAGGGGTGACCACCTTTGTATTCTATTCCCGTCGCCACACGGGGACAAATGTTAGAATAATACAATTAATCGAATAGAGATTTTAACAGAGATGTACATTTCGACACTTTGATTGATGAAGAAATAATTATTAATGTTCGCGACGCTGATAATTCAAGTAATAGTAGTAATTCTTAATAAATAGCTATTTTCAAATCCAGTTTTTGTTTTTAATGAACCTAATCCTACTAAATATGATGAATAGATTCTATGCTGAAATAATTAAATTTGTTTAGTACTAATTTAGCACTTAATTTATTCATCACCATTTTGAAATATAAAAATTAAACCGACTATTAATTATAAAGAACTAGCGACCCGCCCTCGCTTCGCTTCGGTTACGTTAATTCAGTTGTGTTGTTTACTTTTCGTACATAGAATTCCTTGCGAAGAAGGAATTTATTAAAACCCTACTTCATCTGACCTTTATAGGCCAGATAGAAAGACCACACCAAATTCGACGTCTGTAGGGCCAGTATATGGAAATGTAGATTTTTTGCTCCTCTCTTCGCCGTACGAGCGGGCCACCGGTACCTGATCTTTGTTTTCGGTGGCCCGCCCATCTTGAGCATATAGACATTTATGCCATGGCGGACTTTTTTGTAGGCATATATAAGATATACTCGTACAATTCCACTACACTACCAAAACTTTTGGGCCCCGAGCTCGAACGCGAGGGGGCCACGCGGCCTGGTTGAATCACAGGCGGCGCGGCGGCACGCACATAATCGTTGCGCATTATTTTAATTTTGCTATATCTCCAAAGGTATTGATTTAATTTGCATGGTCTGAAGGGAAAAAATTATCTTCGTGAAATGCTCAAGCCAATTAATATATTTAAAATGATAAGGATTAATACAGTAATTGTGTAAATAGCTTTTCAATTATCGTCTTATAATAGACCATTTTCTAAAGTATTAAAATGGATATAGTATGTTATCCTTAAGAGATAAGCATATACCATCGCGGACTTTTTTGTAGGCCCTTTTAAGCTGTACAATACTGTAGTACATTATTTTATCTATTTCGTAGGGTTCAGCAAGCGTTTGCAATGTAAGCGCAAAATAATGTGTTTATTTACGACATCACATTAGAAACCTCAAAAATAACAGTATTTCTCCACTATTTAATGGATGTTATTATACATATAAACCTTCCTCTTCAATCACTCTATCTATTAAAAAAAAAACCACATCAAAATCCGTTGCGTAGTTTTAAAGATTTAAGCGTACAACGGGACACGAAGACAGAAAAAGCGACTTTGTTTTATACTATGTAGTGATTAATATCAATTTCTCAGTAAAATCGGATATTTTCGATAGCGATTATTTGGTTCACATACCTATACAACTTACTCAGACAGCTGTCAAAGTGCACTTCTTAGATTAGACAGACTATAATAACAGTTTACTTCAACTTGATGATCGTCGTTCACCTTTATACTTTGTTATCATTGAATCAGAAGTGTATTCCACTGGCTCGCCAACGTACGGCTAGATATAAGTACTATAATACAAATTACACCACGATTCAAAATAATACAAATAAAGTTAACTGGGATCGTACATACGTACATCGCACAGTGCCTCCGCGCAGTCAGCACTGAACAAATAAAGTTGTACGGTGACATTGACGATTTGCTGGGATTAGTAGGAACGAAGAGACTTCTTGTTCAGTAGATTAATCTTGCTTTATTTTCTTAAGAGTTGTTTCTTCGGAGAGAAGCACCTGACGACGGTGCCGGTACCACTTTTTTTTTTTTTTTTTTTTTTTTTTTTTTTTTTTTTTTTTTTTTTGTGTCTGTCTTTTAGCTGTTAGCCGCAGATGGCTGTTACAGCTTAACCCGGACTATGGGTGAGCGCTGAGGGCTCTCAACCCGGTAAAATTTTAAGCGACAACGCCCGAGGGCTCACCCTGTGGTGAACGGACCTCGGCTCGGGGCGTCGCTGATAGCAAAGTGGGCGTGCCCACGTTTGAGTTTAGGACTTTTACGCGTCGCAACTTACGACCTCGGCGGCGAGGTCGGAAGCGCGGATATTTATGTGTCGTGGCCGCGCGGGCCGTGTAGGCTCTTTCTTGAGCGATTGTAATTGAATCGTCAGAGTCGGTCAGTACATGTCGAGGACGTCTGATCACGGATATTTTTGATGGGACATAGTTAGCCGCCCCAACCACTAATTGGTTGGGGTGTGTCATGGCAGAGTCAATGAACCTCTGGGAGCACCGCTTCATGTATTGCCTGATGGTCGGCAATTCGAGGTCGATGTGAAGGTCGACGTTTCGAATGAACCACGGTGCCCCCGTGGCTCGACGCATGAACCGATTTTGTAGTGTTTGTAACCTGCGGATCCTTGGTGGATTAACGTGTGCGAACACTACGCTGGCATAGGTCATAATAGGCCGTATGCAGGCAGTGTATAATCTGACCTTGTTCTTCAAGGACATTTTGGATTTAGCGTTTAATAAGCAATGAAGGCGGCCCATCACAAAGGCGGCACGCGCGCGAACTTGCCTTATGTGTGGTATGAAGGTGAGTCGATTGTCTAGGGTCACTCCTAGGTATTTAGCTTGCCTGCACCAAGTGACAGGCTTATTAAATAATCTGAGGCGAGGGATGTCTTCCGGAGAGCAGATGCGGGCAGATCGTTTAGTGAACATGACCGCCTGACTCTTCTCGGGATTGATTTCTATTCTCCATTTCCTATACCAATTGGCAAGGGCGGTAACCGCTTTCTGGAGTGTCTTAACTACGGTTGTCGGGGTATTACCTGCACAGAAGAGTGCGGTATCATCGGCGTAGAGAGCCGTGTGTACGCGAGTGAATACGGGTAAATCGCTAGTGTATAGCGTGAAGAGGTACGGAGAGAGGACCGATCCCTGAGGGACGCCGGCCTTGAGAGGGTGGGAGGTCGACAACGTCCCTTCCACCCTGTAGCGAAAGCTGCGATGACTCAGATAGTCATGTATTATTAGAATTAAATATTCAGGGATTTTTAAAGTATATAATTTGTAAATTAGGCCCTCATGCCATACTTTGTCGAACGCTTTCGCTACGTCTAGGAATAATACACCAGTGTATCTGCCCCTTACGAACTGACCACTTGTGTATTCAACTAATCTATATACCTGTTGTACGCAGCTGTGCTGCGTACGAAAACCGAATTGTGTGTTAGGCACGAGGTTGTTGGCCTCGGCGAAGGTGCGTAACCTACTGAGTACTATACGTTCGTATAGTTTACCTAAGCTGCTTAGTAGGCTGATAGGGCGATAACTACTAGGTTCGGTACGTTTCTTGCCGGGTTTGTGGATTCCGATTACCACGGCCTCTTTCCACTGTGAAGGAAAGATGTTATAAGTGAGGGCTGCGTTAAAAATACTACACAGTATTAATATTAGGTGGGCGGGGAATAATTTAATGACTCTATTTGTTAATCCGTCCGAACCTGGGGCTTTCCTAGCTTGTAAGCCCTTGACTAGCGACTCGACCTCGTCGGTGGACACTGCTGGAATAGGTTGATCGTGACTGTCGTTTATTTGCGATCGCGAAAAAGTGGTACGACGGACCACTTCGGTGTTGATGTGGTGGTGGTGTACCGCGTCTTGGTCGTATAGTGTACTCGGCGTACATTGAAGCTCCAGACTGTCGGCCAGACATTCCGACTTGTCGTCGTCCATGAATGCCGGCGGTTGGTTGGGTCGGTTGAGAGGGGGAAGTGTGGACACTATATCCTTTTTGAGAGAGCGGGAAATCTGCCAGAAGGCTGTGTGCGAAGGCACTAGCTCTTCTAGTGTGGCGTCCCATTTGCTCTGTCTGAAGTTACTAATTTCGAGTTTGACCTTCCTTTGGAGGTGCCGCAGGCGTTTGCGGTTGTCCTCGGTAGGATATCGGTCGTACGCGCGGGTCGCGGCGTTCTTTTGTCTTAACAGCTCACGTACGTCGGCCGGCAAGGGCCCTCTACGATCACTCGTATCGGGTACTCGCCGCGAGCAGCCGTCAATTAACGACTGCACGTGTTCTGTGAACGAATCGATCGCCTGGGAGGTCTCTTCCTTGGACCTAATGTCCTTCGGAATTTGATCAAGGTGTACCGATGTGGTCGTCTGTAGATTTCTCTTCAGTCGAACCCAATCGGTGGTCAGCCTTGTCGTTACGTTGTTTTGGCCTGAGGGGCCTGGGGTGGGGGAGGCGAATTCCAGAGTCACCGGACGGTGATCCGAGTCTAATTCGTGATGT
The DNA here is from genome assembly GCA_905163515.2 of Lymantria monacha. NCBI lineage: Eukaryota > Metazoa > Arthropoda > Insecta > Lepidoptera > Erebidae > Lymantria > Lymantria monacha. The sequence continues at coordinate 133,127 of LR991097.1, forward strand.
ACTTCTATTAAACATAAACGTAAATTTATGTTTTTGAGTAGTACTATATCTAATATGTCTGGCGTGTGCGAGACGATGTACGGGAAGTGCGTCGGCTCTAATGGCCCTATGACGTCAAACCCTAATCTGTCTGCGTATAACTCTAGAGCCTTGCCCCTCTTGTTGGAACTGAGACAGTTCCATGAGGTGTTCTTGGCGTTAAGGTCACCGCCAATGATGACGGCGCCGCCCAAGTCAAGCAAGGCTTTGAGATCGCTTTCTATGAGATGATTATCCGCTCCCCTAGGGGAGAGATAGGCTGAGACTATTGTGATTGGCTGATGGCCGGTGAGGGCTAGGCAGCATACGGATGCTTCAATGTGCGCCATAGGGGGCGGATCCACAGGCGTGCAGTGCAACGATTTCTTATAGTATATGAGAGTTCCCCCCAGTCGCCCGGTAGTCCTATCATTACGAACTATATTATAATTCGCAATTTTAGGGTCCCGGTTGAAAGGTTTAAGGAACGTCTCCTGTACCAAAAGAATGTCGAGCTGATGTTCCCTTAGGAATGTACCTACTTCATCCCTCTGTTTGAACAGGCTATTGGCGTTGAATGTTCCTAACTTGAGGTGTCGTGGTTTGACTCTACCGCTAGGATGTGAATCTGTGGTGCACACATACATACACACACACACACACACACACACACACGCACACACACACATACACAAGTACACCTACCAACAGTTAAACAAAAATATTAAACATTTAATTATTTTACAAAATTATATTATTACAAATATCACACCGTGTGAACGCGCGTCGCTCAGCGGGGTGCCTCGTCGTTATCTATTACACCGAGCGGCTGCGCGACCGCACCAGTCACCAGTTGATACAGACCTTTTGCTTGCGGAGCCCGTGTCGCTTGTACATACATTGTGAGATCGCGAGTTATTAATTATCAGCTGTTTATCTGTTTCCATATTATAACTATACAAAACTTAATTCTGTCACTCTGCGTATACTCCTTCTATGAACTATACTTGTGTTGTGATCAATAAACTTTTTACTTGTGATACCTTCTTTAAATTTTCAATTCACTACATTCACGGAAAGGTATCCACACTGGTGACCCCGATAAGAATACGATGGATAATACGAGTGACAGCAGCGATTCCGTCCAAACGGCTAATTCGCACCACGACATTAATGTTACCACGCGCACAAAAAAAATGAAGCGCGTCTCCACTGAATGCAATAGCAATAATATCCGCCGAATAAAAATTAAGGTGCCCGAATTCTCATGTGATGATCCCGAGCTGTGGTTCGCGTTGCTCCAAGGGCAATTCGAGTACTATAATATTACCGACGACACTATTATGTACAACCAAGTGATCAAAAACCTGGACATCCAATATGCCAAAGAAGTGAAGGACATAATAACTAATCCACCGGCTAAAGACAGATACGAGAAAATTAAGATCGTGATGATCAAACGCCTTTCTGCTTCACGTGAAGAGAAGGTGAAACGTTTACTCACACACGAAGAGTTAGGTGATCGAAAACCTTCGCAATTTTTAAGGCATCTACAAGATTTGGCTGGACCTTCTATCCCCGAAGAACTCATCAGGACCATATGGAGCAATCGGTTACCGCATGACGTTCAGACAGTGTTAGCATCCCAACCAACTCATTCATTGGAGCAGCTCACAGACCTGGCCGACCGCATACAGCAACTAACAACCAAACGCTCGGTCGCTATGGCAGCAACTTCTAAAGGTACCGACCACCAGAATTCGGTTAGTGAGATTGCCGAGCTAAAGAAGATGGTGCAACAGCTTACCATTAAACTAGATGAGCATACACGTGGGTCGTGTTGCTCCTGTTCTAACAGCCGCTCGAGACCACGTCAACGCGACTTTTCTCCAGTACAACAACGTAGCAGATCAAATTCTAACTTTCATAAATACCCAATGTGCTGGTATCACGCGAAGTTTGGCGCCAATGCAAGGATGTGCGTTAAACCCTGCACTTTTAATAAGACGGAAAACTCCACGGGCACTCGCTAATGGCGACAACCGTTTGCCCTTCATCAGGTCGCCTATTCGTCACTGACCGCAGCACGAACGCCCAATATTTAGTAGATACCGGGAGCGATCTATGTGTCTACCCTCGTGCAGCGCTTCAAGAAAGACGAGTTCAGACTGACTATCAGCTAACTGCAGCTAACGGAAGCATAATAGATACTTTTGGCTTTATTGAAATTACTTTAAATTTAGGCTTAAGGCGAAATTTTCCTTGGCGCTTTATTGTAGCTAACGTAACGAAACCAATTATAGGAGTTGACTTCCTTAGCTTTTATAATTTAATAGTGGATTGTCGAAATCAGCGCCTCATCGACAATACCACAACGCTCTCAACCAGTGCTTCGATTGCCATTACTAACATTTTTTCTGTCAAGGTCTCAACAGGCGACACGCGTTTCCATGCTCTTCTGGGTAAGTTTCCAGATATTACACGCCCCTCAGGCACACATATAACTCCTAAACACAACACCGTTCACCACATTAGAACTACATCCGGACCTCCCATATCATGCACACCTCGTAGACTCGCACCTGACAAACTTAAAATAGCCAAACAGGAATTCGAACTGATGCTTAGTAATGGAACAGCGCGTCCTTCTGAAAGCCCTTGGGCGTCCCCTTTACACCTGGCGCCTAAGAAGGACAACGGTTGGCGACCTTGTGGGGATTACCGTATGCTTAACTCACGGACTATCCCGGACCGTTACCCTATCAAACATATTCACGATTTCGCTCACGACATCTCCGGTTGTTCAGTATTCTCCACTATCGACTTAACCAAGGCATATAATCAGATCCCCGTTTTCGAAGGCGATATTCAGAAAACTGCCATTACTACACCATTCGGTTTATTTGAATTTCCTTACATGACCTTCGGGTTGAGGAACGCGGGCCAAACATTTCAAAGGTTTGTCGACGAAATGACACGAGGCCTGGACTTCTGTTACTCCTACCTAGACGATTTTTTGGTCTTCTCTAAGGACGAAGACGAGCATGAAAGTCACCTGCTTCAGCTCTTCAGTCGCATGAAGAAATACGGTATTCTTATAAATACCGCAAAATGCGTCTTTGGTGCGTCTGAAGTTAACTTTCTGGGCTATAAAATTTCTGCCTCTGGTACTAAGCCGCTGGAGTCCAATGTTAAGGCTATTAATGAGTTTCCTATACCTAAAACAGTCAAGCAGCTTCGTAGATTCCTCGGCATGATAAATTTTTATAGGCGATTCTTACCCCATTCAGCAACAATACAAGCCCCTTTAAACGCCTTATTAACGGGTAATGTCAAATCCTCACAGCCAATTGACTTATCCAATGAAACGTTGCTAGCTTTCAACAACTGTAAGGAGAGCCTTGCAGCTGCCACGCTGCTGGCTCACCCAGATTGCCTAGCTCACCTTGCCCTAGTGACTGACGCATCCGATATGGCTATGGGTGCAGTCCTTCAGCAGCTGAAAAGTCATACTTGGGAGCCCCTGGCATTCTTTTCACGGAAGTTGAGCCCTTGTCAGCAAAAATATTCGCCTTACGACCGAGAACTTTTAGCCATTTACGAAAGTATAAAATACTTCCGCCATATGCTCGAGGCTAGACATTTTATTATTTATACCGACCACAAGCCACTCAGTTATGCTTTCAGTGAAAGGAAAGCTACCTGTTCACCTCGTCAGTTTCGCCACCTCGATTTCATCTCGCAGTTCACGACCGACATTAGACACATTTCGGGCAAAGATAATGTTGTCGCTGACCCATTGTCACGTGTCGAAGAACTGCAGATGCCATTCGACTTAGACGTACTAGCTTCATCTCAAGCTCATGACCAAGAACTCCTTCAGTACCTAGGAAGAGAATTTTCACTGCACCTCAAAAAACTTAAAATACCCGGTACTAATAACGATATTTATTGTGACTTAAGCACACCGTATCCTCGCCCTTTTATAACCAAGCCTTTAAGAAAACAGCTCTTTGACAGCCTCCACAACCTTAGCCATCCAGGGGCTAAGGCAAGCATAAAAATGGTAGCTGAACGTTTTGTTTGGCCTGGCATGCGCAAGGACTGTCGAGAGTGGGCTCGTAAATGCTTAGCTTGCCAACGCGCCAAGATTAATCGTCATGTGTCTGCACCTTTGGGCACATTCGATTTACCTAGCGCTCGTTTTGCATTTATACATATGGATATAATAGGCCCACTTCCACCATCGCAAGGCTACCGATACTGTTTGACTGTAGTCGACCGCTTTACCCGTTGGCCAGATGTAACGCCGATGATGGATATAACAGCAGAAACCGTAGGCAAGACACTGATATCGTGGATATCCAGATATGGATGTCCTACAGATATTGTCACTGACCGTGGTCGGCAATTTGAATCCACACTCTTCCAATATCTAGGAAAAATGATAGGATTCAAACACCGGCGGACAAATTCGTATCATCCGGCGTGCAACGGATTAGTAGAGAGATTCCATCGCCAGTTAAAAGCCGCTATAATGTGCCACGCAGACAGTAATTGGGTAGACACTTTACCATTAATTCTGTTAGGAATTAGAGCATCCTATAAAGAGGAACTAAAAACTTCGTCAGCCGAACTAATTTATGGGGAACCCCTACGTCTCCCTAGCGAACTTTTTCAGACTGCCACAACTGACCCAAACTTCGCCGACATATCGGACTTTATCAACCGCTTACGTCGATTTGTTCAAAAACTTCGTCCCTGCCCAACTTCTCATCACAATAAAGGGAAAATATTCATTTATAAGCAATTGGCATTCTCAAGCCATGTATTTTTAAGGGACGACAGAGTACGAGGGGCTTTGCAACCCCCGTATTCTGGTCCTTACGAAGTACTCGAGCGTGGGGACAAGACCTTCAAAATTCTTATTAAGGGTAAGAGTTCCACAGTATCAATAGACCGACTGAAACCAGCCTTCATACTAACCGAACCATCCAACAATCCTATGCTAGCCCCAACTGGCTCCCACAAAAATCCTTCAGATCCTTGTCCGAGTCCAGTTGTACAGGATGAACCTAAGAAAACGCGTTCAGGCCGCTTAGTTCGCTTTCCAAACTATTATCGCCCGTAGGACGGTCTCTGGGGGGGAGTAATGTGGTGCACACATACATACACACACACACACACACACACACGCACACACACACATACACAAGTACACCTACCAACAGTTAAACAAAAATATTAAACATTTAATTATTTTACAAAATTATATTATTACAAATATCACACCGTGTGAACGCGCGTCGCTCAGCGGGGTGCCTCGTCGTTATCTATTACACCGAGCGGCTGCGCGACCGCACCAGTCACCAGTTGATACAGACCTTTTGCTTGCGGAGCCCGTGTCGCTTGTACATACATTGTGAGATCGCGAGTTATTAATTATCAGCTGTTTATCTGTTTCCATATTATAACTATACAAAACTTAATTCTGTCACTCTGCGTATACTCCTTCTATGAACTATACTTGTGTTGTGATCAATAAACTTTTTACTTGTGATACCTTCTTTAAATTTTCAATTCACTACATTCACGGAAAGGTATCCACAAATCCATTTTTAGTTGATTTTTAGAGTGCCCAGCCTTTCGAGCGTGGGAGCGAATCTGATGGCGATATTGAGGAGGGCGAGGGCATCTCCCTCGTTCCTCCTCATTTCCGCTGCTATTTCGCGGATCTCCGCGTAGTTTATTTGAGCCGCGAGGTTTAGCACAAGGGCTAGCTCCGGGTCTATGCCCTGTGGGGTTTTAGGGAGCGCGTTGCTCACTGCTCTAACCGGCGGTGTCGCGGGTTTGTTGATTTTAATGCCCATAAGGGGCTTAGGGTGGCCTCCGGTAGGCTTGTTATGCCCAACGGTTGGCGGGGGAGCTGTTGATGTCACCTGCCTAGTGGGGGGGGACATGGGGGGCTGCCTTTGCGGGAGGGCGGGGAAGGCCTCCTTAGTGATAGCTAAGGGGCGGTTCCATGCGTTTACGGTGGGGAGGGGGGCGGGCACGAAGGCCTTGTTATAGTAACGCGCCCTGCTTTGTTGCGGGGGCGTTCTTCGCGGGGCTCTTGGGCAACCGCGATAGTTGGCCGGGTGGCCTGCTTCTCCACACAGGACGCACGAGGGCGGCTCTGTGCAGAGTGTGTGGTCTTTGGGCCGTTCGCACTCCGAGGTGTGATGGTCACCCAGACACTTCACACATCTCGGACGGGCGAAGCAGTTATTGGACGTGTGTCCATATAACTGGCATTTGTGGCATTGCGCCAAGTTGCCGGTCTTGTAGGGGGGCTCTACCGAAACCCCGGAGAGGCCACACACTTTTGTGACGCGGTAGATGCCTTTACCCTCTGGGGTGTTGGCGAGGCAAACAAGGACCATGTTCAAGGCCATACGGCCCTTACCGCGGACCATGCGGTGGACCTCTTTAACTGGAAGATCTTGGGCCTTGAGGGACTCGAGGATCTCCTCAGTGCCGATCTCCCTTGGGATATTGCGCACTACGGCGCGAAGTAACTTTGCCTCTGGCATAGTGTATGTATGATAGGGGATACGCTGTTCCCCTAGCATCTTGGACAGGGCGCGGTGATCGTCTGTGGTGCAGACGTCAACCCTTATCCCTTGCGGCGTTGATTTGGCCGTCTTGTAATTGACATGGTGCGTGTAGCACCATGAGGAAATGGCAATCCATTTCTCCTTATCCCTGATATACAGGGGGGGAGGAGATGGAGCCTTTGGGGTGTTTTTGGAAGGGGCCGAAGTGGCATTTGGGGTCTGGGTGGCGACCTTAGGGGTCGGTGCGACCAAAGGGGTCGTAGTAGCCTTGGTGGCTAGGGAGGATGGCGTTATCGGCGCTGGTGGCACCGGTGAGGCCGGGGAGTCGGGGATCGGGACTGTCTCATTTTGAGACGTGACTTTGATGGCCTTGGCGGCCTTATTTTTAATGGCCTTTCGGCGTTTACGGGATGTCGCCTCTTGGAATTCACCATCATTTGGCGAATCTTCGGCGTCGGAGGAGGTAGTGGAAGAGGAGCGGGCCGTGGCGGAATCCGCTTCGGTTTCCGTCTCCGTTTCCATTTCAGTATCATCCTCGTCCCCGCTTTCGGGGGTGATGGTCATGGCTGGGGATGCTGGGCGAGATTGACTTCGGTCCGGTGCGCGGTCACCGTACCTTTGGACGATTATCGCCCACATATATTCGTCCGCGAGAATATCGTCAAAACCTACCTTGTCCATTTTTAATTGAAAAATTAAAAATAGATAGGTAGGTGCGGCTGTCTGCCTATGCTAATTGCGCATAAATTGTCTCCTAGCTGGCCCTACCACACCGGGGGGAGAACCCGGAGGTGTGTGATTATGTTCCCTCCCAACCGGGATAGGTCGGGAGGATGTGCTTAATAATAAGGTGTACCCTAAGCTTGTATCCGTTCGCCGATCTTAATGTGCGAAACGGTTCCTAACTGCCCAAGTGCAGGGGTGGTATGTGCCCTTTCGGGCAGGCACACCCAAACTCAGCACCCAGGAATGGATGTAAGGATCGGAGGGGTTGGTATAGGCGATACCTAGGGCCGACTAGGGGCAAACCCCAAGGCCGGCTGTTCTAGGCCCGTCCGTTTGTTTTGCCGATCCCTGAGGGGGACCGGCAGGCGAGTCGGGGCCTCGCCCACTCGGCTTGGTTAGCACCGTTAGGTTTCCACCGAGGACCAATATAAAAATTGGATTTACCCTTATGGGGTCACTTGACTTTTATCTGAATAATAATAGAAAAATATTCTCCTTCCTGTAACGGCTTTGTGCCGAGCAGTAAGGAGAATATGTGAGACAAACAATTTGCCTTGAAAAAGACGGTTTGGTCGTCCACTCGATGTCCGTAGCGAAGTCCGTAGCGACGATTGGGCGAAAGCGCGCGAAACACTCGTGAGCGGGGAACGCGAAACGGCGGCACGTGTGCACGCCAGAACGGACCAACGCAGTATGTTGCCGGTACCACGGTTTGGTCCCGTATTTATATATTTTTGGCCGACCCCGCGATTGGTCGTAATTTTACAGTTTTTCTTGACCAATCACGGAGTCGGAATTATAGCCAATCACAAAGCTCTAAAATTTACTTAAGTACAACGCGGCGTTACCGTTGCGAGAGCCGCGCTTAATTTCAATACAATTAATTACCTTAAGTACTATGCGGCGTTACCGTTGCGAGAGCCGTTTACAATATTAGTACTTACGTGCTAATACTAAATCTATATTTATTCTTTATTTAATTTCGTAAAAATCTTATAACTAATTAATTACAACTGTTACAAACTATTCTTAAAACTATTGTTTATCTGCTGTCCCGCACAAAAGTTAACTGGGATCGTACATACGTACATCGCACAGTGCCTCCGCGCAGTCAGCACTGAACAAATAAAGTTAACTGGGATCGTACATACGTACATCGCACAGTGCCTCCGCGCAGTCAGCACTGAACAAATAAAGTTAACTGGGATCGTACATACGTACATCGCACAGTGCTGCAGCGCAGTCAGCGCTGAACAAATAAAGTTAACTGGGATCGTACATACGTACATCGCACAGTGCCTCCGCGCAGTCAGCACTGAACAAATAAAGTTAACTGGGATCGTACATACGTACATCGCACAGTGCCTCCGCGCAGTCAGCACTGAACAAATAAAGTTAACTGGGATCGTACATACGTACATCGCACAGTGCTGCAGCGCAGTCAGCGCTGAACAATCTGTTTTCAGTTTTTGTAATACACTCATTTGCAAAAAAAACGGGCGGTTTTGATTTTCATTCATATTTAAAAAGATACAATACCAAAAAGGTTTCAATCGTTTGTACACGTTACTGGCCGGTTTTAAAAATGCTGTGGTATTTAAAAAAGTACGTTCTAAATTCAATTTTTCATTTGATGTTCATTTTTACAGAAAACCCCTTTTTATCCTACATTTTTGGCGCGAAGTTCCAGAAGTTAACATCGACTTTCATAACTTTTATTCAATTTTTATCGATTAATTTCATATCCTTGACTGTCAAAGCTTTATTTAATGCTGTTTGGCTGTATCAAAAATGGTAGATAAAGTGGTAAAAGCTACCAAAATTATCGCGCTGCTTGAAGAGGGTTGCAGCCAATGTTTCGTGGCTAGGAGGCTAAATGTTAGTCGCTCGACAGTCCAAAGGACCTGGCAGCGATATCAGAAGACTGGTTCCGTCGAGAGAAGGCCTGGTTCTGGAAGAAAACCATGTACCCAACCACGGGATGATCGTTTTCTTGTGAGTCGCGCATTGAGAAATCGCAAATCTTCGTATGTGGATCTTAAGAACAACCTCCAAGAAGTAAGAAATGTGCATATTAGTCTATGGACGGTCAGGAGGAGGCTTCTCGCTGCCAATATACGCAGTCACCGCCCGGCCCGCGGCCCCAAATTACTCCGTGAGCACAGAGTTCACAGGCTTAGGTTCGCTAGAAATTGTGAATCATGGACTCAAGACGATTGGAATAGGGTTTTGTTCTCTGATGAAGCCAGGATATCTCTGTTCGGTGAAGATCGACGTCGGCGAGTGCTAAGAAGACAAGGAGAACGCTTTGCAGAGGCATGTTTCGAAGAAATCACACCTTATGGTGGGGGCTCTGTTATGTTTTGGGCAGGAATAAATTCAATGGATCGTACAGAGTTAGTCTTCATTGAAAACGGCTCACTGACTGGGCATCGATACATAACGGAAGTTCTAATTTCTCATGCACAACCCGCATTGGCCGCTCTAGGTGAAGACTCGATTTTTATGGACGACAATGCTCGCGCCCACCGATCCCGCGATGTTAATGCGTATGTGCAAGAGGTCGGCATTCGTCGTTTGGATTGGCCAGCTCGAAGTCCCGACCTCAATCCCATAGAGCATGTCTGGGACGTTCTGAAACGGCGTGTGAGATCAGTACACCCGGCTCCGCAGACCATCAGAGAGCTGAAGAATGTGATTACTGCGGAGTGGGAACGTATTCCGCAAGCAAGTATCCGGGATATACTCGCTAGCATGCCCAGACGAATTCAAGCTGTGATTTTAGCTAGAGGGGGTCACACTCGATACTAAACATTTATCTGCTTTTACTTTATTAAAGAAAAACAAACAAAAAAACTTTTTTATTTTTACTTCATGAGCATATGCACTACTAGCGAATATACACTACTAGCGAGGTTTAGCATTATTTCCCATAAATTGTATCTAAATTTTATGAAATACTGATGAAAACGATTATTTTCTTATTAATTTACCAAATTGTGTGGATAAAACTACCTATAATTATCAAACAAAGAAATATTAACATTTGAAATGGTTCATTGCTTAGGTGCCCGTTTTTTTTGCAAATGAGTGTATATTATATACAGCATAATAAAAAAACATATACCATTTTCGAAATGAAAAAGCTCTAAATTTTCAGGATGGTTTGCTTCTTCACTTATACATATTTTTAAATGTAAGAAGAATGCTTGAATCAAATGGAAAAAATATGATTACATATCTGACTACGAAATTTTTAGTTTATAGAGAGCCCGGTTTAGCATGAAGTGTAAAAATGTTACTTTCAGTACATTGTTGATGTTGAAGATAGCATTCCCAAAAACGTTAAATATTTCTGGTCATACTTAGCTAACCGACAGAGTGAATCAGGCATACCTTTGCTTTCATTCGATACCAGAACTCACTATCGGATGTTTGTGTTAGGCACTACAAGTAGTAGTATCGATTGGAGAGTACCGATACCATATGAGTATTCGGTATCTATTTATCCCCATGTGTATAACACGTGCTGGGGCGGCACCAGTCATGCCCTGTACTATGTGCCGCACGTTGATACTAAATCCGACACTCGTATTTAAAATAAAATGAGTATTTCGGCTCGTGAGCTGACGGGCGCGCGCTGGTGACGTCACGTAAGTAGCACGGTGCCGCCTCTGGGGATGTGACTTCCGGCCGGCGTGGTACAGGCGGACGTGCCTTAGTCACGGCGCAGACGTCACCACACCGCACACAAATGTCTACATACATTCACTTGTTATTGTCAAGTTTCATTTATGTTTCTAACACTTTATAAAGTTTCTCCATGTGATGACGTCATTACAACACAATTAGTCACCTTCCATATCACCCGTAAGTGCTACACTCAGCTCGACTAGGAAATATAATATGAATGTAAAATAAAAGAAAAGATAATTTCGAAATAAAACTACACCGTACCGTCTGATCAGCGTGGCCCAGCCGGTCGGTAGCTCCCACTGTGTGGGGGCCCGCGCCGGGCGCCGGGGCGGCTAGGGAGGTGGTTAGTGTAACGGCATTGGCGAGAATGTATTCTACTATTCAAGATTTTTTATTTAATTTAAGAGCCTTGAAAAGAAAACCTGAATTATTGCTTTCTGTTGAATTAATATAATTGGACACTTTAAACTACAATGCTTAATACTAATATTATTACTAAGGTCTTGGCAACTACAGTCCTTAAAATATAGCTTGATCTCTGTGACAGATAGCGACAACACCAATGAAGTAATTATGAATAGAATATGCGTCACGTTTGCAGTATTATTTTGGTTTTTTTTTTATTGCTTATGGGGCAAACGAGCAAGGAGCACACCTGATGGTAAGTGTTACTGCCGCCCATGAACCTTTGCAATACCAAGGGTATATATAGCTTGGGCCGCTGCCTACCAATAAAATCCCCAAGCCCACACAGTTGGGCTTCCAGCTCTCTCGCTCACCGAACGAAGCGCAATAGCACATTGCCATTACTCCGACGTCGATCTTCTGCGAGAGTGTGGTACTACCCCGGACGGACCGGCCCGCGGCTGAAGATAGAAAACTGTCAACAGCGTGGTTCTACCACAATTGATTGTATCGCCTATATTTTCATACTTTACATGCCACTTATATCTCAACAGAATTATGAATATAAAAATATGAATATTTACACCAAAACTAGTACCTCATATGTTTTAAAATACTTAGTAACCATTTTATAAAAATATGATGCTTACGTAAGTACAAGGTCATACTGAACTGAGAATAAGATAGAGATGGGGCAATCGATAAACGTAAATCGATAACATTCTTATTAATTATTTATAAAACAAGTAAAACCAATACATTACCTATGTAAACCACATGGTTACTCTATAAAATAAGTAAATTGTGTTAATTTAGTATTCAGACATCTGTTATAATATTAATAAGACCATTTCGATTATATTAAAAAGATAATTTATTTTATAAAATAAACATGATTATTCATGAAATAATCTGTGACCAAGAACTCATCATCAACCTATAGGAATGCTCCAGCGATGATGATAATAGTGATGATGAACTTGGATGTATTCCTTTCGAATAATAAAAAGAATTAATTAACAGCTTTAGTTTAAATTAAATAAAATCCATTAATTTAAATTCAATAAGATTTTCATAAATTGTTTTAAATTTATAATCGATTCATCCATCCATTTGATTGAAGTTCAATAAGATTTTCATGTATTGTTTTTCAATTGCAGTAGAAAATAACTTTAAAAAATAAGAAATTATATCGACAAAAATACGGACTGCATCGTAAGCGTGCGGCACTAGTGAGAACTGTCACAGAGATCAAGCTATATTTTATAGACTATAGATGGCTATATGATACAACATGCTTACATGCAAGCCGCACTACACCGAGCTATAAACTATACTATTTCCATTTCTTTATTTTCTCGATGACAGTTCTAATTTGATAGTTGTAGTGTTGTGGCCAAATAAGTAATGATATCGATCGCATATATGTTTTGAACAAAGGCAAATTCAACAAAAACATTCAAATATATTTTTTCAAGCTGGGAACACTCAATGACTCACCGCCATTTTGTATTTGTTTTAATCTGTCACTCGCAACAAGACGGTCGTGCTATATGGTCACTACATTTCTGTTCGCTGAGTTTTTTCACATTATCCATACGTTACGTTGTGTATTTTGTGTTCCTCCGTGTTGATTGCTGCCCAGCTGTCAAATATCAAAATTCCTAAAGGATCTGTTCTGAAAAGTCAGGCGAGAGAACTGGTGATCAAGGTTCGTAATTACTTTGAAGCAGAATATCAAAATGATGGCCCGCTATTACCACTGTCGCAAGTGCGAGAGCGTGTTGCGGCCGCATTAGGAATTAGTGGACCTACTGTTTCAAAAATTACTACCGAAGCTTACGGTACAAGCGGCATGCAAGCAAATAAGCTTCGTACGCCGAAGAAGAAACGCCAACCACGTCGTGTGACATCGGTTGACAACTTCGACGCTGACGCTATTCGTCGTCATATATATGACTATTACTTGTGCAAAGAAATTCCAACACTTAAAAAACTTGTTGTTTCTTTACGTGAACGTGGTTTGTTCCATGGCCAAAAATCGTCATTAAGCTTAGTTTTGAAAGAAATTGGATTTTCTTATAAAAAATCGGACAAACGTATAATATTGATGGAGCGTCACGACGTTGCTATGGCTCGCTGCGAATTTTTGAGCGAAGCCAAAAAGATATCAGATTGGTCAAATGTTATTTTCACTGACGAGACTTGGTTAAATGTAAACCACACAGTATCGAAGAACTGGACTGAGAACACCGCCGCTTCCACTAGTTCAGTGCCAATGGGAAAAGGTGAACGCCTTATCATATGCCATGCAGGGTCTACGAAAGGATTCGTGTCACATGCTTTACTGACCTTTAAATCCAAGAAAACAGTGGACTACCACGAAGAAATGAACGCGGAGATTTACGAAGGATGGTTCAAAGAAATGGTGCAATCTCTGGAAGAACCGTCGATAATTATTATGGACAACGCTACATATCACTCTAGACAAATTGATAAAATGCCGACGCAGGCCTATAAAAAACAAGAGATAATTGACTGGCTCAAACGTCATGGCGAAAATGTGGATGATACTTTATTAAAAGTACAATTAGTGAATATTTTAAAATCTAAAAAAGCCTCCCTAAAGGATATATTACCGACGAAATAGCTGCCGAATGTGGTCATTGGGTTCTTCGACTTCCGCCGTATCATTGCCAGTACAATGCTATAAAACTAATATGGGCACAAATCAAAGGACACGCCGCTCGAAACAATACGCATCCCCCTTTTACGGCAAACAAGATGTTAGATTTATTAAAAAATGCATATGCGGAAGTAACCGCCGAACACTGGGAAAAAATTGTGAGAAGAACCCAAAACATTATAGCGTCGGATTGGGAAATTCATGTAGCATTAGATAATATAGAAATACAGGAACTTATAATAAATGTTGGGAGAGGGAGAGCTCATCGAGTGATAGTGGCGATTCATCAGATTTTGATTAAAATAAATAAATGAACAATCAACATAATATAATTACATCTTGTAATGAAATGTAATATCTACATACATACATACATAGCCTCACGCCTGTTTCCCAGAGGGTAGGGAGAGACTACGGATTGCCACAAACCACGATCCTGGCATACTTCCATCGCTTCATTCACACTCATAATAGTCTTCATGCATGCTCTACGATTACGCATACTCTTAATAAGACCTCTGTAATATCTATCTATACATATAATAAAAATGTAACGGGTCGCTGTCTGTACATGGAAGATATATGAAAAAAAATATTACTGGGACCTTTATCAACACTAATAGAACACAAAACAATAATTTTCTAAAATTTTTGTCTGTTTATCTGTTTGTCCGTGTGTTTGTGCACGCTAATCTCAGAAACAGCCTATCCGATTTAGACGCGGTTTTCACTAATATATTGTGGTAAGCTTCACTTAACATTTAGGCTTTATTTTATGTCAATTGGTTTATAAAAAAAAAAGTTATGTCAATTTAAAAAATGTTCAGAGAAAAAAATCTTTATCGATTTATTAAACTCGATTACGAAGTGAAAAATGATGTCACAAGCGGGATTCGAACCCGCGGCTATTGGGATTCCGGCCCAATCGTACTGCCACTACACCACTTTATCGATTTTTTTCAAATTACGTACAAATTATCTTCAGTAAAAATAAATAAACACGTGTTTCAGCATTTGTTGATTTTCACCCTCTGGGGGTGTAAATTAGGCCTGCAAAGCAGGTTGGACCACTCATTAAGTCATTAGCGCCAATACAATATTATTGAAGCTGGCAACTTGAAATGTTGACAGTGGTTTCTTTCTATGACGTAGAGATTTACTAAGAAAGGATTTTACAAAATTATACCCCCTTTTTTTTTTTTTTTTTTTGGGGGGGTGGGCTACGGTCGGCGCACTCCTCGCACCACTCCATCCGGGGTGACAGAGGGGCGTAAGCGCGCACACCCGTAACCCACCCGTGACGTCGCCTTCGTCGTTGGGCCGACCACCGGAGCAGAGTGACTTGACGTCAGTGGTCGGCCCGGCGGAATACCCCTGAGGAGTACCCTCTCCTCGACCGACATCCCCCCCTCGGGTAGGATGTCGGTCTTTCCTCACGCGGTCGGCCTCTCGGCGGGTGACGGACTAATTCCCCGATCCAGTCACCCGCGGCCTTGGCTAGGGCGGCATCAGGCGCAGGTAATCGCGCCTGCGCCGCCCCAGTCGCCGGCGCCGGCTCGCGCCGTCGAGGAGACGCTCCTCGCCCACGCGCTCCGCCGCCTCCTTCCGCGAGACTACTGCCTCGCAGAAGGTTGCGACCGCATCCCAGTTCCCGACGCTGTCGAGCATCGCCCTGGCGATGGTCGGCAGCGTCAGGTCGGCACCGATGATTGCGACGAGTTCACGACGCTGCTCTGCCCAAGCGGCACAAACCTCGAGCGTATGCTGTGCCGTGTCTTCGTCGCAATCGCAGTGGTGGCAGGACGGTGTACGACGTACCTCCTGACGACCTTGTGCAGGTATTTGGCGAAGCATCCATGCCCCGTCAAAACCTGCACCAGTCGGAAGGAGAGCACCCCGTGCCGCCGTTCCAACCACTGCATCAGCACCGGCCGGAAGGCCTCTACGGTCCGCACACCGAACCGAGGCCTCTCCAGCCGGACTGGCAATGACATCTAGGCGGGCGTCAACGGGCAATGACATCTAGGCGGGCGTCAACGCGCCAGGCGGTGAGTTCCCTCAAAGAGACCACACCGCCCTCCGCGCGCACCCCCGATACCCGCCGATACAAATCGGCGAGCATTTCCGCCTCCAGGTCCCACGGGGGACTCCCGGCCAACAGGCACGCTGCCTCCGTCGCCACCGTGCGGTACCCGCGTACAGCCCTGACCGCCATGGCCCTCTGTGGTCGCCACAGAAGAGCCCTGAGTCGGACGGTCAGGGACCCCGCCCACACCGGTGCGCCGTACAGGGCCATCGACCGGACGACCCCCGTGTACAGCTGTCGGCACGTAGCGCTCGGTCCGCCCACATTCGGCATTAGCCATGAAAGGGCGGACGCCGCGTCGACGAGCCGCGGAGCGAGCCTGCGGAAATGCTCCCGAAACCACCAATGCCCGTCGAGCACCAGGCCCAAATACCTCATATGGGCCCGGATGCTGATGTCAACCGAATTGACGGTGATCGAAACGCCGATGGGAAGGCCCATGCGGGGCCCATGGAACAAGAGGGCCTCCGTCTTGTCCAGGGCCACCCTCAACCCCAGCGCCTCGATCCGCCTGACGATCTCTTCGGTGCCGAGAGTCGCCAGGCCTGCCGCCTCCTCCAGCGTCCCACCGCGGGCTGTGACGAGCGTGTCGTCGGCGTAACAGATCACGCCCAGCCCGGGTGGGAGGCTTCCTCTCAACGCCCAGTCGTAGCCGATGTTCCACAGGGTGGGTCCAAGGACCGACCCCTGTGGGACACCGCACGTCATGGGCGTTCGCACAACGTCCCCTACTCGGTTGGTGTAGAGGACGCTGCGCCCCTCCAGATAGTCTGCCACTAGCCGCCTCAGGTAAACTGGCACTCCGTGGTATCGGAGCGCCTCCCTGATGCAGCTAAATGGCAGACTATTGAATGCGTTGGCGATGTCCAGGGACACCACCAACAGCACTCCTCCGCCGGCGACGGCCTCAGTCGCCACGGCCCTCAGGCGCAGCAGAGCCGCGATCGTCGAACGACCCCTCCTGAACCCAAACTGGGCGTCCGACAGATCGGGCCCCGTGCCAACGAGGTGCCGCTCGATGCGGGCAGCCAGCACCCTCTCCAATAGCTTGCCCGCATCGTCGAGCAGCACGATAGGCCTGTAGGCCGAGGCCAACTCTGGAGACCGTCCCGGCTTCGGCAGGAGCACCAGCCTCCCCTCCTTCCAGCACCCAGGGAACCGCCCGGACGCTAAACACGCGTCGAACAGCCCCCTGAGGCGGGGACACAGGTGGTCGAGGACCAGGGCCAGCACGCGGTTGGGAACACCGTCGGGCCCGGGGGCAGTGGATTTGCTGCGCATGTGCGCCACCGCCACCCCCACCTCGGTTGCCGTGATGGGCGGAACACTGTCATCGTCGGCCTCCCGGTCAGTGTCTGGCGAAGCCATGACCGGGGGCGTGTGCTCCGCCCGTCGCGGGAACAGGTCCTCGACGACCCTGGTGAGGAGGCCGGGCTGGAGGGTCTCGGTGAGGGGGGGGGGGCCCGCGCGCGGAGCTTACTCAGCGCCACGCGATAGGGGCGACCCCAGGGGTCTCGATCGAGACCGTCCAGCATCTCCTGCCGACTGACGTCCTTGGCGGTACGGACGGCAAGCCTGAAGGCCGACCGCGCATTGCGGTAGCCCTCATAAAGCCGGCCCTCCCGCTCCTCATCACGATGGTGCCGCCGGCTGCGGGTGTAAGCCCTCCGGGTGCATATACATGCGGCCCGAAGATCCGCCAGCTCCCGGGACCACCAGTGGACAGCCCTTTTAGGGGGCAGACACCGTACACGGGGCATGGCCGCATCGCAGATCTGCGTCAACGCATTGCGGATGCGGCCAGCCTCGGCGTCCACCCCGTCCAACTGGTGGGCAGAGGACAGCCACGAGTGAACGATGGCTGCCTCCGCCAGCAGGTCCCGGTCCAAACGACCCACAGCATATCGCGGGAACGCGGGACGTCCGTCCGCCTGATGACCCCTGCCGGGCGTCGGGAGGGTCCGGGAGACCTCCATCCGGATATACCGGTGGTCCGATAGGGTCTCAACCTCCTCCGCGACGCACCAGCTCCTCACGCGTGCGGCGACAATGGGGCTAGCGAACGACAAGTCCACTATCGACCCGCCCCGCTGCCGCACGCACGTATGCACCGAGCCCCTGTTCAACAAACAGAGGCCCAGTGCCGCCGCCCACTCCTCGACCGCCCGTCCTCGGTCGTCCGTCCTGGGGGACCCCCACGCCATGGACTTGGCGTTGAAGTCCTCCAGAACGAAGACTTGGCGCGGTGCCAGTCGCCGTAACGAGGCCCCTAAGATGGTGAGGGAGACCCCAAAATCAGTCACGCTCCTGTTAGGGGAGAGATAGACTCCGAAAAGCGTAATCTCTCCCCAGTCCGCCGCGACGTATCCGACGCCCCTATCCCTAAGGGTCAGGGACGACGAAGGCCACGACGTGGAGGCGACGATTGCCACAGTGCCGTCGGTGCTACCGAGCCAGTTAGGTCGGTCGGGCACCACGTACGGCTCTGCGGCTACGGCTACTGCTATCAACCACTCCGCCATGGAAAATTATACCCCTAAGGGGACGGAGCAGAGTGGCAAAGTTTGTATGAAGAGAAAAAAATCTTTATTGATTCTTTTCAAATTACGAGTCGAATCAAATATTCTACCGTAATATCCGGCATTTGTCAATTTTCACCCTCTGGTTGTGTAAAATAGGCCTGTGAAGCGGGTTCAAATGTTTGGCGGTAGCCAAGCCAAAACTATTAAAGCTAGGAACATTAAATTTTGAAGCACGTTTTTATTTACGACATAGAGATTCAATATGAAAGGATTTTATGAATTCCGCCCCTAAGGGGGTGTAACAAAGCGGCAAAGTGTGTATGGGCAGAAAATTTCTTTATCGATTCTTTTCAAATTACGTACAAATATTCTTCGGTAAAAATAAATAAACACGTGTTTCTCTCCCTCTCCATCAACCCCGCACCAGTGCCATTGTGGCGACCAGTTCCAGCGTGAAAGCTCACACGATACACATAGTAGACGACAATAGGTTCTTGCCTAATAGTTTAAGATACAGGTTAAGTTTAGCTTCAAAAATGTTCACTCTTTAACTCAAATAATAAATCATATCTAACGAGGTCGCAACTCTGCTGGTGAAACAAAACAGTCAAATAAAGGGTGGCGATAATTATATTTTTATCCCATGGTCATACCGTAAATAGTATATTAATGGCAATATAATTTGTAGAATGAATACAACTTTGAACCACCTTTTTCTTTAGTGACCGGCTATGGTATATAGACACACGTGCGCCGTACACGTACATCTACGTTGTGAGGGCGGGCCACCGCAACCGGGTATCATCTCGAGTCAAAGCCCTCATGCAGTGAACCTAAATACAGGTACTCACGCTTGCGCCGCGCAAAGCACCGACTGTAGAGCGTGTCAACGTAGAGTATTTTCTCTCGGACCCACCCTATTTCCTAATTCCGTTAGACAACTAACTCGCAGAATCAACACCTCAACGCATCCCAGTTTCTGACGCTGTTGATTATTATCCTAGCGATAAACCTTCAACACCTTGCATTGCTTTTTCTATTTAACTCTGTCAGAGATAACTTCTGCGTGGACGAAGTCGCGGGCAAAAGCTAGTTAGTTAATAAATTTGTATAAAATTATCCGGCAATAGTTTAATTTCTTACACTTTGTAAAAAAATATCGGGTCTCTTATCGTGTTACGTTTATCGATAGCTCCATCCCTATTAGTTTCTCCGACTCTACTATGACCTTGTACGCGCGTAAGCGTCATATTTTTTATTAAATAATGTATACATAATTCACTTCATAATCGGGTTTTATAAATAATTAAGCATATTAAATGCTAAATTTCAGTAATTTAAATGTATACATAATGTAAAAAAGCCGCTCGTTCAAGTTTTCACAGGAGCTGTCATCGAGAAAATAAAGAAATGGAAATAGTATAGTTCAGTGTCACACGCATGAGTATATGCCTACGTCGAATTTTTATAGTACAGGTAACAGGTATATTGACCGCTTATCAGTATGGCAATTTAATCAAAACTTAGGTACTATTTTTTTACTGATTTAGATAGTGTATCATGGTCTGATACGGGTGTATCAGCATCCTTCAAGCATATCCTTCAAGCATTCTACTAATTAAACCGGCAACCTGTATATAGGTTTAATGAAACGCATTCACATTTTGAGTCGCACTCGGCTCATCTACGGCTAGCTAGGTACTCATAACTAAAAAGTGTAAAATAAAAAAAAAAAATTAAAAATCAAAAACCCGACTGTGTAAAAAGTGAACTAAACTACCTACGTACATAAAAAAAAAACTGAAAAGAAAAAACAAGCACTTAGATGTCCAGTGGTCTAGAAATCTATAATATATTAGGTCCTTACATATGACATTTGATCTGAAATATCTCCTCTTTGGTCGAAGAATCACAAATTCAAATTTATAAATTCATTTAGCTGATACATTTGAGTTTGAAAACAGAGAGAAACGAATGACTCATTTCTTTTTTCCTCATAATTTTTCCTTTGGCATCGCTTATTACCGCACAATGGAAAACATGAAATATCGGTATATTTACGAGTATGAGTTCTACCGTTGCACCAGTGCTGCAGAAGCAGCTCGAAGGATTAATGATGTGTACGGCGCTGGTGTCGCAAAAGGAAGCACGGTACGTTTTTGGTTTCAACGTTTTCGTTCTGGAAATTTCGACCTTCAGAACCAACCCCATGGGCGGCCGGAGACCAAAGTGCAAATTGAAGAATTAAAGGCTATTGTGGAAGCGGATCCATCACAAAGCACTTCAGAGATAGCTGTAGGCTTCGGGGTAAGTGACAAAACTGTATTAATCCATTTGAAGCAAATCGGGCAAGTAAAAAACTTACCTCATAAATTGAGTGAATGGAACTTGCTAACAGTCGTCGACTGCTGTGTTACTTTACGCAACCGGCACAATAATGAAGGGATTTTAAATCGAATCATTACTTGTGATGAAAAGTGGATACTGTACGATAATCGAAAGCGCTCGTCGCAATGGCTGAACCCTGGAGACCCAGCCAAATCCTGCCCTAAACGAAAATTGGCTCAGAAAAAGTTACTTGTGAGTGTTTGGTGGACTAGCGCTGATGTCGTTCACTACCGCTTTCTAAAATCTGGCCAAACGATTACGACGGATATCTATTGTCAGGAACTGCAAACCATGAAGGAAGAACCAGCTGCTAAATAACCGAGATTGATCAATCGCTCTAAGCCACTGCTGTTTCACGACAACGCAAGACCACACACTGCACAACAAACAAGCACTAAGTTAGATGAGCTACAATTGGAATGTCTACGACATCCACTGTACTCCCCGGACCTTGCTCCAACAGATTACAATTTTTTAGGAATTTGGACAACTTCTTACAAGGAAAAAAAATCAACTCCAATGCGGCAGTCTAACCCGCCTTCAAAGAGTTTATTGATTCTCGCCCCCATGGTTTTTTTTAGTAAAGGGATCAATGAACTACCTATGAGATGGCAAAAGTGCACAAATGCTTTGAGCACAAAAACTAAATCAACACGACATATCAAAACAAAACGACGAAAACACAAACTAATATAAATCTGAAATAAAACTACTTTTACGGATTCTATCGCGTTTGTATTTGATTTATAATTTCTCCTCCCGGAGGAGGAGGTCCTCCCGTGACCATGATCACTGTAAAGTGTTCGAAACGTCGGGAAATTATAAATCAAATACAAACGCGATAGAATCCGTAAAAGTAGTTTTATTTCAAATGTGTAATACTCGCGTAAACATTAGAAGTCATTATAATATAATTCTAATCATCGCGCAATCGTTTTCTATTTCTAGTTTTGCAAACCAAACCAATATTTGAAAACTTACTAACTCTTTCACTCCGCTAAGCGATCGCTTAGTTAGAATGAGAGAAAGCGAATCTCATTAAAATTCGCCTCTTTTCATTCTAACTAAGCGATCGTTTAGTGCAGTGGAAGAGATGAAGCGAACAAATTATCATCAGCTTTGGATTTTGGCGGTTTCTAAGAAACTAAGAATGGCAGATTGAAACGAAACAGAATTACAAGAGACAGGGAATAAGATCTATATCAGAATGCAACTACTTCCATGATAATATTACGCAATACTTAATGATAGTTTAAGTTTTGTGGGATCAGAAGTAAGGCTCTCGAACTTTTAACATCATATTTAGGCAACAGAATTCAGAGGGTCGATGTTAATGGTGTACGATCACCTGGTTCTGTTGCAAGAATGGGCGTTCCACAAGGATCTATTCTGGGGCCATTTCTGTTCCCTGTATATATTAATGACTTACCTTATTATTCAAATTACTGAAATTTTTAGCATTTAATATGCTTAATTATTTATAATTATTTTAATTTTAATTGGGCCGGATTCCCAATAGGTGCGGGTTCGAACCCCGCTTGTGACATCATTTTTCGTTTCGTATCGGGTATTTACCTTATTATTTATAGGGGATAACCAAAACATAGTGTTGTTCGCAGATGATACCTCTTTATTGTTCAAAATTAAAAGACAAATGCTTAATTATGACGATGTGAACAATGATCTGTCAAATGTTGTTCATTGGTTCAGTACAAGTAACTTGATTCTTAATGAAAAGAAAACCAAATGTATTAAATTTACCACACCTAATGTGAGACTAGTGGAAACCAATGTTCAAATGAATGGTGTGGCCCCAGAAATTGTGGAGTCCATCACATTCTTAGGTATTACTATTGATGCTTAACTCCATTAGGGCCCTCATATTGAGAAATTATCAAGTAGGCGAAGCTCACCGGCTTATGCGGTAAAAAAAAATCGAATGTTAACCGATATTGAAACGGCTAGAATTGTTTATTTCGCTTACTTCCACTGTCTTATGTCTTATGGTATACTACTTTGGGGATGCTCTGCAGATTTGAATAATATCTTTGTTCTCTAAAAACGGGCTGTCCGCGCGATTTATAATTTAGGCCCAAGAGCATCACTGCGCGAAAAATTTAGGGAAATAAACATTCTAACTGTTGTATCACAATTTATATTTGAAAACATATTATATGTAAAAAAAAATATTGATAAATTTGATAAATATAGTGACACTAGGACGTGAATACTAGGAATAAGGATAATCTAGTTATACATCATACTCGCCTACAAAAAATTTGTAGGTCTTTCATGGGGCAATGTATACGCTTTTACAATAAACTACCTAAAGATATCCGAGATATGCCCATAAATAAGTTTAATAAAAAGGCTATCAAAAATAGACTTTGCAAAAAAGGATATTACAGCATCTCGGATTATCTAAATGATAATACGGAATGGCTATGAGTTGCTCCTCTCTCAGCAATTACTTCATTTAATTTTTATATTATTTTGGTGCTGATCCTCACTGTCGTCTGAACTCTGTATATTTTTCATTGTCACAAATTGTACAGTGTAGCGTGTTTTTCCTAACGAGTTATTTATTTATTGATTTGATTGAGCTATCTGATTATAATTTATAGATCTTGGTGTGGTCATGCTCACTAAAAAGGTCTCTGCCTGCGGTAACTACGTGAGCGGGTCTCTCCCCTCCCTCGAATGTGGTTGAGGGCCGTGATGGCTGCTTTAGTAGTTAATCTCGTGATCGGGTGCCGCTTGTGGAATCTGGTCCAACCATTTCTGTTCTTTTTTGTTTTTTTTTTTTTGTTAATTTTGTATTTAACTTTAAAAAAAATAAATCTTTACTCGAAGGGCATCTCACTGGAGCTAATAGGGACAAACATGTATCCAATAATATTTAAGAAAACATGTAATTTAAAATAAAAATGACGAGCCCGCTGAGTTTCTTGTCGGATCTTCTCAATTTGTGGCGGCTTTCCGATCCGGTGGTAGATTAATTTAAAAAAATATGTAATATTGACAATATGTAAGTGCCCTTTTAGGGCTTATGCATAATAAATGATTTGATTTGATTTGTGTTTGTTAAATAGATTTTTTGAATTATTGGAGAGTTTTGATGCACACTTGACCTTGGTGACACGTGCGGTGTGCGCCTGTTATTTTTGTGTTCTCGTGAACTTGTATAATGAGATGGGTATTTTATGATTTAATACTATACTAGTGTATGTTAGTATCATCTACGTCTACGATTTGATGATAAATAAGAAATAACTATTAATTGTAAAATGGAAACAAAAAAAAAATCCAAAAAAATGTACATTACATAATCATGAAATCATTGTAAATATGACGATTTTTAAATGCGTCAGAAAGTTTTGTAAAAGTCAGAAAGTTTTGTATCGTATCCAAAACAAAACATTTTTGCTAGTCCTAAGCCTAAATAAAGCATGAAGGAAAATCGTATACCTAAATCCAATCAACAAAGAAATTAAAGAAAAATATTTTGAATGAGTTCGTTCGTTTGCGTTTTTCGTCTGCTACGCTAAAATAACTAAAACCTGAAATCATCGAATATCGATCGAAACTAAGGTAAATCCGCTCCGCCAACCGCTCCGGAAATCGATTTCAATATTAGAGATCGAATTTTCATCGGCTTGCGTAAAAATCTGAAAACGCCCATCTTTAACGTAGACCGTAGCGCGTAGCGCCGCCCGCCGTCTGTAGCGGTACTGCGCACGCGCCGCCGGGGTGCGGGGCGCCGGGCACGCCGCGCCCGCCAGCGGCCAGTGTGTGGAGAGCTGCGCGCGGCGGTGCGTGTGCGCGCGTAATGTATCGTCCGCGGTGCCGTGTGCACGACAACTAGCTGTGTGTAACTAGCGTTGTGTAGTGTAACATGTACAATATTGACACCTGTGCGACTGTGTGCACATACAACGATACGATAACGTATTCGTACTCACCGATCACTGGCGACTGGCGAGCGAGGCGCGCGTGCCATGCGTAGCCGCCCACCAATAGGTAGGTATACTATCGCGAAACAGTTCAAGCTCCATGGTTTATTTTAAGTGTTCGTACATGTCGCTGTCAAAGTTGTATCACCAGTGAGCTTAATACAAAATTGAGCGTTGTACATATCTAAATTATAAAATATACACCTCATTAAAGTTATATATTAGGTCCTTACATATGAATTAGCGTGTTGTCGTACTGACCACTTTGATCTGAAATATCTCCTCTTTGGTTAAAAATTCCAAATTCAAAGTAAATCCATTTAGCTGGTACATTTGAGTTTAGAAAACAGTCATTTATTTGTTTTTCCCTCATTGTTTTTTTGTTTGGCGTCGCTTATTACCGTACAATGGCAAACATGAAATATCGTTATATTTACGAGTACGAGTTCTACCGTGGCACCAGTGCTGCAGAAGCAGTTCGAGGGATTAATGATGTGTACGGCACTGGTGTCGCAAAAGGAAGCACGGTACGTTTTTGGTTTCAACGTTTCCGTTCTAGAAATTTCGACGTTCAGAACCAATCCCGTAGGCGGCCGGAGACCAAAGTGCAAAATGAAGAATTAAAGGCTATTGTGGAAGCGGATCGATCACAAAGCACTTCAGAGATAGCTGTAGGCTTCGGGGTAAGTGACAAAACTGTATTAATCCATTTGAAGCAAATCGGGCAAGTATTGTAAAAAAAACTTGAACGATGAGTACCTCATGAATTGAGTGAATCGAACTTGCAAACACTCGTCGACTGCTGTGTTACTTAGCTCAACCGACACAATAATGAAGGGATTTTAAATCGAATCATTACTTGTGATGAAAAGTGGATACTGTACGATAATCGGAAGCGCTCGTCACAATGGTTGAACCATGGAGATCCAACCAAATCCTGGCCTAAACGAAAATGGACTCGAAAAAGTTTCTTGTGAGTATTTGGTGGACTAGCGCTGGTGTCGTTCACTACAGCTTTCTAAAATCTGGCCAAACGATTACGGCAAATATCTATTGTCAGCAACTGCAAACCATGAAGGAAGAACTAGCTGTTAAACAACCGAGATTGGTCAATCGCTCTAGGCCACTGCTGCTTCACGACAACGCGTCTTGCGTTGCACACACTGCACATCAAACAAGCACTAACGATGAGCTACAATTAGAATATCTGCTACATCCACTGTACTCCCCGGACCTTGCTCCAACATATTAACATTGTTTCCGGCATTCATTTCGACGGCAAAAAATTCAACTCCGATGCGCCAGTCTAACCCGCCTTCAAAGAGTTTATTGATTCTCGCCCCCATGTTTTTTTTAGTAAAGGGATCAATGATACCAATCAACCTACGAAAGGTAAAAAAAGTGCATAAATAACAACGGTGCATACTTTGATTAATTAAATATTTAACTTTGACTGCACAGATGGCGTAGTGGTTAAGATACCGACCTTCCGTGCCAGTGCTGGGGTTCGATTCCCACACGGGACAATACTTTGTGTGATCCACAAAGTGTTGTTCTGAGTCTGGGTGTAATTTGTCTGCGTTAATTGCATGTTTGTAAAGTCGCCCGCTATACAAGGTTTATTTCCTTAGTGCAGGGTGGTGTCTTTAAAAAAAAAAAATATTTTATAAAAAAAAATTTTTATAAAATATTTTTTTTTCCTCTTTATATTCCTCTCGTACAAAACGTCAATTTCATATGTAAGGACCTAATATTATTATCCAATTTTCATAATTGACGTAACGTAAGGTATGCATATAACTAACGGGCGCGATCAATGAAGTGCGCGGTGCACTACACGCGGAGGGTGGCTCCCTCACGCTGTGACTCATCATTCTCTTGCTCTTATCCCCACTACTTGGGGTCGACGCAATATGTCCTCTTTTTCCATACATCCCTATCAGACGTCATCTCTGTAGTCACTCTCTGTTTATACATATCATGCTTCACGCAGTCCATCCATCTTTTCTTTGGTCTCCCTTTACCCTTAAAGCCTTCAACATTCATACTCAAAACCTTCCTCGCAACATTACTTTCATCCCGTCTCATCACATGTCCATACCAGCTCAAACGTTCACTCCTTAACTTATCCGTCACTGGCGCTACTTTCAAACATTCTCTTATACGCTCATTCCTTATCTTATCCATTCTAGTCACGCCGTACATCCATCTCAACATTCGCATCTCCGCTACATGTAATCGTCTCTCATCCGTCGCTTTTGTCGCCCAACATGCTGATCCATACAATACAGCAGGTCTTATTAAAGTTTTGTAAATTTTTCCCTTTAATTTAAGGGGTACTCTGGGATCACATATTGTACCCGTGACCTGCCGCCATTTCATCCATCCCGCATCAACTCTGTGCTTCACCGCACGATCCAGGTCGCCGCTGCTTTGAATAAGCGAACCGAGGTATCGAAAGTTCGAGCATACTGGTATAAGTACTCCATCTAGAGCTATGGGTGTAACATTGGAGAGACCGCCGAAATCGCAGAACATGTATTCTGTTTTAGGTCTGCTGATTTTCAAGCCAACATTCTCCAACTTACAGCGCCACTTTTCCAGCATGCTCTGGACCTCAAGCCCATCTTCTCCGACGAGAACAACGTCATCAGCGAATAGCATGCACCAGGGTGCCTCTTCCTGTATCTCCGATGTTTAAGCATCCATTATCAACAGGAAGAGGTAGGGACTTAGCGCCGATCCTTGGTGCAGGCCCACCTCAACGTTGAACCCGTCGGAGTCTCCAACAGCAGATCTTACATACGACCTGGATCGCCAGTACATTGCACAGATTAACCTAATATACTTCACAGGCACACTTTTCTCTTTCAGAGCCCACCACAAAACCGCTCTCGGGATTCTGTCATAAGCCTTCTCGAGGTCAACGAATACCATGTGCAAGTTCCTATGTGCACCCCGATATTTTTCGCATAATTGGCGCAGTGCAAATATGGCATCCGTTGCCCCTCGGCCCGACATAAATCCGAACTGGTTTTGGGTTATCTCACTTTCTTCTCGCAATCGCTTCTCAATGACTTTTTCCCACACTTTCATACTGTGCGACAAAAGCTTTATTCCTCGATAACTGCCACAGTCCTGGTCATCACCCTTATTTTTAAAAATGGGCACTAATGTACTATTGCACCATTCACTGGGGATTACTTCCTCATGCAGCAGCTTATCGAGAAACAAAGTCAGCCACATATATTCATCCTCTTCCAAAATTTTCCATACTTCAACTGGTATACCGTCAGGCCCTGCAGACTTTCCATTTTTCATGCTTCTCACTGCTTCTCTTACCTCATCTATTGTAATTGATCCTATCAAGCCGACGTTCACTGGCACATCATCTAGCACTCCACTCCATAAATTCTCTTCCTTCATTAACCTTTCAAAATATCTCTTCCAACGTTCTTTTATTTCATCTTCTTTTATCAAAACTTGACCTGTTTCATCTTTTATACACCTGATATGCCTAATATCTCTCGCTCTTTCTTCTCGGGCTTTAGTTATGCGGTACCGTGTTTTTTGTCCTTGAGGCCATCTAACGACTTATAAATTTTTTCTTCGGCCTGAGCTCTCGCAGTAGCTATCGCCCGCTTAGCTTTTCTCTTGCACTCCTTGTATTCAATCTTTTTTGCTTCCTTCAATCTTTCATTGTTTTATTTCTGCCATTCCTTAAATACATTCTTCTTTTCTTTCAAGATCTGTTGCACATCCTCATTCCACCACCATGTATCCCTATCAATTATACCTTTTCCTTTTGTTTCTCCTAGTATTCCTTTAGCTGTATTTCTAATACAGCTAAAGGAATGTAGGTTTCTAAAAGGAAAATACAGAAAAATTTCATTCCAACATTCATTCACAGATTTATCCTTCATATCATTCATTTCAATCATTTTATCTATCACAACTTGTTTAAACCTACTTGCATACTCTTTTTTTTCAAGCATACTCCATCTTATCTTAGGAGGGGGCCGGTTTCTGGTGTTAATGGGGCGTGTTTTTATGCGCATTTCTAGCAATAAAAGACGATGCTGAGTTACCAGTGCCTCACCTGGCAGCACCTTGCAATCTCGTACACAGAACAACTGACTTCTCTTAAGAAGAAAGTAATCGATCTGCGTACGGTGGTTGCAACTTTTATAGGTGGTTAGGTGCTCCTCGCTTTTTTGAAACCACGTATTTGCGATGGCCAGGTGAAATGACGAGGCCACTTGGAGCAGCGTCTCACCTCCAATGTTTCGTTTGCCGTACCCCCATCCTCCATGCACACTCTCATAACTATCATTCGCTTCTCCTACGTGTCCATTATAATCACCTCCTATACAAATCTCCTCACTTTCTGGTATGCCTATCATAATTTCATCGAAATTCTGCCAAAACTCTTCTTTCACTTCATCCTTACATCCGGCTTGGGGTGCATACGCGCTAATCACATTTAGAATGATATTCTCCCACACTATTTTCACAACTATCAATCTATCATTCACCCTTTTCACATTTGTCACACATTCTTTCAAATTCTTATCTAACACTATTCCTACACCGTTCCTTTTACCATTTCCACCGCTGTAATAAAACTTGTATCCTTCACCAATTTCTCTAGCTCTCGTTCCCTTCCATTTCGTTTCTTGCAGACATGCAATATTTATTTGTCGCCTTTTTAACACATCTGCTAATTCTCTTCCTTTTCCAGTCATCGTTCCAACATTCCAACTTGCATACCTCATTCTTATCTCTTTCATACTAAGGGCTCGCTTCTTACGTCGCAGAACAACCCTTGTGCATTTCCCACAGAGACCGGGTGCTGCCCCTGCGCGTCGCCTGCTGGGTACGCCCTAGCCCTGTGCTCATTCACTTTCTTTTCCGACATATTGCAGTAGTTTTGGCGGTGATTTTTATGACCGGCCGCCTGCCTGACGTCAACCCTCTTTGGGAATGCGATCGTTGACCAAACGGCATCAGATGGTGCTGGCCCAGGTCAGTGTAGGGCTCTTAGTCGTCTTTTACGACACCCTCGAGCAAGCAAGGGTTGGTAGTATTCGTAGCCGCTACCACACAGCTGTCCCTCACGCTGTGACTGAGGTTCACTAAATACTTTGAACATTGATACCTCTGCCGTGACCTGCAGGTAGACGGGATGTCCAGTACCTCTTGAGCGAAGGACTTACGAACGCACGTACTGACACAAAGTTCGCAATTAGAGTAGGTACTTACCTATTTTAATTTTTTACAATAGAAGTTTTTTTTATAAAATGCAGTAATAAAAGCATTCACAGCTAATACTTCAAAATTGATTTATATTGGTATCAACGAAGGAAACAAAATGAAAAATTTAAACTGAATAAAAATGAATAGATACTATAATACAAAATTTGTAATGAACTTTTGTTTGTACCGACGATCTAATTAAACCTGTACTTATACATACACACACACACACATTATTTTTTTGAATATCTATCTGTGTTTGTTTCGGCTAGTCTCTGAAACGACTAGAACGATTTTAACAAACTTTTCACTGGCAGATAGCTGATGTTTTAAGAAATAACTTGGTCTAAATTAGTTAATTGCTTTATTTAAATAATTCACCAATGAAAATATAAAGTCTCCATAAATAAATTGCAAACATTTTTGTGGCGAGACAATAACAAAATATGTTGTTGGTGACGTTGACAGCCACACAATAATGTCGTCGAAGTTGGCGCCCACTCTCAGGTCCGTGTTATATCATTACTTAGGTACCTACAAATATGTTGTTGGGGACGTTGACAGCCACA
Organism: Lymantria monacha; assembly: GCA_905163515.2. Lineage (NCBI taxonomy): Eukaryota > Metazoa > Arthropoda > Insecta > Lepidoptera > Erebidae > Lymantria > Lymantria monacha. Next base: position 164,028 of record LR991097.1, read on the forward strand.
CAATAATGTCGTCGAAGTTGGCGCCCACTCTCAGGTCCGTGTTATATCATTACTTAGGTACCTACAAATATGTTGTTGGTGACGTTGACAGCCACACAATAATGTCGTCGAAGTTGGCGCCCACTCTCAGGTCCGTGTTATATCATTACTTAGGTACCTACAAATATGTTGTTGGTGACGTTGACAGCCACACAATAATGTCGTCGAAGTTGGCGCCCACTCTCAGGTCCGTGTTATATCATTACTTAGGTACCTACAAATATGTTGTTGGTGACGTTGACAGCCACACAATAATGTCGTCGAAGTTGGCGCCCACTCTCAGGTCCGTGTTATATCATTACTTAGGTACCTACAAATATGTTGTTGGTGACGTTGACAGCCACACAATAATGTCGTCGAAGTTGGCGCCCACTCTCAGGTCCGTGTTATATCATTACTTAGGTACCTACAAATATGTTGTTGGTGACGTTGACAGCCACACAATAATGTCGTCGAAGTTGGCGCCCACTCTCAGGTCCGTGTTATATCATTACTTAGGTACCTACAAATATGTTGTTGGTGACGTTGACAGCCACACAATAATGTCGTCGAAGTTGGCGCCCACTCTCAGGTCCGTGTTATATCATTACTTAGGTACCTACAAATATGTTGTTGGTGACGTTGACAGCCACACAATAATGTCGTCGAAGTTGGCGCCCACTCTCAGGTCCGTGTTATATCATTACTTAGGTACCTACAAATATGTTGTTGGTGACGTTGACAGCCACACAATAATGTCGTCGAAGTTGGCGCCCACTCTCAGGTCCGTGTTATATCATTACTTAGGTACCTACAAATATGTTGTTGGTGACGTTGACAGCCACACAATAATGTCGTCGAAGTTGGCGCCCACTCTCAGGTCCGTGTTATATCATTACTTAGGTACCTACAAATATGTTGTTGGTGACGTTGACAGCCACACAATAATGTCGTCGAAGTTGGCGCCCACTCTCAGGTCCGTGTTATATCATTACTTAGGTACCTACAAATATGTTGTTGGTGACGTTGACAGCCACACAATAATGTCGTCGAAGTTGGCGCCCACTCTCAGGTCCGTGTTATATCATTACTTAGGTACCTACAAATATGTTGTTGGTGACGTTGACAGCCACACAATAATGTCGTCGAAGTTGGCGCCCACTCTCAGGTCCGTGTTATATCATTACTTAGGTACCTACAAATATGTTGTTGGTGACGTTGACAGCCACACAATAATGTCGTCGAAGTTGGCGCCCACTCTCAGGTCCATGTTATATCATTACTTAGGTACCTACAAATATGTTGTTGGTGACGTTGACAGCCACACAATAATGTCGTCGAAGTTGGCGCCCACTCTCAGGTCCGTGTTATATCATTACTTAGGTACCTACAAATATGTTGTTGGTGACGTTGACAGCCACACAATAATGTCGTCGAAGTTGGCGCCCACTCTCAGGTCCGTGTTATATCATTACTTAGGTACCTACAAATATGTTGTTGGTGACGTTGACAGCCACACAATAATGTCGTCGAAGTTGGCGCCCACTCTCAGGTCCGTGTTATATCATTACTTAGGTACCTACAAATATGTTGTTGGTGACGTTGACAGCCACACAATAATGTCGTCGAAGTTGGCGCCCACTCTCAGGTCCGTGTTATATCATTACTTAGGTACCTACAAATATGTTGTTGGTGACGTTGACAGCCACACAATAATGTCGTCGAAGTTGGCGCCCACTCTCAGGTCCGTGTTATATCATTACTTAGGTACCTACAAATATGTTGTTGGTGACGTTGACAGCCACACAATAATGTCGTCGAAGTTGGCGCCCACTCTCAGGTCCGTGTTATATCATTACTTAGGTACCTACAAATATGTTGTTGGTGACGTTGACAGCCACACAATAATGTCGTCGAAGTTGGCGCCCACTCTCAGGTCCGTGTTATATCATTACTTAGGTAGCTACAAATATGTTGTTGGTGACGTTGACAGCCACACAATAATGTCGTCGAAGTTGGCGCCCACTCTCAGGTCCGTGTTATATCATTACTTAGGTAGCTACAAATATGTTGTTGGTGACGTTGACAGCCACACAATAATGTCGTTGAAGTTGGCGCCCACTCTCAGGTCCGTGTTATATCATTACTTAGGTACCTACAAATATGTTGTTGGTGACGTTGACAGCCACACAATAATGTCGTTGAAGTTGGCGCCCACTCTCAGGTCCGTGTTATATCATTACTTAGGTACCTACAAATATGTTGTTGGTGACGTTGACAGCCACACAATAATGTCGTTGAAGTTGGCGCCCACTCTCAGGTCCGTGTTATATCATTACTTAGGTACCTACAAATATGTTGTTGGTGACGTTGACAGCCACACAATAATGTCGTCGAAGTTGGCGCCCACTCTCAGGTCCGTGTTATATCATTACTTAGGTACCTACAAATATGTTGTTGGTGACGTTGACAGCCACACAATAATGTCGTCGAAGTTGGCGCCCACTCTCAGGTCCGTGTTATATCATTACTTAGGTACCTACAAATATGTTGTTGGTGACGTTGACAGCCACACAATAATGTCGTCGAAGTTGGCGCCCACTCTCAGGTCCGTGTTATATCATTACTTAGGTAGCTACAAATATGTTGTTGGTGACGTTGACAGCCACACAATAATGTCGTCGAAGTTGGCGCCCACTCTCAGGTCCGTGTTATATCATTACTTAGGTAGCTACAAATATGTTGTTGGTGACGTTGACAGCCACACAATAATGTCGTTGAAGTTGGCGCCCACTCTCAGGTCCGTGTTATATCATTACTTAGGTACCTACAAATATGTTGTTGGTGACGTTGACAGCCACACAATAATGTCGTTGAAGTTGGCGCCCACTCTCAGGTCCGTGTTATATCATTACTTAGGTACCTACAAATATGTTGTTGGTGACGTTGACAGCCACACAATAATGTCGTTGAAGTTGGCGCCCACTCTCAGGTCCGTGTTATATCATTACTTAGGTACCTACAAATATGTTGTTGGTGACGTTGACAGCCACACAATAATGTCGTTGAAGTTGGCGCCCACTCTCAGGCCCTCAGCCCACCCCAGTGTGGTACTACCCCGGACGGACCGGCCCGCGGCTGTAGACAGATATCTATCAACAGCGTAGTCCTATCACTATCAAACTTATCCAATTATCAAAATATATCATCATCACAGCGCATATATGTCCCACTGTTAGGCTCGGGTCTCCTCCATAATGGGAGGGAAATTAACCTATAGTAGGTCGCTGGTCCGCGCTGGTCAGACGTGTTGGTATAGGGTATTATTTCGAGTTTGCCTTCTCTTACATAGATGTTACATGCGTTTTATATCCCTTAGTCGTCTCTTACGATCACCCACGAGTAAGATAGGGGGTGGTGGGTGTACTCCGTCACCACATGAATGGGATATTCAAAATATACATATAGGTGAGTTTTATTAGTAATTAGTATTGAAGTATCTTTACAAACGATAGAAACAACCGAGATTACGTTCTACGATTTAATCGTATTACGTATTCTGCGAGGACACTTTTTGTATTTATAATTATACAAGCTGTTAATCTTACCCGTGGGAGATCGTACGAGAGGACTAAGGGATATAAAACGCATATAACATTTATGCGAGAGAAGGAAAACACGAAACAAAACCCTATACCAACACGTCTGACCAGCGCTATAGTAGATTAATTTCCCTCGCATTACGGAGGACGTCCGAGCTCAACCAACCACTTTATTGTACAAACAGCGAAATATTAACAATTCGTCGGTGATGCATCCCCACAGCTGTCAACACAATACTTGTGAGATTGAGTTGTTAATTGTTATTATTATCTTTAATGTAGATAAGTATGACACTATTTAACACGTTAACAAATGAAGGACCAAAAAAGTGTCAGGTGGCATTGTAACTGTCATGAAAGTAATAAAGGAAAGGTGTATTCATGTCAAACATACATGGCTGATTCTCAAAAAAAGTCGAAAATGGCTTTATCGAGTTGATCAGTTTTTTTTTAACTCGTGATCGAATTTTTTTTTGCTCAAGTTGTAGTATATATCTTGTTTGAGGAAAATATTATAGTGGTCCCCAACTGTTTTGAGTTTGAATTGAATATAAAAAATATATATAAAATATAAAAATATGCTATGATTATTAAATAAAAAATGCTTACCTTTTAATAACATTACATGAGATAATGACATTAAAAATGTACTATTCAACAAACTTTTTGTCAAAGTATTCTATATTTAATAGAAAATAATTCATTTCCTCATTAAAAATTTTTTATGAGGGAATGACGATGAGGGAATGACAAAACGAAACAAAATTGCTACAAACTTAGGAACATAACCTTACTTTCTTACGAATTGTAAACATTACTTTATTACTATCGAAAACATAAAAATATGCTATGATTATTAAAAAAAAATGCTTATCTTTTGATAACATTACATGAGGAAATGACATTAAAAATGTAATAATCAAAAAACTTTATGTCAAATTGATTTTAAGAAAACATCCTTTCTTCAATTGTCCACTCTAGTGTATGTTCTCAAGGGCAGTGTTGCCAACTACAAAAAAAAATAAAGTGGGACTTGGTAGGCTTTGGAGTATTGCTCCAATCACACTGTTACAAAACGGTGAGGGAATGATACTTTTTTTATGGACAAATTTTGAATTATATTTAAAAATATTTCCATTCGCATTTATGAAACTATGAACTCATATAGGTATAGTCAATACTATCCTATATAAATAAAAAATATGATAATAAACAATTTGTTAGGAATTTTATGTTTTAAGTTAATGATTATCTTCAAATTTAGCGCTTGGGACATAGTGAGGGAATGATTTTCAGGGTACTTTCTTGGACATGTCTTTGTTGTTTATCAAATAAAAAATAAACTTGTTTCATACATTCGTAGATATAGTACGTCGTTTTATTAAAAAAAAACAACTTTTCATAATTCATGATTCTGGTTTATAATAATGATCAAGGACATCAATTTCGATTTTTTTTGAGAATCAGCCACATAAGCCTAACTGGGGTGGGTTTAGGGTTGTATTGGTAGGCAGTGGCCTAGCTATACCATTGGCAAAGGTCCATGGGCGGCAGTGACACTTACCATCAGGTGTGCTGTCTGCTCGTTTGCCGCCATAAGCAATATAAAAAAAAAAAAAAAAACATATGTAGTTGTATTGGTACATGAACATTGTCTACTAACCATGGACTAACAAGGACTTCCTTCAACACTAACAACTGGATAAGTATCTCACAAGTCACCCGTCAACACTGTAATAAAGCGCCTGACAGCCCGAGCCGGCCTGACGAATGTTTACCTTGCAAGTGCGGACTATGGAATATCGAGGCCTGGTTTGGATCAAAAATCGATAACTTTTAATAATATACAGGGTGGAAGGGGACCGCTCCCGAAAACAAAGACAGGTAACCCTACTAGTCCCACTAGTAATGATAGGCTAGAAAAAAATCGATTCAAATGAAATTTTTTTTTTTTCACCACGTAAGTTCGTTGAACTCTTGAACATATGATCGTGAGTTTTGAATAGCTTGCGTCTTTTCTCATCTGAGTATAGTTACGTATTTTTTATGGAATTATCGTTACATGGCACTGTCCTAATACGATGGAATGTGAAAAAAGTTAAAATAGGTTTTGAAAAAAAAATTCATTCTAATCGATTTTTTTTCTAGCCTATCATTAAAAGTAGGACTAGCAGGATCACCTGTCTTTGTTTTCGGGAGCAGTCCACTTCCACCCTGTATAGTATATTATGAAAGGGCAATACATATTGCGTCGAGCACAAGTAATTAGGATAAGAGTACGATGATGACAATCTTTGTGACGAGCTAAGAATAAATATAATAGGTCGGAGAACGAGGTCGCATTCTATATGAAAATTCAAGACATTATTTTTTCAAAGTTTATTTAGATTTCATTGTTGGATGACTATCTGGCATCTTGTATGTAGTAACGTGATCACGTTGCTGTACGAATATTGGGACTTATGATAAAGGAAAACGTGACAAGTAGTTGTGCAGTCCTCTCTTGATGTTAACCTGATACCGTTAAAAGAATTTTGAAGAGACCGAAACAGGGGGAAATGTGAAGGTGCAAGGTCAGGACTATATGGTGGATGCATTAACACCTCCCAGCCAAACTCTGTTAATTTTTACTTAGTGACTAAAATGTGTGTGGTCTAGCGTTATCGTCATGGGACCACACCCTTTCTGTTGATTAATTCCGGTCATTTTCTCTCAATTTCCTTCTTTAATCTCATCAGTTGTAGGCAGTAGATATCTGAATTGATGGTTCTACCCGGTTAATCATACACATATTATCACCTCATTGCGAGTTAGCTCGGGGTTTTCCGCAGTCTGTGATTCCTAACCACGACCTTTTTCGCACGTTCTTATCGTACATGATCCACTTTTTACCCGACTGCAAAGGAGTGGTATTGTGTTTAACAGTCTATGTATGTATGTATATATGTTCCTTTGAAGCACTATATATACCAAACGCCTGGGCCGATTTTTATGATTTGCACGTCAATCGATTCCTCTTAATCCGGCGAGTGTCACTAAAGATATGACGTTATTGAAAATTCAATATGGCGACTACTGGACGCCATATTGTAAAAATAAAAAAAATTAAAGTCAACAAACTATATCGAGTGGGGTATTGTTAAATAGGTATTCAAAAATCATTATTAGTTTTCTTTCAACATTTTTCGATTTGACTGACCGTTTAGGATCTATATCGATTTAAAGTTTCGTAACAACCTTTCTCACATATAGGTTTTTTAGACAGTAGAAATTTACGATGAAAAGACGAAAAATTCATATAACTGGATGTGGATGGACATATACTGAAGTATCTAGTAGGTGTATTGTCCAATATACCATAGGTAGTCCTACCTAAAGTATCTAATGTCTGACGCGGTCGCCCATCCCCAATTTCTAACGATTTATTACTCAACTTCAGTCGAAAAGCTATATATAGTTAGGTACTTACCTACTTATTAATAAATAAGATAACTGTAGCTACCTAGGTATTTATAACTAAAAAGTGTAAAATAAAAAAATGATTAAAAAAATCAAAAAACCCGACTGCGTAAAAGTCACCAAAACACTACGTACATAATAAAAAAACTGAAAAGAAAAAAACAAGCACTTAGATGTCCGGTGGTCTAGAATTCCATAATATATTATTGAATAAATACTATTGCAGAAAATGAAATATATTTTAATAATAGAACATGACAACTGAACAGTCGGGATCCTTTATTCGACAGCAAATCTAATCGTTCAATGGTCCTACTCCTCGCTTTTGTCCTTTATCCATTGTCTCACATCTTTGCTGTAAGCCTTGAAAAGTAGCTGGCTGAAACCCGTAAGCTGAGCTGCTTATTCGCCTTATAACTTTTATTCAGTGTCTCAATACATGGTATAGGTAAATTATTTCTAGTACGTAAGAATTGATATGTTCTTCGGCTTTTTATACGTATCAAAATACACTCGTATAATCTATTCCAGTGTATAACGCCGACCTTTGCAATTTTTCTTTTTCGCAGCTTCAAAGCATGAATTTACAACGTTTCGAAATCCTTTCGGTAATTCGTTTATAGCTTTTTTTACTGTAGCTTCTGACTTCTTAGAACATTCAGCTTTGATTTGAAATACCTTTTCCCTCAGTTTTATTTTCTGTAAATAAATAATGTTAAAGTTAAAATTATATCCGTTAGTTTGTTATAATTATAAAAATAAAATTTGCCATATTACAGAATTCATGAAATAGTTGCAAGTGCATAACAGATGAACCTCGATTGTAGTTCAAAGGTATTCATCATTTGAGGTTAACATATCATTTACGAATCTTTTCATAAAATATATCAATTACAACACAATTTCTCATCGTAGCTAATTCTAACGTCTAAGAACGTACCTACTCTACACAAATAACTTGCTATGTATAACATTTAATCAATACGTATATAATAAAAAAATTATGATTTAACTTCAATTCTCATTTTATTGAAAAAGTACAAATGGGGCGCGTCTTAAACAAAATGGTAACTAATGTAGTAAATGGAAATAAAAATTATATATAAAATTATGCTTCTTCAGGAATTAAAATATGTACAAATTGTCAATACTTCGATAGTAGGCTAAATGTACAAATCTTATTTGAAAGTAATAAATACTTTCACTAAACTATTAATATACAATTTCATTTGAAAATTCAACATAAAATGTTTTATATATGGATGGTAATAAGCATTCATCTTTTAACAAAAATTGTTTTCGTAATTTAGTTAATATAATATTCGGACTCGGATATGATTGTTTAATAGAAATACACTCTCAAAAAAAGTATTTTCATAAATGTTGGTTAAGACATTATTTCTAATTACCATTCATATAATTTTATGGCATTTCCGTTATATGTATAATGTAATGCACTATGCATAAGTTTTGAACTTAAATAACTAATATTAATATTACTGAACTCCTGAATGAGTGCTGATCAATTAACAATATTAGTGAACGTTGTTCGAGAAAAATATTCTTAATTTATGTATGTATCTTCAATAGAATCAAGCTTTAATAAACTCTATTGCCGTCTATTGCCGGAATATTACAAATAGCATGGTTGCCCTGTTGAAAAAAAATCATTGTCGTTTAATTGTACATCTTCTTTCAATGTGACTAATAGAAAATCATCACTGGGTTTTAGATTTCGTACTAATTATAAATCGTAAAATTGGTTACCGTACAATAAAAAATATTTTTTTAATGTTATTGAGTTTGATAGCTCAATTGTTAGTATAGAATAATTATTGGAATAACTTACCATTCTTTTTAGACGTTTACATCGTTTATGTAGATTAGAAGTACGTCGTTTTTGAGCAATTGTACTTTCTAAAACAGCTGAAGTTGGATTATAGTTCTGTAAACGATGACGTAAAATTCTACAAGATTTACATCTTGGATTCGCTTGATTTCTCTTATAGAAATCATCACCAACAAGTACACCCTTACAAAGTTTTGAAAACCTAAAATTTAATGTAATTATTGAAAAGTTACATGTAATCTCACTTGTAGCAGTTAATTCGTTTATTACTACAAAAAAAGGTCTTACTTATTATTGTCAATTTGAGTTCCAACGCATATTGGCCATCTTTCTACTGATTTTAAGTAATCGAAGATACTGTTGAAAGAACTAATATTGTCAGTTATATTCAACTCTTCGTTGGTAGAAAAAATAACCTAAAATATTTTTGCTATTAATTATCATTCTAAAAACAATGGCCAATATATTTAGATTTCCATATACTTACAGTAATAGATAAATCCCTGTTTACTCGTAAACGGTTAGAAATTTGCATAGTCGTTGGATTTATCCGCCCATATGCCGGTCCTTCTGGTTTTTCAAAATACATCCAGCCTTGCGGCAGCAGTGAACATTTTAGATTTTACAAAAATTTCTCTGCTGATTGAGAAGTTACATCAGATTCTTTATCATTCTGTACATCATCGTGAGTTTCTGGATTCATCTGTGGTATATCTAAATCGTGTTCAGTTTGTTGAATGCCATGAATAAAATTATCAGGAACTCCCTCATCAAGTAACAATTCTTGTTGCTCATGTTGATCTTGATGCTTTTGTATGATTAGATGATCCCGTTTGTTTTCTGATTGATTTTGGTAAGAATGCACGTTTTGTGAATTATTGACGACACTTGTTTGGAGTTCATGTGCTGGTACAGAGATGATCTGATGTTCAATTGTTGGTAGAGCTTCATCTCGTAATGTTTTCTTGCCTGTTGGCAGAATCGTAATCTCTCCTTTAATGTTGAACGTTTCGTACATCTTGATATCCTCCTCTTTAAAATGTAGGTGACAAATATAATCAGTCGTTTTCATTGTAGCACCCAAAGCCATATTCCATTTTTTTTTTAATTTTGCCGGCGTCTGCAAGTTAAAATTTAAAAAAATACTAATCGGTAAAAAAAGTGTAAATTTTTAAAATAGTTTTTTTATCGTGATTGATTGTTATAAAAATTCCAAAAAGTATCATATGTCTAATGATTTCAGTATCATAACATAATAATATATTTAATTTGGCAGATATTTGAAGTTTTGTAATTTTTATGATTCATCAATAACAATGACAAAAAAAAGTTTACACAATAGCACTTTTTTCAATATGCGTTTTGAATAATAATTGTTTCGATAATTTTTTCTGTCAATTATTATAAAAAATACAAAATTGTTATAGTTAACTTCTGTATCTTTAAATAGTTAATAAAAATTGATTATACATACTGTTGGTCGTAAAAAAGATCGAGGTTGAGACGTATCAATTCCTTTACTCTTCAATTTTCGTCCACTTGGACAACTTTTCACTGAACAAAGTTTTCCCATTGCGTCTATATTTTTTCTTTTTGTACAACAATAAAGTCATTAAAATAACAAAATACATTTTTGTTATTTTATTTAACAAAATTTCATAAAAAAACAAATCACTACGCACGTTATTTCAGAGTTTCATAGGTTATTATTCATCAAATTACAGTTGACTACGTAAATAGTTGAGATTTTAAATACTGCTTATTTCTTAACTACAGAAGTCAAGAGAAATAATAAATTTTTCAACTCAGCACACTTCACTCTGCTTATTACTGCTACATTCATATCATTTCCACTTTCTACACTAGTGCTATTTCGGTGAGTGTTCGAACAATAATTTGCTGTTTACAAGTGGACACTTTTTGGACTAATCCCCCGTACAAGACGGTCCTCCTTACTTTTTACCCTCCATATCAGAAGTGAAAAATTAACAAAATTGGATCAGTAGTTTCAATTAAACTAGACGAAATAAATATCTATTTTTTTTCTAATATAAAAATACTAATATGAATAATTATTCTAATATAAAAAAAGACTGACTTTAAAAAAAGCCAAAAATGTCAATTTGGTTTTCAATGTTGGTTACATTATTATTGCGTCATAATAAAACTGATTTGTATTTTTTTTTTATTTATACGGATTGGTGATTCCTCTATAATTGAAACAATAAGTATCTAGAAATTTCTATGTTATTATAAAAACAAGCTTAATATATTACACTGTAAATGGTTACAAACAAATCTGTATGTATTTAATTTAAAATCCGAAAATAAAAGTATTAGACATATTTTCGGTAAGCAGATATCGAATTAATATTGATTAATATATCGACCACGGCGAGTACTAACGTACATGAAAATGTTTCGTAGGTAATATACGTTGCTATAGAAGTTTTAGCTGATGCGTGTGTATGAATTGCAGCGGTCGGATTTGCGGCGATGTGTTTGTGTGCGAAATAGTTGTAAGGATAGCCCTGCGTATGTGTTAACATTAAGCGGGGAGGGAAATACGGCGACACTGGTTTTTGTACAAAATAAGACCGATGGCCCTTCTAAGGTAATTAATATTTCTGTGGGTACTGTCGAAGTTACTCCCCGACTATTTACTCGATTACGATTATAAGAGCCATTGTTGTAGTCCGCGAACTGTAAACAGCTACGGCTGTAAGTGTCACTGAGTCATCTGACGTAGCGAATGTGAGATCTGTAGTCATTTTTGAAAATTAATAAAAAAAATTATAACTATAGTCCTTAAAATAGAAGAAAAATAGCTTGATCTCTGTGACAGATAGCGACAAAACCGATGAAGTAATTATGAATACGCGTTATTATTACAATTTTAATTTGTATTTTTTTTTTGCTTATGGTGGCAAACGAGCAAGCAGCACACCTGATGGTAAGTGTCACTGCCGCCCATGGACCTTTGCAATACCAAGGGTAGCTTGGGCCGCTGCCTACCAATAAAATCCCCAAGCCCACACAGTTGGGCTTCCGGCTCTCTCGCTCACCGAACGAAGCGCAATAGCACATTGCCATTACTCCGACGTCGATCTTCTGCGAGAGTGTGGTACTACCCCGGACGGACCGGCTCACGGCTGTAGACAGAAAACTGTCAACAACGTGGTCCTACCACAATTGATTATATCGCCTATATTTTCATTCTTTAGGTGCCAGTTATATCTCAACTGAATATAAAAATAAGAATATTTACACCAAAACTAGTACCTCATATGTTTTAAAATACTTAGTAACCATTTTATAAAAGTGAACTGAGAATAAGATAGAGATGGGGCAATCGATAAACGTAAATCGATAACATTCTTATTAATTATTTATAAAACAAGTAAAACCAATACATTACCTATATAAACCACATGATTACTCTATAAAATAAGTAAATTGTGTTAATTTAGTATTCAGACATCAGTTATAATATTAATAAGACCATTTCGATTATATTAAAAAGATAATTTCTTTTATAAAATAAACATGATTATTTATGAAATAATCTGTGACCAAGAACTCATCATCAACCTACAGGAATGCTCCAGCGATGATGATAATAGTGACGATGAACTTGGATGTATTCCTTTCGAATAATAAAAAGAATTAATTAACAGCTTTAGTTTAAATTAAATAAAATCCATTAATTTAAATTCAATAAGATTTTCATAAATTGTTTTAAATTTATAATCGATTCATCCATCCATTTGATTGAAGTTCAATAAGATTTTCATGTATTGTTTTTCAATTGCAGTAGCAAATAACTTTAAAAAATAAGGAATTATATCGACAAAAATACGGACTACATCGTAAGCGTGCGGGACTAGTGAGAACTGTCACAGAGATCAAGCTATATTTTATGGACTATAGTCATTTTTGAAAGTTAATGAAATATTAAGAAGAAAAAGAAAATTAATGAAATATTAAGTATTAAGAAGAAGATTAATGCAATATTACACTTGGCATAGAATGAATATGTAGAGGTACCCTCGTGTCTGAGTAGACACTACATATTTTGGTTCAATCTTCAAAGTAATATGAGGGCCTGGTGCGTGTTAGCGTACTGCACAGTGCGATAGTGCGGCAGTGTTTACCTCGCACGTTAGCGGTCACGTCGCGAGTGTGACACGCTGTTTACAGGAAACGTTTAACCGGTATGTTACAGTGTAACGGAAGCGCACGTGCCTTGCGACACTATCAAGATCGCTCGACAGCCGTGCGGCACATTTAGCCGCGCTCTGCGCTAGCGGCGAGTTCACATGTGACAACACTCGCAATGCGGATACATGTTTGACGAGTGTTAGTCACCGCGTCGGGCCTCAGCACTGGCCGCTCGCCGCTCGCCGCTCGCCGCTCGCCCCAGTGCTGGCCCACAGCGCCGAGCTATGCGCGCGATGCGGCCACAAATAGCCGCGGTCCACGTCACGGCCTGCCCCGCTCGCGCTCGGTACTACGACGCGAGCCACGTGCGCGCGCACGCCCGAGCGCCCGGCGCCCGCACCGTTTGATACACTAACATTATATTTGTTATTGTCTATCTACTATTACCGTTTGAGTTCAACAGTGACAATGTGATGTGACCAAACTTGCTTAGGGATAGTGTATTGTATCGATATATCGCATCACAAATGTATCGACACGCGTCGTTTTTGCTTCCAGGTATATCGATACATCGTCTCGTAATAGTATCGTAAGCTTTTCAATCGATATACCGATATAATAAGTCCATATCAGTGGAAATGGGAATATTTTTACGATATTCTTTAATTTCTAATAGAAAAAGAAAATACTTAGGTAAATATATTTTAAATAAATATAAATTTAAAAGAATCTAAGTCCACCCGCACGCCTAAACAAAAGTGGGCTGCTCGTGCGGTATCTCTTATTACAAATAGCCATATATTTAGTGGCACATCATAAATGGATACGATACGTTGATGTGACATATCAAACGTATCGTACGGCCCGCGCTATGTCGATATTGTGATATCGCATCGTATCGGGCATCCCTAAGTGTAATGATCACTCTGTGATGATATGTGAGCCGTCGCACTGTGGGAAGTCGAGCTCTGTTTTGGATCAAAAACCGATAACTTTTTTATTTCTAAATATTATGACATACATTTTGAACATTTATAATTTAAAAATTTATAATTAATCTATATAGATTAATTACAAATTTTCTTTAAGTACAAACGCAATAAAATCCGTAAAAATAGTTTAATTTCAAAAATAACACAGCAAAACGCTTTATGATACTTTCTCCGTGAAACAAAATTTTGTGAACTGAAGAAAGCATGTACTAGTTATAATTACTCGCATATACCCTGGCAGTCTCCATAGTATATAATTGCCAAATCTTTTAGCATTTATCATATCGTTCTAGTAAAGATGCCAGTCTCTCACACAGATACTAACAATTCTTATGTTAATTATCCTAGATTAAGATCCGTTTGTTACTTTTCTGTGTGAGAGAGAAATAAAAAGCTATTATTATTACCTACACCTGATGATTTTTAAAATCATTTTATCAAATTAATATTATATATTCTTCTTCTGTAATTTCAGCAGAGAGTTTCATGCAGTTTGCATTGCAAAAACATCTGGCGGTATAAACATACTACTTGTTGTGGTTAGTCGATGAACAATTCTAGCTCGCCACGAAAACGTTTTTGTACCATGGTTTTCTTCTCTTGGTTTACTCGTTGCTTTTTTTCGCCTGTGGCTGACCTTGTTTGGAAAGAAAGATTGCAGAGAATATATAAAATCATTTCCATACAACGATTTCAAACGTGCAAAGTAGTCAATTTGTATTGAAAAGAATCTTCATTCTCAGGCCTAGCAGTCACTTTAGTGAAATCGTTAATTTTATGCGGAGCACCTCCACATATTGTACATGTGGAACCAGAAGGCCTATCCGGCGTACTTGAGCTACTTTGCCATCTATCATTCTCAGAAAGAGTTCATGCGTCACTTGCGTTGCCTCACTTTATTTGTAATTTCATCCATAATAGTTTTAAATAGCTCAGGAGTTTCCTTGCAAAATTCCATTAAAATAAAGCAACAAAAGTGGACAGATGAAGATACCGGATTTTGCCAGACAACATCATCTGTTACTTTGTCAATTAATTTAATAGATAAACTAAGCATTAGAAATAAGTTCACAGTCTTTTGGCAGTACCTTTTTGTGCTTTGGCCAGATGAACTATCATAGCTCATTTACTGGATAGAAGTAAATTATTCAATCCATTCTTATACACGAAATCTTTTGTCAAAATGCTGCAGTGTGATGTAATAAATCTTGAAGTATTACTATTTTTGCAGTTGTGCTTGTAATTTTAATAGCTGAAGATGGCGGATAGCAACTTCTTGCATTTTGTAATATGGTGGGTGGAAATAGAAAACAATATTGTTCGTTTAGTAAATTTCACAAATATAAATATTGTGCTTTCGGTAAATCCAGATCAATAAATAAACGGACGTAATCCTTGATGATATGCATTATAAATGTTCATTTGTAAATACTCTAATTGTAAAAGTTTAAATCCATATTCGTTAAGTAACATATTATTTTTCTTATTTTTGCTGAATTGTGACTATAGTCTACCTAATCTAAGAAGTGCACTTTGACAGCTGTCGGAGTAAGTTGTCTAGGTATGTGAACCAAATAATCGCTATCGAAAATATCCGATTTTAGTGAGCAATCGATATTGATTCTTTTTATTTAATAATCGATTTATTTTTTATTTTTCAACAAGGCGATGAATAAATTAAGTGCTAAATTAATACTAAACAAATTTATTAGGTTAGGTTAGGTCAGCATAAAATCTATTCATCATATTTAGTAAGATTAGGTTAAGTAAAAACAAAAACTGGATTTGAAAATAGCTATTTATTCAGAATCCCTACTATTACTTAAATTATCATCATCGCGAACATTAATAATTATTTCCTTATCAATAAAATTGTCGAAATGTACATCTCTGTCAAAATCTCTATTCGATTAATTATATTATTCTAATATTTTTACCGATTATTTGGATCTTCGTGAATTGGAAGTTGTCAAGCGCTACTGTATAGAACGTGATGACGTGACATTGTTAGATCGTCAATAATAATTACTATTTACCATGTTATTTTAATTTTAAATTAGTTTTACGAGTTTCAACATTAGATTATTGTACAAGAAAGTTAATTATGTAAATAACTTAATAGTTCTTTAAAATTGCCGACTTATTGTTTGCGATCATGTGTATACGTTTGACCAAGGTTATTGTGTATTAAAAAATGCAAAACGCCAAAATGCACTTCTTAGATTAGATGAACTATAATCTGTATAAGATACTCACGGTGTACCACGTTTTCCTAAAGATTTAGATGGTGTGGAGTCAGTCAACATCTTCAGAGTTCGATAAAGTTACTGACTGCTCTGATTCTTACCAATTACTGTTTTAAAAATATTTCCTTTTTCTGTGAAATTTCCGGTCTTTGTTTATTAAAAACGGGAATAATATGTATTTTAAAATCCCTGAAAATTAAAGATAAGTTCGAAAACATAAAAGTCTTCAAATACATGATAATTTTCAGATTTGTTGATAATGCTCTAAATGTTCTGCCTTAAAAATAAGTAAGTATTAAGTGTTGCATCGCGCTTTACATTGGCCTCGCGCTACACCATCACACGTGTACTGTTATGTTGTGAAGCTGGCACGAAACACTAAGCCGAGTGTCCGATACGACTGCGACGCGCGCGATCGAAGTACGCTCGTGACCGTAACCGGTACTAACACAAAACTATTCCAAGAGTTCTCATGACGATTGACTTTAACGAAGCTCTCGATACAAATTATTATTAGACGAGTTGGCAAGTAATCGTATTCAGGTTAATGTCTTAATATAACTGCTGATCCTATTTAAAAATTAACTATAACTGCTAACGCTATTTAAAAGAGAGTAATTGGTAGTTGAAATAACAATACAAAAGTGTTACGCGGCTCACATGTTGTGGCGCTCACAAGGAGCCGCGTTAGGACCGTTCTTATTATTGAATTATACATACACACGATTGATTGCTTTTTAATTTTCAACTTTATTAAAATTCCTTTACGCAAATGTATACGTTTTTAAAATCATTGAATAATTTCCTAGGTTTTTGTTGACACTTAAAATGGATTACTGAATTTGAATTTGTGGGAATACCAAATTAAATATGTCTGCTATTTATCTCTGAACAGCTTCCTCCTAATTTCACAATTACTTCGTCGTCATCAACTAAATCTTAAATGCAGTAACTATAACATGGCGTTTGCAATGAGCTAACAGCACTGAATCCGTATACAAATTGTTTCTCTAGTGAATGGTCGGCCATATTAAAAACAACATCTTGACGGCAACCTCTGTAAACAAACTACGAAACATAAACATAACAAAATACCATCGTATCATCTGTGACATATGTCTGTCGAGCTGTCCCTTTGCCCGACCGACCGTCGCGGGCTTATGTTGGTCGCCACATGCATCGCGTGATAAGCCGTCTCTATAATCTTGCGCCCCATCACGATGGCGCTCCAAGTGCAGGCCTCACGCGCCTTGACGTAGATCACACTAAATGAATGTCAATGTACCTATTAAGTATGCGATACACACTCGATGCACTTCACATACAAATGCAAACCATTAGTTTTATTAACGTGTTATCTAATTGTGTTTGTAATACAAGAATAGTAAATATAGGACTGTCTAATTATGACAGCCCTTCGTGTGTACACTCGAACACATAAGGCAGCCCGTGTGTTATGTAACTATTGGGTATATAATATGACAGCCCTTCGTGTGTACACTCGAACACATAAGGCAGCCCGTGTGTTATGTAACTATTGGGTATATAATATGACAGCCCTTCGTGTGTACACTCGAACACATAAGGCAGCCCGTGTGTTATGTAACTATTGGGTATATAATATGACAGCCCTTCGTGTGTACACTCGAACACATAAGGCAGCCCGTGTGTTATGTAACTATTGGGTATATAATATGACAGCCCTTCGTGTGTACACTCGAACACATAAGGCAGCCCGTGTGTTATGTAACTATTGGGTATATAATATGACAGCCCTTCGTGTGTACACTCGAACACATAAGGCAGCCCGTGTGTTATGTAACTATTGGGTATATAATATGACAGCCCTTCGTGTGTACACTCGAACACATAAGGCAGCCCGTGTGTTATGTAACTATTGGGTATATAATATGACAGCCCTTCGTGTGTACACTCGAACACATAAGGCAGCCCGTGTGTTATGTAACTATTGGGTATATAATATGAATAATGTATCATTTAAATAATAAACGTGTACAAACGTTGTTGTGCACCAACGTGTGGTGGTACATCAACGTGTTGGTACCGCGCCAAACGGGTGAACGTGTATCTCGGTACGCGAGTCGGCCATCGTACTTGTTTATATAAGTGTTCTGTGAAGGCATCTACTGCCCGTTGTTGTCACACGTGGTGCGTCCGTGTGTGTGTTGGTGTACAGCTCGTACCTTGTTCCAGGTCACGCGGTGTGCGACCACTGCAAGCGCTGAACTCATTGAACAATCGAATTAAGAGGTCAAAAGCCCGTGTCGGCGGGCGCCATGGTGTCGCTGGCGGCGCTGCTGCTGGCGGTGGCGGCGCTGCCGTCGCTCGCAGGTCAGTCACGATATATATTTAGTTATAGTTTTACTTACGTATTTATTATCTCTATAAGATGCGAGTATGTACGTACTGTGTCTATCAGTGGGGTGACGGAGTAAGAATACGATTCACTACAGAACTTATCCGTGAATGACCGTAAGAGACGACTAAGGGATATACAATGTATATAACACCTACACAAGAGAAGGAAAATTAAAACAAGCCTCTATACCAACACGTCTTACCAGCGTGGTATATTCGGTCATCACGGAGGAGGCTCGAGAGGAGCAGTGGCACATATGTGAGCTGAGATGATGATGATGCAAAGATTTATCACAGAGCAGATAAATACAGTTAAAGGCACTTGAACGAAAGAGTACTTCCATATGTGGAGACTGAAAAAACGGAGCACACCTTGCTGGACTATATCAGAAATATATTGGGAGAAGAAATAGCAGTGACAGTGGAGAAACTACAACCCAGAACGGAAAGAGGCTGAGCGGCGTTTAAAATATGGGGTACTGAGAGTCATCTCATGCGGGCCGCCTCCATCGTGGAAGGGTGGTTGACCAACTATGTCACGCTGGTCAAACGTGTTGACACAGGGTCTATTTCAAGTCTTCCTTCCATTAACGAAGTTACTCTCAATAACTTTGTTAATGAGTCACTTTGAAAAACCATGCGCTCATGAAATATGTCCATCAATTGTGAAGTTTACGGAATGCATTTTATTTCGTCACCCAGCCACACCAACTTAAGCTGTATTAAGTAGATAGAATCATAAACATTTTTAATCAAAATGTGAGAGATCTTAGAACAAAAAGACGGTCAGCTCTACATATGTCGTTACCAGAATTATCAGTTTCGGATCTGTTCGCAATCACAAAAACAGAATGTATTAACTCATAATGCCGAACTTACTCCACTTGGTTGTACAACACTTCATGGGCGGCGTGCTACTGGTGGCCTTGCCACGGTTTAAACTGCGGTAAGTGGGTCTAGATAAGGCGTAGGCCTGCTCGGACGTGTGGACGAACGTTTGTCTCGACGACAAGTACCACTTGTCTCTGTTATAGAAGCCTAGCTGATTGAACGTCAGTTCGACTTTGCTCTTTATATGGTCCGGTGTCCGACAGTTAGCTCTCGAGGATCACAATACTCTAGAGGATTTGCAAATTTACTTAAATGTGATGATAAATGGATTCTTTTTTGCAGTGGAGGCCAACACTTGTATCTCTGTGGGATTAAACTGAACTAAGTTTTGTTCACCGCGTTTCGTGGTTCGCCGCAGAGAGCGCTTCATTTCAGACACTCCTCTAACACAGTCCGAGGGACATTCCGGTACACGGTGTATCACTCATCAACCGTGCTGTTATCCACATAGCAACTCATACTCTCCTCGGAGAGCATGTCGTTGATATGCAATATAAACAACATCACGGAGAGCACTGAGCCTTGTGATACACCAGCGTTCATGGTTATTGTCGCGGAGTAGGAACCATCGGCGGCGACTTTTACACTCCGAACGTCTAGAAAGTCCGCGATCCAATACGAAGTTCCTCGGCGCTGTGGCAGCACCTGTGGGCGATTATGACGACAGTCGTATTGGCGATCACTGATAGCTGATGATCCTCTAGGCATTGCAGAAGCGGAGGGTTTATTATTTTCTCTGTTACCTTGAAGAGCAAGGCTGTTAACGTTGTCGGTCTGTGATACAATGGTGCCGACTGGCATCCCATTACTGTGATCAGGTGAACATGAACTAACATCCACGAAGATGAAACTTCATTAGTGTCGCACGAGGACAGCGCTCGACTGAGCGGCGCCCGTGTTGTCACCCGGCCCACTCGACTACATATGACGTAATTGGTGTGCCGCGTGTCGCAGGTGTGGCCGACGGCGAGGTGGTGGCCGTGATGGCGGCGCGCGGCGGGCCCTCGCTCGCGCCGCAGCAGCAGACGGCGGTGGTGGCCCCGCTCGGCCATGCCGCCACCCTCTACTGCACCGTGCTGCACCTCGGCGACAAGTCGGTAAGTGCGCCGCACACACACACACACACACACACTATCAGCTGCCCACATAACTCTGTAGGTATACAAAGTGATACGCCGCACACTGCCGATACTTTTATAGCATTTATATGTTTACAGCACCGAGGTAGAGGTACTTACAGTTTAAATTAGATCGATCGTTAGTTGGTGAGGTTTTGTTATTTAAATTAGCTTTGAAACGGAGCCAACGTTAGCGAGCGACATCGAAACCGCGAATAGATAGTGTACACACACGCAACCGCCCCCCCCCGGCACCAGGCCCACATCTGTGTGTAGTTACATGTGCTTGTGGCTCGTCGATATCAAACTGTTGAAGTACACGTCGCTACACGTGGTGAGTGCACTGCACGTGTCCAGGTGTGTACATTACAACACCGTGACGTGGTGACGCGCGGCGCAACATCCAAATTAACTCGGAACACTGAAACAAGTGTCATAAACAATATAAATGGAGCGCCAGAAATACACGCGCGGTGAATCGGCGAGGCGCGTGGCGCGCGCGCGCCCCGTGACGTCACGGCCCCCGCACCAACACCTGACACTGATCGTGAGCCATCCGAGTGATGGCGGTCGTCGACACGCGCCGTCCCCGCCCGGCCCCGCAGCGGCACGCGCCCACCGCCGCCCGCCCCCGCCACGTGCCGCCCGGAAGCTGCCGTTGCCAAATAATAAGTTTCGCGAATGTTTGTAACGCGACGTAATCGCATGATTGTGTTCACCGCGACCCCCGACCCGCGGCCTCGTCGACATACCGACGAACAACTCAAACGCCAGATCGTGGGGCTGCGCACCCGGATGTCGGAGTGTCACCTACCTACCCTTGTCAAATAAGATTATTAAACGACATAGTGTTAGCTAGTTAGAGACGGAGCGCTTGTCATTTTTTGTTCGATACGGTCGTCATCATCGCGAATCGCTTTTGCAATTACATATACCAAGTGACTGTTTGTGCCGTAATATATTGACCGAGTCCGAGTACCGAGCGCGACGTCCACCGGCTAGGTAGGTATGCGGCGCCGGCGCGCGGTACACACTCCGCGCCGCCTCACGGTTCTATTTCAGTTAACATTCTATATATTGAATGGGAACATCTCCGTGTTGACCTTGAACGCGTTCACAGTACTCCTTAAGGGGGCATAGAGCTTTTTTCGCTAAACGATTTTAAGTATTTTGTGCGCTCCGTATATGTGTGCGTGAGGCACACAAACAAAAGCGACCGACGTGAACCGTGCGCCGATCGCCAGTAGCGATGGTGCTGCTGATATTTACAAAATAAAATAACAAAAGTTATTTAAAATACTTTTATTGAAGTTATTTACAGTTAGCAACCGTTTCCAGATTTTACACATATTTTATTTTGTAATTTACTGGCATCAGGTATATTGCATGACAATGCAAAACGAAAATATGTATGTATAGTTAGGTACTGTAATTGGATAATATCTAATATTACTAAAATAATAAAATGTAACTATACAACAAAAATACAATAAAGTGAACTCAATAACGTAAATGGGCATTTTCATAAAAATGTGCGAGGGGCGTGTTCAGGCTTGTCCCTCTAAAACATTATTTTTTTTAAACAATTAATTCTATTTGAAACTAGAACAAAATTTTACATTGGGTTTATTATAACATTTAACTAATATTTTATAATATCACTAAAGCCAATCGTAGTATAACTTTTTGATTAAAAAATAATAAAAGAACAGAATGCTATCATTTTCCCGTGTCCCTTTGCAGCCAGACGATATTTCAACATCGAATTTAAGTATTAGTTGTTAAAATTTGCTATCAGTGCAGTATTTTATTTTTCTAGTGATAATGCAGGGTCATTTTAAGAAAATATAAAGTATCACAACGCAAAATATAAAAAAATAAATAGAATTTAATTACCGGAGTTCATTTTAAAAACCCTGACACAATCAGTTTTGTTACCACATTTTTTTCTAAAACACTACAGTTTTTGTATGTTTTATATAATAACAACAATAACAGTCTTTTATTCGGCGCCTATTTTGTAAACATTGTTTAGTTTCTTCCAAAATTTCATGTGAGGAGCACATTATGATTCAGTGCTTCGTTTGGGCGTACTTTTTTTGTCAAAATATTTCTTGACGCATTAATTAGTAAACATATTTTTGTGGTTATTTTCAAAATATTTATCATCTAATAAACAACTTATAAAACTGTTGATGAGACGTCACCACAATTGTATATTTTTTAAATAATTATTAATCATGCGAGGGTAAGGTAACGTTACGTCAGTTTTGTATGGTAACATGCAGTATGACCTGAAAAGTAACAAAACTGATTATAAAGGAGACTGGCCATTACACTTTTTACCAACTTACCAAAAAGAGGTATGTATGCCTCCCATGTTTTATTAAAATTCGTTCAGCTCTTAAAGTAGGTAACAGAAGTGACAGATGGACAGACAGATATGATGAAACCGGATTGTCGATGACATATTTTTAATAAACAGACTTTTTGATATTTACAATTTTACTAGAGTATCGATATAATATGAAAAATAAAAAACATAGTTCATCCTTCTACACATATTTTATTTTGTCGAAATACTATTTTGGATGCAAAAAGAAGGTCCTGGCTTCAGATTTATGATTATTATACTTCTTTGTGCCAATGAGTCGACAGAACATCAAATTCTTAATAAAGACACCTTACGTTTGGTGGTATTGTGATTTTAGTGTCTATGATCATTATCCGGCAGACGAATGCCAGCAATGTTTGATATTTTAATTTATTAAATATTTTTATTTTAATGACGAAGAGTAATATATATTGTACTGTTGTGCGAGTTAGTATGTTTAATAACATACTAATTCGCACCACATATTTTAAAAAGACTGAACATAATTTTAATGTAAACAATTTAAAAACGCCAAAAAGTAACTGTATAATTTATTTTACTATGTGTATTACCGTAATGTAAGTACAATAATATTTCGTGAAAAATTGTGCAACAAGTATTCATATTTTAATATTATTTTATGTTTGAATATAAAAGACTACTCTGTACTGTACTACTGTTGCATTAGTGAATTTAATAGAAATTAGGTAATTACATTTGTCACCTTGCAAACATAATCTCTGTATAACCATACACACAACATACTTTTTTAACAAGTCACTTTGTAGAATGGAGGTTTGTGTCCATGTATATGATTAAAAATTTAAACGGATGATTTGATATAATTTATTTTGATTATTATTTGTCTAATTGATTTTGTTGGTTTTATCAAAGTAATTACCTATTTAGTTTCAATGAGAGATTTTAGAACTTATTATTGGATTCTGATGATAATGTAAATAAAGGTTCTTTATAATTTTGTTACCATCAGTTTTGTTACTGTCCCCCAAATTTTTCAATTTAATTTCTGACTATTTTTTATATTTCAGGCTTTAATACCGTAATTTAACTTAATTTAAGTTAAGTTGTTGAAGTTAAGATTATGATAACTGTTTTATTATTATAATTATATTAAAAGAAACTCAGTTTTACATAAAAAAAATAAAAATAAGTGTTTCTTCTGTTATCAACAGTAACAAAACTTGCTAATTATTGTCATATTTTTAGTATTTTTCCAAGTTTGTTTGACGAAGTTACATCATTAGGTAGTTCAACCATGTTCTATTTGGTTTTTTATTAAAAACAGAGGTATTTCATTTATTATTTCATTTTAATCATGTTATACAAAAGTAACAAACCTGACATCTTTTTGTCTGACTAGGCCTACATTTTTGCTTATTTTTAATAAATTATGCAATCAATCCAAGTTAAAAACTGAAATTCGATAAATATGTAAATTAGACTATTACTAACAAATATAATATCACCTTAAAATGAAAGTTTAAAAAAATCATGTGTTTTTTTTGGTACTGCCTATTTTTGTGAAAATGCCCAAATAATACATACATATCATCACGCCATATCCCTTGCAGGGTAGGCAGAGAGAACAGAGTGCCAGAGAACTCTATCTTTGCATACTTCACTCGCTTCCTCAACATTCATAATTCTTTTCATACACGCTCGCCGGTTTCGGAGACTATTGACTCCACCTTCCTTCAGTACATGACCGATCTGGTCTAGGTAGGTGAATCTTGGTCTCCCCCGGTACCTATCATATCATCCTTCTACTTTCGCATTGTATATCTTCTTAACCAGACGTTCGTTCGGCATTCTTTCCACATGTCCGAACCATCGGAGCATTCCCTTTCGCATCTTTACACCAATACTCTCTTTCATACCTACTCGCTCTCTTACGTCGTCGTTACGAATGCGGTCGGTCAGCCTAACTCCACAGATTTGCCGCAGAGATCGCATTTCGACCGCATAAATTTTACTTTCATACTCTTTTCTGCATACCCAACTCTCGCTTCCATACAGTAATGTTGGGACAAGCACTGCGTTATGTATTGCTACACGTGCCTTCTGGCTGAGGTGGTGGCTGCCGAGAAGTTGCCCCAACGCTCCGTTCACTCTATTTCCCGCATTCACTCTTCGCTCTATATCAGTGGTGTACCTTCCATCTCGGCTAAATCCACATCCAAGATATACAAATTCATCCACTTGCTCTAGTACATCATTACCTATTGTTACTCTTACATCTGTTCTGGTTTCATCTCTTTCAAAGACCATTATTTTGGTTTTGCTTACATTCACGCGTAGACCCCTTTTCTTACAATCTTCTGTCATTGTGTCGACTAGGGTCTGCAGGTCAGTCGCTGACTGTGCCGGCAGGACTGCACTTTTTTTTTTTTTTTTTTTTTATTACTTATGGCGGCAAACGAGCAGACAGCACACCTGATGGTAAGTGTCACTGCCGCCCATGGACCTTTGCTAATGGTATAGCTAGGCCGCTGCCTACCAATACAACCCTGAACCCACCCCAGTTAGGCTTCCGGCTCTCTCGCTCACCGTACGAAGCGCAATAGCACATTGCTATTACTCAGACGTCGATCTTCTGCGAGAGTGTGGTACTACCCCGGACGGACCGGCCCGCGGCTGTAGACAGAGAACTGTCCACAGCGTGGTCCTACCACAATAAAATCATGCATGAATCATGCATCATCTGCATATAGCAGAGCAGTGACCACTGAGTCGCCCATCTGGACTCCCACATTCATATCGTTCAACCTTTGAAGACATTTATCCAGATATATGATAAACAGCCTGGCTGACAGAACGCACCCCTGCTTAACGCCGATATTGACGTCAAACCAAGGCGACATTCCACCATCCAGCCGCACACAGGCTCTACAGCCCATGTAACTGGACTGCACAGCCTGTAGCAGTTTACCGTTAATACCATACTCCGGTAAAATGTCCCAAAGTTCCTTTCGTACAACCGTGTCAAATGCTCTCTCCAGATCCACAAAACTGCAGAAAACCCTCTGACCTAGAGCCAGATGTTTCTCCACAATGTTGCGCAGAGAGAACACTTGATCCATGCATCCCCTTCCACTCCTGAAACCTCCTTGTGTCTCACACAAGTAAACCATCGGACACCATCCTCATTCTCCTTTCAATAATTTTACCAGACACTTTTGCTGCCAAACTGGTCAAGCTTATGCCCAAATAATAGGACGGCTAAATAGGGTAAAAATCCCAATCCCCATTCAATACCCGTCACCGAAGTTAAAAATCGGGTCCCGGTGACCCGCTCGCGCGGCGAAGAGAGAGGAGTTTTTACGGTGGGTCTATGGGGTCACGCGTCGCCTTCTTCGTCACCCCGGACCGATTTGGCGGGGCGAGACTAATCCATAGTCCACCAAAAAAAAAAAAAAAAAAAGGACCATATCGTTTCCAGGTGAAATGAATGAACCCTGCTACGGTGTCGAGTGGTACGGTGGTAAAATGGTGATGGTGGTACCAAGTCAAACAGTTCCTCAGAGCACTCCCCGTGAAAGAGCCGGTAGAGTACACAGAGTGACCCAAAGTCTCTCCGCCGCTCCAGCGACTCTAGTCTGTCCGAGAGATTGGGATCACCGACGATTCGAACTGCCCGCCTTTGTAGGGAGTCAAGTGGGTCTAGCTGATATTTAGGCGCGCCTGCCCAGAGATGAGAGCAGTACTCGATGTGAGGACGAACTTGTGCTTTATATAGCACAAGACGTTGTCTCGGCGTGAAGTACCGCCTGGCCCTGCTCAGCACGCCCAACTTTTTGCTTGCCAATTTGGCTTTGTCCTCCAAATGACTCCCAAACTGGACTTTGTTCGATAACTCGACGCCGAGGATCCCAATACTCTCGGAGATTTGGAGAGTTACTCCTTGGAACTGAGGCGCCATGATAAAAGGGTCCTTCTTCGCAGTGAACGCGCAAACTTGTGTCTTAGTGGGGTTGAACTGGACTAAATTCCGTTCACCCCATTTTGAGGCCCGCCCTAGAGAGCGCTCGACTTCAGACACAAGTTGAGCCCGTCTTTCCTGTAACATACTCCGAGGGACATTCTGATGCTCGGTGTATCGCTCGTCACCCGTGCTGTCATCCGCGATGCGATGTTGGTATGAAAGGAATAAGAATGAGGTATGCCAGTTGGAATGTTGGAACGATGACTGGAAGAGGAAGGGAATTGGCAGATTTCTTAAAAAGGAGAAGAGTAAATATTGCATGTCTGCAAGAAACAAAATGGAAGGGAACGAGAGCTCGAGAAATTGGTGAAGGATACAAGTTTTATTACAGTGGTAGCGATGGAAAAAGGAATGGTGTAGGAATAGTGTTAGATAAGAATTTGAAAGAATGTGTGACGAATGTAATAAGAATGAATGATAGATTAATAGTTGTGAAAATAGTGTGGGAGAACGTCATCCTGAATGTCATTAGCGCGTATGCACCCCAAGCCGGATGTAAAGATGAAGTGAAAGAAAAGTTTTGGCAGGATTTTGATGAAATTATGATAGGTATACCAGAAAGTGAAAAGATATGTATAGGAGGTGACTTTAATGGACACGTAGGAGCGGGAAATGAAAGTTATGAAACAGTGCATGGAGGATGGGGGTACGGCAGGCGAAACGCTGGTGGGGAGACGCTACTTCATGCGGCTTCGTCGTTTCACCTGGCCATCGGTAATACGTGGTTCCAAAAAAGAAATGAGCACCTTATTACCTATTAAAGTAGCAACCACTGTACGCAGATCGACTACTTCCTTATTAAGAGAAGTAAGTTGGTCTGCGTAAAGGATTGTAAGGTGCTGCCAGGTGAAGCACTAGTATCCCAGCACCGTCCGTTAATACTAGTGATGGAGCAAAGAACACCCTCCATTAAGACCAGAAACCGACCCTCTCCTAAGGTAAAATGGAGTATGCTTGAAAGGGTCTTCCCTTTCAAGCATATTTAAAGCATTTAGCGTATGCAAGTAGATTTAAAGAAAATGTGATAGATAAAATGATTGAAATGAATGATATGAGTGATAAATCTGTGAATGAATGTTGGAATGAAGTTGTATTAGAAATACTAAGAGAAACGAAAGGAAAAGGTATAATTGATAGGGATACGTGGTGGTGGAATGAAGATGTGCAAAAGATCGTGAAAGAAAAGAAGAATGTATTTAAGGAATGGCAGAATGAACATAATGAAAGATTGAAGGAAGCAAAAAAGCTTGAATACAAGGAATGCAAGAAAAAAGCTAAACGGGTAATAGCTATTGCGAGAGCACAGGCCGAAGACATGATTTTTAAATCGATAGATGGGCCTCGAGGTCAAAAGATGCTATACCGCATAACTAAAGCCCGAGAAGAAAGAGCAAAAGATATTAGGCATGTCAGGTGTATAAAAGATGAAGCAGGTAAAGTGTTGATAAAAGAAGAGGAAATAAAAGAGCGTTGGAAGCATTACTTTGAAAGGTTAATGGACGAAGAGAATTCATGGAGTGTTAAAAGATGTATCAGTGAACGTCGGCCTAGTAAGGGAAATTACAATAGATGAGGTAAGAGAAGCAGTGAGAAGTATGAAAAATGGAAAGGCTGTAGGGCCCGATGGTATACCAGTTGAAGTATGGAAGATTTTGGAAGAGGATGGGTATATGTGGTTAACTTTATTCTTCGATAAGCTGCTGCGCGACGAAGTAATCCCCAATGAATGGTGCAATAGTACGTTAGTGCCCATTTTTAAAAATAAAGGGGACGTTCAGGACTGCGGTAGTTATCGAGGAATAAAGCTTATGTCACACAGTATGAAATTGTGGGAAAAAGTGATTGAGAAACGCGGTTGCGAGAAGAAAGTGAGATCACCCAAAACCAGTTCGGATTTATGTCGGGCCGCGGGGCAATGGATGCCATGTTTGCACTGCGCCAACTGTGCGAAAAATATCGTGGTGCACATAAAAACTTGCACATGGTATTCGTGGACCTCGAGAAGGCCTATGACAGAATACCGAGAACAGTTTTGTGGTGGGTACTGAAAGAAAAAGGTGTGCCTGTTAAGTATGTTAGGTTAATCTGTGCCATGTACCGACAATCTAGGTCGTACGTGAAATCAGCGGCTGGAGACTCCGACGAGTACAGTGTCGAAGTAGGTCTGCACCAAGGGTCGGCGTTAAGTCCTTACCTCTTCCTGTTGATAATGGATGCATTAACATCGGAGGTACGGGAAGAGGCACCCTGGTGCATGCTATTCGCTGATGACATTGTTCTTGTCGGAAAAGAGGGCCTTGAGGTACAAAGCATGCTGGCAAAGTGGCGCTGTAAATTGGAGAATGTAGGCTTGAAAAATAGCAGACCAAAAACAGAATACATGTTCTGCGATTTCGGCGGTCTCTCCAATTTTACACCCATAACTCTAGATGGAGTACCTATCCCAGTATGCTCGAACTTTCGATACCTCGGTTCTCTTATCCAAAGCGATGGCGACCTGGATCGTGCGGTGAAGCACAGAATTGATGTGGGATGGATGAAATGGCGGCAGGTCACGGGTACAACATGCGACCCCAAAGTACCCCTTAAATTAAAGGGCCAAATATATAAACGCCTAATAAGACCTGCTGTACTGTATGGATCAGCATGTTGGGCGACAAAAGCGACGGATGAGAGACGACTATATGTAGCGGAGATGCGAATGTTGAGATGGATGTGTGGTGTGACAAGAATTGATAAAATAAGGAATGAACATATAAGAGAAGTTTGAAAGTTGCGCCAGTGACGGAAAAATTAAGGAGTGAAAGATTGACATGGTATGGACATGTTGTGAGGAAAGCTTTAAGTATGAATGTTGAAGGCTTAAGGGGTAAGGGAAGACCGAAGAAAAGATGGATGAACTGCGTGAAACATGACATGGATAGACAAGGAGTGACCACAGAGATGACGTCTGATAGAGTTGTATGGAAGAAGACATATTGCGTCGACCCCAAATAAATTGGGATAAGAGCAGGTTGATGATGATATAGTTTATAAAAACCTCATGACTGATTTAAATAAACAATTAGAATAATAATTAGTACATTGTCACACGATGACCTATCCCACCAGTCACAATTAAAAAAAAGTTATTGATTACATGTATTCTATCATTCTAATTACTAATAAAAACGGAAGTATATAGAATAAATTTTACATTAAAAAAAAATATTCAAAAGTTAAGTGATCGAACTAAAATTAGTATTTAAGAACTCCATGGTAAGAAAGAGTAATTTTTCGATGTTCCACCAGTCACGTTCAATCTAATAATGATTATAAAGAGCCCAGAAAAACTTTGGTTATTTTTTTAACGGAATATTGTACATCAATTATTCACCTATGTTTTAAAACACATTTTACTATTTTATGAGTTTCGACGAAATAATCATAGCTTCATCATCATTTCAGCCTATTGCCGTCCACTGCTGAACGTAGGCCTCCCTCATTTTACGCCACAGAGTGCGGTCCTGTGCCGCCTGTATCCAACGACGCCCAGCAACCTTCACTAGGTCGTCTGTCCACCTAGTGGGGGGGCGTCCCACACTGCGTCGTCCGGTACGTGGTCGCCACTCTAGAACCTTTCTTCCCCAGCGATTGTCGGTTCTTCGAGCGATGTGGCCTGCCCATTGCCACTTCAGCGTGCTAATTCTTCGTGCTATGTCGGTTACACCCGTTCGTCTGCGGATTTCCGTATTTCGGATTCTATCTCGCAGAGAAATCCCGAGCATAGCCCGCTCCATAGCACGCTGAGCGACTTTGAGCCTGGTTATGAGGCCTACATTTAGGGACCACGTTTCCGTGCCGTAAGTCATCACTGGTAACACACACTGGTCATAGACCTGTGTTTTCAAACACTGAGGTATGTTGGATGAGAAGATCTTCTTAAGTTTCCCGAACGCTGCCCAACCGAGTTGGATTCGTCGGCTGACCTCTTTCTCGAAATTGGATCTACCTAACTGGACTGTTTGTCCAAGGTAAACATAATGATCGACAATTTCGAGAATCGCATTGCCAACTAGGACCGGTACAGGAATGACATGGGCATTTGACATGACTTTCGTCTTGTCCATGTTCATTCGTAAACCCACTAGTTGGGATACCCTGCTGAGATCGTTGAGCATGGTGCCCAGGTCCTCCATGGATTCTGCCATGACGACAATATCGTCTGCGAATCGAAGGTGAGTGATGTATTCGCCATTGATGTTGATGCCGAGTCCGGTCCAGTCTAAAAGCTTAAAGACATCTTCCAGTGCAGTGGTGAACAGTTTCGGAGAGATGACGTCTCCCTGTCTCACGCCTTTCTGCAACTGGATCGGTTTCGTACTCTTATCCCGAATACGGACTGACATTGTGGCGTTCCTATACAAACACTTCAGCACTTCGATATAACGATCTCAAAACGAATCATAGCTTACAGTTAGTTTAATTACGGAGTCAAATGTCCTACCAGTCACAATGGAATGGCTCAGATGTCCCTTCAGAAATATGTGATGCGGAAATTGATTGTTATATGGAACATTCTTTTACAAGTCGAACATTTTTTGGTTTGACAATTTTGATTGGTCCTATTTTTTTAATCTATAGGTACTGAACATAAACAAACATATATATACAAGGTTGGAAATGGCCTTTTGTTCATAAATAAAGGTAGCAAAGTACTATTTTCCAGTTTGTATCCGAAATTCGAAAAATCTAATGTTTCATATTGGTGAGGTAAGCGACGCATACTTGTGAGCGCGCGAAATTGATAATTAAAAAACAGGTATAATCAATGAATTTTTAAAAAATTCTATTAAGAATGTTATTAACTATTGTATAAGGAATTAAAAAAAATATTATTTCTATTTTTTATTTTTAATATATTTTTCATGGGTCAAAAGTACCCAAATATGAGATTTATTGAACCTTTAAAAATTTATATCTCTAAAAATATTAACTTTATCGTGAAAAGTCATAGGACCTTTTTTATTTATATTTTAATAAAGAATATAAAAAAAATGTCCGGTTGAAAAATAACAACTCCTTGCAATTGTTTAAACAATTTCGGTTTAAACAATATGGCACGGGGTTGCCCCATGGCAACATGCATTTATATCATCAGTAGGGCAATTTGAAGGGTATCGCATAAAAAAATTGAGGTGGAATAGTTTTCGGTACTCATGCGCCGATTCCTCCTGGACTATGTATACAGTGTTATAACATTATTATTATTTATATTATAATTTTAATTCATGTTTATTTTTATTTCATTATAATATTATTTATTATATTTTTATTTATATTAATATTAATTTTGATGTTTCACATCTGCCAGCTGTCACGTGACAGCTGTTTTTATTATAGCTATAAGCTCTAAATAAGAACGAGCCGGTTCGGTTAGTAACAATATGCTAGCTCGTGCAAACGATTGGGTGGCGAAATGTAAATATTTCACTTAACTCATAGGCGAATTATAATTGCCAACAACTGGTACAACTACCCTATATAAATAGAAAAAAATAAATAAATTTGCAATGGGCACCTTTTAGTTTAGATATTGCAAATATATACGTAGGTAAGTGTCAACTACGAATCCACAGTACCAAATACCACTCTGGGGTTTCAAAATTTGAGATAGTGGATAGGGACTGAATATACCGAAGTGACGGAGGTATACTCTTTGTCATCAAATCTATCTTTTATCTTTGGGTTTCTTGCTCTAGAGTCTAGAGAGACAAATTAATTGCTTATAAAATATCCAGTTGAAAAATTTTTTTTTAAGACTACACTAAGGAAATAATCCTTATATAGCGGGGAACTTTATAAACATATGTATGTTTGTCGACGGGCGACGGGCACAAATTACGCCCAGGCTCAGAATACCTAACAGTTTGTGGATGACACAAAGTATTGTCCCGCACGGAAATCGAACAAGCGACACTTGACGCGGTAGACCGGTACCATACCCACTACGCCATGTGTGCAGTCGTATTAAAAAAGATATTTGAGTTTTATTAGTTCATGTAAGCGTTTAGCTTTGTTTTTTCACCAATCTCCTCTTTTTGACTTATTCACTTTATTTCCCATTTAGAAAAAAGTAAAACAATGAAAATTATCTTGATACGTTTACAAAATTGTTCGTATGCGCAAGCGACGCAACCTCCCCGTCCGATAGCCGAAGCAGCACTAAAGCGGATAGGGCCGACGGGTGGCGGCTCTAATTAAGGTGGACGATCCGCAGACGAATTTAGGTATTTCCTTCATATTATTAAAACAAATACACATTTTAAAAAAGTAAACAATACAAGTTATAGGAAACACGAAGTTTTATTAATGTTCAAAATTTTATAAAGTTTTGTGAAGTATTTACGCCGTACTGTGGGTTTATTTTTTCATTTAGAGGTAACTTTGGAATTTTTTTCTATCGAGGAAATTACAAGTGATCGTGTTGTTAAAACTTAGTAAGTACGTAGTAGTAGTAACTAATGTATAGAGTCAATCCTTAAATATCTTATATAAGAATTACACAACTAAAGCGTTGGAAATAACGAAATAGTAAGGCATCAAACGAACGCAATTTTGTTGTAATTTCCTCGATGCCCCCTTAAGTACACATGGGCCCGCTGGGACTAACATTTGAAATCGCTATAAAATTAAACTTTATAAAAACTTATACGAGCAAAATATGATAGTCATACCATACGTGGGACTCGAACCTAAACCTATTGGAGATGGTTCCAATCGACAAGTGTGAAGATTTCCAATAGGTATGAGTTCTGAGTGATAGTATTTGTGACAATCATTTTCCCTCGTAAACTAGTTTTTGTAAGTTATATTGAACACATTAAATGCTAAATATCTTTATGGCTGTCCTCTATCGTCATTCCCCTGCTCCTGCAGTCAACGCGATGTGTACTCGTACATATTGCAAGAGTTGTAGGACCGGCCGCGTGCCTGACGTCAACCCGATCGCTTTAATAAAGCTGTTAGTCGTCTTTTACGACACCCACGTGCAACCACATAGCAATATAGTTGTTCTCTAATCATCATTAAATCCTTGTGACTTGATATTGACCGTCTGATCGGAACGCAACATTGCCTAACTTTATGAAATTAGTAGTACCGACGACGGACGTCGGTTTGTAGGTGAAGGCAGCTTACTTTGTTTTTAAAAAGGCATTTGATACCGCTGACAATGACTGAGCTGCTACTAAGCCAGCGAGATCTACTGCACACCTCATTCACTGCAATTTTTCCCGAGTTACATATGAGTGATAAACAACAAACTACAGAGATTAATCGACGTGCGAATCCGAGCTTATTATTATTTATTACTTATTATGGGCTGAGCCAGGGTACCAACTTTGAGCCTCACTAGTACATAATTATAATAAACGATTTACCGCAAGTTTTAGACATGGTTTGTGTTTATAAATACCCGATACGAAACGAAAAATGATGTCACAAGCGGGGTTCGAACCCGCACCTATTGGGAATCCGGCCCAACCGTCATTTTTCGTTTCGTATCGGGTATTTATAAATAATTAAGCATATTAAATGCTAAAACAATTCAGTAATTTGAATGGTTTTTGTTTATTATCTTTAGTATTCAATAATGAGGTGGATTGTAAATGTTTGCAAAGTGACAGAGAGGTGGAACTGAGTCATTGCAATAAAATCTACTTCAACGTCTCCAAGTGTTCGTTTATACGTGCCACGCGCGCAGGTCCGCCTTCTTTTTGAGTACAAGTTGGACTTGACAACGAAGCAATGTCACGGTATTGCCTAATTTGGGACTATATAATAAATCAGGCACTATCGCATTTACTGCATTTAGTATAAACCCGTAAAGATATAACAGACGTAAGCAGTGGCTGTATGTCTAGAACCGTAAGGGCTGGAGCTAGGGGGGCATAATCTCAAAATTTTAGGCGCGGTAAAAAGATTAAAAAGGGCGGCTCGTGATGCCAAACGCGAATTCAAACATTGGATATAAACGATAGTAATAAATAAATAAAAATAAGCGTATGTGAGTGTGAGTGTGTGCGTGAGCGCGTGTGTGTTTTTTATTTAATTACCAAACAAAACATTATAAAGGAATGTAAACATAAAAGAATCATTTTTCGCTTCGTAATCGGGTTTTATAAATAACTAGCTGCCGCCCGCGACTTCGTCCGCGTGGAATGGTTACTTTGGGCTAACGTTAACTTCAACTCGCGAATTCGTTTACGTAAAAGGTGGAAATATTTTTAAATAATACATACGTTAAAGCTGTTTTAGGTACCTACATGACCCTTTTATTAGTAAGAGTAGAACATTAAACCTTAAGTAAAAGTATTGGGTATTATCTATACTTTCTATAGATATACCATATACAATGTATGTATATTATACATACATACATACACTTACGCCTATTTACGATTACACATACTTTTAATGTGTATGACATCGCTGTGTGGTAGCGGCTACGAATACTACCAATCCTCACTTTGCTTGTGGATGTCGTAAAAGACGACTAAGAGCCTTATAACGACTTGGGCCAACCCCATCTGATGCCGTTGGTCAACAATTACATTCCCAATGAGGGTTAACGTCTGGCAGGCGGCCGGTCATAAAACTATTGCCAATAACTTATATAATATGTACTATGAATGAAGAGTAGTTATTATATCGACCCCAAGTAATTGGGATAAGAGTAGGAGAATGATGATGATGATGACCTCTCGTGAACAAATCTCCAATTTGGTCCAGAAAAGTATGACGTGGTCTTCCCGTTGTATTCGTCCCATTCACGATTGCTTTATATGTTTGCTTCGTCAACCTCTGCCCACTCATTATTTCTTCCACTTCGTGTCCAACCCACCTCAGCATACCAGCGCTCTTTTATAACATTATACCTAATTTTATCTTTCAGACTTACTTCACACACGTTACGAAGAGCTGTCAGCTCTACAGCATTTATTCTATTTTCATGTCTTCTCCGCCAAATCTAACTTTCATTGCCATACATGAGGGCAGGCACTAATACTTCCTATACTTATTATTATTATTTAGGATGTGTAAAGCCGACGGAAGGTCATGAGAAGAAAACAAAACTAAAAATGTAGTGTGTGCAGAAGTACTTTGAAATAACATTAGTTAGAGTTTTTTTTTAATATACGATTATAAGACCCAGTATTTTTATCGTAAATGCGCGCCCAGTACTTGATCATTATTTTGCTGCGATGTTATTTTTAAACTGCGATATTCATTGAAATCAAATAATGTAAAGAGCAATTTTGTTTTAAATTAAATACTTGTGATGAATAACTCTTTTATTTGGATAAGGATTTATATTATGTTTATAAAAACACCTTCGAAAATATCACATTATTTTAAAACAAATTTGATTAGTATAGAAAAGGTTATAGTGAGCCAATCTTAAAAGATAGACATATGCTGTCGCGGACTTTTATTTAGAACTTTGAAAGGGGAACAATTATATAGTACATAATTTTTGCGCAACTTTAACCGTTTACGCAGCGGAAGCTCTCAAAAGGAAACAAAAACCCGATTTTTACACATTCATCATTGTTGCTCTGCTCCTATTGGTCGCAGCGTAATGTTGTATAGCCTAAAGCCTTCCTCTATAAATGGACTATCCAACAAAAAAAGAATTTTTCAAATCGGACCAGTAGTTCCTGAGATTAGCGCGTTTAAACAAACAAACAAACAAACAAACAAACTCTTGCGCTTTATAATATTAGTATAGATTAAGCATATTAAATGCTAAATTTCAGTAATTTAAATATAAAGGAATTTGAATATAGTGGCACTTAAACCTCTCGGATTTGTATGTGTCACTTTATAATCCATTCCCGGTAACAAACATAATATACAGAGTGGAAGGGGACCGCTCCCGAAAACAAAGACAGGTAACCCCACTAGTCCTACTTGTAATGATAGGCTAGAAAAAAAATCAATTCGGATGAGAAATAAAAATATTTTTCACAACGTATTTGAAGTTTTTTTCACGTTCCATCGTATTAGGACAGTGCCATGTAACGATAATTCTATAAAAAATACGTAACTTTACTCAGATGTGAAAAGACTCAATCTACATCGATCAGTTAATTAGTGATCGATGTCAATCTATTAAAAACTCACGAGCATATTTCAAGAGTTCAACGACCTCGCGTGGTGAAAAACATTTTTTTTCATCCGAATTTCTTTTTTTCTAGCCTATCATTACAAGTAGGACTAGTAGGGTCCCCTGTCTTTGTTTTCGGGAGCGGTCCCCTTCCACCCTGTATAATACATATATGCACGCGCATACACACGTATATACACATACATGCATACATGCCACACATTCTGCTACATTATACAACCATGAGTATTTGGGTAAGAAAAAGTAAGTCACAATTAAAAACTAAGCAATAAATATCATAGTATCTTCCCCACTATGGAGTCGATAAAAAAAGTTCTTTTAAAGAGTATCTAACATTGTTTATAGTAATCTTATTGCGAACGGAGGTAGGTAAAGAATTTATCAATCTTGGTATTAGGTATGCGCTCGTCCGTTCGCCGCAATAATTACTGGCTGTAGCAGTGATGCACTAACATCTGTTGTGCTGCTCGTCGTATTATATAACACGACTTGAGCATGATTCAATTTTTATTGTACTTGGATATTAAAAAAATGCTATTTCATGTACTCGGATATTTAAAAATTTCTCCTCAATCTTCTTTTTATTAAAACTTTCATCTCTTAATTTCCATAATTTAGCAACATTTTCGTTTAAACACGGCACGGGTTTTCTTAAAGATTTTTGGATAGACATCGTTTGTTTTGATTTGTTTAGGGCGTTACTGAACGCTACCTTGATATGTATAATTATAAATAGAGTGCGCAATAGTCAGGTTCAGTGTTTCGTTCCAGTTTACATTATTTAATTCGTTGTACAAGCATCTTTTATTATAATAAGTCTGTATTTGAAACCTCATGTATATTACGCCGATCGAACGATGAACGAGTCAAGCAAACAATAAGATCGCGGTGATCCGCCAGATCAGTAGCGACAGCGGCCGTGCACGGTGCTAACGTGTGGGATCGTGTAAATATATGGTCAATACACGATTTAGTGATTTGGTTACAACGTTTATCTATTCTAGTGAAGTCCGAAATACCACACGTCAACCCGCAACCGGACAGCATGTCTATGTGCATTGCCCTAATGGCTGTGTGGGATCTGAGATCGATGTTCATGTCCGCTACAACAACAACATCAGTGTTCGACAAAAAGCAGTTTATCGTTTGTTTCAGTTCTCTGATGAACATTGTTTTGCTTGACGATGGCGGTCTGTAGACAGCACACACAGCTATAGTGTCATTTTGTGAAGTTTTTATTAAACCACCTAGATATTCGAACGTATAAGTGTTTTTAATTTTTGGAGTGAATTGAAGGTAATTTTTAATGTAAATTACTATACCGCCTCCTTTACGTTTAGTGCGAAGTTGTGTGTACATTATATAGCGCGCCATTAGGAATAGGCTCGATACTTCGTCAGTGAGTCCTACCTCCGGCAAAACAACTAGGTCTATAGGTTGTGATGACGAGTCGATAATTTGAACTAATTTGGAGAAATTTTTGAGCATCGATCTTATGTTTATATGGATACATAATTAGGTCAAAAAAAATGTTTACATCACCGAAAATGCCGATTTTCGTAACTTTTTTTCGGTTTTTTAAAGTTTTCTCGAAATTTTGAGGGTGTACGGGTTAATCCTCATATTCGAGGTTAATCCTCATATTCGGATACAGCGGGTCAAAATATATAAAAATATAGGGGTCTCGTCAAAAGTACAGAGACCTTCTTTTTTTTTTTGTGTGCCTGTGTTATTATTGAGGGTATTGAATTTTGATAAATAAAGTTATGATAAAATTTTAGATAAGCACAACGAGTTGTAAATACTATACATATAGGTATATATATTATATTTTGTTGTAACAATTTAATAAAGAATCAATATCGTGCATGGAGCAGAGAATGGCAATATTCTTACTATCATTCGCTAATTTAGCATATAATTTGCCTCGTTTGCACCATACATATCTGAAGGGGCCATTTGGTGATTTCAGACGTTGCTTCGATTGGTATAACAGTGTTTTCATTCGCTGAGTTAAAGCTTCGTGCACGTAGCTCTTTCCCGCTGTATTACCTGTAGGTATTGGAAGCTTAAAGTCACTAACAATAAATCTTTTTAATTTGGCTGCTGGGGCATTTCACGTGAAGCGGACAGGGGAAAATGTCAGGTTGTGGATATTGTTCATAATTGGGTCAATTGTACTTCCATATGACCTGAATAAATGTGTGTCTTTACTTTTAATTTTTTTTTGCCTACCTACGAATTTATGCGTGTACAAAGAACTATCAAAATTTGTGAAACTGATTTTTGGATAGCTATTATTGAAGTTAACCAGATACAGGTGAACTATAAATAAATAATGTTTATTTGAGAATTTTATTTGATTTTATTGGCAATTAATTGAAATTTAAAAAAAAAATATTTTTTTCATGTATGCGCGTGCTGACGCCGACACTGAGCTTATTGTCTGTGACACTGCACACTATGACGGTGCAGATGCAGAACGCCAACGGTTTTTAAGCGGAGGTTTTTTGGTGATACGTGCGCTGCGAGGTACTTAACGGAAGCGTGTCAAACTGTCGGCCAGAATCTAAGCGCCGGCGCACGAACTTAAGCGGAATTACACGACCGTCACACGTCGCGATCTTTGGCGCGAACAGCGCCCATCCCCATTTACCCCTATCCCTTCCTACTCATTGCCACTAGTTCTCGCACCGAGGTGCGTGTGTGTTCTATACACACTACTGCTGACATCACAACTGTTGTCACGCTGTACGTGTGTGTGCAGGTGTCGTGGGTGCGGTCGCGCGACCTGCAGATACTGTCGCACGCCGGCTTCGTGTTCACGGCGGACGTGCGCGTCTCCGCCGCCGCCGCGGGCGCGCGACAAGCCCTGCGCATAGAGCGGCTGCGCGGCACTGACGCGGGCCGGTACGAGTGTCAGGTCAACACTGAGCCCAAACTGAGTCTATTCTTCAACCTGACCGTGGTCGACGAGCCGGTGCCCGCCGTGCTCGTGACCGCGGTGGACGGCGGCGAGGCGGCTGGCGCGCTCGGCGGCGCCGCCACGCTGACGTGCGAGGCACGCTATGAGCCGCCACCGCGGCTGCTCCCGATGCCGCCGCTCGAGCTGCAGTGGCAGCGACGCGGCGCGGCGCTGCGGCTGGCGGGCGCGCGCGGCGTGGCCCTCGACACCGAGCGGTGGCCGGCGCGGCTCGTGTCGCGGCTGACGCTCGCCGAGCTGCGCGCCGACGACGCCGGCGAGTACGTGTGCGCCGTGGGCGAGCGCGCCGCCTCGGTGCTGCTGCGCGTCCTGCCGCATGGTGAGCTCTAATATACACGCGCTCGCGCACATAAACCAAATGATTTGTTAAATAGGTATTATAAGAAAATTAGATTTTTGTTTAACCATTTGTCTTTCTGTCTACAATGTGCGCCCGGCGCAGCGCGCAGCGAGCGGTCAGCCGGGAACTGCACCATTTATATGGTGTGTTCAAAAAGTAAGGTGAATTATCAAATTTGGCAAGCGACGTACAATTCGACGTTCAGTAGCGAACAGTTATCAATAACGAATAGTCGTGTTGTATAAGTTTATTTAAACTTACCTACAATCCTTACTTCCTTACTAATATTATAAATGCGAAAGTAATTATGTCTATCTGTCTGTCGCTCTTTCACGCCAAAACTACTGAACCGATCTAAATGAAATTTGGTACACAGATAGTCTAGAGCCTGATAAATAGTGTTGCCCAAATGCAAGAACAAGACGAGACTTAGCCAGTCTTGGTCTTGGTCTTGCGCCAATACACCTGGTCTTGGTCTTGGTCTTGCGCTCCCAGTCTTGGTCTTGGTCTTGGTCTTGCAGCAAGAGTCTTGCAAGTCTTGCAATTACCTATTAGTCTATTACTATTTATTAAAGTTTACTTTAAATCTTAGAAAAACGTATTAGAATTGAAACATTGTGAGCTTGAATTAACATAGCCATAGTAAAGATCAAGCAGATTAATAAATAACTGAGGATTTGATAAGAAATTCGAAAAATCAACTGACCTATATGTCGTTTTCCATGGAAGTAACTGTTTCTTAATAAACATTTATGATTTATAAGCTTACATTTGCTAAAACATGTAAAAAACAAATTAATTACAATAACTCGACTGTATTTTAAAGAACAATATCTGTCTAGAAAGAGATTGAACCCTCAACTTATATGAAATTTAATAAAAGAGTTTTACGATTTATCATTTATTTCAATAAAAAATAAAATACAACACAAATCAAACATAACAGTACACAACAGCTTTATCATTAGGTTATGTTACTTTATATCAATTCTTTTGACCAAGAATTAATACAAAATAACCATCTGGCTGACTCATCACTTAACCTATTTCTATGTTTTCTAATTACTAATGATGCTTTAGAAAATAATCTCTCGGCAGGTACTGAAGTTGCAGGTATTGAGAGAAAATCACGGGCCATCTTCGATAAAGTCGGATACTCTGTCTCATGCGTCCTCCACCAATCTAAAATGTCTTCCGAGCTGACAGTTCTTGGTTTTCTCAGGTACTCCTCCAACTCGTCTATCACTAAGCCTTGAAGACAAGATCCAGATGACGTCGAGGGACATTCATAGAGTTTATCAAAGTCTATTACGTCTTCATCTTCATCACATACTTTATTTTCTTTTTTTGGTAATTCCAGAGATTTGTTCAGTGAGTGTAGACTTTTATATTATTCATAAAGTTCATTGAACTTGCGCAGACTTTCTGTTTTAAGTTGCTTCCCCCACATTGTCAGGTCAAAAGTCTGAGCCTTATGCCTTGGGTCTAAAATTAAAGAAGTACAATAAATCCAGTTGCTCTTCTTATAATGTTTAAGCATTTTGTCTCGAGCTGCTTGGAAAGCTAGAATGAGCCTTTCATCCACTTCAGATCGATTAGGTTTCTCATCTAACTGTTTTACTATGGATTCAATTTTATCTAGCAAGAGATTGAATGATACAATGACTAGCGGTAATGTAACATATTTGTCTCCACCAAGTTTTGTACTTAAAAGTTTAAAGTTTATTAGAAATTTATGTAATTTTTCGAGTACCTGCCATTCACTAGCTGTGATTTGAAAATCATTCAATTCGGTGACAGAACTGCACAATATGTTAATGCCCGCTCTCACTTTTAAACCAAATCCAATCATATCATGTGTGGAATTCCATCTCGTTGGACAGTCAAGAATGGCATTTAGATTTGATGGCACGCCAGCTGCTTCACAAGCAGACTGAAACTTCTTCTTCACTATCTCACTTCTTTTTATTTTACTGGAAATACTGCGTAACTTTGTTACAGATGTACGCGAGTCAGCAATATTTGGTGCATATTCTTCATCTTCCTCATCCTCAGTTTCGTCTGCATAGTCTTCATACTGCTGATCTTGCGCGTTAGTGTCAGACTCATAGTGTAATGCTAAGGTCTTTAATAAATCTTGTACACCAAGGTTTAAAATATGAGCAAAGCACCGGAAATGTTGATTGTCTGAATCAAAGTGTGGCGGCAGCTGTTTGCCCAGTTCATACATAAATTTGGTATTTGCAGTTGCGTTGTCGACCGTGATACCTTGTATTTTATCAATTATGTCATATTCCAATAAACATTCATGGAAAATCGTTGCAATATCTTCCCCAGTATGTCGACCGCGTGATGGTATAAAATCAAGAACTACAGATCGATACTTCCATTCGTTGTCTATATAATGCATAGTAACCCCGTAGTAACTCCTACCAGCAATTGACGTCCACCCATCAATAGTAAACGACATTTTAAATGATAATTGTTGAAGTCGTTCCTTGAGGTTCAATTGGAGCTCTTCAAATCGCTCTTTGACTTTCCTTCTAAGTGTAGACCTTTTAGGAAACACCATATTAGGGCAAATACGTCGAAAATATACTTGTGTAGCTTCGTCATCGAAAAATGAGAAGGGAAGATATTTTTTCACCACCCAATCAACTGTAGCTGTCGTGATGTTGTCACTGCTGTTTTCCGACTGAAATAAAACAATAAATCTTGTGTTATTATTTAAAACATACTAGGTTTGAGCGTTTAGGAGGAGGAGGTTTGTTGTTGTTAAATCGAGAAAATTGTTAAATTGACATTTGTTATATTACCAAAATAAAGTACTTAGTTGTTACTGGCCGATTATGAAAACAAATGAAAATATGGGTGTTTATAAAAAATATTTAAGACGATAATTACATACTTAATATGTCGCACCCCTAGATGAAAACACCACTAACTCAAAAATACTTACGTAAGTTAATGGCGTTTTTGAAAGTATCGCATGAATAGCTACGCGGAGTTAAAATTCCCGTAGCGACAACTTCGACCATTGTTAAAAAAATATTCTTACCTGTCCACTTCTTCCAGCGGTTACTAAAAAGCTTGTGATATCTCCACTTAATTTTGGTTTAACAGGAAGAAATATTTGTGATTCCTTTTTGTGGAAAGATATTAGATGTTTCCTTAAGCCTGAAGTGTTTCTGTTTTTCATTTTTATTTCAATCTTTTTATGTTGGCACAATTTACACAAGGCTGTTTGGGATGCATGAATTATTTCGAAAAACTCCTCAAATTTGCTTTTGGGTCTTTTAGATCTGTGACTCAAACTCTCGTTACTCGGACTAGAATAATTTGAATCTTCGTCACTCATATTAAATTGTACACGTGATACGTTTTTAGAAAACAACAAGAATTAGTAAAAACAATTATTAAGTTAGACTCGAAGCACAGCTCAATTGGAAATGACTGGAATTAAAATAATTCCTTTATTTATAGTACGTTTCCTTG
Organism: Lymantria monacha; assembly: GCA_905163515.2. Taxonomy (NCBI): domain Eukaryota; kingdom Metazoa; phylum Arthropoda; class Insecta; order Lepidoptera; family Erebidae; genus Lymantria; species Lymantria monacha. The sequence continues at coordinate 208,109 of LR991097.1, forward strand.
CTTTCTACCGCGCCGCCTCGCCACGTGCCAGCTCTATTAAAAGGATGCCGCCGCAAATCAAACGATGCCGCGTGCGGCGTACAAACACAGATTATTACCTACTTGTACAGACGCGACGCGCGAATAAAATATATGTAAAGAATTAGTGCCAATCACTATTCTTTACATATAAGTGAATGTTTTGGCGTACATCTATACTTATCTATACTAATATTATAAAGCTGAAGAGTTTGTTTGTATGTTTGATGACAGAAGTTTTAAAATAAATAAATAAATCCTGAACGTCACTATACCTCCAAAGTTACTATTCCTCGTGGACGAAGTCGCGGGCACTGCTAGTAAATACTTTCTCTCATCATCTCTCTCAGAGATATTCGGGCTGGTAAGCAATACAAAACTCTTATCGCAGGCTTTTTATTTTATTAGTAGGTAAGTACCTACGCTTTTTATATTATTTTATTAGTTTTGTAGAATTTTTTTACACGTTTCAAGTATATTTAAAAGTGGCTACAATATTTATCAAACGGGTGATATTTGAACACTTTTTTGCTATTTTTTCTTGTAAAAACTTAAGAAATATAATGACTAAATGTACAATAATAGTACCTAAGTAATTAGTTTAAAACCATATAATCAATATTATAATATATACTTAGTAGAATAAATTATTATGACATCTACTACCTATCCTTAACATTTTTTCCTATCATAATACTACTTGCGTGATCAGTATAATGTATTCATTTTCATTCTAAGCACTCTGAAACTTATTTATTCTTTGGAACACCTGTAGGTACTCTTAAAATTCGAAATTATTTTGCATGAGTATACCTACGCCCGGTGGCGGCAATCAAATAGTGTCAAATGTTGTGATTTCGGCGCGGCGGCAACGATTGTTGTATATGATTTCAAAAGAAGCCGCCGGCGCGTGTATCATAACCATGTACTTTCGAAAAGCGGCAAATTTCTTTGAGAAGTAAGTACAAAACCTTTGATGCCGCATTATCAAAGTGCCGATGGTTAAAACATAACTATGCATGCACTCAGTTTGATTTTAATGGATATTTTTTTATTCGCTATGTAGTTATGTTTATGGTATTAGTCGTAATGCGCATAGGTCCAGTTTTTAATATTCTTTGATACAGTTTTTTGCGTCTCATAGAATTCCTAAGCGTACCTATACACCGAACTGTTACACCTAACTACTCCGTGAAATAGCGCTAAGTCCTAGCTGCAAGACGCAAGAGTCTTGCAGGCTTAGTCTTGTTCTTGCTCAAGTCTTGCACGGTCAGTCTTGGTCTTGGTCTTGCTAAAAATACGCGGTCTTATTCTTGGTCTTGGTCTTGCAAAAACGCAAGAACAAGACCAAGACTGCAAGACCAAGACTGAATTTGGGCAACACTACTGATAAAGCACATAGGCTACTTTTTAATGCAAAAAAGGGTTGTAAAGGGGGATGAAAAGTTGTAAGTATCGTCATTTTTAAAGTCGGAAGATTGAAACTTATCTTTAGGCTATTGACTAGATATAAATAAATATAACATTAATATTTTGCAAAAAAATTACCTTTAAGGATTAAAATAAAAATAGGAGAAGAAAAGTTTTGGAAAATTAACCTTTTACGCAGCATGCGTATGCAGAAGCTAGAGGGAAATAAAAAATGTGTAAAGTGTAAAAGACTATTACTAAAAAATCTCCTGGTTTGGAATGCAGCCGGTGCGATAAAGTAATACATGCCGATACTGTGTGTTGTTCTAAACTTTCCAATAAACAGTTGAATACTCTGCGAAACTCGATCGGTGTTGAATAGAGCTGTGAAGGCTGCATGGAAATCTCACACGTAGATCATATTTTATGATTCCTGACGATGACGAGGAAGGCTCCACTGGAACTATGCAACTCCTCGATACCAAAAACCTTATCCAGGATGTTACTAAGGAGCTGAAAAAAGCTTTTCGGAAGGAGATTATCAGCCTCGAGTCAACACTGGAGTTCGTTAGCGATCAAATCACTAACATGGAACAGTCCTTAAAAAAATAAGAGTCGCTAATTAAAGAACTTGAGAATAAAAATAATGATCTATTAAATAAAATCTTGAACTTAGAGTGACCGTTTTAGAGCAAGGTATGAATAATTTTGAACAGGAAACACTATCGTCTACAATGGAGGTGGCCGGTCTACCAGAGACGAGCTCTAAGCTGAATATGAAAACCGGTGATATCGAGTCCAGTCAACGCTTGCCTGGTTCTAAGGATAGGCCGGGGTCAGTACTAGTACAAATGAAAACAAAGGATTCTCAACACCAATGGTTTGGCGCTAGCAAAAAAAATGTATTAGAGTTGGCATGCTTCTTCCTGCCAGTCATAAGGATAAAGCTGAAAATCGTGTGTATATAATACAAGCTTTAACTAAAAGCCTCAAAACCCTTTTGTATAATGCTAAGAGAGAGAGTTAGGGCAGAATTATCAATTTGTTTGGTGTAAAGACGGCAAAATTGTAAGGGAAAACCTGGTAGGAAAATTTACCATATACGTTTTATGCAAGATATAATCCACCTATAAAATTAATAACGTTAGTACAATAGACCCTCCTCACTTTTTGTAATTTTTAATTTTATTTACTAATTTTCTTAATTTTTATACATTGTAATTGATGGATAAGCATATTAGAGAATTAAATAACTGTAGTTCAATTAATAAATATTTTCAACTAATACAACCGGGTAGTAATATAAATCTCTCATGTATTCCTATAAACATTATATAAAAAGCTTTACAAACTATTCATAGCTGTACTTATCACTTAGATGTTATTGTAATTACTGAGGTTGGTATTTCAGATGCAATTGTTAACTTGTATAGTATACCTGGGTATAAAATGTACTTCCAACTGCGTACTAATAATAGAGGCGGGTGCATTATACTTTACGTCAAAAGCTATACTAAATTCACAATTATCCAGCAGAAGACAAAATCCGAGAACGGCTGACGATGGCAAGCTAGCCGCAATCGGACATAGAAGAATGCTGGAGAATATTAAAAGAGATTATGGTAGATACAGCGCAAGAAGTATGTGGAAGCTCAAGGAAGCATAGAAAAACAAATGGCTTGGTGGGATGCGGAAGTGGCAGCTTCCGTAGAACAAAAGAAGAAAGCGTGGCTGGACTATGTCTCTTCTTTGAATCTGAATGACAGTATGACTGAACAGAAGAAAGAAATATATCGGCAATGTAAGAATGACACCAAGGCCTTAGTGAAAGAGAAACGTGATAGAGCAAATATGAGTGCAGACGATAGGCTGACTAAAAACTTCGAGGGTAACACCAAACTCTTTTGGAGGGAGGTGAAGAAGTTTCGGGGTGGTTGGTCAGCCTTCAGAATGAATAAAATAAAGTCTAAAGGTGGAGACATTCTTACACACACACAAGACGTGTTAAGGCGATGGAGTGAATATTTTGGCAATATGTATGTGGATACTCGGATTGGCGCCGGTGTTGCTTGTGGTCTAGTAGATCAACATTCGGCACCGGCGTCCTCCGATGGCATCAGTATGGATGAAGTTGAATGGTTGATATGGTATCTGCCGAGATGATCAAGTTTGGCGGCTCCTGTGTCTGGGAGGCGTTCCTGTTGCTCCTCAATTTAGGTTGGAGCTCGGGAATGGTTCCCAGAGACTGGAATAGCGCAGTCATCGTGCTTTTGTTTAAAAACAAGGGTTCACGTTATGACTGCGCAAATTACAGAGCCATAAGCTTGACCAGTTTGGCAGCAAAAGTGTATGCTAAAATTATTGAAAGGAGAATGAGGATGGTGTCCGATGGTTTACTGTGTGAGGCACAAGGAGGTTTCAGGAGTAGAAGGGGATGCATGGATCAAGTGTTCTCTCTGCGCAACATTGTGGAGAAGCATCTGGCTCCAGATCAGAGGATTTTCTGCAGTTTTGTGGATCTGGAGAGAACATTTGACACGGTTGTACGAAAGGAACTTTGGGACATTTTACCGGAGTATGGTATTAACGGTAAACTGCTGCAAGCTGTGCAGTCCAGTTATATGGGCTGTGGAGCTTGTGTGCGGCTGGATGATGAAATGTCGCCTTGGTTTGACGTCAATATCGGCGTTAGGCAGGGGTGCGTTCTATCAGCCAGGCTGTTTATCATATATCTGGATAAATGTCTCCAAACGTTGAACGATGTGAATGTGGGAGTCCAAATAGGTGACTCAGTGGTCAGTGCTCTGCTCTATGCAGATGATACAGATCCTGCTGGCACAGTCAGCGACTGACCTGCAGACATTAGTCGACACAATGACAGTAGATTGTAAGAAAAGTGGTCTACGCATGAATGTGAGCAAAACCAAAATAATGGTCTTTGAAAGAGATGAAGCCACAACAGATGTAAGAGTAAAAATAGATGATGTACTAGAGCAAGTGGATGAATTTGTATATCTTGGATGTGGTTTTAGCCGAAATGGAAGGTACACCACTGATATAGAGCGAAGAGTGAATGCGGGAAATAGAGTGAACGGAGCGTTGGGAAAACTTCTCGGTAGCCACCACCTCAGCCAGAAGGCACGTGTAGCAATACATAACGCAGTGCTTGTCCCAACATTACTATATGGAAAATGAATGCGGTCGAAATGTTATGCCACCACCTCAGCCAGAAGGCACGTGTAGCAATACATAACGCACTGCTTGTCCCAACATTACTATATGGAAAATGAATGCGATCGAAATGCTATCTCTACGGAAAATCTATTAAGTTCAGCTGATCGACCGCATTCGCAACGACGACGTAAGAGAGCGAGTAAGTATGAAAGAGAGTATTGGTGTAAAGATGCGAAAGGGAATGCTCCGATGGTTCGGATATGTGGAAAGAATGCCGAACGAACGTCTGGTTAAGAAGATATACAATGCGAAAGTGGAAGGATGTAGGTACCGGGGCAGACCGAGACTCACCTACCTAGACCAGATTGGTCACGTACTGAAGGAAGGGGGAGTGAAGAGTCTCCCAAACCGGCGAGCGTGTATGAAGAGAATTATTAATGGTGAGGAAGCGAGTGAAGTATGCAAGGATAGAGTTCTCTGGCACTCTGTTCTCTCTGCCTAACCTGCAAGGAATATGGCGTGATGATATGTTTCCATGGTTGCCATGCCATGCCATGCCCCGACAAATCCATACGGGGCAACAAAAGAGGCGGCGCGCAACCCCATGGACCCACCCTGCAAACACCTCTCTTCGCCGTGCGAGCGGACCACCGGTACCCGATCTTTGTCTTCGGTAACCCGCCCAGCGGTTTACCCTCTCGGGTTCCTCTCTCGTCGACGCCTCGACGGCGAAAGCTGTCGCTCTCACGCGGTGGCCTCACGTCGGGTGATCAGACAATTCCCCGGTCCAATCACCGGCAGCCTCGGTTAGGGCGGCATCAGGCGCAAATCCTCGCGCCTGCGCCGCCTCGGCCGCGGGCGGCGGCCTGGGTCACGGGAATCCTCCCGGGCCCATTCCGCCGCCTCCTTCTGCGAGATGACAGCCTCGCAGAAGGCAGCGACCGCGTCCCAATTCCTGACGCTGTCGACCATCGCTCGCGCAACAGCCGGCAGCGTCAGGTCGGCACCGATGATAGCGATGAGGTCACGGCGCTGCCCGTCCCAGCTCGGACACACTTCGAGCGTATGTTGCGCCGTGTCCTCGTCACTACTGCAATGGTGGCAGGACGGAGTCCACTCCCTCCACACTACCGTGTGCAGGTACTTGCCGAAGCATCCATGCCTCGACAAGACCTGCACCAACCGGAAAGAGAGCACTCCGTGCCGCCGCTCCTCCATCAGTACGGGCCGGAGGGCCTCAACGGTAACAACACCGTGTCTAAGCCTCTCCAGCCGCGTAACCGAACGGGCGATGACGTCTCGGCGGGCGTCCTCGCGCCAGGTGTCTATCTCATTAAACGATGAGGAGCCACCCTCTTCGCGCACTGAGGTTACCCGCCGGTAGAGGTCGGAGAGCATCTCCGCCTTTAGGTTCCACGGGGGTGTCCCGGCCAATAGGCATGCCGCCTCGGTTGACACCGTGCGGTACCCGCGAATGGCTCTGACCGCCATGACTCGCTGTGGCCTCCACAGTACAGCCCTGAGCTGGGCGTTCAGAGCCCTCGCCCACACGGGTGCGCCGTACATGGCCATTAAGCGCATCACCTGTCCTGCCCCGGGCTGTGACGAGCGTGTCGTCAGCATAGCATATCACGCTCAGCCCGGGGGGGAGGCTCCCTCTCAACGCCCAGTCGCAACCGATGTCCCACAGAGTCGGCAGCAATACCGACCCCTGCGGAACACCGCACGACATGGGCGTCCGCACAATGTCCCTTGCGGGACTCGCGCAGAGGACACTACGCCCCTCCAAATAGTCTGCCACCAGCCGCCTCAGGCACAAGGGCACTCCATGGAATCGGAGCGCCTCCCTGATGCAGCTGAATGGCAGACTATTGAATGCGTTGGCGATGTCCAACGACACCGCCAACAGCACTCCTCTGCCGGCGATAGCCTCCGCGGCCGTCTGCCTCAGGCGTAGCAGGGCCTCCATGGTCGAACGCCCCCTTCGAAAGCCGAATTGAGCGTCCGACAGATCGGGCCCCACCTCTTCCAGGTGTCGGACGATGCGGACAGCGAGGACACGCTCCAGCAGCTTACCCACATCGTCCAGAAGCACTATGGGCCTGTAGGCCGACGGCGAATCCGGGGGCTGTCCCGGCTTTCGCAGGAGAACCAACCTCCCCTCCTTCCAGCATTCAGGGAGCTGTCCAGACGTCAAACAGGCGTTGTACAGTTGCCTGAGGCGAGGTCCCAGGTGCTCGAGGAGTAACGTCAACACCCGGACTGGAATTCCGTCCGGGCCAGGGGCCGTGGTGGCGGAACGAATCTTCGCCACAGCCGCCCTTCTTCTACTTCTGACTCCGTCACGGGCGGAACACTCTCGTCGGCCACCCGGTCGTGAACTGGCGAAGCCATGACCGGGGGCGTGTGCTCCGACTGCCGCGGGAAAAGCTTCTCGACCACCCTACAGAGGAAGTCGGGCTAGAGGGTCTCGGCGAGGGGGGGGGCCCTGTGCGCGAAGCTTGTTCAGCGACGCGCAATACGGGTGACTCCAGGGGTCACGGTCGAGACCGTCCAGCATCTCCTGCCAACTCGCGTCCTTGGCGGACTGGATGGCCAGTCGAAAGGCAGTCCGCGCACTGCGGTACGCCTCATACAGCTGGCCCTGCCGCTCAGCATCGCGGCGACGCCGCCAGCTGCGGGTATAGGACCTTCGGGCACTAATGCGCGCCGCACGAAGGTCCGCCAGTCTTGGGGACCACCAGTAGACCCCCTGCCTCGGAGGCAGACACCGTACCCTGGGCATGGCTGCATTGCATATCTGCGTTAACGCATCGCGAATGCGGCCAGCCTCAGCGTCCACTCCGTCCGCTGGGGGTGGTGAGGACAGCCACGTGTTCACGATGGCCGCCTCCACCAGTAGCTCCCTTTTCAGATGCCCCACAGCCCACCGCGGAAATGCGGGAGCTCGATCCGCCCTATGACCCCTGCTGGGGTCCCGGTGGGGGGTGACCTCTATCCGGATATGCCGGTGGTCCGACAGGATCTCCGCCTCCTCCAGGACACGACAGTTCTTCACTCGTAATGCGATAGCGGGGCTAGTGAACGACCAGTCCACTATCGACCCGCCCCGCTGCCGCACACACGTGTTCACTGAGCCTCTGTTTAGTATACAGAGGCCCAGTGACGCCGCCCACTCCACGACCGCCCGCCCGCGATCATCCGTCATAGAGGACCCCCACGCGGTGGATTTGGCGTTGAAGTCCCCCAGGACCAGGACGAGGCCCGGTGCCAATCGCCGTATCGAGGCCTCCAAGTTGGTAAGTGAGGCCCCGAAATTCATCAAATCCTGTTAGGAGAGAGGTAGACGCCGTAGAGCGTGACCCCTCCCCATTCCGGCGCGACAAATTCCTCGCCCCTATCCAAGAGGGACAGGGACGGGAAGTGCCGCTGCGTGGAGGTGACGATTGCCGCGGTTCCGTTCCGGCTGACCACCCATTTGGGGCGATCAGGCACGCAGTACGGTTCCGCGACTACGGCGCTACTAGCCCACGACGAGCCTACCACTGACTGAGCCGGCCAGTTGCCTGACCGATTCCACTGGGCACTGCACCCAGGCGGCACCTATGCCGCCCGGACCGGGCCGGATGACGCCAACCCGGACGGTGTCCAGGGGACACCCGGTTTTCTAGGCAATGGCCTCCCGGATGTCTTCCACCGTCACAAATAATAATAAGACTATAGAATACAGAAACTATTGTCATACAAAATTAAAGTGTTTACATTTTCCTATAGAGATAAGCGAGTGTGCCCAAGGTATACGTTCTAATGCTAATCACTACACACTAATAGATCGAATATATAGTAGCTTGATTAAAATAATGAAGGACGCTGCAGAGTTGACCTATGTAGGTAGTGAAAGAGTGAGTAATAGGAGGAAATATGTACCTGGCTGGAATAAATATGTCCGCAGCGCTCATGAGGAGGCTCGACTATGGTATCGAACATGGCTTTTACATAACAAACCTATAACCGGTTATATCTACAGTAATATGTTTAAATTTCGTAGCATATTTAAAAAGAAAATAAAATATTGTCAAGATAATACACAGCAAATAAAAATGGATATAATAGCTAAGAATCACTCAGTTAAAAAAGAAATAAAGTTTGGATCATTTTGGAAATCGACAAATAACTTAAACCCTAGATCGAGTCGCCCTGTGAGCGTAGCGGGTGTACATGACCTACCTAAAATAGCTAATACTTTTAGGAAACATTTTAAGGTCAACTCCTGTCTTGGCGGACAGACTCAGGTGTTCGAGGCTAAGGCAGTCTTAGGTGACATTACCGTCCGTTTCACTGAAAAAGAAGTAAGTTCGATAATATTCGGGATGAAAGAGGTAAGTCACCCGGCCACGATGGCCTTAGTATCGAGCACCTACAAACGCGTGTATATACCCCGAAATTTTGTGTCTTAAACAGACTGTCCAATACTATACTGACAGAAAAATGCCAATATAAGCCTGTTTTCTGGACTTATCCAGGGCTTTCGACCTCGTCAATTACAAAGTGTTGTGGTACAAGTTACAGCATGAAACTACATTGCCACCTGAAATAATAAACCTGTTTAGATATTGGTATAACAATCAACAAAACAGTGTCAAGTGGGAGAATGTGTCTTCGGATGTATATCGTTTGGAATGCGGGGTGAGACAGGGGGGGTCAAGCTCGCCACGTCTTTTTAATATTTCCATGAATCAGTTGATTGGTGAGCTCAACAACACTAACGTAGGATGTCATATTGACGGTGTGTGCATTAATAATATCAGTTACGCTGATGACATGGTGTTGTTGAGCCCACCCATCAGCGCTTTAAGACGCTTGCTGTCAGTTTGTGAAGTGTATGCGGAGGCTCAAGGACTCAGGTACAATACAAAAAAGTGTGAGATTTTAGTGTTTAAGGCTGATTCGATAGGTTATCATACTATACCAGAAATATCACTCTGCGGTTCGCCTCTACAAAGAGTTAGTTGTTTTAAGTACTTGGGTCATTGGGTTACCGAAGATCTAAGCGATAACAAGGACATAGATAGGGAGCGTAGGTCGTTGTGAGTGCGCTGTAACATGCTGGCCCGCAGGTTTGCTCGATGTACCGACGCAGTCAAGGTCACTTTATTTAAAGCTTTTTGCCAGTCATTTTATACGTGCAGCATGTGGACTAGATATAGCCTGCGCTCGTATAGCGACCTACGTGTGCAATACAATAATGCGCTCAGGGTGCTGTTGCGGCTGTCGTGGCGCTGCAGTGCGTCTACCATGTTCGCGGAAAAACGTATAGATGGTTTTAAAGCCATCATACGTAAAAGATGCGCCTCGCTACTCACGCGCGTCCGCGGCAGCAGCAACACTATCCTGGGTGTATTTATAGATTGATGGGCGTCTCCATTGCTGCGTCACTGGATGAAACTCCACACTTAAATTAATATTTAATGTATAGTAACACTAGCTTTAAGATTATTGTCACTAACACTATGGGCGTACGCCTGTAATAAATGAGTATTATTATTATTATTAAAACCGTCGCATCACTACCAGAAAAGTTGCTGAGGATGTCGGTATATCAGTTGGCTCGTGCCATGAAATTTTTTCGAACATTTTGGGCATGAGACGTGTGTCAGCGAAGTTAGTTCCGAAACTTGACCAAAAGAACCGTCGTATGAGCATCGCTCATGAGCTGCTGTCAGATGTCAATAATAATCCTGATTTGCTCAAAAGGTTCATAACTAGTGACGAATGACGAAACCAAAGCCCAATCGTCCCAATGGAAGAGAACACGTGAGCCAAGACCGCAAAAAAGCACACCAAATTCTATCAAATGTTAAAGTTTTTTTAACTGTTTGCTTTGATTACCGTGACGTGGTGCATCAGGAGTTTTCATCATATGGTCGAACGGTCAATTAGAAGTATTATCTTGAAGCGCCGCTTGCGAGAAGTAATACGAAAAAACGTCCGAAATTGTGGGAAAAAGAAAACAAAGCAGTCGTGAGGACTGGCGACAGAAGTGAAAACTTAAAATTATAAAAAAAAAGATTGTTTTTATAATGTTATTTCATTATACACCGTAGAATCTAATTGGCTGTTTTCCTGAAACGTATGTACTCAGACACGTTTACTGCGGCCAAATATCACCTGCGAATATCATAGCGGGCGGATCGCTACACGACAATAGTGCGCGGCGGCGCGGCGGTTTTTGAGTAAACAGAAATACCTATTATTATAGAAAAGCCTTTGTTTGAAAACAAAAATGCATAATACTCGCATCTGGAAATTCATAGTCCTTTGTTTTAATTGTGGTACCGTCATAGAAAGATACCGGCGACTCCGGCGTTTTGTGTAACAGCTGCAGCCATAATATTTTTTTGTAACAATTGACCATATGAAACATGGAACATTTTTCAATATATACAATAAGATTCTACAATAAAAACACTATAAAGCACACCGCATTTTTTAGTTACACCTTTTTAGATGTACCTACTAATTATCTTAAAAAAGTAAACACAAACGATTATTGCAAATATTTTTTAGAAATAATATAATTGTATATTTCGTTACAATAACATCAATTTCTATTTAAATAAGGTAAGCCGTATCTTATTTAAACTTAAGATCGGTAGATAGTCTTTATTTAACTATCATTACGAATTAAATGACATGTATTAATAATAAATTAATAGCAATAAAATACTTAACTAAAAAATATTAAGTACGTAACTTAATATTTTTTCTTAAGCACACCCTGCGCGCCGCACTAGTTTAGCGTAAAATAAGTACGCACGGTGTTTGATTTGCCGCGCGATGCAATGAAAACACGACAATGGTGATTTGACGCATCACGCGTTGTCTGCAGGAACGCGACAATTGTGTTTGGCCGCAGTGCACGTGTTAATCATTCTTAATATCCCCACATAACTAAAAACATAATACATTGAAAAAAAAAGTCTGATAAATAGACGTTCTTAAGTTTGTCTGATATGCAACGGTATTGTTCCCAACATGCCTACGACATAGCATTCGAATTAAATCGCAATAACAGGTAAACAGAGACTGACTTGCCACCATTTTACCACCATACAACTTGACACCGTAGCTGGTCTCTTCGATTGCCCCTTGAAACGTTTTGATCTTCAACTGTATGTAATCAACATTCATTTCTCTCACGTACGGGCAGGATATGGAAGGAACAACCTACTGCTGTGTTTCCCGAGTACCGTTTATGTAGAGTGCTTCCTTCACGTCAGGCAGCCGCCTGGCTGTGCCTGTGGCCTATTGTTAAGGTCCATTTATTGAGTCGTACTCGTAGCTACGCGCGTGTAACGAGTAGCACGTGAGTGCTAATGATATGTTCACATGTACGCAGAAGCGGCAGCGGGCGCGGAGGCGATGCAGCGCGACGAAGGAGCGGGCGGCGGCGCGCGGCACTCTACGGCTGTGAGCGCACTGGTAGCGCTGTGCACGGCGGTGGCGATGGTGATGGCGTGCGCGCGGTGACCCCCGCCGGCCCCGGAGACCCCTGTACATAGTGTAAATAGTGTACATAGTGGAGTGCGAAGCGACATACATTATATCGTACTGCGCACATACACATATACTTGTTTCAATGCCCTCATAACCGGCCACCCGCGCCCACCACGAGCGACGCTGTCGGCGTGTAGCGCACCGCACTCGACGGTAGCTAGTACGAGTATACGTTGGACACTCTTGTTGTTAGCCGCCATTGTAACAAGTAATGTACGAACGTACGAGTCACCGACACTGATGCACCACACGCTAGTGCTGCACAGTGACGGACCTCAGTGACGTCACAACTAGGGATTGCAATCTTTCTTCTTTTTTCAGCCCGGTCGGATTGATCAAAACAGGATGATTTTCGCTTTTCGGCTCAAAATGAGCTGTTAGTAAGTTCATCAAGTGCCGTTGTAGTTAATCACCATTCTCCTACTCTTATCCCAATTACTTGGGGTCGATACAATATGTACCTACTCTTCATTTATAGTACATATTGTAAAAGTTATTGGCAATAGTTTTATGACCGGCCGCCTGCCAGACGTCAACCCTCCTTGGGAATGTAATTGTTGACCAAATGGCGTTAGATGGAGTTGGCCCAGGTCGTTATGAGGCTAGTCGTCCTTTACGACATCCACGAGCAAAGTAAGGGTTTGTAGTATCTGTAGCCGCTACCACACAGTTATGTCATTGTAGGTATGTATCCATGTAGCTATCCTCCAGCTAAGCCATTGTTCGGACCGGGGAATTGTCCGGTCACCCGACGTGAGGCCACCGCGTGAGGGCGACGCCCCGACGGCGAAATCTGTCGGGGCGTCGACGAGAGGAACCCGCGAGGGTAAACCGCCGGGCGGGCCACCGAAGTTAAAATCGAGTACCGGTGGTCCGCTCGCACGGCGAAGAGAGAAGGTTTTACGGTGGGTCTATGGGGTCACGCGCCGCCTTTCCGTCACCCCGGACCGATTCAGCGGGGCGAGACGCACCCATAGCCCACCAATAAAAAAAAAAAAAAAAAAAAAAAAAAAAAAAAAAAAAAAAAGCTAAGCCATTGTATTTAATATAGGTAGTTTATAAAAAATAAAACATATACAGGGTGGAAGTGGACCGCTCCCGAAAACGAAGACAGGTGACACTGCTAGTCCTACTTGTGATAATAAGCAAGAAAAACATCAATTCGATTCGAAAAAAAAAAAACGTTACAATAATGATTAACGTAATCGGTTATAATAACAATAAAATTCACGATAATTTCAATATTAAAAAATTAACTACGTTCAGAACTAATTTATTAAAAAGTACGTATGAAACTATCTACTTGCCTAAATACTCCGCGGCCCTATGTGATGTCTCCCCATGCAGGCGAGTCATCACTGGGGGGTCTTCGATACAGTCCGCACGTAATTTGTCAAAAACATCCACTCGGACTGAAAACTCGCAGGATTCCCACCTCCCGATGCTAGCGGGGCAATGGGTCGATTTTCCAAAACTCTTTGAAATGCTGCCATTATCAAACGGGAGTCAGTTGGATGTCGAGCGATTGGAAATCTCTCGCGGTAAATTCATAACGCACGCGAGGCGTTCCTGCGAGCTTCTCCAAGGCACATTAACATATTGCCGTATTCACGAGCACTATAAACGTACGCATTAGGCATTTTTATAAGCACAAAATTAAGAAGAAAAACAAAAAGTAACAATACAACAACAATTTAATTAGTAAACCATTATTGTGGTAGGACCACGCTGTTGACAGTTGTTTGTCTACAGCTGCGGGCCGGTCCGTCCGGGATAGTACTACACTGAGCAGAAGATCGACGTCTGAGTAATGGTAATGAGCTATTGCGCTTCGTTCGGTGAGCGAGAGAGCCGGAAGCCCAACTGGGGTGGGTTCGGGGTTTGTATTGGTAGGCAGCGGCCTAGCTGTACCATTGGCAAAGGTCTATGGGCGGCGGTGACACTTACCATCGGTTGTGCTGTCGCTCGTCTGCCACCATAAGCAATAAAAGAAATAAAAACCGATTAAGCAACTGTCCCGCCCGCGCCAAGCAACTAGGTACTTTGAAGTTATACGCAGACCGATATCGATAGACCGTTAAAATACAATATCATAGCTTCAATACCTACCTAGTTGTAGGCAGGTATTGAAGCTATGATATTTTACAAGAGTGAACAATTTGATTGTATTGAACAATTCAATTGTTAACATTTATTGCAACTATGTACCAAAGTCGGTTCTACATTTTTCTTTTAAGTCTCACTAATGAGCTTGGGCCTCGTTTTTAATGGCAGGAATATGACCTACTAGGTATACTACGTTGGTTCCTGTATGTACAGCGGGATATATATACATACACGGCTACTGTTGTAGCACCTACACTTCGTCGCAGTCAGCGCACAGTACATGCACCGCGTCGGCTAATTGACGAAATGTGAATGGGGAGGAACAAACTTCAAACTATTAGGTCCTTACATATGAAATTAGCGTTTTGTCGTACTGACCACTTTGATCTGAAATATCTCCTCTTTGGTTAAGAATTACAAATTCAAATTTGTAAATTCATTTAGCTGATACATTTGAGTTTTGAAAACAGTCATTTATTTGTTTTTTCTTTGTGATGAAAAGTGGATACTTTACGATAATCGGAAGCGCTCGTCGCAACGGCTGAACCCTGGAGACCCAGTCAAATTCTCCCCTAAACGAAAATTGACTCAAAAAAGTTTCTTGTGAGTGTTTGGTGGACTAGCGCTGGTGTCGTTCACTACAACTTTCTAAAATCTGGCCAAGCGATTACGGCAGATATCTATTATCAGCAAGGCATCATCGGCAAACCATGAAGGAAGAACTAGCTGCTAAACAATCGAGATTGGTCAATCGCTCTAGGCCACTGCTGCTTCACGACAACGTAAGACCACACACTGCACAACAAAGAACCACTAAGTTAGATGAACTACAATTGGAATAGCCGTAATAATAATTTGAGGTAGCCCACTCGATTTTTAAACAAATAATCGATCAAAAGTAGTTCCAACGGAAAATTTCTTTTTCGGTCCAAAATCGTAAAAACGTCCAAAAATTGTCGAATATAATTTTTTTTTAATCCTCCCTCATTCTAATACAATTCTTTTGTATGTGTGCATTTCATTTTTTGATTTTTCACTATAACTATATAAATAATATGAGAAAAAAAATTTGACTTTGACTTTCAATTGGCTTTCGAGTGCCCTATAGATTCTAGAACACCTTTAACATATTTTTTACCTTATTGGGGAACCCCTGTGTAGGAATAAGAGTAACGACAGTAAGTGTAGGGTTGTAGGGAGCGGAGAGGCGGAGCCTGAACACATTTTATTTACTTAGAGGATTAAAAATTGGCACAAGTAGGTTACTACACTAACTCTTGTCCCAGAGACTCACTAAAAAGGGGTATTCTGGAAGTCAGTCTCTAAGGATATATTTCTCCTAATAGCTTTTTATGAACTATGTTTTTGACCTTGTTCTACGTTTATTCCGCCCGAGGTGACGGAAGGGCGGCGTGTGGTTCCTTAACCCACCGTGTTAGCTCTCCATGGCCATTAGAACGGCCACGGATCAAACGATTCCACAAATAGTTGACATTCGCGGCCGGCCTGGCAGATTACTCTTCGAGGTACCCTCGCCATGGACGCCGTACCAAAAATCAACAGTGCCTATCTAACGGGGTCGCACAATAGTTTGTGACTCAAACTTAAGAGGGGTCTGTCTTTCACATGGAACTCTTCATGGCCTGTTTCATATTAAATTTCACCAGCGGTCTGGTAGTTCTTGCACCGGGAGGTAATACAGTGAATATTCTGTATAAAGAGGTTCTCCGCACTGATATGTGTACGTTAACATCATATAACAAAAACAGGAAAAATTTATTGAAATATAACTGTTTTGTAATACAACCTCTGTAACACTTTATTTCTAGAGACACAAAGTTACGGGCAATTTTCATCCTCTGAGGGTGAATAGGGAATCAAATTTTGCAGTGATATTTTTATTTGAATTCTTAGTGACTTAAAAATTAAGATAAGTACCGAACAGCCTTTGTTTTATTATATAGAGACCCACTAAACACCACCTGTGACAACACCCACATACATATATGTACGTTAATCTTTTTTAACATTTTAATAGTGGTAGACTCACGCTGTTGACAGTTCTCCGTCTACAGCCGCGGCTGGTCCGTCGGTGGTAGTACCACACCGAGCAGAAGATCGACGTCTGAGTAATGGAAATGTGCTATTGCGCTTCGTTCAGTGAGCGAGAGAGCCGGAAGCTCAACTGGGTGGGTTAGCAGGAGGTCAGAAAGCTGCAGCACATTCTACTGGTGAGACCAACGGCCAAATAAGGGGTGGCGATGATTATATTTTTATCCCATCGCCATACGGTTAATAAAATATTAAAGATAGTAGGTAGCAAGTATAATTTGTAGAATGCATAGAAATACAATGAATAGTTTTTATGGTTCAACGGCACCTTTACGGCCTGGTCACGACTTTGGCCTTAGCTAAGCGCGGCGCGGCGTGTCGGGCGGCATCAGCAAGCGGTGAGTTTTGCACGCCACGAAACTTCAGTAGCGGTTAGTCACAGCGGCCTATATATGTATACGTATTCAGGTAGTCAAAAATGGTTCAAAATCATGGCGTTATCAAAATGATCCCTTCTCTGATTAGAAAGCAGTACATTTTTAAAAAAAGATAATCTTAATATGAGAGAAGGAGTGCACGAACTAAATAAATATCGGTATTTAAATTGCGAATTTCGTGACCTATATAAAGATTACAGAAAATTCCAGATAAGTGTTATGAGTAGACAAGAATGAGTGTGTAAACTTTGGACTGACTGAACTTTTCTGCAGCACATATAAGTATATGGCAGACTATTTGGAGGGGCGCAGTGTTCTCTACGCGAGCCCCGCAGGGGACATTGTGCGGACGCCCATGTCGTGCGGTGTTCCGCAGGGGTCGGTTCTGGGGCCTACTCTGTGGGACATCGGGTACGACTGGGGGTTGAGAGGGAGTCTCCCCCCCGGGCTGAGCGTTATTTGCTATGCTGACGACACGCTCGTCACAGCCCGGGGCAGGACATTCGAAGAGGCGGCGAGCCTGGCCACTCTCGGCACCGAGGAGATGGTCAGGCGAATCGAGGCGCTGGGGCTCAGGGTGGCCCTAAACAAGACGGAGGCCCTACTATTCAATGGGCCCCGTGTGAGGCTGCCCATCGGCGCCTCGTTAGTCGTCAACTCCATCCACATCAGTATCCAGGCCCATATGAGGTACTTGGGTCTGGTGCTCGACGGGCGATGGTGGTTCCGGGAGCATTTTCGCCAAATTGCTCCCCGGCTGGTCGGCGCGGCGTCCGCCCTTTCTCGGCTCATGCCGAATGTGGGCGGACCCAGTTTCGAGGGCCGACGGCTGTATGCGGGGGTGATCCGCTCAATGGCCATGTACGGCGCACCCGTGTGGGCGAGGGCTCTGAACGCCCAGCTCAGGGCGGTGCTGTGGAGGCCACAGCGAGCCATGGCGGTCAGAGCCATTCGCGGGTACCGCACGGTGTCGACAGAGGCGGCGTGCCTATTGGCCGGGACACCCCCGTGGGACCTAGAGGCGGAGATGCTCTCCGACCTCTACCGGCGGGTTACCTCAGTGCGCGACGAAGGTGGCTCCCCATCGTTGAGCGAGATAGCCACCTGGCGCGTGGACGCCCGCCGAGACGTCATCGCCCGTTGGGTTACGCGGCTGGAGAGGCCAAGACACGGTGTCGTTACCGTCGAGGCCCTCCGGCCCGTACTGATGGAATGGATGGAGCGGCGGCACGGAGTCCTCTCCTTTCGGCTGGTGCAGGCATTGTCGGGGCACGGGTGTTTCGGTTTGTACCTGCACACGGTCGCGTATAGGGAGTGGACTCCGGCCCGCCACCATTGCAGCAGTGACGAGGACACGGCGAGACACACACTTGAGGTGTGTCCGAGTTGGGACGGGCAGCGCCGTGACCTCGTCGCTGTTATCGGTGCCGACCTGACGCTGCCGGCTGTCGCGAGGGCGATGGTCGACAGCGTCAGGAACTGGGACGCGGTCGCCGCCTTCTGCGAGGCTGTCATCTCGCAGAAGGAGACGGCGGAACGAGTCCGGGAGGATTCCCGTGACCCGGGCCGCCGTCAGCGGCCGGGGCGGCGCAGGCGCGAATACCTGCGCCTGATGCCGCCCTAACCGAGGCTTCGGGTGATCGGACCGGGGAATTGTCCGGTCACCCGACGTGAGGCCACCGCGTGAGGACGACGCCTTGACGGCGAAAGCTGTCGGGGCGTCGACAGGAGAGGAGCCCGAGAGGGCATACCGCCGAGCGGGCCACCGAAGACAAAAATCGGGTACCGGTGGCCCGCTCGCACGGCGAAGAAGAGGTGCTTGGAGGGTGGGTCAATGGGGTTGCGCGCCGCCTCTTCCGTCACCCCGGACCGACTTGGCGGGGTGCGACGTCCATGGCCCACCGCAAAAAAAAAAAAAAAAAAGCACATATAAGTATATAATGCGGAGGCATTATATACTTATATGTGCTTTTTTTTTACGGATACGGAGGTATCCATTACCGCCACAAAATCCACCGCTGCTGAGTACGTCCCTCCTATACCGCTGTCCGCGCCGCTTTGCTTCGTGGCGTCGCACTCATTCACTTATATTTATGTTCCTGCCGCTCACCACAATGTGCGCCGCTGTAGCGATTCGCTTGAAAAAACCGCGCGCGTTTTCGCTATGAGCGTCGTCTCGTGGCGTGCTTCAAACATTTTTCTACTTTTGATCTCACCGTTCGCCGCCCCGCGCTTAGCTGCCGCTCACAGCGGCAAGGTCGTGAACGGGCCGTTATGCCGTGCGGGCGGGCCACCGCAACCGGATGTTTGTCAGCGGTGGCCCGTCCGGTGGGTTACTCTTTCGGGTTGATGCCCTCTCGAGTCGAAGCCCTGGCAGCTTCCGCTGACGAGGCGTCGCCTCACGCAGTGAACCTCACTACGGGTGACGGCCTAATCGCCGGTCCAAACACCTGCGGCTATGGCTAGGACGACATCTGGTGCAGGTACCTACGCTTGCGCCGCCCAAAGCACCGGCGACAGAGCACGTCACTGTAGAGGATTGCCTCTTGGACCCGCCTTATCATCTAATTTCGCGAGACAATTACCTCGCAGAAGGCGGTGATCGCATCCTAGATTCTGACGCTGTCGACCATCGCTCTAGAGACAAATCTTCGGTATAACATATATACATACGCACAAACACACAAGCACCTGAGAACAGAACAAAAACAAAAGTATGCAGGTATAAAATATATTTATTAAATTAAAATTAAAATATGACTTCATTTATTTGTGTTTTTAACTTCGGTCTGTGCTTCACGTCTGTATACCAAACGTCCATATATAATATGCGCATGCTTCCCCGTGCGCCGTCTGGTGGTGGACTGTCACCACCCCTTCACTCTACCGTGGGGTAGCAGTCGTGCCGCCATATGGGGGAAGTACGTGTATGGCGATGGACGTCGATACACCCATAACGATCATATATTTCTGTTGCTGTGGCTAACGGTGATCATTGTATTGTTGTACTGTCACCACATATCTACATATAGTATTATAATATTTTCTTTGTAAACAATTTTCTAAAAAAACTAACAATAATAAATACTATAAACAATGATACATATGTACAAATATATATTACTCTGTACCATCTTATTAAACATGAATGCTTCTCATTGTTACTTAAATATTAAACATTTGTCAAAAGACTGGGTAACGACAGTGGTTGGAGCCCTAGTCTTGGTCGGTGCCACCGATAACTGCAATATTATTGCGCACACACATACAAAGAATAACTCTGTAGAATATTTTAACTTTCAAATATTATTATATGTAAATAAAACAATTTCAATCTAGTTCTGCAATAATTAATTCTGGAATGTGTTGCAAACTAAAAATCAAATAAGATGCAATAAAAGTTGCAAATGAATGTACATAAAGTGAAACAGTACAATGATATTAGTTTATATCAATGTATTGTATTTGATACAATGGTTTGTTGTGGTGTACATGTACACCGTGTCTCAGTGTGAGGCACGCACACACACAACCTCAATCATCAAACTCAACTGCACCGCGTGTAATTTAGTATCAGTATTGCATGTCACCTACACGAGACCTATGTCATACAAAGTGTGATGACAGGTGGTGTGTCATAACATTAGACATAGAGTTACACTAATGAGTGGTATCTGGCACGAGACAGCCCCGTCAATGTTTGTGATGTTACACTGTGATGATGGCACCCGGGATGTACTGCACTCCAGCCGTGTACAAATGTTATATTACAAAAACAGCACATCTTTATCTTGCATTCAATCACTTTCATCTTCTATTTGATTAAGTGTATCCGGATCCTCGTAAACGTATGGAACTCTCGTTCTAACAAATCTCTCTATAGCTCTGAGAGTAATCGGCTGCAATAGGTCAAAGTCGATCTCAAATTTATTGGGGTCAGCACCTAGCAGGGCGGGCTGCACGCTGCGTATGATGCGCACCACATTGTCCAGCTCCTGCCCTGCAACCAGTTAAATGTACACAACATTGATTCAATCACAGAGACTATAGTGATCTATGGAGAGGAACATTTATTTGATACAAAACTGTAATACACCTGATTGGTGTATTATAGTACATTAACAAGCTAGCTAGTAGCTTTGCAATATTAGTATAATGTTACACATGTCTCAAGAAGAGCTTTTACCGTTAGAGATTATAGTAGGTATGCGACTATTCAATATTACTTGAGTGATGTAAGTATTGTATACAACTGTGAACACACCTGGTAACATGTTGATGCCTAAGGAGAGGAGTCTCTTCTCGTCGTAGGTCATGGGGCGATCGTCGGCGTCAGCGACCGCTGCACGTACAGGGTCGCCCTCGCCGCCGCCATCGCCACCACCGCCAGCTTCCACGGCTATAGATTTTAAGTGCACAACAGATAAAGATATTGCGTATACAATAATAAAAATATTGGCCGCAGCTATAGTACCGGCTTGTCAGAATATGACCACAGACTATTAAATACCTATTTTCGAGTTATTAAGTCAAAATAGCAAATTAAAATTGTAAATTGTGCCCAAGTAGTTCGTTCATCACGGATAATGTTGCCATTTTGAACCCAATTAAGGCCAATTAATTTGTTTGACAATTTAGATAGGATAACAAGACGATAGTGAATTTTCTATCGCGATTGTGACTTTTTCTAGATTAAAGATATTGTGTTTTAGAAAATAGGATCATGTTTGTCTCAACAGGAAACCGTAAGTCAGTTTTAATGTAATTCATCCACTTTATAACTGTCTATAAAATTTTACATTTATATTACAATAACATAACCTTACATTGATACATCTTCGTCTCATTATCAACCTGTTGTTAAAGAACTGCTATTCCTACGTGGAAGAGGCAATAATTTGTCATAGCTATTTATATTTAATATAAAATTGTTATTTTAGTAGTGGTCATAATATCAAGTTTTGTAAAACACAAGACGCATTACCAACAAGTATTAATATTGTACACAAATGTGCATGATATCCTCATAGACATACAATATACACTTATTTGCATTTATATTCATAAATTATCGCTTGCTTGAAATACAGAATTATATTTGTGAGAAAACTTTGAATCACAGGGAAAATTAACATTTAGTTAATAAATACAAATTATAATCAGAAGTATCATTCGTGCATTGCCCTGCTTAGGTAATAAACTGACATTGTTCTATACTTAGTTCAGTCTAAGCCTATGCCTTAACAATTTAAAAGAAAATGTTCTCATGTCTTTGAACAGACTTGAAGAGAAGGAGTGACCACAGACATGACGTCTGATAGAGTTGTATGGAAGGAGAAGACATATTGCGTCGACCCCAAATAAATTGGGATAAGAGCATGTTGATGATGATGTTCTCATGTCTTTGAATATTGGTGTATGATGACGGCTATGAATACTACTAACACTTCTATTGCTTGTGGGTGTTGTAAAGGATTATTAAAATCTTTACAGTGACCTGGGCCAATTCTATATGCTGCCCTCTGGTCACTAAATACATTTCTAAGTAGGTTTGACTCAGGCAAGTGTTCATAAAATTATTGTCAAAACTGTTGCAATGTGTATGATAGAAATTGACTATGTATTGTTTCAACCCTAAGTAATTCGGGATAACAGCATGACCATCATGATTTTGAAGTCTTTGTAGATGCATTCTGCTTCCATTCCTAAGAGAATACACATCAGTAGATTAGTTGAACTATAGTCAGACTATAATCATGTTATAATTGAATGATATTTTTTTCAACAGGATCAAAATGTGACTTGATCTTGGTTCTTACACACTCAGTTGTGGTTTTATTCTTACAGGAGGCGTGCGTCGTAGTTTCGTGACCGTATATACGTCCTTCACCCGCAGTCGGAGACGTGATCGCGATAACCAATGCCAGGGCCAGCCGTGAAAGGCTTACTGAAGAGCGCTGTCTGGCCTTCAGGCTGGGCGTCTTTTGCGCTAAGGATGAGAGAGGAGAGGAGATGCTAGACAGTCTCAAACGTAACCATTGGGGTCGCCACTATCGCGCGGCGTTCAATAAACTCCCTACCCGGGCCCCTCTTCATTGAAACCTGATGGAACTGGTGGTGGATTATTTGAAAGGGCGCAGTGCCCTCTACGTAGATCGAATAGTTGTATGAACACTCATGTCGTGCAATGTACACCATCAATTATTTTTCTACTGATCATGTCATTTAAGTTGTTGTCCGTCAGTAAATCAAATTATTACTACTAGTAGTGCTAGTGCTATGGTATAGCCACTATTAATTGGTAAAAGATGAAAACATACATATTGAAACAACTGTTTCACAACTATTGACTGCACAGATGGCGCAGTGGTTAAGATACAGACCTAACATGTCGGTACCATGGGTTTGATTTCCACACAGGAAAGATCTATGTGCGATTCACAAATTGTTTTTTTTTAATTTGGTTGTAATTTGTGTCCGTAAATAGTGTAATCCCCACAATATAAAGATTATTTCGTTGGGTGTGGCCGTTCTTGGTTGTGTCTCAAAAAATGTTTACCATTTTCCATGCATTACATTTAATAAATGCCATAATTTTTTTTTAATGAAACAAATATATTGAATATGCTTAATACAAAACCAACCACATGAGGCTTTGACGTGATTGCACCAAAAAACCCCGGCGCTCAGAACTTTGGTATTAATTGCAGAAACACAGGTCATCACCTGAGTTCATATACGCGCCACTGCATCTAAGCCTCCTCCACTATAGGAGCAAAAGTAATCTACTATACCGCGCTGGTCAGATGGGTGATAAAGTAGTAACGTGTGGATGGTATTGGATTTTATTTTGAGTTCTTTTTTTCTTACATAGATATAGTCCTTAGAACTCTTTTATGACAGCTACAAACAAAATACGACGACGTAAGAGAGCGAGTAGGTATGAAAGAGAGTATTGGTGTAAAGATGCGAAAGGGAATGCTCCGATGGTTCGGACATGTGGAAAGAATGCCGAACGAACGCCTGGTTAAGAAGATATACAATGCGAAAGTGGAAGGATGTAGGTACCGAGGGAGACCGAGACTTACCTACCTAGACCAGATCGGTCATGTACTGAAGGAAGGTGGAGTCAAGAGTCTCCGAAACCGGCGAGCGTGTATGAAGAGAATTATGAATGTTGAGGAAGCGAGTGAAGTATGCAGAGATAGAGTTCTCTGGCACTCTGTTCTCTCTGCCTACCCTGCAAGGGATATGGCGTGATGATATGTATGTATGTATGTGTACAAACAAAATAGGTGAATTGTATTCTTACTTCATCACCTCACAGAAAAACGCACAGGTACTCTACATGCACTCTTTAATATTAATTTTCTTTAAATAATTATATATTAGTATATTCCGTGAATAATACAAACTTCAAATTTTCTACATAGATTCCTCATGAAAAGATGGTATTAGTTAAGATCGATCTTTTGGAAATTTCACCCCTAGCAAGTATAATACGGGATGAATGGTTGTATGTGATTTCGTAATTTTTAACCTCAACTGCACAGATGGTGCAGTGGTCTAAGTAACGACTTTCCATGCTGAGAGACCTAGGTGCGATCCTGCGCAGAACAACTGTTTGTGCGTAAAAATAATTGTTCTGCGTCTGAATGTTATTTGCGTCCGTTAATTGTTTGAGTAATCTCCAGGGACAAGAGTTTATTATTCTTAGTTGGGTGTTATATGAAAAGAATATAATAAGCATGGACTCTTCTACACATGTTCCTGTTTATAAATAAAAGTACTGCGTTTCGGTGTTTGCAATAATTTAATTCTGAAGAGGTTTAAATAGAGGTGAAATATACTATGACAGAAATACGTTTTGAAAGTAAAACATTGAAAATGTTTATGTATTTTTCAAGTTTCAAATTTTTTCATATTGAAAATTAATATTTTTACCACCTTAGTATCCGATGTTTTAGAAGTAGCATAATGTTAATATAACATCCTACTTCTGACACTAAAAGTGTATTAATTTTGCTATACTGATACATAGTCATTATACTCTAAACTTATGGATAAAAAGGAGAAAAATATCTTATGAAGTGTAAACTAATTAACATAATGCATAAAAAAAACAGGAAATGGTCTGTATGTTACTTACTTGTATTTTACAGCATAAAAGCGACTGCATTCATTAAATAGTTACGTCTGTTTTTAAAATTAATAGGCGGTTATACTATTTAGAGCATTAATATTTTTACAGCTTTTATTTACCAATTGTTTATCAAGTTTTGCGTTCACAATTATCGTCAAATTGTTTGTTTTGCTTGAAGAATGATTAATGCCCTAATCGCCCTAAAACGAGCTTCATTTATAGCTATGCTTACACATTTTTCGAGTTACATAAACAAGGCTTGTAAAATGTTGAATGAGGTGCAAATATTTGAAACGGAATATTGGTTTGATATATTCGAAACTTATACGTAAAATATGATGTTTTACATAGTGACTTGGAGGCATTGGTGGACGATCCCAGCGAGTCATATGCGGAACACGAGGTGTTTGAGAACCAGTAAGTACTTCAGTTTGTTGACCACTGCATGCATTTTAATCGGCAGTGCTCACAGTCAACGTGTGGAAGGTTCAGTGTCCCAGGTTGTACCTGGTACTAATAACACAAATAACCACTATTGGATATTGCTACCATTCGCTATAATTGTTTTATACTATTCCAAGTATGTATATAGATAGACTAATGTTCAGTCTAAACAATTTGGCCATAATAAAAACACGGCCATACACCCTTATAAAATATTTCATCATTGATTCTAGCATCTGACATGTACTAACTCTAAAACAAACGGTAAACTGTTTCAGTAGTTATTGTAATAAAAAGAATGGAATTTATGTGGTGATTTTTATATAGCGCCATATAATAAACAATCAGACCTTCTCCATAATGGTAAGGAAATTGACCTACTGTACTACGCTGGTCAGACGTGTTGGTATAGGGGTTTGTTTCGAGTTTTACTTCTCTCGCATAGGTATTATATGCATTATATATAATATTATATATTCCTTAGTCGTCTCTTACCATCACCCACAGTTAAGATAGGAGGTGGTGAAATGTATTCTTACTCAGTCACCACACGGAGAATTTATTTCCTCAAATATGGTTTATACAGGTGTTACATTTAAATTTAGGTACATCATATTCTGCACAGTGGGGTTATAATTAATTAATTAAGCGTCACAATGATTTCAATTGATAAATAT
Organism: Lymantria monacha; assembly: GCA_905163515.2. Classification (NCBI taxonomy): domain Eukaryota; kingdom Metazoa; phylum Arthropoda; class Insecta; order Lepidoptera; family Erebidae; genus Lymantria; species Lymantria monacha. The sequence goes on from LR991097.1 coordinate 234,127, forward strand.
ATCAATAATAAATAATACCATTGACAATGGTTAGTATCCATATTATTCATGTTACCATCCATGTGGTTTTTATAATGTACTAGCTTTTGCACGCGACTTCGTCCACGCAGAAGTCATCTCTGACGGAGACAAATAGAAAAAGCAATGCAAGGCGTTGAAGTTTTGTCGCTAGGACAATGCACAACAGCGTGAGAATCTGGGATGTGGTCGCAGCCTTCTGCGAATTAGTTGTCTGGCGGAATTAGGCAATAGGGCGGGTGGGAAAGAAAATACTCTACGGTGACACGCTCTACCGTTGGTGCGTTGGGCGGTACAGGTGTGAGTACCTGTAGTGAGGTTTATTGTGTGAGGGCTTCGAATCGAGATGATACTCGAAAGAGTAACCCACCGGATGCGCCATCGCTAACAAACATTCGGTTGCAGTAGTCCGCCCGCACGGTGTAGAGGTACGGCGGGTTATGGGGTCCTACGTCGATTCGGACATTTTGGGCGGCATGTGTCTATATGACATAGCCGGTCACTAAAGAAAAAAAAATATATTGCCTTTAATATCCTATTTACCGTGTGGCGATGGGATAAGAATATAATTATCACCACCCCTTATTTGACCGTTTTGTTTCAACAGCAGAGTCGGTCTCTCCAGCAGAATGTGCTGCAGCAGCCTCTTCCTGAGAAACGTATATGGATGCACTGCTATGTTGCCAAGCGTAGCGATTGCATCTCATCTGTGGGGAAGGATTACGGCGAATAGTGAACGGAATATGTTCTGTTTCTGTTGATTAAAATAGATTAACGTACATGTGTTAGTGTAGTCTCAGATATTACTTCTCTGTGCAAGAATTACCTGACTATTGGCGAAAATGAAGTTCAAAATTATTTCCATTATTTGTATTGTAGGTTGAAAATATCAGAAATATCAAAACAATTTTCATCCTCCCATTCACACCTGCTGACACATTTTCAAAAAATATATTTTTAGTGAGTCTCATCATTCAGCCTTTTGTAATCCACTGCTATACATAGGCCTCCCTCATATTTCACCATAAAGTGCGGTCTAGTTCTACCCGCATCCAACGATTCCTAGCAACCTTCACCAGGTCGTCGGCCCACCATTGGGCGATTAACACTGCGATGTCCGATACGTGGTCGCCACTCGAGAACCTTTCTTCTCCAATGGTTATCGGTTCATTGAGCCATGTGGTCTGCCCATTGCCACTACAGTGTGCTAATTTCTCTTTTTTTTTTTAAATACACCTCCCTGCACTTAGGAAATAATCCTTGTATCGCGGGGGACTTTACAAACATGCAACTAACGCAGACAAATTACACCTAGACTCAGAACAACACTTTGTGGATCACACAAAGTATTGTCCTGCGTGGGAATCGAACCCACGGCACTGGCACGGAAGGTCGGTATCTTAACCACTACGCCATCTGTGCAGTCGTATTCTTAATTCTTCTTACTATGTCGATTACAGCCGTTCTTCTGCGGATTGCCGTATTACGGATTCTCTCTCGCAGAGAAAATCCGAGCACAGTCCGCTCCATAGCATGCTGAGCGACTTTGAGCTTTATTATGAGGTCTACAGTTAAGGACCACATTTCCGTGCCATAAGTCATCCCTGGTAACACACACTGGTCATAGACCTATGTTTCTGTGTTAGTGAGTCTCAAATAAGCATAATGTAAGTAAATATTTTGTATGACAATAAATAAATTATTTTTAAGTGTTGTTTTAATTATTTATGCACAATTATGAATGTATGTAGGTAATACAATATAGCGACCTATTAGATTATATAGACCTATTAGGTATAGTTATAGGTATTCTACAAAATGAGAGTGACGTCGCTTTGTAGTCGAAGCTTGTATATAAATATACCACAACCACCGACAAACCGACCACGTGAGGGTGACGTGTCGGCGCTTTGTAGTCGAAGCGTGTATGTACCCAAAATGATAACTCATCGGACGAGACATCGAAGTCAAGGAATCTGTAACAAGGGCCCGCTCAAATAGCTGTAAGGGATATAGATATATACGGCATGTGATATTAGGACACACTACCTTTCCGTTGACCCGAATGGTTCCGGAAAGGTGTGATTAAACTGTAGCCTCATCTCAGCTCATAAGTGTCCTACTGCGGCCCTCGAGCCTTCTCCACATGAAAGGGAAATTGTTAATATTGGGTATTACTTAGAGATTTCCTTCGCTAGTGACGTTGTTTATGAAGTTATTTATTTATGTCTTTCGGTCGTCTCTTACAATGATCCGTAGGAATGGAAAAGGTCAAGTGTCATATTGAAGCTATTCTTTCTCCATCATAACACGAAAATAGCTTATGAAAGAAAAAACAGGGATTGCCCACTTTTTGTACAAGTAAGTAGTAGAATATACTTGCCTATATATTTAAGAAACAAATTGGCTTAACAAAGCGAGCCCCAACACTATCCCACAACCTGAGCATTTATATAGTACTCTTTATTGAAAAATTATCACACCTATATATTTGTGCCATAGTAATTTAACATCATATCTAGATGTGTAATTTATCAAAAAAAAAAATATAACCATTAGAAAAAATATAACATTAGGTATAGCAATTTTTATTCATTGAATAATAGACGTATTTTACCATTAACGCCATCTGTTAAAATACTAAAGAGTTAACATCGCTGTAGCAGAAATACACTCAATACTAGAAGATATCGTAGTTAATCTGTATAATACTAGATGACACTACACATCAAGTTGTAGAATAACACTTAATATAATTTGATAATTAACTTTACGTTCGTTAAATGTTTGTGTAATCTTTAGGGACAAGAATTTATGTATTATTTATAGTTGGGGTGTTATATTAAAAGAATGTTATAATAGTACATTAATGCCATCTGTTAGACAACTAAAGAGTTAACATCGCTGTAGCCGAACTAAACTCTGTACTGGAAGACCTCATAGTTTATCTTTATAATACTAGATGACCGCTAAATCAATTAACGTATAATTTAATCTGATTAATAAAAAAATATCTAAAATGATTTGTCGTATGAATTATTTACCGAAACCCATATCAATCCGATATTCTATATAAAAAATAATACTTAAAAAAACTGTCTTAAAATTTATTACCCGTTAAAAAAACTACGCGAGCCTTCACAAGGCTCAACATTTTGCTAGTAATAAACCATATTTTACAAAAATAAACAGTATTTCATTTTTAACGTTTCCATTCAGACCATATATAATCTACATAAACAAAACCCACACTCAGAATAATCATTTATGGATCGCACAAATAACTGTTCTGCGAGGGAATCAAACCCATGATATTCCCTATTGGTAATTATTTTACACATAAAATTATACAATATATGGATGGCGTAGGTATTTTTTTTTAAATGTTTTTGGCAAACACATTTAGATCTTAAAATATTAAAAAAATATATTGAAAAAATAAGTGTTAAAATTAAAAAAGATTTAACCTAGACGAGAACCGTAGCCGCCTAGAATACACTGCTCGATTTCCCAACTGAGTTATACTTATTTTCAAAACCAATGTCAAAATTTGCCTTCATATTCTAATAGTTTTCAGCCAAAGTAAAATTATATTCTGTTAGCTGAAAATACTGCTATACAATATTTTATGAAAATCGTTTACAAAGATTTTAAATAGATATTAGATACAATTATAGTTTTTACTATTTATTTTGAAGTAGGTAACTAAATAGATATAGACATAGGTAAAAGAGCAGACGGTGTTCCAAAAATACAATATGTCATTACTCCTTCTTTTCCCGTCTGCCTCAAAAGGCAAGGTTGAGGGACATAAGGCAGTTATCATCACTGCAGCAGGTACCTAGTAAACTTGAAACGAAATTATATGCCAACCCGTCTTGAAAGCGTACAAAGTATAAGTAGTCGGCACGTGCCTGCATTAGGTACAATGGAAGAATAAAAGGGAAGTTTTAAATGTGTATTTTACTCCTCAAATTGGAGTATTCTTCCCTCATTATTTTGAGAAAGTGGACCACCTGACCTGTACTATAGGTACCTACCTACAAAAGTACGTTTTGGCTTGTTAAATCATTATACTGGAAACCATGTACCTATTATACGACGCAAGCATATATACGCACAGCCTAGTTATGGATACTACGTATCCTATAACTATTATACTATACATGTGCGGGACAGCAGATAAACAATAGTTTTAAGAATAGTTTGTAACAGTTGTAATTAATTAGTTATAAGATTTTACGAAATTAAATAAAGAATAAATATAGATTTAGTATTAGCACGTAAGTACTAATATTGTAAACGGCTCTCGCAACGGTAACGCCGCATAGTACTTAAGGTAATTAATTGTATTGAAATTAAGCGCGGCTCTCGCAACGGTAACGCCGCGTTGTACTTAAGTAAATTTTAGAGCTTTGTGATTGGCTATAATTCCGACTCCGTGATTGGTCAAGAAAAACTGTAAAATTACGACCAATCGCGGGGTCAGCCAAAAATATATAAATACGGGACCAAACCGTGGTACCGGCGGATACCGCGTTCGATCGTTTTGGCGCGCACACGTGCCGCCGCCTTGCGTTCCCCGCGTCCCGCGTACGAGTGTTTTCGCGCGCTTTCGCCAAAGCGTCCTAACGGACATCGCGAGTGTTCGACCAAGCCGTCTTTTTCAAGGCTATTTGGTCGTCTCACATATTATTTCTATTATTTGTAATAGATAAAAGTCATTTTGACCCCATAAGGGTAAATCCAATCTTTCATATTGGTCCTCGGTGGAAACCAAACGGTGTCAACCAAGCCGAGTGGGCGAGGCCCCGACTCGTCTGTCGGTCCCCCTCTGGGATCGACAAAACAAGCGGACGGGCCTAGATCAGCCGGCCTTGGGGTTTGCCCCTAGTCGGCCCTAGGTATCTCCTTCCAAACCTTTTTCCGATCCTATCTCCCATTCCCGAGTGGTGAGTTTGGGTGTGCCTGCCCGAAAGGGTACATACCACCCCTACACTTGGGCAGTCAGGAACCGTTTCGCACTTACGGTAGGCGAACGGATACAAGCTTAGGGCCTACTCTAAGTACACACATCCTCCCGACCAATTACGGTTGGGAGGGAAAAACATCCACACACCCCCGGGAACTCCCCCCGGGGTGGTAGGGACGCTAGGAGATCACTGTGGTACTCCACGTCACTCCCGCCGTAAGCCGCACGCGCTTGTCCATTTTTAAAAAATGGACACAGTAAACGTGCGAGAGCTTCGGGTTCAAATGGACGATGCAAACGAGCGAGAGCAGCTCCTCGAACGCCTTCTTCTAGACGAAGAAATATGGGCGATAGCCTCGCAGCGTTACCGCTTGCAGGAGCGTGTTCCGTCACGCCCTGCCTCCCCAGCCCCCACTCTCACCCCCGCCGAAAGCGGGTCTGAAGAGACATCCGATATGGAAACGGAGTCCGAACTAGACTCCGCTTCTGCCTCTGCCCGTTCAACCTCTTCCTCCGAAACGGAGGAATCGCCTAACGAAGGCGACTTCCAAGAGGTCTCTTCGCGCAAGCGAAAAAAGGCCCACAAAGCCAAGGCCGCCGCAAAGGCCCTCAAAACAGAAGAGACCGCGTCGTCCTCTTCTTGTTCTCCTGCCGCTCACCTCGAGGAGCACGGCACTCCATCCCCACCCGCTCATAAAGCGTCCCCCCATTCAGCCGCCAAGGCCACCACGGCCTCTAAGGTCGCCGTCCTGACCCCTAAGGTCGCTCAAACGCAGGCGGCCACTTCGGCCCCCGTCAATAATACCCCCAGAATTCCGTCTCCTCCGCCCCTATATATAAGGGACAAGGAGAAATGGATCCCCATATCATCATGGTGCCATACGCACCATGTAAACTACAAGTCGGCGAAATCCACGCCGCAAGGAATCCGGGTGGACGTCAACACCATCGACGACCACCGTGCCCTTTCAAAGATGCTAGGGGAGCAACGTATCCCCTACCACACCTACACTTTGCCAGAGGCAAAGCTACTCCGCGCCGTCGTGCGCAATATCCCAAAAGAAATAGGCACTGAGGAGATCCTCGAATCCCTCAGAGGCCTAGACCTCCCAGTCAAAGAAGTCCACCGCATGGTACGCGGCCAGGGCCGACTCCCCCTCAATATGGTACTTGTATGCCTGAACAACACCCCTGAGGGTAAAGGTATTTACAAGGTTACCAAAATATGCGGGCTATCCGGCATTTCCGTCGAGCCCCCATACAAAACGGGCAATATCGCCCAATGTCATAAGTGCCAACTCTATGGCCATACCTCCAATAATTGTTTCGCCCAACCAAGGTGTGTTAAATGCCTTGGCGATCACCACACCAAAGAGTGTGAGAGGCCCAAGGACCTATCGCTCTGCACAGAGCCGCCTTCATGCGTGCTGTGCGGAGAGATGGGCCACCCGGCCAACTACCGCGGCTGCCCTAGAGCGCCGCGCAGAATGGTCCCGCAAAGCAGGGCCAAGTACTACAACAAGGCCTTTGTGCCCGCCCCTCTCCCCACCCATAATGCATGGAATCGCCCCTTATTAAATAATAAGGAGGCCTTCCCTGCCCTGCCGCAAAGGCAGCACTACGTGTCCCCCCCTACCAGGCAGGTGACACCCTCAGCCCCCCCGCCAACCGTCGGGCAAACGATGCCTACCGGAGGCCAACCCAAGCCCCTTATGGGCATCAAGATAAACAAACCCGCGACACCGCCGGTTAGGGCAGCACACAACGCGCCCCCTAAGACTCCACAGGGCGTAGACCCGGAGCTAGCCCTTGTGCTAAACCTCGCGGCACAAATTAACTTCACGGAGATCCGCGAAATAGCAGCGGAGATGAGGAGGAACGAGGGAGATGCCCTCGCCCTCCTCAACATCGCCATCAGATTCGCTCCCACGCTCGAAAGGCTGGGCTCCCTAAAAATAAATTAAAAATGGATTCACATCCTAGCGGCAGAGTCAAACCACGACACCTAAAGTTAGGCACATTCAATGCAAATAGCCTATTCAAACAGAGGGATGAAGTAGGTACATTCCTTAAGGAACATCAGCTCGATATCCTTATGGTACAGGAGACGTTCCTTAAACCTTCCATCCGGGACCCTAAAATTGCGAATTATAACATAGTTCGCAATGACAGGACTACCGGACGACTGGGGGGAACACTCATCTACTATAAGAAATCGTTGCATTGCACGCCTGTGGATCCGCCCCCTCTGGCGCACATTGAAGCATCCGTATGCTGTCTAGCCCTCACTGGCCATCAGCCAATTATACTAGTTTCAGCTTATCTAACCCCTAGGGGTACAGATAACCTAATAGAAAGCGATCTCAAGGCCTTGCTTGACTTGGGCGGCGCCGTCATCATTGGCGGTGACCTTAACGCCAAGAATACCTCTTGGAACTGTCTCAGTTCCAACAAGAGGGGCAAGGACCTGGAGTTGTACTCAGACAGATTGGGTTTTGACGTCATAGCGCCATTAGAGCCGACGCACTTCCCTTACATCGTCTCGAGCAATCCAGACATCTTAGACATAGTACTACTCAAAAACATAAATTTACGTTTATGTTTAGTAGAAGTACATCACACATTAGACTCAGATCACCGTCCGGTGACTCTGGATTTCGCCTCCCCCACCCCAGGCCCCTCAGGCCGAAACCACGAAACGACAAGGATGATAACCGACTGGGGTCAACTGAAGAGAAATCTAAAGACGACCACATCGGTTCACCTTGATCAAATTCCAAAAGACATCAAGTCTAAGGAAGATACCTCCCAGGCGATCGATTCGTTCACAGAACACGTGCAGTCGTTAATTAACGGCTGCTCGCGGCGAGTACCCGATACGAGAAATCGTAGAGGGCCCCTGCCGGCCGACGTACGTGAACTGTTACGACAAAAGAACGCCGCGACCCGCGCGTACGACCGATATCCCACGGAGGACAACCGCAAACGCCTGCGGACTCTCCAAAGGAAGGTCAAATCCGAAATTAGTAATTTTAGGCAGAGCAAATGGGACGCCACACTAGAAGAGCTAGTGCCTTCGCACACAGCCTTCTGGCAGATTTCCCGCTCTCTCAAAAAGGATATAGTGTCCACACTCCCTCCCCTAAATCGACCCAACCAACCGCCGGCATTCATGGACGACGACAAGTCGGAATTTCTGGCCGATAGTCTAGAACTTCAATGTGCGCCGAGCACACTATACGACCAAGACGCGGCACACCACCACCACATCAACACCGAAGTGGTTCGTCGTATTAATCTTTCGCGATCGCACGAAAACGAAAACCACGATCAACCTATTCCAGCAGTGTCCACCGACGAGGTCGGGTCACTGATCAAGGGTCTAGGAGCTAGGAAAGCCCCAGGTTCGGACGGAATAAATAACAAAGTCATTAAACTATTCCCCGCCCACTTAATATTAATACTGTGTAGTATTTTTAACGCAGCCCTCACTTATAACATCTTTCCTTCACAGTGGAAAGAGGCCGTGGTAATCGGAATCCACAAACCCGGCAAAAAACGTACCGAACCTAATAGTTATCGCCCTATCAGCCTACTGAGCAGCATAGGCAAATTATACGAACGGATAGTACTCAGTAGGCTACGCACCTTCGCTGAGGCAAACGCCTTAATACCCGACGCGCAGTTTGGCTTTCGTCCACAGCACAGCTGTGTCCAACAAGTTTACAGATTAGTCGAGTACACCAGCAGTCAGTTCGTCAGAGGCAGGTACGCTGGTGTACTATTCCTAGACGTAGCGAAGGCGTTCGACAAAGTTTGGCATGAGGGCCTAATTTATAAACTATATAGCTTCAAAGTCCCAGAATATTTAATTCTAGTCATACATGACTACCTAAGTCATCGCAGCTTTCGCTACAGGGTGGACGGGACGTTGTCGACCGCCCACCCTATCAAGGCCGGTGTCCCTCAGGGATCGGTCCTCTCTCCGTTCCTCTTCACGCTATACACTAGCGATATACCCAAATTCACTCGTGTACACACGGCACTCTATGCCGATGATACCGCACTCTTCTGTGCAGGTTATTCCCCGACAACCGTAGCTAAGACACTCCAAAAAGCGGTCACCGCCCTTGCCAATTGGTATAGGAAATGGAGAATAGAAATAAATGCCGAGTAGAGTCAAGCGGTTATGTTCACTAAACGAACTGCCCGCATCTGCTCTCCGGATGACATCCCCCCACTTACCTTATTCAATAAGCCTGTCACATGGTGCAGGCAAGCCAAATATCTAGGAGTGACCCTTGACAGTCGACTCACGTTCATTCCACACATAAGGCAGGTAGGCGCGCGCGCAGCCTTTGTGATGGGACGTCTTCATTGTTTACTTAACGCCAAATCGAAACTATCCTTGAAGAACAAGGTCAGATTATACACTGCCTGCATACGGCCTATCATGACCTATGCCAGCGTAGTGTTCGCACACGTTAACCCACCAAGGATCCGCAGGTTACAATCACTACAAAACCGGTTCATGCGACGAGCCACGGGGGCACCGTGGTTCATTCGAAATGTCGACCTTCACGTCGACCTAGAATTGCCGACCATCAGGCAATACATGAAGCGGTGCTCCCAGAGGTTCATTGACTCTGCCATGATTCACCCCAACCAACTAGTGGTTGAGGCGGCTAACTACACCCCATTAAAAATATCCGCCATCCGACGTCCTCGACACGCACTGACCGACGTTGACGACGAAATTACTGTCGCTCAAGAAAGAGCCAACACGGCCCGCGCGGCCATAACACATAACCACTCGCGCTTTCGCCTCCGCCGCCGGGGAAGGAAGACGCGACGCGTAAAAATCAATATTCCAAACGTGGGCACACCCACTTTGCCACCAGCGACGCCCCGAGCCGAGGTCCGTTCTCCACAGGGAGAGCCCTCGGGCGTAGTCGCTTAAAAGCTATTCCGGGTTGAGAGCCTTCAGCGCTCACCCATAGTCCGGTTAAGCTGTCAAAGCCCTCTCGGCTAACAGCGATCGCAGTGGAAAGAGTTTAGTGGGTATTCTAGTCACGGGGCTAGCGAGTCCCACACTCCCCGTCTGTTTTTCCGACAGGCGGGGGTTATTGCGCAAATAGCATTCTTGAACCACTGCGTTAACAAAAAAAAAAAAAAAAAAAAAAAAAAAAAAAAAAAAGTGGTACCGGCACCGTCGTCAGGTGCTTCTCTCCGAAGAAACAACTCTTAAGAAAATAAAGCAAGATTAATCTACTGAACAAGAAGTCTCTTCATTCCTACTAATCCCAGCAAATCGTCAATGTCACCGTACATTTAATGGTCCTTACCGAGCCGGATCCAGTGGGAAGCGAAGAAAATTATTATCTATTGGTAGACAAAGTCTAGACAGCAAGTAAGAAGCCACTGGTTGCAAGTATGCCGGTCACACGCTCCGAGGGAAAAGGTCGCAAGCAGCCTACAGAAACTCAGTCGTCGTCTGAGAACACCGCAACTACCTCGGCAACCGAATACAGCGGGGAAACAAGCGTCGCTACGGAAACAACCGAACAAACCGAACGTACAGAAGCCTCCGCCGCGACCGCCCAATCCGCCGTCTTCGCCGCTGCAACCGCCGAGCCCGCTGCTACCTCGCCCCCCGCCGACGCCGTCGCCTACTCGACCGCCACGACGCTGCCCGTGGATACGAACATGAAGCCGCCTACTACGGTCACCGAAAATCGAAGAGAGGCTCGTCAAGAAACCGATACAGTGAAACGAGCGAAGAATATAGTCGGCCCGTCGCCGCCGAGTGGACCACCGAATCCTCGGCCCTCCAACAAGAAGGGGGGTGGGGGGGTATCTACCCATAGCAAGACTAAGGCGTACAAGATAGCGAAAGCTAAAGAAGAATTATTACGTCTACAAGTCGAACTGGCCACCGCACGCCTCGCCGCACTAGAAACCGAAGATAGCAATGATGATGAAGAAGATGATGTCTCAATCTGCTCCAAGTCGAACGCGAACGAACGAGTGGACAACTGGCTGAAGAACCAGGCGCATCAAACCCACCCAGTGGAAGACCCAGTGATCGCCAGCACCGAGCCGCAGACTCCAGCCAGACCTACCGAAGAGCATCATCAACCGCAGCAGCCACTACAGACACCGGCGGGAGTGCAATCTGACGTCAAGATGATGACCGACGCCATCACCCTCGCCATCAAAGCTGCACACCGACCGAAATTCATCGAGCTACCAACGTTCAACGGGTCACATCAAGAGTGGCTACCGTTCCGCGCCGCGTATTACGAAACCGAAAAAATGTTCACCACAGTGGAGAATACTAACCGCCTAAGAAGAAACTTGAAGGGTAAAGCGAAGGAAGCCGTCGATGGTCTGCTGATCACCAACGCTCATCCGATGGAAGTGATGAAGACTTTGGAGTCCCGATTTGGAAGACCAGAAGCGATCGCAATGATGAATATGGAAGCGCTCCGTGGTCTACCGCGCCTCACAGAATCACCACGAGACATCTGCATCTACGCGACAAAAATATCCAACATCGTGGCAACTCTGAAGACTCTAAATTGTACTAACTACTTGTACAACCCCGAAGTTACGAAAGCCGTCATAGACAAGCTTACCCCGACACTCCGCTACAGATATTACGACTTCTCGGCGAAACAACCGCAAGACAGCCCGGATCTTATGAAGTTAGAAAACTTTTTCAAACAAGAAGCCGACCTATGCGCACCGTACGCGGCGCCCGAACCAGTGACGTCACACGCGCCGACCACTATACAGAAAAGAACACAGAAGGTCAACAATATTACTTATACACCGAAGTGGCCAGTGTGTGATGAAACGGGACATACCACATCTGACTGCGAAGAATTCAAACAATTAGATGAAAATTCAAGATGGGATGTAGCGAAGAATAAACGCCTGTGCTTCAGATGTCTTCGATATAGGAGCAAGACTCACAACTGCCGAACCAAGCCGTGTGGTGTCAACGACTGTGGGAATACTCACCACAAGTTGTTGCACTACGTTAAGAAGATAGAAAAGACAGACACTGAAGAGAGTCAGGAAACGCACCACGTAGAAGCAATTAATTCCACCTGGTCAGCCAAGAAGAAACAATCCTATCTGAAGATTCTACCAGTACAGATACGAGGTCCGAAGGGATCCTTCGACACCTTCGCGTTGATGGACGACGGGTCAACAGTGACATTGGTCGACAACAACATAGTCGACACCATAGGAGCAACCGGTCCCATAGACCCATTGAAGATAGAAGGCATCAACGACATGAAGACTTCGGAATCGACTTCACGAAGAGTCACCATCAATATAAAAGGGCTCAACAATCACGAGGAACAAGTACAAGCGCGCACAGTGAAAAATCTACACGTCTCGTCTCAACAAGTCTCAGGAACAATAGTGGAAGGATGCAAACACCTGGCAGACATCAGCAAGTACCTCGCTTATCCGAACGCCAAGCCTTTAGTACTCATCGGGCAAGACAACTGGCATCTACTGCTAACATCCGAGGTCAGGAAAGGAGACAGGGACCAACCGGTGGCGTCACTAACACCGCTGGGTTGGGTACTCCATGGCAGCCAAACACGCAACCATAGCCACAGCATCAACTTCGTGTCACACATAGTAGAAGAAACCGAAGAACCAGAGGACAACCTAGAAAAGATGATGAAACAATACTTCGAAATGGACGCCCTCTGCTTAAATCCTAGAAGACCGAAGTCCGATCCTGAAGAACAAGCGCTACGGATACTTGAGAAGGCGACGACCAGAACAGAAAACGGAAGATTCGAAACCAACCTACTCTGGCGTAACGAACACGTCACCTTCCCGAACAACTACGACAACTCACTGAAGCGGCTGGTCAACATCGAGAAGAAGCTTGATCGTGATCCTACGTTGAAACAGAAGTACACAGAACAGATGGAAGCCCTCATCACAAAGGGGTACGCTGAACTAGCTCCAGCACAGAAAACGCCGAACAGGACGTGGTACTTACCTCACTTCGGTGTAGTTAACCCCATGAAACCAGACAAGCTGAGAGTGGTTCACGACGCTGCAGCCAAGACTAAGGGTATCTCCCTCAACGACATGCTACTGAAGGGGCCGGACCTTTTACAATCGTTACCAGGCGTAATCATGCGGTTCAGACAGCACGAGATCGCAGTCACAGCTGACATCAAGGAAATGTTCATGCAAGTGAAGCTCCGATCCGAAGACAGAGACTCGCTTCGATATCTATGGCGAGGGAACCGACGTGATAATCGACCACCACAAGAATACCGAATGACGTCATTAATATTCGGAGCATCGTGTTCGCCTTCAACAGCAATATATGTCAAGAACCTGAATGCCATGCAACACGAGGAGACTCACCCCGAAGCCGCAGCAGCCATCGTCCATAAGCACTACGTCGACGACTACCTAGATAGCTTCAGAAGCATAGAAGACGCCGAAAGAATCACCAAGGATGTAAGAAGAATTCATCTGAAAGCCAGCTTCGATCTGAAACAATGGAAATCGAATTCACCAGCCCTCTTGGAAGCACTCGGTGAAACCAAACACGTAGAGGATATGGAACTCTACACATCCGAGGAACAAACGGAACGAGTGCTAGGCATTATTTGGAAGGTCGACTCAGACGTACTCACCTTCAACCTGAACCTAGCCAGAATACCACCGACATTATTGGAAGGAAAGAATCCAACAAAGAGAGAAGCGCTCAGGATAGTGATGTCACTCTTCGATCCGCTCGGACTTGCATCGCCCGTCACCGTGAGAGCAAAGCAAATCCTACAGGAAGTATGGCGGCGAGGCACGTCGTGGGACGACGAAATAGACGAAGACCTTGCGGATCAATGGGCAAACTGGATGACACACCTGAAGAACCTCTGCAACGTAACCATACCAAGGAAATACCTTCACTACAGCGATGCCACTTCTCTACAACTTCACATCTTCACCGATGCCAGCGAAGCAGCCTACTCAGCAGTCCTATTCTGGCGAGCAGTAACATCGAACGGCAAAGTACACATATCGCTCGTGATGGCAAAGGCTAAGGTGGCACCCCTGAAACTAACATCGATACCAAGGATGGAGTTACAAGCAGCAGTCATGGGCGCCAGACTCGCAGAAACGGTCATAGCGGAGCACGAAAGGAAACCTGAACGCAAGATCTTCTGGACGGATAGCAAAACAACCCTGTCCTGGATAAAGACTGGGTCGAGGTCATATAAACCGTACGTAGCTCATCGGCTGGCCGCAATAGAAGAGTGCTCTACAGTCAACGATTGGCGTTGGGTCCCGACGAAGATGAACGTAGCAGACGACGCCACCAGGGACGTCCCAATGGGATTCAGTAAAGATCACCGTTGGTATAAGGGCCCAGACTTTCTGCACGAAACCGAAGACGCCTGGCCGACCGAATCCTCTACAACAGCAATACCAGAACCCTCAGGAGAAGAGAGAGTACATCATATACGAGAAGGAAAATTGAAACTCTCGGAAGGTCTTCCTCAACCCTCAAGATTCTCCAGCTGGCACCGACTTCGATATTCAACAGCTCGCGTTCTGCAATTCATTCAACTCTGCAGATCATCGAAACAATCTGTGAACCATAGAAGAACGAATAAAAATAAAGAAAAGGATCCAGATTGGAAGAAGATAGTCAAACCAACGGGCACAAATACAACACAGAAGACGCTGGTACCTGGCGGGAGAAAACTGATACTAATCCCCGCTGAAATACTTAAGCAAGCAGAAGAACTCCTCATGCGCTCCTCACAGGAGGACTCCTTTCACGCTGAAATAGAAGACTTGAAGAACAATAGAACAGTCAGCAGAGAGAGTCGACTAAAGCAGTTAAGCGTCGAATACGTGAACGAAACCGTAAGACTCAGGAGTCGCATTCAAGCTACACGCAACGTTACGGAGGACTTCAAAAGCCCACTGGTGCTCGACGGTGACCACCATACAGTAAAACTTTGGATAGAATCAGTGCATAGACAACTACATCACGCAGGTGTGGAAGCAACAGTCAACGACTGCAGACAACAGTATTGGGTGCTGCGCTTACTTCCTATTGCGCGCACGATACTGCGAAGGTGCCTGTTCTGTCGAATGAAAACACAAGCGCCACCATACCCAAGGACGGGAGACCTGCCAGCCTGTCGACCAGCTCACCACAGACGACCTTTCACTTACACCGGGGTCGACTACTTCGGGCCTCTCTCTGTGACTGTCGGACGAACACATCAGAAGAGATACGTAGCCATCTTCACATGCCTCACCGTACGAGCTATACATCTGGAAATAGCTGGCTCACTCAGCGCTGACTCCGCGGTAATGGCACTGAGAAGAATGATCGCGAGACGAGGATGTCCGACGGAAATCTGGTCGGATAACGGCACTAACCTGAAGGCAGCAGACAAAGAACTACGACGAGCAGTCGACGAAGCAACCGAAACCGAAGCAGCAAAAAGGACAATCTCTTGGCGCTACATACCGCCGGGAGCACCGTTTATGGGCGGAGCCTGGGAGAGAATGGTTCGCTCAGTCAAGACCGCACTTGCAGCAACGCTACACGAACGACATCCTACAGAAGAAGTCCTCGCCACGCTGCTAGCCGAGGTGGAGAACACCGTAAACAGCCGCCCGCTGACGCATGTATCAGTCAACGCCGAGGACCCAGAAGCTCTGACCCCCAATCACTTCCTGCTGGGGGGACCTGGACGAATGCCACATCCGGGTGAATTCACCGACAGAGACGTCCTATCGAAAACCAGCTGGCGAGCGGCTCAGAGATTAGCCGACATATACTGGACACGTTGGTTGAAGGAGTATCTTCCCGAACTCCAAAACCGGCGGGAGCCCCATGGGAAAGGAGCAGCAGTACGAGTCAACGACCTGGTGCAAGTAGTGGACACCAACCTACCCCGCAACGTGTGGATACGGGGTCGAGTCGTCGCAACATACCCGGGACCAGACAACGTCGTGAGAACTGTGGACATCCGGACCAAGGGTGGAGTGCTGAGACGTCCAGTGCGGAAATTGGTGATCCTGCCGCTGTACACCGACGCCGAACCTGCACCGGAACCTGATGCAACGCAGTCGCACGGCGGGAGAGATGTGCGGGACAGCAGATAAACAATAGTTTTAAGAATAGTTTGTAACAGTTGTAATTAATTAGTTATAAGATTTTACGAAATTAAATAAAGAATAAATATAGATTTAGTATTAGCACGTAAGTACTAATATTGTAAACGGCTCTCGCAACGGTAACGCCGCATAGTACTTAAGGTAATTAATTGTATTGAAATTAAGCGCGGCTCTCGCAACGGTAACGCCGCGTTGTACTTAAGTAAATTTTAGAGCTTTGTGATTGGCTATAATTCCGACTCCGTGATTGGTCAAGAAAAACTGTAAAATTACGACCAATCGCGGGGTCGGCCAAAAATATATAAATACGGGACCAAACCGTGGTACCGGCACCGTCGTCAGGTGCTTCTCTCCGAAGAAACAACTCTTAAGAAAATAAAGCAAGATTAATCTACTGAACAAGAAGTCTCTTCATTCCTACTAATCCCAGCAAATCGTCAATGTCACCGTACAATACACAACCTACATACATAACTATATATATAATTATTATATATATACATAACTATTATACGCAACCTACAATACACAAAGTATTGTTGTAGGATAAGAAATTATGTATTTTAAGAAATTAATTTAAAACATTGAAGTACATATTGTTTTTACTTTATATATTTTTTATATTTGATAGCAATTTTAATCAATTACATCCGTAAAAAGGAATGTTCTCAATATTCCTATCTTCACTTGGGACCATATCTATACAGCACACTAACGCAATTTTGGAAAAACCAGGTCCTAGACCTTTGTTTACTATAGAAAGCAATGCTGTCAAAGCTCATCTTATGTTGGTAGTTCGGTAAAATAGAATAAACAAACCACAACTGTCAGTCAAAATCCATTAACACATAAACAAAAACGACAATACATTCTCACAATTACACACATGCTCATGAAATATCAAACAATTTTATTGCCAGTCTACATGCCAAATGATATAAGGCCACTTATACGTTTCATCAAAATATAATATGTGAAATAAAAATAATTTAGGGGTTTTTATGGAATGAATAATATTCAGTTTAACTTATTCAATTATTGCAGTCTTGAATATTATTACAGCATTTTTACTGACGCAAATCGAAAATTGAACTATTCATTCATTGAGCAACTCTTTTGTGTTAACAGCTCTTCCCACAGATTACAAAAGAATATGACATTGACAGTTACAATTGTAACGTAATTGTATGAAGCTGTAACTGACATTTGTCTATGGTAGTTCGGCAAAATAGCCACTGCGAAAAATATTAGATATAGAAAAAGTCATGATGTCCATATCAATCCTATAACACAATTTTAAAAGTTATTTCTTTGTATATTTTAAAGATTTTTATCGTATTGGAGAACCACTACAATCACAATCTAAGCGTTGAAACTGAATTTTATTTCTACTTACACATTGTAACCTATAAGTCCCACCACAGATTAATGTAATGACTAATGCTATAATGCATTATACTAGTGTCCGACCGAAACTGGTTTTTACGACCGAAACCGAAACCGAATTACGGCAACGGTCTCAGTTTCGGCCGAAACCGAAACCGAAACTTTCTTATAAAGATCATGTTTTTAGAGAAAAATAAAGAAAAAATGTATTATAATCAGTCAGATTTTTTTTTTTTCTTTAAATCACATAGGTAGCTTTAATACTTATTTATGTTGTTACCTAATGCACTGCAAACAAACATGTTAGGACATCATTACGCACGTGGACGCGGCCAAATGTCATCGTCGCTTGGATGTCATTTACCGCGCCGAACACAACCGAGCACAGCGCGGAAACTCCCGACTGCAGTTTCGGTTTCGGTCGTAGTTTCGGCAGATTTGCTGCCGAAACCGAAACATACCTAACCGAAACTCGTTTTTTTGCCGAAACTCGACCGAAACCGAACATTCGGTCGGACACTACATTATAACCAGTGTGTTAACAGTTCTCCTATAGAAATTTTGTATGAGATTTTTAATTCTACCCTGTTGCGTTAGATGGCGCCAATGTTAAGCTTTGTTACGATAAAAATAATATAAAATTAATTTATATTATATGAGCTTATTTGTATTTGAGTAAAACATTCATTTTAACTCTTATTATTTTTATAAATCACATGTTAATTTTTATACATTTTATTGTATTTTGCGTAAAAAGAAACGTGCTGCCGCCATGGCAGCCATTTAAAAAAATATCTTGCGAGCAGTGTGACCAAATTTAGCAGAATTCTGCGATTTTAGCAGAATTCAATCTCAAATTTATGACAGTAGATTGTGTCGCAGACTTTAAAATTAGGCAGATTTTGGCATAATATTGAAAAAGTTCCGCAGGAAACTAGCGGGATTAGATATTAATTAATTACCATTCGGTAGTTGCGGTAAACATATTTAAAAAAACCTGTCTTTCTTATAGAACGTATTTTTTTTTCTTCTGAAGGCACCTTTCATTCTTGGGGAAAATACCCCTTAAATGTATATTTTGCTTTGAAATTGTATGTAATATACATTTAATGCGCAGATATCGTTAGTCAATTGTTTCGTCCACGTCAGAAAATATGACCAGAACTATCGTGTTGAATGGGAGAAGGATCCAATGTTTTCATCTTGCTTGTGAAGATCCAAAAATGAGAGCAATGCCGCTTTTTGTAAAGTATGTAATAACAGTAGTTTCATGACTTTCTGTTTTTAAATAACATGTAAACTCAGTGAAACATAAAAAAAATGTGATTATTCTGGACAGTCGCTGGTAAGAGACTCTTTTTACTTATGTTGCTCTAAAAATACTTGTAATGTAGTTAGTAAACAATTCACATCTGTATGTAACATAAGACAAACGTCTATAACTGAAGAGGTAAAAAAAGCTGAAATTAAAATGTGTATGTTTCTGGCAAAACATAATTTATCATTTAGAGTTATGGATCATTTGAACGAGTTACTTGAAAAATGTTTGCATGACTCAGTAATTGCAAGATCATTTTTATGTAAACGCACTAAAGCTGCTGCATTGACATATAATGTTCTCAAACCTGAAGTTGGAAAAGAATTGCATGCTGAATTGGCTTCTTGTTTAATACATATATTTAAACAAAAAGCTAATTCAACATGCAGTGTGTGCCAGAAAACCTTGTTTCTTCAGTTGTCATTGATGAAAGTACCGATATCCACCACATTTCAAAAATCACGAAGGCAGATGGAATTAATTGTACCCACACTCCCCAAGTACATTATTTCGCAAAAGCTATGATGATTTTATCTATGATTATACATGTACATCTTGTGAGCGCATATTTTTTCAAATGAACAATATAAAAAATGACGTGCGAAAAAATTTTAAAAATGAACATGTTGCTGCAATTCTACATGTCAAACAAGCAGTTAAAGAACAGTCTGGATCCATAAATTTTACGCAATTAAAAAAATATGGTTAAGATAGTTCAAAACTCTATAGTTCTATATAAAAATGTGGATAGAACTTAGAATTTTTTTTATTTGAAAATATTGAGTTGCGTTTTTCTCTAGTACACATTAAAACTTATCTATTAGCAGAATTTTAGCATTTATACCAAAAATAATATCAGATTTTTAGCAGAAATTAAATGAGTAGCTAGCATAATGATCAATTTAAATCTGGCCACACTGTACGTGAGTTTGACATTATTCTATGCGTAAGCTTATATTAGTCTGTGATTATTCTGTTCTGTTTATTTGTTGTGTGAGTATTTTTTGTTATCGCCGACGACTATTTTTTGTTTCCAAGATACCGATCAACGCTTGTTTTACTAACCTGACCCATGTGTAATACCCACGGAGACCAGTGATATAATTAAAATGTTGTATGTTGTTAAATATTGTATTATAATAAAAGAAAGCACTATAATAAGGTAAACTGTTGTTTTATTTGTTTTTCTTTAAGAGTCTTTTAATAATCTTCAGTTGTGAAATCAATTCTATAAAGATTTTACTTCTGAAAATTACTTAGAAAAATTATATTAATTTTAATGAATAATTGAATCCTCTCTAGCCCAGGAGGCCGCTCTCCATTTACACCACTTATCGACAGATGGCGTTTGTACCTGAGCTTTGCTGTTACCTCTATACCTATATATTTAAAATACTCTATGATTATAACACTACGGCTTTTGGAAAAGTTATTGTTTTGGTTCGAATCATCTGTTTGGACAGGCAAAGAAATTAAAGCTCATACAGCCAAACCTAGTACAATATAAAAAATATATTTCAGTTTCTTATTTGATAGCTTATGAGTCACAGTTCATCAATAAGTTAGTCACCGTCTTTAGTAGGAGGTTGACCATCAAATTAAAAGTTTCTTTACGTTTGGGAGAATATGAAAATTCAAGTCATATCATCATTCTCTTGCTCTTATCCCAACTACTTGGGGTCGACGCAATATGTCCTCTTTTTCCATACAGCCCTATCAGACGTCATCTCTGTAGTCACTCCCTGTTTATACATATCATGCTTCACGCAGTCCATCCATCTTTTCTTTGGTCTCCCCCTGGGGGGCACACTTAAAACATTACTTATTTTTACTGACCGTCGCGCCGCCTACAGATTGGTTGTACAAACTTAACTGCTGCCATTTTGTCCTGCCTGTCAAACGTTTGACAACTGAGAATTGTTATTTTTTGTTCCTAGCGTAGGTACTTATTGTCATCGATCTATTTTCGGTTATGGATATTTTTCTGAAAATTATCTCAAGTTTCAATGTTAGGCTGATATTATTATTGTTTAATTATCAGCTGATATGTTTTTTTTTATATTTCAGGGTAGCTTTCGTAGTAAAAGAAAATTCTATGTAATTACACATACACATGTAGATATGTATATATATTACTTCAACTTTAGTTCACCGCCTAAGCTCTGGGTGGCAGCACTTTCCATACATGCATATTTTATCATCGAGTTGCCACTCTTTTTCAATTTAATAACTTTACTCTTTGGTCTCCCCTCTCCCTTTACCCCTAGAGCCTTCAACATTCATACTCAAAACCTTCCTCGCAACATTACTTTCATCGCGTCGCATCACATGTCCATACCAGCTCAAACGTTCACTCCTTAACTTATCCATCACTGGCGCTACTTTCAAACATTCTCTTACACGCTCATTCCTTATCTTATCCATTCTCGTCGTGCCGTACATCCATCTCAACATTCGCATGTCCGCTAAATGTAATCGTCTCTTATCCGTCGCTTTTGTCACCCAACATGCTGATCCATACAATACAGCAGGTCTTATTAAAGTTTTGTAAAATTTTCCCTTTCATTTAAGGGGTACTCTGGGATTACATACTGTACCCGTGATCTGCCGCCATTTCATCCATCCCGCATCCACTCTGTGTTTCACCGCACGATCCAGGTCGTCGTTGCTTTGGATAAGCGAACCGAATAATCGAAAGTTCGAGCATACTGGTATAAGTACTCCATCTAGAGCTATGGGTGTAACATTGGAGAGACCGCCGAAATCGCAGAACATGTATTCTGTTTTAGGTCTGCTGATTTTCAAGCCAATATTCTCCAACTTACAGCGCCACTTTTCCAGCATGCTCTGGATCTCAAGCCCATCTTCTCCGACGAGAACAACGTCATCAGCGAATAGCATACACCAGGGTGCCTCTTCCTGTATCTCCGATGTTAAAGCATCCATTATCAACAGGAAGAGGTAGGGACTTAGCGCCGACCCTTGGTGCAGGTCCACCTCAACGTTGAACCCGTCGGAGTCTCCAACAGCAAATCTTACATACGACCTGGATCGCCAGTACATTGCACAGATTTACCTAATATACTTCACAGTCACACTTTTCTCTTTCAGAGAACCCACCACAAAACCGCTCTCGAGATTCTGTCATAAGCCTTCTCGAGGTCAACGAATACCATGTGCAAGTTCCTATGTCCACCCCGATATTTTTCGCATAATTGGCGCAGTGCAAATATGGCATCCGTTGCCCCTCGGCCCGACATAAATCCGAACTGGTTTTGGGTTATCTCACTTTCTTCTCGCAATCGCTTGTCAATGACTTTCTCCCCACACTTTCATACTGTGTGACAAGAGCTTTATTCCTCGATAACTGCCGCAGTCCTGGACATCACCCTTATTTTTAAAAATGGGCACTAGTGTACTATTGCACTATTCACTGGGGATTACTTCCTCATGTAGCAGCTTATCGAAAAACAAAGTAGGTACATACATACATACATATCATCACGCCATATCCCTTGCAGGGTAGGCAGAGAGAACAGAGCGTCAGAGAACTCTATCTCTGCATACTTCACTCGCTTCCTCAACATTCATAATTCTCTTCATACACGCTCGCCGGTTTCGGAGACTCTTGACTCCACCTTCCGTCAGTACCTGACCGATCTGGTCTAGGTAGGTTAGTCTCGGTCTCCCTCGGTACCTACATCCTTCCATTTTCGCATTGTATATCTTCTTAACCAGACGTTCGTTCGGCATTCTTTCCACATGTCCGAACCATCGGAGCATTCCCTTTCGCATCTTTACACCAATACTCTCTTTCATACCTACTCGCTCTCTTACGTCGTCGTTACGAATGCGGTCGGTCAGCCTAACTCCACAGATTTTCCGCAGAGATCGCATTTAAAGTCAGCCACATATATCCATCCTCTTCCAAAATTTTCCATACTTCAACTGGTATGCCGTCAGGCCCTGCAGATTTTCCATTTTTCATGCTTCTCACTGCTTTTCTTACCTCATCTATTGTAATTTATCCTACCAAGCCGACGTTCTCTGGCACATCATCTAGCACTCCACTCCA
Organism: Lymantria monacha; assembly: GCA_905163515.2. Classification (NCBI taxonomy): domain Eukaryota; kingdom Metazoa; phylum Arthropoda; class Insecta; order Lepidoptera; family Erebidae; genus Lymantria; species Lymantria monacha. Next base: position 257,089 of record LR991097.1, read on the forward strand.
TAAATTCTCTTCGTTTATTAACCTTTCAAAATATCTTTTCCAACGTACTTTTATTTCATCTTCTTTTATCAAAACTTAACCTGTTTCACCTTTTATACACCTGATATGCCTAATATCTCTCGCTCTTTCTTCTCGGGCTTTAGTTATGCGGTACAGTGCTTTTTGTCCTTGAGGCCCATCTGACGACTTATAAATTTTGTCTTCGGCCTGAGCTCTCGCAGTAACTATCGCCCGTTTAGCTTTTCTTTTGCACTCCTTGTATTCAATCTTTTTTGCTTCCTTCAATCTTTCATTGTTTTCTTTCTGCCATTCCTTAAATACATTCTTCTTTTCTTTCAAGATCTGTTGCACATCCTCATTCCACCACCATGTATCCCTATCAATTATACCTTTTCCTTTTGTTTCTCCTAGTATTCCTTTAGCTGTATTTCTAATACAGCTAGCCATTTCATTCCAACATTCATCCACAGATTTATCCTTCATATCATTCATTTCAATCATTTTATCTATCACAACTTGTTTAAACCTACTTGCATACTCTTTTCTTTCAAGCATACTCCATCTTATCTTAGGAGGGGGCCGGTTTCTGGTGTTAATGGGGCGTGTTTTTATGCGCATTTTTAGCAATTAAAGACGATGCTGAGTTACCAGTGCTTCACCTGGCAGCACCTTGCAATCTCGTACACAGAACAATTGACTTCTCTGAACAAGAAAGTAATCGATCTGCGTACGGTAGTTGTAACTTTTATAGGTGCTTAGGTACTCCTCGCTTTTTTGAAACCACGTATTTGCGATGGCTAGGTGAAATGACAAGGCCTCTTGGAGCAGCGTCTCCCCTCCAATGTTTCGTTTGCCGTACCCCCATCCTCCATGCACACTCTCATAACTATCATTTGCTTCTCCTACGTGTCCATTAAAATCACCCCCTATACAAATCTCCTCACTTTCTGGTATGCCTATCATAATTTCATCGAAATGCCGCCAAAACTCTTCTTTCACTTCATCCTTACATCCGGCTTGGGGAGCATACGCGCTAATCACATTTAGAATTAGACTCTCCCACACTATTTTCAAAACTATCAATCTATCATTCACCCTTTTTACATTTGTCACACATTCTTTCAAATTCTTATCTAACACTATTCCTACACCGTTCTTTTTACCATTTCTACCGCTGTAATAAAACTTGTATCCTTCACCAATTTCTCCAGCTCTTCCATTTTGTTTCTTGCAGACATGCAATATTTATTCTTCGCCTTTTTAACACGTCTGCTAATTCCCTTCCTCTTCCAGTCATCGCTCCAACATTCCAACTTGCATACCTCATTCTTATCTCTTTCATACTAAGGGCTCGCTTCTTACGTCGCAGAACAACCCTTGTCCATTTCCCACAGAGACCGAGTGCTGCCCCTGCGCGTTGCCTTTTTTTTTTTTTTTTTTTTTTTGTGGTGGGCCATAGACGTCGCACCCCGCCAAATCGGTCCGGGGTGACGGAAGAGGCGGCGCGCAACCCCATTGACCCACCCTGCAAGCACCTCTTCTTCGCCATGCGAGCGGGCCACCGGTACCCGATCTTTGTCTTCGGTGGCCCGCTCGGCGGTATGCCCTCTCGGGCTCCTCTCCTGTTGACGCCCCGACAGATTTCGTCGTCGAGGCGTCGTCCTCACGCGGTGGCCTCGCGTCGGGTGACCGGACAATTCCCCGGTCCGATCACCCGAAGCCTCGGTTAGGGCGGCATCAGGCGCAGGTATTCGCGCCTGCGCCGCCCCGGCCGCGGGCGGCGGCCCGGGTCACGGGAATCCTCCCGGGCCCGTTCCGCCGCCTCCTTCTGCGAGATGACAGCCTCGCAGAAGGCGGCGACCGCGTCCCAATTCCTGACGCTGTCGACCATCGCCCTCGCGACAGCCGGCAGCGTCAGGTCGGCACCGATAATAGCGACGAGGTCGCGGCGCTGCCCGTCCCAGCCCGAGCATTCCTCGAGCGTATGTTGCGCCGTGTCCTCGTCACTACTGCAATGATGGCAGCCCGGAGTCCATTCCCTGTGCACGACCGTGTGCAGGTATTTCCCGAAACACCCGTGCCCCGTTAACACCTGCACCAGTCGGAAGGTGAGGACCCCGTGCCGCCGCTCCATCCATTCCATCAGTACGGGCCGGAGGGCCTCAACGGTAATGACACCGTGTCTAGGCCTCTCCAGCCGCGTAGCCCAACGGGCGATGACTTCTCGGCGGGCGTCCTCGCGCCAGGTGGCTATCTCGTTAAACGATGGGGAGCCACCCTCTTCGCGCATTGAGTTAACCCGCCGGTAGAGGTCGGAGAGCATCTCCGCCTCTAGGTCCCACGGGGGTGTCCCGGCCAATAGGCACGCCGCCTCTGTCGACACCGTGCGGTAGCCGCGAATGGCTCTGACCGCCATGGCTCGCTGTGGCCTCCACAGCACCGACCTGAGCTGGGCGTTCAGAGCCCTCGCCCACACGGGTGCGCCGTACATGGCCATTGAGCGGATCACCCCCGCATACAGCCGTCGGCCCTCGAAACTGGGTCCGCCCACATTCGGCATGAGCCGAGAAAGGGCGGACGCCGCGCCCCCCTGCGCGTTGCCTGCGGGGTACGCACTAGCCCTGTGCTCATTCACTTTCTTTTCCGACATATTGCAGTAGTTTTGGTGGTGATTTTTATGACCGGCCGCCTGCCTGACGTCAACCCTCCCTGGGAATGCGATCGTTGACCAAACGGCATCAGATGGTGCTGGCCCAGGTCAGTGTAGGGCTCTTAGTCGTCTTTTACGACACCCACGAGCAAGCAAGGGTTGGTAGTATTTATAGCCGCTACCACACAGCAAGTATGAAAATTCAAGTAAAGCACTGAATTAGTTTTTCCTGCGCTTTAGCACTTTCTTTGAAATACATCACATAAGATACCAACAAAATTATTTAAAATGAATCATAAAACTCTAGAATGTAAAATATAAGTCAATTGCTACATGCCACTTCAATGTTCTTGCCAAAACACTTTCTTCGAATATTTTTTTTTGGTAAAGGTCTTTTGTTTAAACAGATAAAGAGGTCAAAGATCACTCAGCGAAAGAGTTACATAAATTCCTTAATTTAAATTAATATCACTTATATATAGGTACTCTCTGATACCTAACATAGTTATTTATTATCTTTAATTATTACAATGATAATCAACATGTTCTATCTCTAGCTGGGCGATGCTTCACTCATTAGTCATCTGTATCTATGCTTTGCTGTCTCGCCTGCCGGATTTCCTGTCGAAGTGACAGCTAGATTCTACCATAAACGTCCCCCTGAACGTAGACTCTCTTGAGAATGACACTCAGGATTAGGATATAATTATATTATACATATATATATATATATATATATATATATATATATATATATATATATATATATATATATATATATATATATATATATATATATATATATATCATCACGCCATATCCCTTGCAGAGTAGGTAGAGAGAACAGAGTGCCAGAGAACTCTATCTCTGCATACTTCACTCACTTCCTCAACATTCATAATTCTCTTCATACACGCTCGCCGGTTTCGGAGACTCTTGACTCCACCTTCCTTCAGTACCTGACCGATCTGGTCTAGGTAGGTTAGTCTCGGTCTCCCTCGGTACCTACATCCTTCCACTTTCGCATTGTATATCTTCTTAACCAGACGTTCGTTCGGCATTCCTTCCACATGTCCGAACCATCGGAGCATTCCCTTTCGCAACTTTACACCAATACTCTCTTTCATACCTACTCGCTCTCTTACGTCGTCGTTACGAATGCGGTCGGTCAGCCTAACTCCACAGATTTTCCGAAGAGATCGCATTTCGACCGCATTAATTTTACTTTCATACTCTTTTCTGCATACCCAACTCTCGCTTCCATCCAGTAATGTTGGGACAAGCACTGCGTTATGTATTGCTACACGTGCCTTCTGGCTGAGGTGGTGGCTGCCGAGAAGTTGCCCCAACGCTCCGTTCACTCTATTTCCCGCATTCACTCTTCGCTCTATATCAGTGGTGTACCATCCATCTCGGCTAAATCCACATCCAAGATATACAAATTCATCCACTTGCTCTAGTACATCATTACCTATTGTTACTCCTACATCTGTTCTGGCTTCATCTCTTTCAAAGATCATTATTTTGGTTTTGCTCACATTCACGCGTAGACCCCTTTTCTTACAATCTTCTGTCATTGTGTCGACTAGGGTCTGCAGGTCAGTCGCTGACTGTGCCAGCAGGACTGCATCATCTGCATAAAGCAGAGCAGAGACCACTGAGTCACCCATCTGGATTCCCACATTCATATCGTTCAACCTTTGGAGACATTTATCCAGATATATGATAAACAGCCTGGCTGATAGAACGCAGCCCTGCTTAACGCCGATATTGACGTCAAACCAAGGCGACATTCCATCATCCAGCCGCACATAGGCTCTACAGCCCATGTAACTGGATTGCACAGCCTGCAGCAGTTTAGTTTATGGTATTACCATACTCCGGTAAAATGTCCCAAAGTTCCTTTCGTACAACCGTGTCAAATGCTCTCTCCAGATCCACAAAACTGCAGAAAACCCTCTGACCTAGGGCCAGATGCTTCTCCACAATGTTGCGCAGAGAGAACACTTGATCCATGCATCCCCTTCCACTCCTGAAACCTCCTTGTGTCTCACACAGTAAACCATCGATATAATTATATTAGGGGCATAATGTCATAATCGCCACGACTGGCGATAGCAGTGGGTCTTATAAGTTTCTCAAGTGACAGCTGTTATCCAGTCTCCTGGTGAAACCGTCATCCAATTATTACAACTCAGCACGGGCAACAAAGGGGTGATAGTTGTATTCCTGTTCCGTCACCAGACGAGGTAAAACTAAACTATCACTAAATAGTTGTCTAAAAGATAATCCCACTCTTTTCATCTATCCATCGCTATCAATGCGACGTCCCCACTCATTTCATCTATCTAGTTCTGTCAATCCATACCTAGCAGTCAAAAGTCGAACAGTCACGCTTGATGAAGTCTACCCTCCGACCTACACCTGTCCAATACCAGAACCTCGAAAACTTTCAACTCGAACTACACAATCGCTTCGAATGTCTAGACGAGTGCGAATCTCCGAACGATATAAAGAACAGGTTCGTGGAAACTGTCCATGCGGTTGGGTCGAAATTTTTCAAGGCTCACCGCGCTAATAGACCTAAAAAACTTTCTGACCAGACTCTCAAGCTCATGGAGCGGAGAAAAGAAATGACAGTACAGTCTTCAGCCGATTGGTCCGAACACAGGCAGCTAAATAGGCAGATCTCCAGGTCTGTGCGTCGCGATATTCGCCAATTTAATACGCTCCGTATTAAAGAAGCGATAGAGCGAAATCGTGGCTCAAAAGTGTTCGCACAAGATCTGTCTATCGGGCAAAGCCAAATGACTAAGCTGAAGACCGATGACGGCACTGTCATTTCATCCCAAAGTGAGATCTTGGGAGAGGTCGAAAGGTTCTATGGACAGTTATATAAAACATCCCGAAATTATGTTGTCGGCTTGGTCCAAGATCCCAGATCCAAGCTAACTCGGCACTATACCGAAGAAATCCCGGACATTAGCTTGTGCGAGATCAGAATGGCTCTCGAACAACTAAGAAACGGTAAGGCACCGGGAGATGAAGGAATTACGGCAGAGCTCCTGAAGGCAGGCGGCAAGCCGGTCTTAAAAGCCCTTCAGAAGCTATTTAATTCCGTTATCCTCGGGGGCGACGTTCCAGAGTCGTGGACCAGGAGTGTGGTGGTGCTGTTCTTCAAGAAGGGCGACAAAGCTCTTCTAAAGAACTACAGACCCATCTCACTCTTGAGCCACGTCTACAAGTTGTTTTCGAGAGTCATTACCAATCGACTCACGTGCAAGCTTGATGACTTCCAGCCGCCCGAACAAGCTGGCTTCCGAAAAGGCTATAGCACCATAGACCATATCCTCACGCTTCGGCAGATTATCCAGAAGACCGAGGAGTACAATCGGCCTCTGTGTATAGCGTTTGTGGACTATGAGAAAGCCTTTGATTCAGTCGAAACTTGGGCGGTGCTGCAGTCCCTTCAGCGGTGCCAAATCGACCATCGTTATATCGAAGTGCTGAAGTGTTTGTATAGGAACGCCACAATGTCAGTCCGTATTCGGGATAAGAGTACGAAACCGATCCAGTTGCAGAAAGGCGTGAGACAGGGAGACGTCATCTCTCCGAAACTGTTCACCACGGCACTGGAAGATGTCTTCAAGCTTTTAGACTGGACCGGACTCGGCATCAACATCAATGGCGAATACATCACTCACCTTCGATTCGTAGACGATATTGTCGTCATGGCAGAATCCATGGAGGACCTGGGCACCATGCTCAACGATCTCAGCAGGGTATCCCAACTAGTGGGTTTACGAATGAACATGGACAAGACGAAAGTCATGTCAAATGCCCATGTCATTCCTGTACCGGTCCTAGTTGGCAATGCGATTCTCGAAATTGTCGATCATTATGTTTACCTTGGACAAACAGTCCAGTTAGGTAGATCCAATTTCGAGAAAGAGGTCAGCCGACGAATCCAACTCGGTTGGGCAGCGTTCGGGAAACTTAAGAAGATCTTCTCATCCAACATACGTCAGTGTTTGAAAACACAGGTCTATGACCAGTGTGTGTTACCAGTGATGACTTACGGCACGGAAACGTGGTCCCTAAATGTAGGCCTCATAACCAGGCTCAAAGTCGCTCAGCGTGCTATGGAGCGGGCTATGCTCGGGATTTCTCTGCGAGATAGAATCCGAAATACGGAAATTCGCAGACGAACGGGTGTAACCGACATAGCACGAAGAATTAGCACGCTGAAGTGGCAATGGGCAGGCCACATTGCTCGAAGAACCGACAACCGCTGGGGAAGAAAGGTTCTAGAGTGGCGACCACGTACCGGACGACGCAGTGTGGGACGCCCCCCCACTAGGTGGACACCTAGTGAAGGTTGCTGGGCGTCGTTGGATACAGGCGGCACAGGACCGCACTCTGTGGCGTAAAATGAGGGAGGCCTACGTTCAGCAGTGGACGGCAATAGGCTGAAATGATGATGATGATGATGATGATACCTAGCAAAGTGTGTAATACGAGTAGTAGACCAGGGTTGATAATTTATAAAACCAAAAAAAATAATAGTAGGATGAAACCCATTAGAAAAGGAGGGGAATATTATAAAAATAAAAGGAAAAATAATTTACGGAAGATCTGAGGTCGGGAAGGGGATGGGGGGGAGGTTTTAAGGGTAAAAACGGTTTTTCTCGATTTCCGGCAAAACTAAAAGTCCTATCGAAAAAAGTCAAATGGAAAAGTTGTAGGTAATAAAAAGATCTAAAACTTTTGTATTTACACTTTTTTCACATAACCTCAAAATTTATATGAAAAATTCAAAAAACCAAGTTTTTGGTTTTTTATTTCTTTTACAAAAAAATTTTTTTTTTAAGGAAATTTGGTGAAAACTTACCTTTTTATGTCCCAAATACGCTGTAATTTATTTGATTAAAAATATTTATTTTTTCTTCTTATTTTGAATTAATATCGAAAAAGCACCCTAATTTTCAATCGAAAATTCACCCGTCAAAATACCAGCTTTTTTCAAAAACTTGGTATGTTTTCTGTTCGTTGAAATCTCTACTTTCCGATGGTGAAAAAAAAATATATCTTACTATAGTAAATCTTCTCAGAAATTGCAAAAAAATCGAAAAAAACTCGAATTCGAAAATCTGAAAAGACAAAATCGAATTAATAATGCCTTCACTATTTTATCATAAGTATACCCCCCATGAAAAAATTGGTTGCCTGTAAAGTCGGTATACGGGCGAAAGTTTTACGTGACAACGACTTTGAGTGGTAAAATAATTTTAATGTGAATATTCATTCGTATAGTAGGAAGAAGGATGAAATAATAGTAACAATTTAAAACATTTATTTATACAAAGAATTATATTTAAAACATTAATTTATACAAAGAATCTCGCACTGAATTTCATATTAACAAAATTTTATTTTTACCTTTACACATACATACGTATTTATATACAAATATACATACAATAACTTGCAATACATTAACAACATAACTTTTTATGTCTGTCTCTCTCGCTCTTAGGCGGGCTAACCATGCCCGAGTGGAAGGGACGCGTGCCTCTCACTCGCTCTCATTGTGAGCGCATAACGTGAGCGGAGCGTAACGCAGTTTCTTGAAGTGTCACCCGGCAAACCAATTTATAAGACGTTGTCACGTCAAAAAAAAATATTAAAGAAATAAACGTCAAAATGTATAAAAAATATATTATAAATATATTAAAAATCTATAACAAATGTATAAATACCTATATAAAAAATATGTATAGTAAATATATTTTTAATAACTAAATTTTGGCCGATTTTCATGTATATTTCATATATTTTAAATATGTTTTAGATACATTCAAAATATATCTTAAAAGACATAAAAAACATAGCTAAAAATATAAAAAAAATACATTTTGAATATATCTGAAATATATTTGAAATGTATAAAATATATATGAAAATCGGCCAATAGTTTGTTATTAAAAATATATTTACGATATATATTTTATATATTTTTATAGATTTTTAATATATTTTTTATGTATTTTGAAATAATTTTTTTTTTCATGGGATTAACTAAATTTGTTTGTGCAAAATTAAGGAGATTATTATTTTTTAATCTTGTACTAAAATATCATTTAATTGTAATCTTTAGGTTATGTTACGTTAAGCATACCTACTATTGTAATCTTTAGGTTATGTTACGTTAAGCATACCTACTATTGTAATCTTTAGGTTATGTTACGTTAAGCATACCTACTATTGTAATCTTTAGGTTATGTTACGTTAAGCATACCTACTATTGTAATCTTTAGGTTATGTTACGTTAAGCATACCTACTATTGTAATCTTTAGGTTATGTTACGTTAAGCATACCTACTATTGTAATCTTTAGGTTATGTTACGTTAAGCATACCTACTATTGTAATCTTTAGGTTATGTTACGTTAAGCATACCTACTATTGTAATCTTTAGGTTATGTTACGTTAAGCATACCTACTATTGTAATCTTTAGGTTATGTTACGTTAAGCATACCTACTATTGTAATCTTTAGGTTATGTTACGTTAAGCATACCTACTATTGTAATCTTTAGGTTATGTTACGTTAAGCATACCTACTATTTTAATCTTTAGGTTATGTTACGTTAAGCATACCTACTATTTTAATCTTTAGGTTATGTTACGTTAAGCATACCTACTATTTTAATCTTTAGGTTATGTTACGTTAAGCATACCTACTATTTTAATCTTTAGGTTATGTTACGTTAAGCATACCTACTATTTTAATCTTTAGGTTATGTTACGTTAAGCATACCTACTATTTTAATCTTTAGGTTATGTTACGTTAAGCATACCTACTATTTTAATCTTTAGGTTATGTTACGTTAAGCATACCTACTATTTTAATCTTTAGGATATGTTACGTTAAGCATACCTACTATTTTAATCTTTAGGATATGTTACGTTAAGCATACCTACTATTTTAATCTTTAGGATATGTTACGTTAAGCATACCTACTATTTTAATCTTTAGGATATGTTACGTTAAGCATACCTACTATTTTAATCTTTAGGATATGTTACGTTAAGCATACCTACTATTTTAATCTTTAGGATATGTTACGTTAAGCATACCTACTATTTTAATCTTTAGGATATGTTACGTTAAGCATACCTACTATTTTAATCTTTAGGATATGTTACGTTAAGCATACCTACTATTTTAATCTTTAGGATATGTTACGTTAAGCATACCTACTATTTTAATCTTTAGGATATGTTACGTTAAGCATACCTATTATTTTAATCTTTAGGATATGTTACGTTAAGCATACCTTTTTTTTTTTTTTTTTTTTTTTTTTTTTTTTGCCGTGGGCCATGGACGTCGCACCCCGCCAAGTCGGTCCGGGGTGACGGAAGAGGCGGCGCACAACCCCATTGACCCACCCTGCAAGCACCTCTTCTTCGCCGTGCAAGCGGGCCACCGGTACCCGATTTTTGTCTTCGGTGGCCCGCTCAGCGGTATGCCCTCTCGGGCTCCTCTCCTGTCGACGCCCCGACAGCTTTCGCCGTCGAGGCGTCGTCCTCACGCGGTGGCCTCACGTCGGGTGACCGGACAATTCCCCGGTCCGATCACCCGAAGCCTCGGTTAGGGCGGCATCAGGCGCAGGTATTCGCGCCTGCGCCGCCCCGGCCGCTGACGGCGGCCCGGGTCACGGGAATCCTCCCGGACTCGTTCCGCCGTCTCCTTCTGCGAGATAACAGCCTCGCAGAAGGCGGCGACCGCGTCCCAGTTCCTGACGCTGTCGACCATCGCCCTCGCGACAGCCGGCAGCGTCAGGTCGGCACCGATTACAGCGACGAGGTCACGGCGCTGCCCGTCCCAACTCGGACACACCTCCAGTGTGTGTCTCGCCGTGTCCTCGTCACTGCTGCAATGGTGGCAGGCCGGAGTCCACTCCCTATACGCGACCGTGTGCAGGTACAGACCGAAACACCCGTGCCCTGACAATACCTGCACCAGCCGAAAGGAGAGGACTCCGTGCCGCCGCTCCATCCATTCCATCAGTACGGGCCGGAGGGCCTCGACGGTAACGACACCGTGTCTTGGCCTCTCCAGCCGCGTAACCCAACGGGCGATGACGTCTCGGCGGGCGTCCTCGCGCCAGGTGGCTATCTCGCTCAACGATGGGGAGCCACCTTCGTCGCGCACTGAGGTAACCCGCCGGTAGAGGTCGGAGAGCATCTCCGCCTCTAGGTCCCACGGGGGTGTCCCGGCCAATAGGCACGCCGCCTCTGTCGACACCGTGCGGTACCCGCGAATGGCTCTGACCGCCATGGCTCGCTGTGGCCTCCACAGAACCGCCCTGAGCTGGGCGTTCAGAGCCCTCGCCCACACGGGTGCGCCGTACATGGCCATTGAGCGGATCACCCCCGCGTACAGCCGTCGGCCCTCGAAACTGGGTCCGCCCACATTCGGCATGAGTCGAGAAAGGGCGGACGCCGCGCCGACACGTTAAGCATACCTACTATTTTAATCTTTAGGATATGTTACGTTAAGCATACCTACTATTTTAATCTTTAGGGTATGTTACGTTAAGCATACCTACTATTTTAATCTTTAGGATATGTTACGTTAAGCATACCTACTATTTTAATCTTTAGGATATGTTACGTTAAGCATACCTACTATTTTAATCTTTAGGATATGTTACGTTAAGCATACCTACTATTTTAATCTTTAGGATATGTTACGTTAAGCATACCTACTATTTTAATCTTTAGGATATGTTACGTTAAGCATACCTACTATTTTAATCTTTAGGATATGTTACGTTAAGCATACCTACTATTTTAATCTTTAGGATATGTTACGTTAAGCATACCTACTATTTTAATCTTTAGGATATGTTACGTTAAGCATACCTACTATTGTAATCTTTAGGTTATGTTCCGTTAAGCATACCTACTATTGTAATCTTTAGGTTATGTTACGTTAAGCATACCTACTATTTTAATCTTTAGGTTATGTTACGTTAAGCATACCTACTATTGTAATCTTTAGGTTATGTTACGTTAAGCATACCTACTTTTGTAATCTTTAGGTTATGTTACGTTAAGCATACCTACTATTGTAATCTTTAGGATATGTTACGTTAAGCATACCTACTATTGTAATCTTTAGGTTATGTTACGTTAAGCATACCTACTATTTTAATCTTTAGGTTATGTTACGTTAAGCATACCTACTATTGTAATCTTTAGGTTATGTTACGTTAAGCATACCTACTTTTGTAATCTTTAGGTTATGTTACGTTAAGCATACCTACTATTGTAATCTTTAGGTTATGTTCCGTTAAGCATACCTACTATTTTAATCTTTAGGTTATGTTACGTTAAGCATACCTACTATTGTAATCTTTAGGTTATGTTACGTTAAGCATACCTACTATTGTAATCTTTAGGTTATGTTACGTTAAGCACCTACTATTGTAATCTTTAGGTTATGTTACGTTAAGCATACCTACTATTGTAATCTTTAGGTTATGTTCCGTTAAGCATACCTACTATTTTAATCTTTAGGTTATGTTACGTTAAGCATACCTACTATTGTAATCTTTAGGATATGTTACGTTAAGCATACCTACTATTGTAATCTTTAGGTTATGTTACGTTAATCATACCTACTATTGTAATCTTTAGGTTATGTTACGTTAAACATACCTACTATTGTAATCTTTAGGTTATGTTACGTTAAGCATACCTACTATTGTAATCTTTAGGTTATGTTCCGTTAAGCATACCTACTATTTTAATCTTTAGTTTATGTTACGTTAAGCATACCTACTATTGTAATCTTTAGGATATGTTACGTTAAGCATACCTAGTATTGTAATCTTTAGGTTATGTTACGTTAAGCATACCTACTATTGTAATCTTTAGGTTATGTTACGTTAAGCATACCTACTATTGTAATCTTTAGGTTATGTTACGTTAAGCACCTACTATTTTTTAAAGAAAATATTACTATTTTTATGTTTGAGTTGATTGATACAGATATAAATAGAGATAGTATTTACATTCCTATGCAGATTCGAAAAGTTTTTTTTTTAAGTAAACTTGTCACAATTATCTTCAAGAAACTCAGCGTGCACGTGTATTTTTATAAACGATGTTGTATACTGTACTGTATTTCGAATACTGGCTAGGCTAACGGTTGTAACAGCTGCTACGAAATAGTAGATATGTATGTAGTAAGACCCAGACCCGCCTAGCCCCTTCCCCACTTCTCCATGAAATACCTTTTGATGGACTACAATTTTTCGTAGGTCACTCAGGTATATAATTTATCTTAAAATAGTTATAAATAGGCATCTACGCATATAATGTAAAGAAGATTCGACAGCTTTCTCCAAATATTGTAGATGTCTTATTAAATATTAATTTTATTAACTTATTTGTTTGTTAATTATAGTAGTATATTTTGATTTGCAATTTTTTTTTTATCAATGAAGCATGTAATCTCTAACGTTTTTCGAGTAATTAAAGTGTAAATTTTAATAAATAGCTCAAAATTATTAATAATAATTAAAAAAAATATTCGAATTCGAGTATTTTTCGATTTTTTGCATTTTCTGAGAAGATTTACTATAGTAACATATTTTTTTATTTTCACCATCGGAAAGTAGAGATTTCAACGAACAGAAAACATACCAACTTTTTGAAAAAAGCTGGTATTTTGACGGGTGGATTTTCGATTGAAAATTAGAGTGCTTTTTCGATATTAATTCAAAATAAGGTGAAAAAATAAATATTTTTAATCAAATAAGTTTTGCCGGAAATCGAGAAAAACCGTTTTTACCCTTAAAAACTCACCCCCATCCCCTTCCCGACCTTAGATCGCCCGTAAATTATTTTTCTTTTCATTTTTATAATATTCCCCTACTTTTCTAATGGGTTTCATCCTACTATTATTTTATTTCACTTTTTATTATTTTTAAAGGCTTCTACCCTTTTTTTTTTTTTTTTTTTTTTTTTTTGCGGTGGGCTATGGACGTCGCACCCCGCCAAATCGGTCCGGGGCGACGGAAGAGGCGGCGCGCAACCGCATTGACCCACCCTGCAAGCACCTCTTCTTCGCCGTGCGAGCGGGCCACCGGTACCCGATCTTTGTCTTCGGTGGCCCGCTCGGCGGTATGGCCTCTCGGGCTCCTCTCCTGTCGACGCCCCGGCAGCTTTCGCCGTCGAGGCGTCGTCCTCACGCGGTGGCCTCACGTCAGGTGACCGGACAATTCCCCGGTCCAATCACCCGAAGCCTCGGTTAGGGCGGCATCAGGCGCAGGTACTCGCGCCTGCGCCGCCCCGGCCGCGGGCGGCGGCCCGGGTCACGGGAATCCTCCCGGGCCCGTTCCGCCGCCTCCTTCTGCGAGATGACAGCCTCGCAGAAGGCGGCGACCGCGTCCCAATTCCTGACGCTGTCGACCATCGCTCGCGCAACAGCCGGCAGCGTCTGGTCGGCACCGATGACAGCGACGAGGTCACGGCACTGCCCGTCCCAGCCCGAACATACCTCGAGCGTATGTTGCGCCGTGTCCTCGTCGCTATTGCAATGGTGGCAAGACGGAGTCCACTCCCTCCGCACGACCGTGTGCAGGTACCTGCCGAAGCAACCATGCCCCAACAAGACCTGCACCAACCGGAAAGAGAGAACTCCGTGCCGCCGCTCCATCCACTCCATCAGTACGGGCCGGAGGGCCTCAACGGTAAAAACACCGTGTCTAGGCCTCTCCAGCCGCGTAGCCCAACGGGCGATGACTTCTCGGCGGGCGTCCTCGCGCCAGGTGGCTATCTCGTTGAACGATGGGGAGCCACCCTCTTCGCGCATTGAGGTAACCAGCCGGTAGAGGTCGGAGAGCATCTCCGCCTCTAGGTCCCACGGGGGTGTCCCGGCCAATAGGCATGCCGCCTCGGTAGACACCGTGCGGTACCCGCGAATGGCTCTGACCGCCATGGCTCGCTGTGGCCTCCACAGCACCGCCCTGAGCTGGGCGTTCAGAGCCCTCGCCCACACGGGTGCGCCGTACATGGCCATTGAGCGGATCACCCCCGCATACAGCCGTCGGCCCTCGAAACTGGGTCCGCCCACGTTCGGCATGAGCCGAGAAAGGGCGGACGCCGCGCCGACCAGCCGGGGAGCAATTTGACGAAAATGCTCCCGGAACCACCATCGCCCGTCGAGCACCAGACCCAAGTACCTCATATGGGCCTGGATACTGATGTGGATGGAGTTGACGACTAACGAGGCGCCGATGGGCAGCCTCACACGGGGCCCATGGAATAGTAGAGCCTCCGTCTTGTTTAGGGCCACCCTGAGCCCCAGCGCCTCAATACGCCTGACCATCTCCTCGGTGCCGAGAGTGGCCAGGCTCGCCGCCTCTTCGAGTGTCCTGCCCCGGGCTGTGACGAGCGTGTCATCAGCATAGCATATAACGCTCAGCCCGGGGGGGAGACTCCCTCTCAACGCCCAGTCGTAACCGATGTCCCACAGAGTCGGCCCCAGAACCGAACCCTGCGGAACACCGCACGACATGGGCGTCCGCACAATGTCCCCTGCGGGGCTCGCGTAGAGAACACTGCGCCCCTCCAAATAGTCTGCCACCAGCCGCCTGAGGTACAGGGGCACTCCATGGAACCGGAGCGCCTCCCTGATGCAGCTGAATGGCAGACTATTGAAGGCGTTGGCGATGTCCAACGACACCGCCAACAGCACTCCTTTGCCGGCGACAGCCTCCGCGGCCGTCTGCCTCAGGCGTAGCAGGGCCCCGATGGTCGAACGCCCCCTCCGAAACCCAAATTGAGCGTCCGACAGATCGGGCCCCACCTCCTCCAGGTGCTGGACGATGCGGGCAGCGAGGACACGCTCCAGCAGCTTACCAACATCGTCCAGAAGCACAATGGGCCTGTAGGCCGACGGCGAATCCGGGGGCCGTCCCGGCTTTGGCAGGAGAACCAACCTCCCTTCCTTCCAGCACTCAGGGAACTGTCCAGACGTCAGACAGGCGTTGAACAGTCGCCTGAGGCGAGGTTCGAGATGCTCGAGGAGCAACGTCAACACCCGGACTGGGACTCCGTCCGGGCCGGGGGCCGTGGTGGCGGAACGAATCTTCGCCACGGCTGCCCCCACTTCCGACTCCGTCACGGGTGGAACACTCTCGACGGCCTCCCGGTTGTAGACGCCGCACCCTGGGCATGGCTGCATCGCAGACCTGCGTTAACGCACTGCGGATGCGGACAGCCTCAACGTCCACTCCGTCCGCTGGGGGTGGTGAGGACAGCCACGTGTTCACGATGGCCGCCTCCACCAGTAGGTCCCTATCCAGACGCCCCACAGCCCACCGCGGAAATGCGGGAGCTCGGTCCGCCCTGTGACCCCTGCTGGGGTCCCGGAGAGGGGAGACCTCCATCCGGATGTAACGGTGATCCGACAGGATCTCCGCCTCCTCCAGGACACGCCAGTTGCTCACTCGTGGTGCGACAGCAGGGCTAGCGAACGACAAGTCCACTATCGACCCACCCTGCTGTCGCACACACGTGTTCACTGAGCCTCTGTTTAGGACACAGAGGCCCAGTGACGCCGCCCACTCCACGATCGCCCGCCCGCGATCGTCCGTCATCGGGGACCCCCACGCCGTGGATTTGGCGTTGAAGTCCCCCAGGACCAGGACGAGGCCCGGTGCCAGTCGCCGTATCGAAGCCTCCAAGGTGGTGAGGGAGGCCCCGAAATCGCCCATTCTCCTATTAGGGGAGAGGTATACACTGTAGAGCGTGACCCCTCCCCAATCCGCAGCGACAAATTCCTCGCCCCTATCCAAGAGGGATAAGGACGGGAAGTGCCGCTGCGTGGAGGTGACGATTGCCGCGGTTCCGTTACGGCTGACCACCCAATTGGGGCGATCAGGCACACAGTACAGTTCCGCGACTACGGCTGCACCGATCGACCACTCCGCCATGGATTGCAGGAGGAGATCCTGCGCACCGGCGGAGTGGTTGGTGTTGGCCTGCAGGAGGTGAGTGGACTGGGCAGCCATTAATGGGCCGTGTCCATCATCACCTCCTGGCTTGCGCCGGGCGATCGGGCCGCGCTAGGAGCGGGAGCGGCCGGAGTCGAAGGGCCGCTCCGCCCCTTTGGAGCCGAAGCCGGAGGTCTACACGCCCCATGCGGTGCTTAGCAGGCTTATTACCCGCCGCACACGCGGGGCAGTGGGGCGGGGCGGCGCAAGATGCCGCCATATGCCCAGTCTGACCGCAGCGGAAACAGAGTCCGCCGCAGTCAAAGCAATTAGTGCATGTTGGCCGGGTGTGCCCGACCGCCATGCACTTGAAACACCTCGCAGGCCGGTGCTCCAGCACGGTGACTCGCGCTGAGCTCCAGCCCACGAGGAGCCTGCCTGAGCCGGCCAGTTGCCTGACCGACTCCACTGGGCATTGCACCCAGGCGGCACCTACGCCGCCCGGACCGGGCCGGATGGCGCCAACCCGGACGGTGTCCAGGGGACACCCGGTTTTCGAGGCAATGGCCTCCCGGATGTCTTCCACCGTCACGGAGTCGTCCAGACCCGCGATGCGCATTTCGGCGCACTTTACAGGTCTGGCGATTTTGACGCCACCCTCCTCGGCGAATAGACCTCGCAGCTTCGACGCCACGCTATCGGCCGTTCTGGTGCCCTCGGCCCCAGGGAACTCCAAAATTCGAGCCCCTGTCCGAGCCTTGCGGGTCCGGGCTTCGACGCCTCCTATGTCGGAGACGTCGAGCTCCTGCCGGGCTTTCCTCAGAACAGCCTCATAGCTGAGGCCCCTTTCTGCCGCCTCAGGCAGCACAGTGATCACCACTGCGGCTGTCTTCGGCGGCCGGAGCCCCTTGCGCGGCCTCTTCCTCTTCGTGCCGCCTCCTCCGGCTCCTGCCTGGGGAGCGGCGACCTCAGCGGCGCGCTTGGCCGCCGCTCTCCTCCTCTTGCCGCGACTCTTTCTGCCGCGCTCGGCCACCTGCCAACCCTGTTCGGGCATAGCGGGCGTACCTGGCGCTGAGGGCGCAGTCGCGGTCGCGCTAGTCTTCGCTGGCGGTGTTGGTGCTGGCGACGACTGCGGTCCAGCAGGAGCCGGTGCCGCCTTGCGTTTCTTCGTCGTGGGAGCGGGGGCGGGCCCCTTGGACTTGGGCCCAGCCGCGGCCGCGGCGTAGCTGCCCCCCACGCGGCCACCCTGACAAGGCAGAGGGGCGGGGGCTGGTGCCGCATATGGCCTCTTATCCGCGGCGAGAGGTGGCCGAACTCGTGGTTCTGGAGGCAGCCTTGCCTCCAAAACGGCCAAGCGCGCATCGACCAGATTGCCGACTGTGTCAATGATGGCGCGCAAGGCCTCGTCCGGCACGCCCTCCACCGCGGGCAGCAGGGTTGTTGTCGCCGGCTGGACCTCTGCCGGGGCCCGCTCCGCGACGTTTGGCGGCTTCCTTGCCGCAGCGGCCCGGCTAGCGATGGCTGGCGTCCTCTTCTTAGGGGCGGCGGCGACCTCGACTTCTTGGCGGCTAGCGCTGGTCGACGACTCAGTTGGCGCAGTCTGCATGAGCCGCGCCATTTGGGCCCTAAGGTCGGTCACGTCCTTTGACAGCAGGCGGTTCGCTCGCCGCACCGCCGATAGCTCGGCTCCCAACTGTCGATTCTGGGCCCGCAGGTCCGACACCTCGCCACTGAGGCGGGCGTTATCGGCCTGCAGGGCCTCCATACTCGCGGCTGGGGCGCTCGCGCGGGCACCAGCGGCCGCCACTTCGGTGGGGGGGATGCCGGACAACACCTCCAGCACCCTCGCGGCGGCCACCTCGTTATCGGCCTGCCTGCCTTCCACCACGCCACGCACTCCGCCGGCCGGGGAGTGGGTCGTTCTGCCCGTCATCGCGGCCCCTCGCCCTCTGCGCGACGCCGGCACTTTGGGGGGAGGCATGATTAACACGCTCCCTTCGGAATCGGCGCCAGAGCTGCCCTCCTTATTCAGGGGGCGCTTCCGCACCTTCGAAGGGAGGGCCTCCTCCCTTACCGTCAGGGCTGCCGCCGCAGGACGCGGTGACGACCTGGCAGTGGCGACTTCCTCATCCGACCCGCTGACCTCCTTGGACGGCTCTGCGGAACTAACGCCCTCGTCCATCACATCGGCAGATCCACTGCCCTCGTCTCTGGACGGCTCTGCGACAGAACTGTCGCCCTCGTCCGTTGACGGCTCTGCAGTGGATCTGCCGCCGTCCTTGTCCCGCTCGCGCGCGTAACGCTCGTGGTTTTCAGAGTTCCGCTTCTTTTCGCGAGCGTTCGCTTTCGCAGCTTTCCCCCATGTGAACCGCGCCGTCCGGCGCTTCTTCTTCTTCGAGGGGGGGGCCTCTGTGGTCGGTGCCGGGCCCTCGGCGGACGCCTCCAGTCCTAAGGACGAGGCGTCGTTTGAGCCAGTTTTATGTTGGCTTAGCAAGGCCGTAGGGTGGGAATCCGTAGGATCCCCGTCTTTTTTTGGTAAATTAGGCAAATCCATGACTATTCCCACGAGAA
Organism: Lymantria monacha; assembly: GCA_905163515.2. Taxonomy (NCBI): domain Eukaryota; kingdom Metazoa; phylum Arthropoda; class Insecta; order Lepidoptera; family Erebidae; genus Lymantria; species Lymantria monacha. The sequence goes on from LR991097.1 coordinate 276,323, forward strand.
TGGGAGAAAAACCGTCGACCCGGGCAGAGATCCCTGTACCCGGGCAAGCCTACATTTACCAACCAGAGGGTCGGCCGGTACCCTGGCTGGAGCGTGCTAGGAACAGAACAGCCCATCTGCCATGCATCCTCTCGCCGCACGCCAGAACTTAGGATTCTGGGTAATTTCCGAATTCGAAGGTCGAATTCTTTATAGAGGTTGTCTTCCTCGCGGTCCGGGCGGTTAAGCCAAGACCCTCGTTCCTGATACTACACCTCACGACAACTTGTCCTGAAGCAAGATATCAGGTTTACGATATGTCGGCGGTGGCATAAGCCTGCCCAGGCCTCAAATGAATGAGTGACCGGGCCCGTCCGAAATTTCGCCTCCTGTACCCTCTACAACTAGAGGGTCAGGAGCGAATTGGGGCTCAACCCATTGGTGGGGAACCCGCCCTCTCGCCAGAAATTAGCTGCGGGCGACAATTCAGCAGAAGAACGATCTGGGGGACTGTCGCCCGCACCCAGGGTACACCACGTGGAGGTTTTCTGGCACCGTACCCCAAAGGCTTCTACCCTGGTCTATAGGTATAGTACGCGCGCGGACACAAAGGTGGCAGGCGTAGTGATGACACCACGGCGCGCGGCGGGAGAAAGTCACATGATTTGCCGTCTCACTATGGTAACAATGTTAAATACTGCCAAGACGCACCAATAGATGTTTCACATCAATAATGACTGAAGTACTTATTATAATAACATATACATAATTATATGTACTGAGTAGAAGGCGGACGGGTTATCTTTTAAGTCCCCTTCAATTAGTGATGTGAAATGATAGAATTATGGTTAGCGTTGTCGATAGGTATATCGATGGCATCGAAAGTGTTACGAATGCCTGCGACGCCTGGAGATAGCAATAAACAAACGGGGTCTAATGAGGCGTAGCGACGCGTTTGTAAATTTTGTAAGTAATATTTTATCTTCATCATCATCATCATCACAGCCCATAAATGTCCCACTGTTGGGCTCGGGCCTCCTCCGTAATGGGAGGGAAATTAACCTACTATACCGCGCTGGTCAGACGTGTTGGTATAGGGTTTTGTTTCGAGTTTTCCTTCTCTCGCCAACATATATGTTATATGCGTTTTATATCCCGTAGTCGTCTCGTACGATCACCCACGGGCAAGATATGGGGTGGTGAATAGTATTCTTACTCCGTCACCGCACTTACCATTTTCAAATTTTTAATTCACCTAACATTCACGGATTATCTAAAATTATCAGTTACTGTGAAGATGATGAGAAATGACGCTCGGCTGAAACGTCCTCAGAGCTAACTGCAGAAGTAGGAGACAGATGATGGAAACAGATTTGTATTCGACCTCAAAGCGCAGCACTTTATGACATTAACTGCTGCTATGTCAAATGTCTAGAAACACCTAGATAGGTACCAGTCGTGTTTGCCTTGTTTCTTTGAGAACACATCTTCAAATCAAAGTAACGTTGTGCAGGAGCATACGGGACGAGGGGATTTAAACAACTTTTGTTATACTACAGTATTATAATTTATAAAGGTAATATTTTTTGTTTGTTAGTTTGTTATGAATAGATATTGAAAGTACTGGACGGAGTTTAACATTTTGTTTACAAATAGAACGTTAAACTATCACGTAACATAGACTATAATTTCTTTAAAAAAATTAGAGCCCCCCTAAGAGAATTACAATATTGTAACCCAAGGTACCAAAACGAAAATAATTATAAAGCATGCGCTTCAAAAACTATTGATGATAGAATAAAATAATGTACTACTGGGTTATAGGACTTATTAATTTCAGTCTAAATAAATGGCTAATTCTAATAGGGGCCGTTCATAAATTACGTAAGGAATTTTGACGAATGCTTTGGCCCCTCCCTCCCTACCGTAAGACAAATTAATTAATTGTATTGCCCTATTGATCAAATATAACTCCGTTTATAATTATATAGGTATAATTAATATAATAACTAAACGACACCGAATTATTTAACCATTTGCAATAGGAAATTTGTATTAAAATTCTAAGGCTAATAAATAAATTGTCTTGATGTATTAAGTTTTACGGGCGTAATTGTACTGGTCCCACATATACATGCAGACATCTGGACGTTCACGTAAATTAAATAAATATATTTTAAAAATGTTAAAGGGCTTAAGAGTGTTTTGTCTTGCCTTGCATATATTTATATTATTCAGTAAGTACAATAGGAATAGAATGGAGACATTTTTATGCCGAGTTATTGTTGGATGCCGGTAAGGCGACAGTAGACCATTACCTCAACGCGAAGCGAGTGCAGTGATGTTCATTGTAGTTAAGTAAGTCACAATAGCAGCTGTTATATTCTAAAACCCAAAGTATAAAGACGAAAATTTTATAGCCGTGTGTTTCCAAAGTTATGGAAAGTTGAATAAAATACACATTTATAGGTCTACTAGCTGCGTACTAACTCGCGTTTTCGCCTGCGTAAGTTCTGATTCCGTGAGAATATCGGGATGAAAAGTAACAGCTATATATATCTCTATCAAGTATTATCGCAATCTGTTCAGTACTTCTTGTGTGTCGTAGTAGCAAACATGCATACTTCTATATCAACCATATTGGATAACATTTAATACTAAGATACGAATGTAACCAGATTTCCTTTCTACCGGCGGCGGCGGCGGCGCGGCAGTCTAACTAAATCTATACTAATACTATACGGCTGAAGAGTTTGTCTGTTTGTTTTGTTGAACGATAATTTCAGAAACTCTGGTTCAAATTTAAAATTATGTTTATGTTGAATAGTCCATCCATATCGAGGAAGGCTATAATAGGCTACATAGCATCATCACTACCTATTGGAGCAACAAAAAATCTTTTGAGAGTTTCCGTTGCATGCACTGTGTATGTGGTTAAAGTTACGCAACAACTAGAGGGCGTCTATTAATTACGTGAAGCATTTTTGAGGATTTTTTGACCTCCCCCCTCTATTGGTGAGATATCGTACGATTTTTTTCTATCCCCTTCCTCCTTCCTCAATCTCACGGGATATCTTTCAAAAGTTGTACTTGGGTTATACCCAAGTACAACTTTTGAAAAGGTTTTTTCTTTCATTTAACTTTAATTTAACTTAACTTAGACCATTTTCTGCTAAATATACGTAATATTTGCATGCACTCAGAACTGCAAGATCTTACTACCGGATTGCGGTCGAAAGATCTACTAAAAGTGCTTTATTGAATAACGTAGTAGAAAAATAGAAAACGAGGATCCGTGGTTTCCACTATATCACGAGCTTAAAGCCAATCGACCGGTTGACCTAGCGTATATACAAAATTTCAAAATAAGTAATAGATACACCACGGGTATAGAGGAGACCACTGAGGTTTTACTAAACACGTTAATACCGGACGATAACTTAATAATTGATAACGAACATCATGCGCAGATAAGGGCGTGGGCTGCATTGCCACCTCTATCCCCTATGTCTGATCTTCCTTCTCTAACTAATCTTTTGAATACCGTAAGAGCTCTTCCACTCAATAAAGCCGCCGGTGAAGATAAAATTTCAAATAAAATTGATTAAAGGAGCTTGTCGAACTTCAGCCGACTCGATGTTTGTTCAATCGTTGTAAAGCCGAAGGCATCTTGCCTCGTTTGTGGCGTCGCGGATTTATACGTATAATACCGAAACACGGTGATAAGCCGCCCGACGACCCGAAGTCATATCGGACAATAGTCTACTACCATCATTAGGTAAGCCTGGTTGTTCCTCGCCTATTACCTGGTGGCCCAACTTTTAATCTTAGATAATTTGGATTAACCCCGGGAAATCAACTGTCAACGCGGTCATTACCGTTAGAAAAGCTGTTACGACATCAGCTTTTAAATATGTACTAGGCATCTGCCTGGATATCTCAGGTGCTTTTGACAACGCATGATGGCCGATGTTACTACTTAAACTAAAGACTCGTGGATGCTTCAGAAATATCTACCAACTCATACAGTCATACGTTTTACAAGGTTCAAACACATTGAGACTCGTTCACCATGCTGTGTCTACATGACGATGGACTCCCTCAGGGATCCGTGTTAAGCCCATATTTGTCGAATTTAGGCTTTAATGACTTTCTTGAGCTACCTCTACCACAAAATTGCTCATTGATCGGTTACGCTGATGACGGGCTCCTACTCGTACAATCTAACACTAGGGACGGACTTGAGAAATTGACGGATATGTGTTTTAATTTAATAGTTAAATGGGGCGCACAAAATCAACTTCATTCGCTCTCCATAAAACCTATCATCTCCTATTAAAAGGTAATTTGCAGTCAATGCCTCGCGTAAAATTTAATAACGCGACATTTAAAAAGAAAGAATCAGTGTGTTACCTTGGCTTAATAACATATTAAAACTGTAAGTGAAATGGCGAAACGGAATTTTTACGCACTCACTAGAATCTCCAGGTCCACGTGGGGCCTACGTTTTAATACGCTTAAACTCAGCCACATATCTGGGGAGTATATGTTATGGCGCGCCAGCCTGGGCCGACAGAACTACGATAGGCGCGGCACGGCGTAAACTACTCCAAACTCAACGATTAGCACTAATATTCTTATGTAAGGCATACAGAACAGTTAGTACCGAAGCCTTGCCAGTGCTTGCAGGTTTACTTCCAGTCGACTTGGAGATACAAACGCGCGCGTTAATGTATTATTCTACCAGGGAATACATGAGCACCGATTTTCTTCTACCACGCGATCATATTAAAATTACCAGACTTTTCGCACCGCAATCCGTCGTGTACGAAAAGCTCCTGACCGAATGGCAGGAAAGGTGGGACTCATCAACTAAGGCACGTCATTTATATCTTTTCTTCCCATCTAATAGAGAGCGTTTAGAGAAAATATGGCTGGAAATTGACCACTTTGTAGCACAATTCCTCACTGGTCATGGGAATTGTAGAGGTAAATTATTTTATTTTAAACTAGTAGCTTCACCATTTCGTCAATGTTCTAGTCATCTAACTGAAAGTTTGAGCAAACAGCTCACCACATCTTCTGGGAGTACAGTCTCTGGCGTAACGAACACAATCTCATGTTAGACAGTCTGAAAATCACGTCTGGGGTAATAAATATACGGTATATCTATATCTTCTTCTATACATATAATAAAAATGTAACGGGTCGCTGTCTGTACATGGAAGATATATGAAAAAAAATATTACTGGGACCTTTATCAACACTAATAGAACACAAAACAATAATTTTTAAAATTTTTGTCTGTTTATCTGTTTGTCTGTTTATCTGTTTGTCTGTGTGTTTGTGCACGCTAATCTCAGAAACGGCTTATCCGATTTAGACGCGGTTTTCACTAATATATTGTAGTAAGCTTCACTTAACATTTAGGCTTTATTTTATGTCAATTGGTTTATAAAAAAAAAAGTTATGTCAATTTAAAAAATGTTCAGAGAAAAAATCTTTATCGATTTTTTTCAAATTACGTACAAATTATCTTCAGTAAAAATAAATAAACACGTGTTTCAGCATTTGTTGATTTTCACCCTCTGGAGGTGTAAATTAGGCCTGCAAAGCGGGTTAGACGACTCATTAAATCATTAGCGCCAAGCCGATATTATTGAAGCTGGCAACTTGAAATATTGACTGTCGTTTCTTTATATGACGTAGAAATTCACTAAGAAAGGATTTTAGGAAATTATACCCCTAAGGGGGTGGAGCAGAGTGGCAAAGTTTGTATGAAGAGAAAAAAATCTTTATTGATTCTTTTCAAATTACGAGTCGAATCAAATATTCTAGGGTAATATTCGGCATTTGTCAATTTTCACCCTCTGGTTGTATAAATTAGGCCTGTGAAGCGGGTTGAACGACTCATGGTAATGAGTCGTTCAAACGTTTGGCTGTAGCCAAGCCGAAACTATTAAAGCTAGAAACATTAAATTTTGAAGCACGTTTTTATTTATGACATAGAAATTCAATATGAAAGGATTTTATGAACTTCGCCCCTAGGGGGGTGTAACAAAGCGGCAAAGTGTGTATGGGGAGAAAATTTCTTTATCGATTCTTTTCAAATTACGTACAAATATTCTTCGGTAAAAATAAATAAACACGTGTTTCTCTCTCCCTCTTCACAACCCCGTACCAGTGCCGTTGTGGCGACCAGTGCCAGCGTGAGAGCTCACACGATACACATAGTAGACGACAATAGGTTCTTGCCTAATAGTTTAAGATATAGGTTAAGTTTAGCTTCAAAAATGTTCACTCTATAACTCAAATAATAAATCATATCTAACAAGGCCGCAACTCTGCTGGTGAAACAAAACAGTCAAATAAAGGGTGGCGATAATTATATTTTTGTCCCATGGTACCGTAAATAGTATATTAATGGCAATATAATTTGTAGAATTAATAGAACTTTGAACCACCTTTTTCTTTAGTGACCGGCTATGGTATATAGACACACGCGCGCCGTACACGTACATCTACGTTGTGCGGGCGGGCCACCGCAACCGGGTATCATCTCGAGTCAAAGCCCTCATGCAGTGAACCTAAATACAAGTACTCACGCTTGCGCCGCCCAAAGCACCGACTGTAGAGCGTGCCAACGTAGAGTATTTTCTCTCGGACCCACCCTATTGCCTAATTCCGTTAGACAACTAACTCGCACAATCAACACCTCAACGCATCCCAGTTTCTGACGCTGTTGATTATTATTCTAGCGATAAACCTTCAACACCTTGCATTGCTTTTTCTATTTAACTCTGTCAGAGATGACTTCTGCGTGGACGAAGTCGCGGGCAAAAGCTAGTATATAATAAAAATGTAACGGATCGCTATCTGTACATGGAAGATATATGAGAAACAATATTACTGGGACCTTTATCAACACTAACAGAACCCAAAACAATGATTTTTAAATTTTTGTCTGTTTATCTGTTTGTCTGTGTGTTTGTGCACGCTAATCTCAGAAACGGCTTGTCCGATTTAGACGCGGTTTTCACTAATATATTATGGTAAGCTTCACTTAACATTTAGGTTTTATTTTATGTAAATTGATTTATAAATAAAAAAGTTATGTCAATTTAAAAAATGTTCGGAAAATAAAAATCTTTATCGATTCTTTTCAAATTACGTACAAATTATCTTCAGTAAAAATAAATAAACACGTGTTTTAGCATTTGTGATTTTCACCCGCTGGGGGTGTAAATTAGGCCTGCAAATTGGGTTGGACGACTAATTAAATCATTAGCGCCAAGCCGATATTATTGAAGCTGGCAACTTGAAATGTTGACAGCGGTTTCTTTACATGACGTAGAGATTTACTAAGAAAGGATTTTACGAAATTATACCCCTAAGGGGGTGGAGCAGAGTGGTAAAGTTTGTATGGAGAGAAAAAAATCTTTATTGATTCTTTTCAAATTACGAGTCGAATGAATTATTTTAGAGTAATATCCGGCATTTGTCAATTTTCACCCTCTGGTTGTATAAATTAGGCCTGTGAAACGGGTTGATCGACTCATTACTGCCAAGCCGAAACTATTAAAGCTAGAAACATTAAATTTTGAAGCACTTTTTTTTTCATGACATAGAGATTCAATATGAAAAGATTTTATGAATGCCGCCCCTAAGGGAGTGTAACAAAGCGGCAAAGTGTGTATGGGAGAAAATTTCTTTATCGATTTTTTAAAATTACGTACAAATATTCACCGGTAAAAATATATAAACACGTGTTTCTCTCTCCCTCTCCATCAACACCGCACCAGTGCCGGCGTGACAGCTCACACGATACACATAGTAGACGGCAATAGATTCTTGCCTAATGGTTTAAGATACAGGTTAAGTTTAACTTCAAAAATGTTCACTCTATAACTTAAATAATAAATCATATCTAACGAGGTCGCAACTCTGTTGGTGAAACCAAACAGTCAATTAAAGGGTGGCGATAATTATATTTTTATCCCATGGTCATAAGGTATGAACCTTAAATAGTATATTAATGGCAATATAATTTGTAGAATGAATAGAACTTTGAACCACCTTTTTCTTTAGTGACCGGCTATGGTATATAGACACACGCGCGCCGTACACGTACATCTACGTTGTGCTGGCGGGCCACCGCAACTGGGTATCATCTCGAGTCGAAGCCCTCATGCAGTGAACCTCAATACAGGTACTTACGCTTGCACCGCCCAAAGCACCGACGGTAGAGTGTGTCAACCTAGAATATTCTCTCTTAGACCCATCCTATTGCCTAATTCCGTTAGACAACTAACTCGCAGAAGGCGGCAACCACATCCCAGTTTCTGACGCTGTTGATTATCGTCCTAGCGACAACCTTTAACACCTTGCATTGCTTTTTCTATTTAACTCTGTCAGAGATGACTTCTGCGTGGACGAAGTCGCGGGCAAAAGCTAGTATATATATATATATATATTTATATTATACGGTCCTTGCAGCAACTCGAGAAGATTTCCGTGCGTTCAGGCGCTTCTTCCATACCTACTGTTGCAATCAATGTTAACGCTCACATATAGGCCCCATAAGCTTTGCCATATCCGTGGTGCTGTACTGCTGCGCTTCACGTATCAGTACATCCTCTTATCTATTGGCCTATTAGCCAATTTTTGCCTCATGTCTCCCACTTTGCATAGGAGAGAAGTGGAATTTTCTTGCTGCCCCCTGTTTTTCTTTTCAAATTAAATTTGTTGCGGGTTCCAAGACAGTTAAAAGCGTTTCCCGGGACTTCCCGAGGGTCAAACCTCGGTGTCTTATACGAGACCGTTGTGGATCTTGGCTTACAAGAGTTATAGTGGTGGGATACATATACGTAATATTTGCCAAGACCCCCCTCTTCCCCAAGTGAGATTTAATAAATTCAGCTCGACCAATGAATACCTCACGTAATTAATGGACGCCCCCTTACGTATGACGAAGTGATAAGTATTTTTTATTAATTCTTTATTTCTTATTTAAGTAGGTATTAAATTAATATCACCTATAAAGACCTATAGTTGCTGGAATACTACCAACCCTTACTTTGCTCGTGGATGTCGTAAAGGCGACTAAGAGCCTTATAACGACCTGGGCCAACTCTATCTGATGCTGTTTGGTCAATAATTACATTCCCAAGGAGGGTTGACGTCTGACAGCCGGTCATAAAACTATTGCCAATAACTTTTTCAATATGTACTATGAAAAAAGAGTACATATTGTATCGACCCCAAGTAATTGGGATAAGAGTAGGAGAATGATAATGATGATGATGATCTTTATCAAAAGATCTCTGGTTTCAGCAAATCCTGGATTAACACATTTGACACTTTTATGCCGGTAATGTGTTCTCTTGGATTAATAGTTCAACTTTAGAAAAGTAACATTAGGAAAGTTTTACGTGGATGAAGTCACGGGCAGAAGCTAGCCTCATATAAATGACTCGCGAAAACATGACATACTGGTAGTCTCCCTCTCCACATCGCCGCTGCGTTCGTCCACGCGTGGGACCTGTCCGCTGACCGTCTGTTAGCTGTAAGTCAGCTACTTAGCGATAGAAGAGTATGTCGATTGGTCGTCGGTCCGGTGTAGAGGTAACGATATCGATATACCGCGTGTGTTCTCTACGTGTGAGTACAACACTATCGCTGTTGACCTGTACAGTGTACACAGTTCAATTATCTACGTGATGTAATGTCAGTGATTGTACGGGCACTCGCGCGGTATGATCGCGCTCGCCCTCGCGCTGTGCGCCGCCGCGCTCGGCCTGCTCGCGCTCTACCAGTACTGCACCAGGACCTTCGACTACTGGCAGCGGAGAGGCATTAAACATGACAAGCCCGTTTTGTTTTTTGGAACCAACACCGTGGGCTACCTTCTGCAAAAGAGCATGACGCAGGTGAGCGTCGATACATACTGGAAGTATCCCGGTGAGAAGGCGGTCGGCTTCTTCCGCTCGACGCGGCCGGAGCTGGTGCTGCGTGACCCTGCGCTCATTAGACGCGTGCTGCTGACGGACTTTGCGTATTTCTATCCGCGCGGGTTGAACCCGCACAAGCAGACGGTGGAGCCGCTGATGCGCAACCTATTCTTCGCGGATGGCGACCTGTGGCGGCTGCTACGGCAACGCATGACAGTCGCCTTCACGAGCGGCAAGCTGCGGGCGATGTTCCCGCTGGTGGTGCAGCGCGCTGAGCGGCTCCAGGCGCGGGCGCTGGTCTCTGCCGCCGCCGGGGATGCGATGGACGCGCGCGACCTCATGGCGCGCTACACCACCGACTTCATCGGCGCAGTGGGCTTCGGCCTGGACGGCGACGCGCTCGGCGACGAGCGCTCCGCCTTCCGCAAGCTCGGCGTCACAATCTTCGAAATAAAACCGAAGGACGCCGTGATAGGCGTTTTGAAAGAGATATTCCCTAATTTGTTGCAACACGTGAAGTACTTGAGCCGAGCCGAGCCCCAGATGCGCGACCTCGTCACGGACATTTTAAAGCGAAGGAATCACAAGCCCTCGGGTAGAAACGATTTCATCGACTTGATGTTGGAGTGCCAGCAGAAAGGAAGTATGGAAGCGGAGTCGTTAGAGAAGTTCAAAGCGGATGGCACGCCGGAGCACGTCACCATGGAGCTGTCCGACGAACTCATCGTCGCACAAGTGTTCGTATTCTTCGCTGCGGGCTTCGAGACGTCGTCCTCCGCGACGAGCTTCACCTTGCACCAGCTCGCCTACCACCCGGAGGCGCAGGCGAAGGCGCAGGCGGAAGTAGACCGAGTCCTGGCCAAACACGGTGGAAAACTCAGCTATGACGCCGTCAAGGAAATGACATACCTGGAGTGCGCGTTTAAGGAGGGTATGCGGATGTTCCCATCGCTGGGATTCCTAGTGCGCGAGTGCGCTCGCCCCTACACTATCCCAGAGCTCGGTGTGAGCATCGACGAGGGCGTGGGCGTGCTGGTGCCGCTACAGGCGCTGCACAACGACCCGTTGTACTTCGACGAGCCGCACGAGTTTCGCCCGGAGCGCTTCCTAGGGGAGGGCGCAGGCGCGCACACTCGCTACGCCTATCTGCCGTTCGGTGAGGGTCCACGCGCCTGCATCGGCGCCCGTCTGGGCACCATGCAATCGCTGGCGGGGCTGGCGGCGCTGCTGACGCGCTTCTCCGTCGCCCCGGCGCCCAACACTGTGCGGCATCCAGTCGTCGAGCCCAAGTCCGATCTGGTGCAGAGCATCAAGGGTGGTTTGCCGCTCATGTTCTTCGAAAGAAATACGTCATAAAGCACTTCATAATGAAATATCGACGACTGCAACATTTGAACAGTTGGACCGAGCGCGGACCTGAGTTCGGTACTTCCCTGACCCTAGGTGACAGGATGAATGGGTGGATGGGTAGGTAGACGGATAGTTGAATGGAAGGATGCACGTTTATTTGGGTGATTGAGTTGATAAACAGACAGACGGACGGATGGGTGCTTTCATTCATTCGTTATTTCATTTGGTTCATTGGTTGTTGGTGGTGGTGTGCGGCGTGCTGCTGACGACCGAGGTCCGTACGTGTGTCTGTGTGTGTACGAGAATACGCAATAAACATAACGACATGTGATTATAACGTTAAGACACAGTTGTTTACACTTGTACGTGTGTTATCGCACACACTACAATCCCTAACTACACCTCTCCGTTGATATCTCTGTCGTACAACTCGTGAACACAGAGAGTGTTGTGCTCCGATCGTAGAGATAGTTGTTAGTTATAACAATAGATCACGATATTGTAATTAAAATTCATATCTGAACATCGCGCCATCCATTTCTGTATATAAATATCCATTTAATCTTATTCATTCTTGTCCTCAAACTACAAATCCCGCCCTTGTCCATCCAGCTACTTTGATTCGCATTTACTCTTCCTAATTCATATAATAGCTTTCTCCACAAGACTCATCCATCTTTATCCCCATTCGTTTCCATTCTTCTATATTCCTACCCACCCATCTACATCATCTCCATCTGTCCATTGTCCCTCTTCATGACATCCAGCCATCTCCATCCATCCTTACTATATATTTATTTATATATAAGTAGTATTAAATGTGCGAAAGTAACTTATATTTCTGTTACTCTTTTGCACCTAAACCACCTGGGAAAAACTACTTTTTATCGCAATGGTTGAAGGGGTGGAAATAGGAGTTGAAAGTTGGCGTAAAAGTTCTACATTGTCGAAGATAAAACTATGAAACTATTTCAGCGTTTAATAAGAAATGATTAATTATTCTTTTGTAGCATTTTTGTAACCTCGACTTGTGTGCTAGAGTTGTGACTAATGTATTTGTAATAGGTATTATATATACAAGCCACGTACGTCCATTATCCCGCGCCAATTAACAAACGGATCATAAATGGCGGTGATAAACATTTCCTCTCCCTTGCACGTTATCTCTGTCTCTACTGACGCAGGTCGGTACAGTACAATCTAGATCTGTTGTTTGTTAATTTATTGTTATTTGCTAATGTTCTTTATGATATTTTAATTATGTATTGAGCATTAGGTTTAATATGTTCTAACATAGTATTACGCCCGCGGTTCTTCGCGAGTTTGGTTAGCACTTGCTGGCATTTTAAATAACTTGATTACTATTTATTATCAAACAACAAAGGCCTAAATTAAAAAGTGATACCACCATATTGGGCAATTCTTAAATTTTGCTGAAGGTCTAACCTGTCATTATAACTAGTAGTTGCTATTTTAAATTTGTTTCTTTATTGGAGCGGACTATATGAGGATAAGCGACTATTGAGTAGTAGGTCACCAGGTATTAGTCATATAATAGCGACACGTAACAACGAGCGAGTAGTCTCACCGTCGCGCGTCGGCGTCGGTCATGTCATTCACTCACCGACGTCTCGGCGCTTGACGAGTGAACGAGATGAATATTGTATTGTATGAATAGACTGATTACTTGTTGTTGTGTGCACATAATGTATGTATTGTGAAGAAATAGTATAGGTGTATCTACACGTTGTGCTTTGCATGAAACAACAGTGATTGAGTATTTATTTTTGTTTGGTGGTGGTTTTCAAGGATTTTTTTTACCGTTTGACTTGTGTAATAGACATAATTATATAAATTGGCATAATATTGTGTAATAGCCATAATATATGAATAATAATTAATAAAAGTACGAGTATCTTGCAATTCATTTTAATTATTTTAGTAAATCTTACGCAGCTATCAATATTCAATTGAGTAGCTAAACTATTAAAACGGTACACTAATACTTGGCTAATACTCAGTAATAGTTACAAATACTGGGTAGTATAACTAATATATTCAGTACTAGAACTACTTAGAAATGATCCTAATATGACTTTTCTTCTGTGTAGGGATCATATGGGGATGAAGGTTCTTACGGAATTACAATAAAAGTTATGCTTTGATGGCTAGCCTCAGAACAGATTTTGTTAATATTTGATAAAAAAAAAATGATTTAATCTTGGGCAAGAAGTTAAGCTACTTTTTGTGGTGAAAATTTTAAGTAACGCCTAACTAAATAAAATACTAAAAAACAACATGAAGCTTTCCGCTCGATCTTTTAATTTCATTAAGGGAACCTGTAAGTTATGTAAGAAGTAAAATAATTTTTGTGTTGTGGCGGCTACGAATACTACCAATACTTACTTCGTTCGTGGATGTCGTAAAAGACGACTAACAGCTTTATATTGACCTGGACCGACTCCACCTGATGCCGTTTGGTCAACAATTACATTCAGAAGGAGCGTTGATGTCAGGCAGACGGCCGGTCATACAACTATTGCAGTATGTGGGCATGATGGTAGAGGCGTACATGTTGCGTCGACCACACACAGGTAACTGTGATGAGAGCTGGAGAATGATGATGATCTAACAAGTATTAGTAGATAGATATAAGAGTTCAACAAACAAATGACATAGATATACACTTAAACATTTATTACTACATATAACTTATTAACAGACTTATACCACAGATTAGATATCACAACAGAATCCCGTCTACGCGTCTGTAACCGCTATTTATACCCTTTTTCGCCACGAAACCACTCAACCGTAACGCTAATGTTGCCAGAGCATACTCCTTGAATCGCCACCTTCCAATGGGCGATAACATAGGTATAATCATCATTCAGCCCTTTATCATCCACTGCTGGACGTAGGCCTCCCTCATATTTCGCCACAAAGTGCAGTCTTGTGCCACCCGCATCCAACGACTCCCAGCAACCTTCACCAGGTCGTTGGTCCACCTGGTCGGGTGAGACCAACACTGCGACGTCCGATACGTGGTCGCTACTCGAGAACCTTTCTTCCCTAGCGGTTGTCGAGCGATGTGGCCTGCTCATTGCCACTTCAACGTGCTAATTCTTCGTGCTATGTCGGTTACACCCGTTCTTCTACATATTTACTTATTACGGATTCTATCTCGCAGAGCAATTCCGAGCATAGCCCGCTCCATAGCACGCTGAGTGACTTTGAGCCTGGTTATGAGTCCTACAGCTAGGTACCACGTTTCTGTGCCGTAAGTCAACACTGGTAACACACACTGGTCATAGACCTGTGCTTTCAGACACTGAGGTATGTTGGATGAGAAGATCCTCTTAAGTTTCTAGAACGCTGCCCAACCGAGTCCAACTGGATTCGTCGAGAATCCAACGTTCGAGAATCGAAACGAATTCGCCAGCTGATCTCTTTCTCGAAATTGGATCTACCTAACTGGACTGTTTGTCCAAGGTAAACATAATGATCGACAACTTCGAGAATCGCATTGCCAACTAGGACCGGTGTTGGAATGTCATGGGTGTTAGACATGACTTTCGTCTTGTCCATGTTCACTCATGAACCCGTGTTTCAAATGGTAGGTATAATGTATAAACAATATCTATGAGTTTCAAATTGTACGTCTGCACGTAGTTTAGTAGTTCGATCGATTACACAACAGTCACCAAGTGTCTGCGGGGCTGGTGTGTTGTGCCCGCTACAGCTGTGTGCGCACGTGCACGCGGCCGCGGGGCGTACTTGTATGTACATACATTATCATTATTGTTTTTATTTGTATTCTGATTTCATATTATTTACTTATCGGTCGTCCGACGGGTCGAGGTTCACTTTATAACAAGTAATACTGTCTAATAATGAAATTAAATAACCGAGAGAGAAATTGTGGTTTTTTAAATGTTTAATTAAATATTAAATTAAATTTTTAATTTTATTTTACTTCTTTGTAAATGAATCATTCACAGACCTTAAGTCTAATGGATAACTACTTAAGTTACATTTTCTTATATATTAATAAATTACAAATCGATTCGTTTTAAATAATAACAAATAATAAACTAAATCCTTCTCTACAGTAGAATTATGTATAGTATGCATTTGATATAGCACTCACACACACACACACACACATTACTTAAAACACCAACTTTATACACATATAGCAACGTTCTTACCAATTTCACACACGTACAGCCAGGGGCGGCTCCAGCACATGTAGCGCCCGAGTGTAATCAATAACCTGGTGCCCTCTTGTATCAAAATGCGCGAACAACTTCACACACGTACAGCCAGGGGCGGCTCCAGCACATGTAGCGCCCGGGTGTAATCAATAACCTGGTGCCCTCTTGTATCAAAATGCGTGAACAACTTCACACACGTACAGCCAGGGGCGGCTCCAGCACATGTAGCGCCCGGGTGTAATCAATAATCTGGTGCCCTCTTGTATCAAAATGCGTGAACAACTTCACACACGTACAGCCAGGGGCGGCTCCAGCACATGTAGCGCCCGGGTGTAATCAATAACCTGGTGCCCTCTTGTATCGAAATGCGTGAACAACTTCACACACTTACAGCCAAGGGCGGCTCCAGCACATGTAGCGCCCGGGTGTAATCAATAACCTGGTGCCCTCTTGTATCAAAATGCGTGAACAACTTCACACACGTACAGCCAGGGGCGGCTCCAGCACATGTAGCGCCCGAGTGTAATCAATAACCTGGTGCCCTCTTGTATCAAAATGCGTGAACAACTTCACACACGTACAGCCAGGGGCGGCTCCAGCACATGTAGCGCCCGGGTGTAATCAATAACCTGGTGCCCTCTTGTATCAAAATGCGTGAACAACTTCACACACGTACAGCCAGGGGCGGCTCCAGCACATGTAGCGCCCGGGTGTAATCAATAATCTGGTGCCCTCTTGTATCAAAATGCGTGAACAACTTCACACACGTACAGCCAGGGGCGGCTCCAGCACATGTAGCGCCCGGGTGTAATCAATAACCTGGTGCCCTCTTGTATCGAAATGCGTGAACAACTTCACACACGTACAGCCAAGGGCGGCTCCAGCACATGTAGCGCCCGGGTGTAATCAATAACCTGGTGCCCTCTTGTATCAAAATGCGTGAACAACTTCACACACGTACAGCCAGGGGCGGCTCCAGCACATGTAGCGCCCGGGTGTAATCAATAACCTGGTGCCCTCTTGTATCAAAATGCGTGAACAACTTCACACACGTACAGCCAGGGGCGGCTCCAGCACATGTAGCGCCCGGGTGTAATCAATAACCTGGTGCCCTCTTGTATCAAAATGCGTGAACAACTTCACACACGTACAGCCAGGGGCGGCTCCAGCACATGTAGCGCCCGGTTGTAATCAATAATCTGGTGCCCTCTTGTATCAAAATGCGTGAACAACTTCACACACGTACAGCCAGGGGTGGCTCCAGCACATGTAGCGCCCGGGTGTAATCAATAACCTGGTGCCCTCTTGTATCAAAATGCGTGAACAACTTCACACACGTACAGCCAGGGGCGGCTCCAGCACATGTAGCGCCCGGGTGTAATCAATAACCTGGTGCCCTCTTGTTGATACAAGCATTTTGATAAAATGCGTGAACAACTTCACACACGTACAGCCAGGGGCGGCTCCAGCACATGTAGCGCCCGGGTGTAATCAATAACCTGGTGCCCTCTTGTATCAAAATGCGTGAACAACTTCACACACGTACAGCCAGGGGCGGCTCCAGCACATGTAGCGCCCGGGTGTAATCAATAACCTGGTGCCCTCTTGTATCAAAATGCGTGAACAACTTCACACACGTACAGCCAGGGGCGGCTCCAGCACATGTAGCGCCCGGGTGTAATCAATAACCTGGTGCCCTCTTGTATCAAAATGCGTGAACAACTTCACACACGTACAGCCAGGGGCGGCTCCAGCACATGTAGCGCCCGGGTGTAATCAATAACCTGGTGCCCTCTTGTATCAAAATGCGTGAACAACTTCACACACGTACAGCCAGGGGCGGCTCCAGCACATGTAGCGCCCGGGTGTAATCAATAACCTGGTGCCCTCTTGTATCAAAATGCGTGAACAACTTCACACACGTACAGCCAGGGGCGGCTCCAGCACATGTAGCGCCCGGGTGTAATCAATAACCTGGTGCCCTCTTGTATCAAAATGCGTGAACAACTTCACACACGTACAGCCAGGGGCGGCTCCAGCACATGTAGCGCCCGGGTGTAATCAATAACCTGGTGCCCTCTTGTATCAAAATGCGTGAACAACTTCACACACGTACAGCCAGGGGCGGCTCCAGCACATGTAGCGCCCGGGTGTAATCAATAACCTGGTGCCCTCTTGTATCAAAATGCGTGAACAACTTCACACACGTACAGCCAGGGGCGGCTCCAGCACATGTAGCGCCCGGGTGTAATCAATAACCTGGTGCCCTCTTGTATCAAAATGCGTGAACAACTTCACACACGTACAGCCAGGGGCGGCTCCAGCACATGTAGCGCCCGGGTGTAATCAATAACCTGGTGCCCTCTTGTATCAAAATGCGTGAACAACTTCACACACGTACAGCCAGGGGCGGCTCCAGCACATGTAGCGCCCGGGTGTAATCAATAACCTGGTGCCCTCTTGTATCAAAATGCGTGAACAACTTCACACACGTACAGCCAGGGGCGGCTCCAGCACATGTAGCGCCCGGGTGTAATCAATAACCTGGTGCCCTCTTGTATCAAAATGCGTGAACAACTTCACACACGTACAGCCAGGGGCGGCTCCAGCACATATAGCGCCCGGGTGTAGTCAATAACCTGGTGCCCTCTTGTATCAAAATGCGTGAACAACTTCACACACATACAGCCAGGGGCGGCTCCAGCACATGTAGCGCCCGGGTGTAATCAATAACCTGCTGCCCTCTTGTATCAAAATGCGTGAACAACTTCACACACATACAGCCAGGGGCGGCTCCAGCACATGTAGCGCCCGGGTGTAATCAATAACCTGGTGCCCTCTTGTATCAAAATGCGTGAACAAAATGGAACAGGTTGATAGTTACAATAAGTTCGACTAAACTCCAAATCTCACCGGATTGCGTTGTTCCATGCCTAGTCTCGTTGTTTTGACACGAAAACAGGTAAACACGATCGGATTATGAAGTTACAGTGAGCAATCTACCCAAACCTGTCAAATAACGCACCCACTACGTTTATAAATGGTTAGGCACTCCCTCCGTACGGTGCTCGCGCTCCGTGCGGTGCGTTACAGTGGAGGCTCTATGAGTGCCGAGCGGCTCTCGGCGCCCCCTAACACCCGGCGCCCGGGTGCACTATAGGTAAAGCCGCCCCTGCTTACAGCAAGTTCTCACTAATATATTTAATTACTCGATAAAAATGTAAAAATGTTTTGGTTCAGAGGGTGGCACTACCAGTTGTCTGTCCGTCAACTGATTGGTGTCACTACGGGCACGCAATCCCGGACTACTCCAGTTACTGCTGTCATACCGCCTATCCTATATCCCATGACAGTTGTATCTGTAATCTATTTTCCCTCATATACCCCCGACCATACCCTTATCCCTTCCCCTTTAAACGAGAATTTCCGAAGACGGTTAACGTCCGGGGGGCGGCCGGTCACGAAAACCAATTGTCATATCTCCATCACAACATGATATTCAGAATGAATGAAATGTATGATGCTGTTAGGACGTACCCCGGAAGGGACGCGCAGGCGCAGCACCCGGCGCCTGCGGGAAATGGGATAGGTTTATCGCATCAGGGACAGGTGTGACGTAAGACTCGAGTCCGTGAAGTAAGAATGAGGATGGTAAGTTGGAACATAGGTAGGTACGATGACTGGAAGAGAAAGAGAGCTAGCGGATGTTTTGGAAAGGAGACGAGTGAATGTAGCGTGTGTGCAAGAGACAAGATGGAAGGGTATGAGAGCTAGAGAGATTGGAATGGGTTATATTTTTTTTATTCTGGAGGTGATGGTAAGAGAAATGGAGTGGGTATAGTGTTGGATACGGAATTGAAAAATGTGTGACGGATGTAAAGAGAGTGAATGACAGAATTATCGTAATTAAAGTGATTTTAGAAACTTTAGTATTGAACATTATGAGTGAGTATGTGACGCAGGTTGGATGCGATGATGTAGCGAAAGGTAAGTTTTGGGAGGATTTGAGTTCAATATTAATGTGTATTCCACAGGTGAGATAATCTATATGGGAGGTGATTTTAATGGACATGTAGGAAGGATGAAAGCAGGGTATGAGAGAGTGCATGGCGGGTGGGGCTTAGGAGGCGGAACCCGGAAGGCGAAACTCTACTACAGGCTGCGTCAGCCTTCGATTTGGCTGTTGTCAATACTTTATTTAAGAAGCGTGAAGCCACCTAATAACATATAAAGGTGGGAACCACAGCAGTCAAGTATATTACTTTCTTCTTAGAAGAAATAACTTACACGCAGTAGTGGACTGCAAAGTAATTCCGGGTGAGCCTTTAACTTCCCAGCATCGCTTATTGCTACTGGAAGTTCAAATATCAGTGCAAATAGCAAAGTTTAAACCTAATCCCCCATCAAAAATTAAGTGGTACATGCTAGAGAAAAAAGATTGCACGAAAGAATTTCGAAAGGAAGTGGTTCATAGAATGATTGAGATGGAGAAAGGAATGAGGGAAAAGACTGTAAATGAATGTTGGAATGAGATGTCTTCCTATTTAAGGGAAATAGCAAAGGATGTTCTGGGTGAGACGAAGGGTAAAGGAATGATTGATAGAAATACGTGGTGGTGGAATAATAGTGTACAAAAGGTTTTGAAAGAAAAGAAAATGCTTTTAAAGAATGGGAAAGTGTGTGTGATGATAACCTTGTGTTGAAAGAGCAGAAAAGAATGGTCCATGTGGAATGTAAGAAAAAAAGTAAGAAAGAACACCCGCCCGCGTGGCCAGACCGTGGCCTGCCAAAAAAAGTATGCTATTTCGAAACTTCACATATCAATATATTTTCAACTAACTATTACCGTTTAGACGTCACTTACGACGTACGTATAAGGTAACACCTAAGACAATCAACTTAACTATTGGGTCCTCCGTAGCAACAATCAATAATTGTTGTTGTGTGGAATTTCAATTGCTCTTAGGTAATACTTAAAATTAAGATATCTTTGGTAAAACCAGACATCATTAGAAAAGAAACAATACCTACAACATTACAACACCATTAGCGATGTTAATCCTCTCACACACACACACACATACACATATATAATACGGATGTGTATTTATCTATGTAGTGTGTACACAGCGATAGTTGGGAGATAGGTCAATAGATCTACACGTGTGTATGTGACGTCACACACGTGTAGTGTACCTACGTATATCTATAACTACAATCGTATTATATTTATTATGTTTTAATCTATTTATTTATAGCACAATGTGTGTAGTTATCTATGTTCTATGAGTTATAAACGTAATGTAGGTATTAGGTAGGTAGAGAGACTGGTCGCGGGTCGCGTGACTCACCAGCGACGAGTCAAAACTATTGGAACTATAGACATTCAATTTTAATCAGATTTTTTGTGTCATAACGACTTTCTAAGAAAGGATTTTACAAAAATATACTCCAAAGAGGTTAGCAAAGTTTGTATAGAACGACATAAATCTTCCATTATTGTCAAATTAATGACCACATTCTATAATTCAAAAATAAACAAGTGTTTCTCATTACACGTCGAGTTTCATTCTCTAAGGGCGTGTGGCACATAGGGGGCGTTCATACTTACACTTCATTATTTATTTAATAAAAAATTAACACAAGTACTGAACAGTGTCTTACTTTTGTCATGAAGAGAGACTCAATGAAAATCAGTCTCTTAGATGATATACTCCTCGGCGGGTCACCGGTACCCGATTTTTGTCTTCGGTGGCCCGCTCGGCGGTTTACCCTCGCGGGTTCCTCTCGTCGACGCCCCGACAGATTTCGCCGTCGGGGCGTCGCCCTCACGCGGTGGCCTCGCGTCGGGTGATCGGACCGGGGTATTGTCCGGTCACCCGAAGCCTCGGTTAGGGCAGCATCAGGCGCGGGGTACGACGCCAGAAACCTCCGCGTGGTGTACCCTGGGTGCGGGCGACAGTCCCCCAGATCCCTCTGTCGAATTGTCGCCCGTAGCGAATCTCTGGCGCGAGGGGGGGTTCCCCAGCGATGGGTTGAGCCCCAATTCGCTCCTGACCCTCTATTTGTAGAGGATACAGGAGGCGAAATTTCGGACGGGCCCGGTCACTCATTCATTTGAGGGCTGGGCAGGCTTATGCCACCGCCGACATATCGTAAACCTGATATCTTGCTTCAAGACAAGTTGTCGTGAGGCGTAGTATCAGGAACGAGGGTCTTGGCTTAACCGCCCGGACCGCGAGGAAGACAACCTCTATAAAGAGTTCGAATTAACATTTGAATTCGGAAATTACCCAGAATCCTAAGTTCTGGCGTGCGGCGAGAGGATGCATGGCAGATGGGCTGTTCTGTTCCTAGCACGCTCCAGCCAGGGTACCAGCCGACCCCCTGGTTGGTAAATGTAGGCTTGCCCGGGTACAGGGATCTCTGCCCGGGTCGACCGTTTATTTCTCCCATAATCGTGGGAACAAAATGGAATTGCCTACAAAAAATAATAAAGACGGGGAAGCTTCGGATTCCCAACCTACGGCCTTGCCAAGGCAAAATAAAACTGGCACAAACAACGCCTCGTCCTCGGGACTTGAGGCGTCTGCCGAGGGCCCGGCACCGACCAAGGAGGCCCCCCCCCTCTTGAAGACGAAGAAGCGTCGACAGGCACGCTTCACATGGGGGAAAGCTGCGAAAGCGAACGCTCGCGAGAAGAAGCGGAATGCCGAAATCCGCGAGCGTTACGCGCGTGAGCTTGACAAGGACGGCGGCAGATCCACTGCAGAGCCGTCAACGGACGAGGGCGACAATTCTGTCGCAGAGCCGTCCAAAGACGAGGGCAGTGGATCTGCCGATGTGATGGACGAGGGCGGTAGTTCCGCAGAGCCGTCCAAGGAGGTAAGCGGGTCGGCTGAGGAAGACGCCGCCACCAGGTCGTCGCCGCGCCCTGCGGTGGCGGCCCTGACCGCGGCCCTGACGGTAAGGGAGGAGGCCCTCCTCTCGAAGGTGCGGAAGCGCCCCCTAAATAGGGAGGGCAGCTCAGGCGCCGATTCCGAGGGGAGTGTGGTCATCATGCCTCCTCCTAAAGTGCCGGCCTCTCGCAGAGGGCGAGGGGCCGCGGCGTCGGGAAGGGCGACCCACTCCCCGGCCGGCGGAGTGCGCGGAGGCGCGGAAACTGGCAGGCAGGCCGACAACGAGGCGGCCGCCGCGAGGGTGCTGGGGGTGTTGTCCAGCATCCCTCCCACCGAAGTTGGTGCCCGCGCGAGCGCCCCAGCCGCAAATATGGAGGCCCTGCATGCCGAAAACGCCCGCCTTGGTGGCGAGGTGTCAGGCCTGTGGGCCCAGAACCGCCGGCTGGAGTCGGAGCTGGCCGCGGTGCGGAGGGCCAACCGCGTCCTAGCCAAGGACGTGACTGAGCTGAGGGCCCAAATGGCGCGGCTCGTACCGCCTGCGCCAACTGCGCCGCCGGCTAGTGCTAGCCGCCGAGGAGCTGTCGCCGTCGTCACCGCTCCGAAGCCGCCCCGAGGCGACGGGCGTCCAGCGGTTGCCGCCGCGCCGAAGACGCCTCTGACCGCGAAGCGTGCGCCGCCGACCAACGCCAGCACGCCAAATGTCGCCGTCGTGGAGCAGGCCCCGGCAGAGGTCCAGCCGGTAACACCGATCCCACTGCCTGCGGTGGGGGGCGTGTCGGACGAGGCCTTGCGCGCCATTATAGACGCCATAGGGAATATGGTCAATGCGCGCTTGGCCGTTCTGGAGGCAAGGCTGCCTCCGGAACCACGAGTTCGGCCGCCTCTCGCCGCGAACAAGCGGCCGTATGCGGCACCAACTCCCGCCCCGCTACCCTGTCAGAGTGGCCGCGTGGGGGGGAGTTACGCCGCAGCCGCGGCTGGACCCAAGCCGAAGAGGCCCGCTCCAAAGAGGAAGACGGCACCGGCTCCTGCCGGAACGCAGTCGTCGCCCGCACCAACACCGCCGGCGACGACTAGCGCGGCCGCGACTACGCCCTCAGCGCCCGGCACGCCCGCTACGCCCGAACAGGGTTGGCAGGTGGCCGAGCGCGGCAGAAAGAGTCGCGGCCAGAGGAGGAGAGCGGCGGTCAAGCGCGCCGCTGAGGTCGTCGCCCCCCAGGCAGGAGCCGGGAGAGGTGGCACGAAGAAGAAGAGGCCGCGCAAGGGGCTCCGGCCGCCGAAGACAGCCGCAGTGGTGATCACTGTGCTGCCTGAGGCGGCAGAAAGGGGCCTCAGCTATGAGGCCGTTCTGAGGAAAGCCCGGCGGGAGCTCGACGTCTCCGACATAGGAGGCGTCGAAGCCAGGACCCGCAAGGCCCGGACAGGGGCTCGGATCTTAGAGTTCCCTGGGGCCGAGGGCACCAGGACGGCCGATAGCGTGGCGTCGAATCTGCGAGGTCTGTTCGCCGAGGAGGGTAGCGTCAAAATCGCCAGACCCGTAAAGTGCGCCGAAATGCGCATCGCGGGTTTGGACGACTCCGTGACGGTGGAAGACATCCGGGAGGCCATTGCCTCGAAAACCGGGTGTCCCATGGACACCGTCCGGGTTGGCGCCATCCGGCCCGGTCCGGGCGGCGTAGGTGCTGCCTGGGTGCAGTGCCCAGTGGAGTCGGTCAGGCAACTGGCCGACTCAGGCAGGCTCCTCGTGGGCTGGAGCTCAACGCGAGTCACCGTGCTGGAGCACCGGCCTGCGAGGTGTTTCAAGTGCATGGCGGTCGGGCACACCCGGCCAACATGCACTAATTGCTTTGACTGCGGCGGACTCTGTTTCCGCTGCGGTCAGACTGGGCATATGGCGGCATCTTGCGCCGCCCCGCCCCACTGCTCCGCGTGTGCGGCGGGCAATAAGCCCGCCAAGCACCGCATGGGCTCTGGGGCGTGCAGACCTCCGGCTTCGGCTCCAAAGGGGCGGAGCGGCCCTTCGACTCCGGCCGCTCCCGCTCCTAGCGCGGCCCGATCGCCCGCCGCAAGCCAGGAGGTGATGATGGACACGGCCCATTAATGGCTGCCCAGTCCACTCACCTCCTGCAGGCCAACACCAACCACTCCGCCGGTGCGCAGGATCTCCTCCTGCAATCCATGGCGGAGTGGTCGATCGGTGCAGCCGTAGTCGCGGAACCTTATGTCGTGCCTGATCGCCCCAATTGGGTGGTCAGCCGGAACGGAACCGCGGCAATCGTCACCTCCACGCAGCGGTACTTCCCGTCCTTATCCCTCTTGGATAGGGGCGAGGAATTTGTCGCGGCGGATTGGGGAGGGGTCACGCTTTACAGTGTATACCTCTCCCCTAATAGGAGGATGGACGATTTCGGGGCCTCCCTCACCAACTTGGAGGCTTCGATACGGCGACTGGCACCGGGCCTCGTCCTGGACCTGGGGGACTTCAACGCCAAATCCACGGCGTGGGGGTCCCCGATGACGGACGATCGCGGGCGGGCGATCGTGGAGTGGGCGGCGTCACTGGACCTCTGTGTCCTAAACAGAGGCTCAGTGAACACGTGTGTGCGACAGCAGGGTGGGTCGATAGTGGACTTGTCGTTCGCTAGCCCCGCTGTCGCACCACGAGTGAGGAACTGGCGTGTCCTGGAGGAGGCGGAGACCCTGTCGGATCACCGATACATCCGAATGGAGGTCTCCCCTCTCCGGGACCTCAGCAGGGGTCACAGGGCGGACCGGGCTCCCGCATTTCCGCGGTGGGCTGTGGGGCGTCTAGATAGGGACCTACTGGCGGAGGCGGCCATCGTGAACACGTGGCTGTCCTCACCACCCCTAGCGGTCGGAGTGGACGCTGAGGCTGTCCGCATCCGCAGTGCGTTAACGCAGGTCTGCGATGCGGCCATGCCCAGGGTGCGGCGTCTACCTCCGAGGCAGGGGGTCTACTGGTGGTCCCCAAGACTGGCGGACTTTCGTGCGGCGTGCATTAGTGCCCGAAGGTCCTACACCCGCAGTCGGCGGCGTCGCCGCGATGTTGAGCGGGAGGGCCAGCTGTATGAGGCGTACCGCAGAGCGC
This sequence comes from Lymantria monacha, assembly GCA_905163515.2. Lineage (NCBI taxonomy): Eukaryota > Metazoa > Arthropoda > Insecta > Lepidoptera > Erebidae > Lymantria > Lymantria monacha. The sequence goes on from LR991097.1 coordinate 301,827, forward strand.
GTACTGCCTTTCGGCTGGCCATCCGGTCCGCCAAGGACGCAAGTTGGCAGGAGATGCTGGACGGTCTCGACCGTGACCCCTGGGGTCGCCCGTATCGCGCGTCGCTGAATAAGCTTCGCGCGCAGTGGTTGGTTCTCCTGCCAAAGCCGGGACGGCCCCCGGATTCGCCGTCGGCCTACAGGCCCATTGTGCTTCTGGACGATGTGGGTAAGCTGCTGGAGCGTGTCCTCGCTGCCCGCATCGTCCAGCACCTGGAGGAGGTGGGGCCCGATCTGTCGGACGTTCAATTTGGGTTTCGGAGGGGGCGTTCGACCATCGGGGCCCTGCTACGCCTGAGGCAGACGGCCGCGGAGGCTGTCGCCGGCAAAGGAGTGTTGTTGGCGGTGTCGTTGGACATCGCCAACGCCTTCAATAGTCTGCCATTCAGCTGCATCAGGGAGGCGCTCCGGTTCCATGGAGTGCCCCTGTACCTCAGGCGGCTGGTGGCAGACTATTTGGAGGGGCGCAGTGTTCTCTACGCGAGCCCCGCAGGGGACATTGTGCGGACGCCCATGTCGTGCGGTGTTCCGCAGGGGTCGGTTCTGGGGCCGACTCTGTGGGACATCGGGTACGACTGGGCGTTGAGAGGGAGTCTCCCCCCCCGGGCTGAGCGTTATTTGCTATGCTGACGACACGCTCGTCACAGCCCGGGGCAGGACATTCGAAGAGGCGGCGAGCCTGGCCACTCTCGGCACCGAGGAGATGGTCAGGCGAATCGAGGCGCTGGGGCTCAGGGTGGCCCTAAACAAGACGGAGGCCCTACTATTCCATGGGCCCCGTGTGAGGCTGCCCATCGGCGCCTCGTTAGTCGTCAACTCCATCCACATCAGTATCCAGGCCCATATGAGGTACTTGGGTCTGGTGCTCGACGGGCGATGGTGGTTCCGGGAGCATTTTCGCCAAATTGCTCCCCGGCTGGTCGGCGCGGCGTCCGCCCTTTCTCGACTCATGCCGAATGTGGGCGGATCCAGTTTCGAGGGCCGACGGCTGTATGCGGGGGTGATCCGCTCAATGGCCATGTACGGCGCACCCGTGTGGGCGAGGGCTCTGAACGCCCAGCTCAGGGCGGTGCTGTGGAGGCCACAGCGAGCCATGGCGGTCAGAGCCATTCGCGGGTACCGCACGGTGTCGACAGAGGCGGCGTGCCTATTGGCCGGGACACCCCCGTGGGACCTAGAGGCGGAGATGCTCTCCGACCTCTACCGGCGGGTTACCTCAGTGCGCGACGAAGGTGGCTCCCCATCGTTGAGCGAGATAGCCACCTGGCGCGAGGACGCCCGCCGAGACGTCATCGCCCGTTGGGTTACGCGGCTGGAGAGGCCAAGACACGGTGTCGTTACCGTCGAGGCCCTCCGGCCCGTACTGATGGAATGGATGGAGCGGCGGCACGGAGTCCTCTCCTTTCGGCTGGTGCAGGTATTGTCAGGGCACGGGTGTTTCGGTCTGTACCTGCACACGGTCGCGTATAGGGAGTGGACTCCGGCCTGCCACCATTGCAGCAGTGACGAGGACACGGCGAGACACACACTGGAGGTGTGTCCGAGTTGGGACGGGCAGCGCCGTGACCTCGTCGCTGTAATCGGTGCCGACCTGACGCTGCCGGCTGTCGCGAGGGCGATGGTCGACAGCGTCAGGAACTGGGACGCGGTCGCCGCCTTCTGCGAGGCTGTTATCTCGCAGAAGGAGACGGCGGAACGAGTCCGGGAGGATTCCCGTGACCCGGGCCGCCGTCAGCGGCCGGGGCGGCGCAGGCGCGAATACCTGCGCCTGATGCCGCCCTAACCGAGGCTTCGGGTGATCGGACCGGGGAATTGTCCGGTCACCCGACGTGAGGCCACCGCGTGAGGACGACGCCTCGACGGCGAAAGCTGTCGGGGCGTCGACAGGAGAGGAGCCCGAGAGGGCATACCGCCGAGCGGGCCACCGAAGACAAAAATCGGGTACCGGTGGCCCGCTTGCACGGCGAAGAAGAGGTGCTTGCAGGGTGGGTCAATGGGGTTGCGCGCCGCCTCTTCCGTCACCCCGGACCGACTTGGCGGGGTGCGACGTCCATGGCCCACGGCAAAAAAAAAAAAAAAAAAAAAAAAAAAAAAAAAAAAAAAAAAAAAGGGCAGCATCAGGCGCAGGTATTCGCGCCTGCGCCGCCCCGGCCGCTGGCGGCGGCCCGGGTCGCGGGTCGGAATCCTCCCTGACTCGTTCCGCCGCCTCCTTCTGCGAGATGACAGCCTCGCAGAAGGCGGCGACCGCGTGTCAGTTCCTGACGCTGTCGACCATCGCCCTCGCGACAGCCGGCAGCGTTAGGTCGGCACCGATAACAGCGACGAGGTCACGGCGCTGCCCGTCCCAGCTCGGACACACCTCCAGCGTGTGTTGCGCCGTGTCCTCGTCACTGCTGCAATGGTGGCAGGCCGGAGTCCATTCCCTATACGCGACCGTGTGCAGGTACAAACCGAAGCAACCGTGCCCCGACAATACCTGCACCAGTCGAAAGGGGAGGACCCGTGCCACCGCTCCATCCACTCCATCAGTACGGGCCGGAGGGCCTCAACGGTAACAACACCGTGTCTAGGCCTCTCCAGCCGCGTAGCCCAACGGGCGATGACTTCTCGGCGGGCGTCCTCGCGCCAGGTGGCTATCTCGTTGAACGATGGGGAGCCACCCTCTTCGCGCATTGAGGTAACCCGCCGGTAGAGGTCGGAGAGCATCTCCGCCTCTAGGTACCACGGGGGTGTCCCGGCTAATAGGCATGCCGCCTCGGTAGACACCGTGCGGTACCCGCGAATGGCTCTGACCGCCATGGCTCGCTGTGGCCTCCACAACACCGCCCTGAGATGGGCGTTCAGAGCCCTCGCCCACACGGGTGCGCCGTACATGGCCATTGAGCGGATCACACCCGCATACTGCCGTCGGCCCTAAAAACTGGGTCCGCCCACATTCGGCATGAGCCGAGAAAGGGCGGACGCCGCGCCGACCAGCCGGGGAGCAATTTGACGAAAATGCTCCCGGAACCACCATTGCTCGTCGAGCACCAGACCCAAGTACCTCATATGGGCCTGGATACTGATGTGGATGGAGTTGACGACTAACGAGGCGCCGATGGGCAGCCTCACACGGAGCCCACGAAATAGTAGGGCCTCCGTCTTGTTTAGGGCCACCCTGAGCTGTGACGAGCGTGTCGTCAGCATAACAAATAACGCTCAGCCCGGACTCCCTCTCAACGCCCAGTCGTAACCGATGTCCTACAGAGTCGGCCCCAGAACCGACCCCTGCGGAACACCGCACGACATGGGCGTCTGCACAATGTCCCCTGCGGGGCTCGCGTAGGGTACACTGCGCACCTCTAAATAGTCGGCCACCAGCCGCCTGAAGTACAGGGGCACTCCATGGAACCGGAGCGCCTCCCTGATGCAGCTGAATGGCAGACTATTGAAGGCGTTGGCGATGTCCAACGACACCGCCACCAGCACTCCTTTGCCAGCGACAGCCTCCGCGGCCGTCTGTCTCAGGCGTAGCAGGACCCCGATGGTCGAACGCCCCCTCCGAAATCCAAATTGAGCGTCCGACAAATCGGGCCACACCTCCTCCAGATTCTGGACGATGTGGGCAGCGAGGACCCGCTCCAGCAGCTTACCCACATCGTCTAGAAGCACAATGGGCCTGTAGGCCGACGGCGAATCCGGGGGCCGTCACGGTTTTGGCAGGAGAACCAACCTCCTTTCCTTCCAGCACTCAGGGAACTGTCCAGACGTCAGACAGGCGTTGAACAGTCTGAGGTGAGGTTCGAGATGCTCGAGGAGCATTGTCAACACCCGGACTGGGACTCCGTCCGGGCCGGGGGCCGTGGTGGCGGAACGAATCTTCGCCACGGCTGCCCCCACCTCCGACTTCGTCACGGGCGGAACACTCTCGACGGCCTCCCGGTCGTGATCTGGCGAAGCCATGACCGGGGGCGTGTGCTCCGACTGCCACGGGAACAGCTTCTCGACCACTCTACGAAGGAGGTCGGGCTGGAGGGTCTCGGTAAGGCGGGGGCCCTGCGCGCGAAGCTTATTCAGCGACGCGCAATACGGGCGACCCCAGGGGTCACGGTCGAGACCGTCCAGCATCTCCTGCCAACTCGCGTCCTTGGTGGACCGGATGGCCAGCCGAAAGGCGGTACGCGCACTGCGGTACGCCTCGTACAGCTGGCCCTCCCGCTCAACATCGCGGCGACGCCGCCGACTGCGGGTGTAGGACCTTCGGGCACTAATGCGCGCCGCACGAGGGTCCGCCAGTTTTGGGGACCACCAATAGACCATCTGCTTCGGAGGCAGACGCCGTACCCTGGGCATGGCCGCATCGCATGTCTGCGTTAACGCATCGCGAATGCGGCTAGCCTCAGCGTCCACTTCGTCCGCTGGGGGTGGTGAGGACAGCCACGTGTTCACGATTGCCGCCTCCGCCAGTAGGTCCCTGTCTAGACGCCCCACAGCCCACCGCGGAACCGCGGGAGCTCGGTCCGCCCTGTGACCCCTGCTGGGGTCCCGGAGGGGGGAGACCTCCATTGGAATATACCGGTGGTCCGACAGGGTCTCCGCCTCCTCCAGGACCCGCCAGATATACTCCTCCCTAAAGGTGAACATAAAATAGTAGGTGTTTACTTTAATGTTCTTCATTTTATAACAGAAACATTCAAATTTATATCGATCGGTGACGTTACACGTGACGTCACACACGGACAAAGTCGCGGACAAAATGTACATAATAGTGAGGCGTGAAAGTGGGATTAGAGAAAATAAATATGAAATTTAATAGGTCCTCTATTAAATTATATGGCATATGATTTTTTAATATCTAAAGTAAATTTATCAAAATATATGGACGAAAATTTATGGCTAGCGGGAATTATGGTTGCTTTCCATTTACACACACAGAGGGACTCTGCGGTACATTGTGAAACACTGCCATACACTGTGTAAAAATTTAAATGAAACAGCTAGTTGTCTCAAAATAACACTAGAGTGCATCAATATCGCAAAATTATGGGCGTTGAATACCTAAATGCAAGTTCCTTGACAAAGTCTTGGCTCAATAATTTACAAACATAACCACATTATCAGGACTCACTTCAATAGTGCAATATTTACATTTGAACATTTTTATTAAATTTTAATTAGCAGTAAGAGACAAGCTCAATTTAATAATCTCAAATAATACTACTAGAATATGCCGTAAATAAATTGCGAGGTTAAGTAATGATACTTAATTCAAGCAAAGTAGTACCTATATATTTAAAGTACTCTATGAAAGTAGGTAAGCATCTGTCAAACACCACTTTTTCGAGTGTCGAACAGTGTACGGCTGTGTTCAACAGTGTCGTTGATGGAAAGCGCTTAATCGAACACTGCGTTACATTGCGTCACTTTTTGTATTAAATGAAAAGTACACTATATTTCGACGGTGTGTGCATTTTTAGCATAGAAAAGTGAGTGCTAGAAATACTGCTAACGACCCTAAACAAATAAATGATTATCTAATAGTAGGCCTTATAGGTTTGCTACATTCTACTGCAAAAGTATAAAACGTTCCGTGAAAGAGGTCAGTTATCTTCGTAGTACATGTGACATCATATGTCATCAATAGACTTGGCTTATGCTAGAGAGTGTTAAAATTTATTTAAATTAATTGATTATCCTTCGAACTGTATAAACTGTCGTGGCTGTTTCTGTGATAACAGTGATCACAGGCGTATTTTAGATAAGTTATACTACGATAGCTGCCCTCAAGGGTGCAGCCGAGGTGAGTTATGTAAGTGCTAGGAAAAATAGGAATGGCTCGCGCATTGTGGGCTAGAACAGATATGTTCGTGAGGCTCATCAGGTGGCCTGGGTCACATTACAAGAATGGATAATGTACGGTAGACCAAAATCTGGCATTATATACGAAAACACGTATAAAAGTAGTAAGCTGTTTAAGGTTAAATTGAAATAGATACAGCACCATCAAGATCAAATAAAAATGGACTCTTTGGCAGAAAAACATATGAAAGGCGATTTTTGTAAGTTCTGGCGCGATACAGCAAAAGTTAATACACGAGCTAACCTTCCTGGTAGTGTCGCGGGTGTGAGTGATCCAACGGATGTTGCTAATATAATTAGAGAACAATTTTTAGTTAAATAACCATTGAATCCGAGGGGAATTTCGCTCCATTGTCAAAAAAGGACAAGCAGTGGGGACGTCAACCACATCTGGGGATGCAACGATGGCTATAAAAGCAATAGTCCGAGGGAAGTCCTCAAGACACGATGACCTTAGCATTGCGCAGCTCCTACATGCTGGGACCTATATCTGCAGAGTCTTAGCTATATTCTATTCCCTGTGCGTGAGTCATTTCTATCCACCAGATGACTGTATGCAGACGGTGCTTGTGCCGGTAGTAAAGAACAAAACAGGTTACCTTACAGATAGATCGAACTACAGGCCACTATTATCACTAGTAATTATCATAGCCAAAGTTTAACTAATTTGGTTTTCGTCCTCAGCTGAAGTCCTCAACTGAGAGTGCCATACTGTGCCTCAAGCATACACTAATCGTAAGACACCGGTATATGCCTGCTTCGTCGGCCTGTCTAAAGCTTTGATCTGGTCTCTTATGACCTTCTGTGGAGAAAGCTCAGTGACATTAACCTACCTGACGAAGACAACAGACAAACATTTTTAGACTATTGTAGAAAAGTCGCAAACATTGCCATCAAAAGAAACAGAACAAAATAACACATCCATACACTTACACATCGCATCATTACACCACCACATTATGTTAGGATAACTTAGGTCTTATATACAGATGGCACTAGTATAAAAAAGTTGTAAACTTTTCTATCACTTCTTTATTTTCTTCTATTTCTACCTCATATCTCAAACATACAAGTGTTTGGAAAAAAAAAATTAAACCTACCGTAGGAATTGATCAGCATTTTCGAGTACTGGTATGCACACCAGTCTAACAGCGTGAGATGGGCGGGAGTTTTCTCTGATCCGTATCGTCTGTAATGTGGTGTAACACAGGGTGGACTATTATCTTCTACCCTTCAAATTACTAAAATTTTTAGCATTTAATATGCTTAATTATTTATAAATACCCGATTACGAAACGAAAAATTTCAGTAATTTGAATAACAAGGTTGTGTCATCGTTTAATACAATTGTAACTGTAAAGTTTGAAGTATTAAGCCTATACAATGTGTAAACATTGTCCGATAGATGGCATACGTCACCTTGAAGACGTAAGATATAATATGAAGCGAAATTTGCATGTTCTAAAATAGTTCACGATGGTGTAAGTGATGAAGTTTGTTAGTAGGACAGGGTTTAATACACGAACAGGTGCCATAGGTTTAAGTTTATCTGGGGTTTGCTCTAAGTGTAATACACGAACAGGCGCCCATAGGCTGTGTCTTATATTTTATAAGTGTAATACACGAACTCTTGATTGGCAACAACCATCATGGAGGAGGATGAGGCTGCGGCGCGTCACTTTGGCATGCTGCAGGACCTCGTGGACAGGAAGCAGGAGGAGCTGGAAGCGATCCTGGAGCTGTCAACGGAGGCCGGCTTCGCGCCGCGGCAGTCGCTGGCGCGTACGCCGCCCATGGGCTTTAGCACCCCGCTTACGGGGCCCCTCAGTCCTGTCGTGGTGGCGAGTGTGGCGCCGGAACGGTTAGCCGGTAATAAGAGGAGCTTGGTGTCACCTGAAGAGGTCCAGGAGACGTTACGAAGGAAGTTGACCTCGCGGAAGGACTGGAACGCGCCACCTATTGGAGGAATACTGACCACCGAAGGACCTAGATTGCAGATGTCTCAGAGCCCGGCGCGCCCCACCGTGACGCCGAGTGCAGCCATGGAGCTTTTCCCGGAGGAACCGATGGATCCCTTGGCGACGGCAACGGTCGCGCAACTCGTGACTGCCGCGACGGGCGCTACGAAGGGGATCATGGAGGCTGTCCGTGCGAAGAGCAGCCGCCTTAATAAGGAGGAAGTGGCGACTATGGGCGCATTCACGGAGCGTATAGCATCTGTGGTCACTCACCTGACTCTCCGCTTGGCAGAGGCTGAGAGGAAGGTTGTGGAGGTGAGCAGCAGGCCCCAGGCAGCGGAGGTTCGACCCGTTGCAGTCGCTCCTGTTACATATGCGGACCGCCTGCGTATGGGTACGAGGACGGCTACCAAGCCAGCCCCTGGAGGCCCGACGCTGGCAATATATCCTGTGGATAAAGATGGTGACATCAAGACGGCGGACGATACCAAGGCCGTCCTAAGGAAGGCGGTGAACCCGACGGCGCTGGGCATACAGGTGTCTCAGGTCCGCAGAGTTGGCAATGCAGGGGTGGTTGTGCAGACGACCACAACTGAGGCTGCCAACAAGATTAGAAGCGCTCTACCACCGTCAATGCGGGTCACGGAGCCGCAAGCGAGGAAGCCCCTTGTGGCTATCGTAAACCTTGAGGGTAATCTGGGGAGCTCGATGCTGCTGGACGCCATTTATGCGCAGAACGTAAACAAATACCCGCATATAACCGAGGAAATTTTCAGGAGGGACTGTCGTTTGGCATTTAAAAAGTCCAAGCAGGGATCCAGCAGAGCAACATATGTTTTGGAGTGTAGTCCGATTATTCGCGACGCGCTACTGGACTCGGAACGCGTATATGTTGAGTGGGAGCGCTACTTAGTGAGGGACTACGCCAACATAATTTGTTGCCTCAAGTGCCACGCTTATGGCCACCCTGCTAAGTACTGTAAGGCGAAGACCGACATATGCGGACGCTGTACCGAGGAGGGACATCGTGCTCGCGACTGTACACAGGCAATACCGGTCCCAAGATGTGCTACCTGTAAGTGGGCTAGCACGCCCCATGAGGGACACCGTACAATGTTGCTTGAATGCCCTGCACGCCGTCATGCTGAGAACAAGGCGATTAGTCTGATCAATTATGGCTAGCCACGCCGAATTCCAGGAGGAGGAGATAAGGAGTGGAGTACGTTTGAGGCTGGGACAACTGAACCTGGCTGGTTCGGAGGTGGCCACCAAGGAACTGAGACAGATCTCCAGCAGCCTAGGACTGGATGCAGTGCTGCTACAGGAGCCGCATCCTGACGTCCCACCAGGTACCATCTCTGTCGGTGCCCACCCGAAGTCGGCCATCTATCTGCAGCGCCGGGACGTCGGCTGCCTTACTGTGTCCGAATATTGCAGCGAACACCAGGTGGTGATCCACCTCCCAGCGTGGGATATATACCTGGTCTCAGCGTATTTCCAGTACAGCTCCGATATACAGGCACATATACACCACCTCGAGGATACCCTGATAGCCCTCCGTAGGCGGAAAGTGCTGGTCGGGGTGGATAGCAACGCCCACTCCCCGTTATGGTACTGTGAAGAGCGCCATTACATCGGTCGGGGTCACGAGGTTGCTCGCAAGCGCCAACTCATGGAGGATTTCATCCTGGCACGCAACCTTGTGATACACAATCGTCTAGGAGAGCCGTGGACTTTCTCCACACCTAACGGGGAGTCGAACGTCGACCTCACGCTGTCCACCCGTGGCGTTGTAGTTGCTGATTGGCGGGTTCTCGAGGATGTCAGCGTTAGTGACCATAGACTAATCGTCTACACAGTGGAAGGAGGTAGGGGGAGCCCGACTAGCTCGTGTGTTGAGCTGTCGGTGGAGCCAACGAGGTTTCGCGACCGTGGGGTGAGCTGGGCCAGATTTCGTGCACGGATTCACGGAAGTGTGGGGGGCTTAGACTTCGGGGTGCCCGCGGACGACCTGTGCTCGTCCTTTCAGGACTTAGTTTTACGAGCGGCAAAATCCACTCTGGGTGTGATGGGCAACACTCGAGACAGGGGCTACGAATGGTGGTCTCCTGAATTGGATAGGCTTAGGCGGGCTTATTCATCCAGTCGCCGACGTCATAGGAGGTACAAGGGTCTTAGCGGCCCAGCAGAGACATTGGCACGTGTCGATATGTGTAGGGCCCGTCGTAGTTACAGGTCTGCCATGGAGCGGGCTGAGGCGGCACATTTTCGTGCCATTGCGAATACCGGCAACGTGGACCCGTGGGGTGTAGCTTATCGTGAAGCTTTCGGCCGAACGAGGCCGCCCTCCAATGTGGTCCACGGTGTTGTCTACGCGGATCGCGTCGCGGGGGATTTGCGGGGGGCCATGCAGGGCCTGATGTGTGCGTTGTGTACCGATGACGATCCGTCGCGGGACACTGCGTATCATAGGCGGGTGCGCTTAGCGGCGGCCTGTGTGCCGTCTAGCAGGAACGCTTTGCCGCTTTCGGAGGCTGCTTTGGGTGGGCTAGTTAGGACGCTGCCCAACACTGCGCCGGGTACCGATGGGATAACCGCACGTATGCTGCGACACATTTGGTGCGTAGCGTCGTCCGAGTAGACGCTGGTAATGGGGAAATGCGTTTGCGAAGGTACCTTCCCAGCCGTCTGGAAGATTGGTCGACTGCTCGTGTTGCCTAAGGGCAATGGCAAACCTCTATCGGATCCGAAGGCATACCGTCCTATAACGTTGCTACCTGTGCTGCGAAAACTTTTAGAACGCGTAATGTTGCAATGCGCGCCGGGGATTACTAGGGGGATCTCGACCTCACAGCATGGTTTTACGCTGGGGAGGTCCACGTCTACGGCTTTGCTGAGCATTACGGGCGCGGTAAATTCTGCGAATAGCAAATACCTGCAGGCGATATTTCTGGACATCCTGGGGGCCTTCGATAACGCCTGGTGGCCCATGATCCTGCTGAAGGCGAAGGCCAGGGAATGCCCCGGCAATATCTATCGGATGTTGTCTGGCTACTTCGCTGGTCGGCGCGTTGGCATGGGTGCGGGGGATCAGGTGGTGTGGAAGACCTCCACGATGGGATGCCCGCAGGGCTCGGTGCTGGGTCCGGTTCTGTGGAACGTACTGATGGATGACTTGCTTCGGTTGCCGCTTCCTGGGGGGGTTAGCATGGTGGCGTACGCCGACGACCTGACGATTTTGATAGGTGCAAACTCCAGGGCGGGCATTGAGGCTAGCGCGACAACCGTACTGACGGCTGTCGGAGAGTGGGGTGTCCGTAATAGGCTGGGTTTCTCCCCCAGCAAGTCGGTCACTATGACACTGAGGGGACGTTTCCAGCGGCCCCCCACAATACGTCTTGGGGGGAGTTCTGTCAGGAGCGTTGGGTCGGCTACTGTGTTAGGAGGGGTGCTGGATGTGGGTCTGTCATTCACGCGGCATGCGCAGTCGATTGGTGAACGGGCATTCAATTGCTTTGGCAAGGTTGCCCGCGTTTCGGCGTCTACATGGGGGGTTTTTTTTTTTTTTTTTTTTTTTAAATTACCAGGTTACACCTGGCACCACTGGGCCTCTAACGTGATTAGAGATTGCCTGTTCTTAATTATTTACGTCATGCGGGTAATTCAGTTATTCATAACCCCTTTTGGGGTTTTCTTTTATCTTTATTGCTATATCTTATTCTAATGTCCAGATCTAATCTATGTCATATTACAATTTGTACAATTTATTTATCTTATCTTATATCTATATTTATACATTTCATTTCTTATATATATTTGTTTCATTCCGCCCATCCACTACTTTAGCTTATTTTATTTATTATATGGCCATACCCATTACCTTGTTTGTCATGTTAGTTTGCGTGTGTGTTTGTATGCTTATTTGTTTCTCTTGTTGGCCTTTTTTGTTATTTCGTCGCAGAAGTCTAAGAGTACATGGGGGGTTCGCTACAGGGCTCTCAAGGTCCTGTACTACGGTACATACGTGGCAACGATTGCATATGCCGCGGACGTGTGGTTTCACAGGGCTGGACTATACGCGGTTAGAAGCGCCTTGTTGCGCACGCAGAGGGCGGCGCTCGTTCTGCTCACCAAGGCTTACCGTACGACTAGCGCGGCTGCCCTTCCGGTCATCGGTGGAGTCCTGCCGGCTGACCTGGAGGTCATCCGTGCTGGTCGGGTGGCGGCGGTGCGCCAGAGCGGGACCAGACAGGAGTACCTGGATAGGCGGAGGACAATCTGGAACGATGTTGTTGCCCAGTGGCAGGAACAATGGGAGCGCGAGGATAAAGGGAGGGAGACATATCGGTTTTTGCCGGACGTGGCGGCTCGACTCAAGGCTACTTGGATCGAGCCGGACTATGAAACCTCCCAAATTCTGGGGGGGCATGGGTGTTTCCGTAAGCGGCTAAGCGACCTGAGACTGGGGGACAGTGCGGACTGTAGCTGCGGCGGGGGGGAGGAGGACATGCATCACGTCCTGTGGGCATGTCCGCTTTACGATGAGCTTAGGTCGGGAATGCTCTCGAGAATACGGCGCACTGAGGAAGGACCAGTTTACTACATGGATTTCGTCTCCTCGGAAGCGAACTATCGACAGTTACAGGATTTCGCGCACGCCTGGCACAAGGCCCGGAGGCTTGAGGATCAGGTTGGCAGAATACGTCATGATGACAGCCAGAGCAGCGGGTAAAGTGGTTAGCCAGTAGGAATACCACGGGCGACGAAGTGCGTACCGTGTGTTGTCCGCCCTATAGATACAGGGAGAAGGACAAAGGGACAAGGACGAGAGAGAGTTAAATAACTTGTAGAGATTCAAGAAGCATGTGCACGCCAACGCAATGAGCACGGCGTGCACATGTATCTCGATGCTTCGGCCTATATGACCTTGATGTCGAACAGGCCATGGGTGGTTGGTGGGATTTGACCTAACTAGCTGACCTAACAGGATTTCGCGCACGCCTGGCACAAGGGACGGAGGCTTGAGGACCAGGTTGGCAGAATACGTCTGGATGACAGCCAGAGCAGCGGGTAAAGTGGTTAGCCAGTAGGAATACCGCGGGCGACGAAGTGCGTACCGTGTGTTGTCCGCCCTATAGATACAGGGAGAAGGACAAAGGGACAAGGACGAGAGAGAGTTAAATAACTTGTAGAGATTCAAGAAGCATGTGCACGCCAACGCAATGAGCACGGCGTGCACATGTATCTCGATGCTTCGGCCTATATGACCTTGATGTCGAACAGGCCATGGGTGGTTGGTGGGATTTGACCTAACTAGCTGGGTAGCACCGACGGCACTGTGGCAATCGTCACCTCCACGTCGTGGCCTTCGCCATCTCTGACCCTTAGGGACAGGGGCGTCGGATACGGAATGGGGAGAGATTACGCTTTTCGCCGTCTATCTCTCCCTAACAGGAGCATGACTGATTTCGGGGCCTCCCTCACCATCTTAAAGGCCTCCTTACACCACCGCTCCAAAACCACCCGGACCACGGAAGACGGCTCCGACTGCGGAGCGCGCGCCGACAGTCACCAGCCCACCAAACGTCGTGGAGCAGGCCCCGATAGTGGCCCAGCCTGTAACACCCACCCCGCTGCCCGCGGTGGGAGGCGTGTCGGACGAGGCCTTGCGCGTCATCATCGACTCGGTGGTAAAACTGGTCGATGCGCGTTTGGCCGTTCTGGAGGCAAGGCTGCCTCCGGAACCACGTGTCCAGCCGCCTCTGGCTGCGGTCAAGCAGCCATATGCGGCACCATAGGAGAGCGGCGGCCAAGCGCTGAAGTCGCCGCTCCCCAGGCAGGAGCCGGAGGAAGCGAGAAGAAGAGGAAGAGGCCGCGCAAGGGGCTCCGGCCGCCGAAGACAGCCGCAGTGGTGATCACTGTGCTGCCTGAGGCGGCAGAAAGGGGCCTCAGCTATGAGGCTGTTCTGAGTAAAGCCCGGCGGGAGCTCGACGTCTCCGTCATAGGAGGCGTCGAAGCCAGGACCCGCAAGGCCCGGACAGAGGCTCGGATCCTGGAGTTCCCTGGGGCCGAGGGCACCAGGACGGTCGATAGCGTGGCGTCGAAGCTGCGAGGTCTGTTCGCCGAGGAGGGTGGCGTCAAAATCGCCAGACCCGTAAAGTGCGCCGAAATGCGCATCGCGGGTTTGGACGACTCCGTGACGGTGGAAGACATCCGGGAGGCCATTGCCTCGAAAACCGGGTGTCCCATAGACACCGTCCGGGTTGGCGCCATCCGGGCCGGTCCGGGCAACGTAGGTGCCGCCTGGGTGCAATACCCAGTGGAGTCAGTCAGGCAACTGGCCGGCTCAGGCAGGCTCCTCGTGGGCTGGAGCTCAGCGCGAGTCACCGTGCTGGAGCACTGGCCTGCGAGGTGTTTCAAGTGCATGGCGGTCGGGCACACCCGGCCAACATGCACTAATTGCTTTGACTGCGGCGGACTCTGTTTCTGCTGCGGTCAGACTGGGCATATGGCGGTATCTTGCGCCGCCCCGCCCCACTGCACTGCGTGTGCGGCGGGCAATAAGCCTGCCAAGCACCGCATGGGCTCTGGGGCGTGCAGACCTCCGGCTTCGGCTCCAAAGGGGCGGAGCGGCCCTTTGACTCCGGCTGCTCCCGCTCCTAGCGCAGCCCGATCGCCGGCCGCAAGCCAGGAGGTGATGATGGACACAGCCCATTAATGGCTGCCCAGTCCACTCACCTCCTGCAGGCCAACACCAACCACTTCGCCGGTGCGCAGGATCGCCTCCGGATTGCATCCATGGCGGAGTGGTCGATCGGTGCAGCCGTAGTCGCGGAATCGTATGTCGTGCCTGATCGCCCCAATTTGGTGGTCAGCCGGAACGGAACCGCGGCAATCGTCACCACCACGCAGCGGCACTTCCCGTCCTTATCCCTCTTGGATAGGGGCGAGGAATTTGTCGCGGCGGATTGGGGAGGGTCACGCTCTACAGTGTATACCTCTCCCCTACTAGGAGGATGGACGATTTCGGGGCCTCTCTAACCAACTGGGAGGCTTCGATACGGCGACTGGCACCGGGCCTCGTCCTGGTCCTGGGGGACTTCAACGCCAAATCTGCGGCGTGGGGGTCCTCGGATCCAGCCTGTGGAACATCGGCTATGACTGGGCGTTGAGGAGGAGCCTCCCGCCTGGGCTGGGCGTGATATGTTACGCTGACGACACGCTCGTCACAGCCCGCGGTGGGACGCTGGAGGAGGCGGCAAGCCTACTCTCGACACCGAGGAGATCGTCAGGCGGATCGAGGCGCTGGGGTTGAGGGTAGCCCTGGACAAGACGGAGGCCCTCTTGTTCCATGGGCCCCGCATGGGCTCTCCCATCGGTGTCTCGATCACCGTCAATTCGGTTGATATCTCAATCTCAAATACCTGCACAAGGTCGTCAGGAGGGAGAGTACACCGTCCTGCCACCACTGCGATTGCGACGAGGACACGGCGCAGCATACGCTCGAGGTTTGTGCCGCTTGGGCAGAGCAGCGTCGTGAACTCGTCACAATCATCGCTGCTGACCTGACGCTGCCGACCATCGTCAGGGCGATGCTCGACAGCGTCAGGAACTGGGACGCGGTCGCAACCTTCTGCGTGGCAGTAGTCTCGCGGAAGGAGGCGGCGGAGCGCGTGCGCGAGGAGCGTCTCCTCGACGACGCGAGCCGCCGCCGGTGACTGGGGCGGCGCAGACGCGATTACCTGCGCCTGATGCCGCCCTATCCGAGGCCGCGGGTGACTGAATCGGGGAATTAGTCCGTCACCCGCCGAGAGGCCGACCACGTGAGGAACACACAGGACATCCTACCCGAGGGGGAACGTCGGTCGAGGAGAGGGTACTCCTCAGGGGTATTCCGTCGGGCCGAGCACTGACGTCAAGTTACTCTGCTCCGGTGGTCGGCCCAACGACGAAGGCGACGTCACGGGTGGGTTACGGGTGTGCGTGCTTACGCCCCTCTGTCGCTCACCGACAGAGTGGTGCGAGGAGTGTGCCGACCGCAACCCACCCCAAAAAAAAAGGGCATCTATTGGTTCGGTGTCGGTAGAAGAATGGGTCAGTCACAACTTAAGTGAACTCACAGGACAGACCCAGGCAATCGACTTTGTACAAACAACTATATGGTATGGATGGATGACACAGGACAGGACATCTTTCCCGTGCGACTACGGGACAAGACTACAAGCGGTGCCACCCCTTTATTATTTATTATTATTGAATTTAAATATTTATTAAAATTATAGTTAACCGATAGCACTCGGTGACAATCTACTTGTTTGATGTCCGTCTTCGCGAGCCACACGTGCGCGCCACGTCCGTCGTCCCACATGTTACGTAACACCAATACTATCGAGCTACACGTCTACTTCAGTGACAACACAACAGATTGTCTCACCCTCCGTGTCGACATATTGTTTACATTTCACATTATGTTACAAACTACTTTAGATTTTGTATTTTACAGCAACTTAATTGTAACGTGCTGCGTATTTGAAGGTACCGGCTCGCACACAAACTACGTCTTGTAGTTTTTTTTTTACTTTTAACGTAGAAACTATATTTGTAGCTGTATCTTTGGTGAGAGATGGTGTCGCGGACTTTTTTGTAAAGGCTAAAAATAGACTAATATTTTGGTGGTATATTTTGTTTCTCTATCTCAAACATAGTTACATATATCGACCAGACGGGTAATGTTGACTTCAATAACTTACATTATGATTTACCATTGTAAACATATCTTTATCGAAATAAAATATCTTATAATCAATCAGGGATATTGGCTACAATTGCTAATAGTGAAATACATTTATAATCATACCATTACTTTTAGAGATTACCCGTTACATCCAAACTTACAAACTACACAACTTTTCCCTTTTTACAATATTACTTAGTATAGAAGTATAGAGACGAGATACACCGAGGCACTCTCATGGATACTTATAGCGAATGGGCAACTGATGCACCAAGTTGTGAGAGTAGCGCCGCTAGTGGGACGTACCCACGCAGTATTCTCGCAAACTATTATATATATATTGCAAAATAATTATTTTCACTATATTGTGCGTCTGTGATTGTGAATACACTCCGATGTTAGTTATTAATTATAAAACTGCGCCCTCTGTATTTATAAGACTCAAACTAAATGAGCTTTTATGAAAAACCGAAGCTGTCTTCGAGCAATTTTCGTACCATTTGCACAGATGACAGCACTTGGTTTACTTCTTAACAAAACCGCTTAGTGTGTATACATATGTAACAAACATGAGCTAGTAAATAAATTTAGAATAAATGCACATATTTTATTAACTCGTCAACGAAGATTCGACAAATAAACAAAAGATAATGAATGATTAAAATAATTCTTTTATTCAATAATGGACTACACAAAAGGTATTTACAACAGATAATAAATTAGACGCTTACAAATACAATACTTATAATTAAAATATTTGAATGTTATTGTTGTACATGGTGGCACACGTGACGCGGCGCGCTCACTCCCGAGTGCTGTGCCCACGCGCTTCAACATTGGTACTCCAGGTGGCGCCCCTGACACAATATTCGACTTCAAGATGACGACATATGTTAGTGATGATATCTAAACTGAACACAGTATGTACTACGTCGATACCTATTATTTACTCTCAGATATTGTTGGTACAAATTTAGCTCACATTTAAGCGCAACGCCATCTATGACGCAACAATTAAACTATAAAGTAATAGTACAGATCCAACCTCAAACCTAAACTTAGTTAATTCAGTCCTTATATTTTAATAAATATCACTGAGACGTGACAGTAGTCTGTGGCAGCACGTTACGTCCCTTGGACGGTGGTAGGGACGCGGGTGTTAAACATGAGCGGGACGCCGCCCAGGACGCTCTGCACTATGGTGGCAGAGGGGTCCGAGACCAGCTCGCGGGGCGTGTTCTCCGCCGGGCTCACCGTAAACTTGGCGAGCACCGCGGCGAGGCCGGCCACCGACTGCATCTGGCCCAAGCGACCGCCTGCAACAATTACTGTATGAGTACTATCGCACACACTCGTAGAACTTAACACAATATAGAACTAGTTTAGTGACGTCACCATGTTGTTGCGTCATCAACGACCTTCATGCAATATGACTGCGTGTTGTTGTGATCGTTTTGTAATTATAATAATCAATTTATGAGCTGAATTACTGCACTACATCGAACCTGAGTGGGACCCGGACATACCTGTTGTGACAAAGGACCGCAGCCTCCCCAACAGCACCGTTCAGATATCTTAATATACATTAAGTGGACCATTGTAATAAAAATGTACCTACTGGTCATCATCGTATTATCAGCTGATGTACGTCTCACTGCCAGGCGCGAGCCTCCTCCACAACGGGAGGGAGTTTAGCTCACTGCTCATATGTATTGGAGTACGGGTCTATTCCATGTCGTCCATCTCTTGCACGTATGTTATAAGCATATTATATCCCATACTAGTGTTGTAATAGGAGTTTTCTTTCCTCCTTATATCCCTCAGTAGTCTCTGACAACACCCGGGGTCAAGGTCAAGGCGAACTGTACCGTTACTCCGTCACCACACAGACTTTACAAGTATTAAATCAAATCAATAAAAATATTCAAGATTACAAGCAGACGTAAACAAATATCAGGTATAATTGAAGAAATGTGATAGAACATAATTGATGGAGTAGTACTTACCGATGCATGAGCGCGGTCCGTCACCGAAGGGCAGGTATACAAACTTGTGGCGCTTAGCCACCTCCTCGGGTGCGAACCGCTCGGGTCTGAACTCCGATGGGTTGTCGAAGTACTTCGGATCGTTGTGTAGTCCCATTAGCGGTACGAGGATTCGAACGTGGGGGTCTATGGTGATATTTGTGCCCGGCAGTGTGTACCTGCGCTGGCACCTGCGCATAAGCATACCTGAAGACGGAAATATTCTCATACCCTCCAGTAACACCCAATTTAAGTACGTCATTTCCTTGATCGCATCGTATGACAGCCGGTGCTCGTGTCGGGCGAGCACGCTGTCTATCTCGGCCTGGGCCTTCCGTTGCACTTCAGGGTGGAATGCGAGCTGGTGCAGGGTGAAGCTGGTCGCTGACGAAGATGTCTCGAAGCCGGCCGCAAAGAAGATGAACGCTTGCGCCGCCACTAGTATGTCATCCATTTCTAGTTCCACGAGCTTGCCGCTGCCGTCGGCGTTCAAGTCTTCCAATGACTCTATAGATAGTTTGCCTTTGTTTTGCCATTCCATTAAAAAGTCAATAAAATCGTTTCTACCGGAGGGTTTGTTGTTTCGCTGCTTTTGAATTTGATAAACGAGTGATAAGACATCGTCTTCTAGGTCCTGACCAAGCAACTTGACATGTTTAAACATGTCTGGGAAAACTGTTTTAAAGAATGAAACAACTGCGCGTTTAACCGTAGTGTCGAAGATTTTGAAGCCGAGATTTCTGAAGGCGGAGTCATCGTTGTTGAGCGTGTCGGCATCGAGACCGAAGCCCACCGCGCCGATGAAGTCGGTGGTGTAGCGCGCCATGAGATCGCGCGCGTCCACGGCGTGCCCGGTGGCGGCGGCGACAAGCGCGCGCGCCTGGAGCCGCTCGGCGCGCTGTACCACCAGCGGGAACATCGCCCGCAGCTTACCGCTCGAGAAAGCGCTCGTCATGCGTTGGCGCAGCAGCCGCCACAGGTCGCCGTCCGCGAAGAACAGGTTGCGCAACAACGGCTCCACCACTTTGTGTGGTTGCTGTAGACCGCGCGAGTAGAAGTATGCAAAGTCTGTAATGATGATGCGCTGTATGAGGTCCGGGTCGCGTATCACCAGCTCCGGTATGTTGCCGCGGAAATAGCCAACGAAGCGTTCGTTAGGATACTTCCAGTACATATCGGCACCCCTTTGGGCGATGCTTCTCCTTTGAAAGAAACGCGCAATGTCATTGCCGAATAGCGGCAGGGGCTTGTCGTGTTTGATGCCTCGCTCGGCCCAGTAGCGGTGGGTCCTGGTGCCGTACACGTACAGCGCCGCGGCGCACGTCAACAACAGCACAGCGATGATCATGTCGGTATGAGAGCTGAGCCCAATGTGCCGCAATACGAACGCGCACACAATTATAAACCCGAGAACTTGCCGCACTCGATGGTTAACGATGACTCACTGTCGGTACTCACAAATAAACTTCAAATTAAAAATATTGAAGACGTTATCAAACTTTGATTTATTCTATGATAAAGTCCGAACGCCGAGATTTAATACGAAGTTACGATAACCGATAAGAAATTTTGTTTTATTAATAAATTATGTTATCAATGGTTGGAAGTAATTAACGATATTTCACAAGTAGGTGTATATATGATGCTAATTTTGATACGTTATTGGTATCAATACGTGAGTCACCATAGTGTCCTCAACACAGAGTATTGTCCATCGCTCGAACACTGACCGCCTTTTCTAATACAGATTGATAAAACAGGATGTTATATCTATTTTCAAAAGAAATTTTCATGTTATAAGTAAGTATAACAATGATTAATGTATACGGTATGATTTTGATGCTGATCATAATAACATAATAATCTAATCAAACTGAATAAACATCTTAAATTCAGCGTAGCACCTGGTTCTGGCACAATCATCATCATCATCATCATCACAGCCCATATATGTCCCACTGTTGTGCTCGGGTCTCCTCCGTAATGGAAGGGAAATTAACCTATTATACCGCGTTGGTCAGACGTGTTAGTATAGGGTTTTGTTTCGAGTTTTCCTTCTCTCGCATAGATGTTATATGCGTTTTATATCCCTTAGTCGTCTCGTACGATCACCCACGGGTAAGATATGGGGTGGTGAATAGTATTCCTACTCCATCACCACACGGAAATCTGACACAATATGAAAACATTATACTAAACAAGCAAAATATATTTTAAAGAGAAGGCCAACTCGAAATAACAGAAGCATTCTCGAAATAATATCCTATACCCGTCTGACCAGCTTTGGTTACTTCCTTTCCTATTGTGGAGGAGGCTCGAGCTCAGCAGCGGGACGTATATGATTTGGGATGAAGATGATGATGTAATATATTTTAAACAAGACTATAGGTATAAATGTATAGTAGTAGCAATCGTAAGTATTTCATTAGGTTATCGTCTGATTCTCAAGATAGAACCAATATACTTCCAATATTGGAAGGAAAAGACTTAGGCTAGAAATAACTACTGGTGGCCCACTCGCACGGTGAAGAGAGGCGCTTTGCAGGGTGGATCTATGGGGTTGCGCGCCGCTTCTTCCATCGTCGCGGGCAGAAGCTAGTCTATACTAATATTATAAAGCGGAAGAGTTTGTTTGTTTGTTTAAACGCGCTAATCTCAGGAACTACTGGTTCGATTTGAAAAATTATTTTTTTGTTGGATAGTCCATTTATAGAGGAAGGCTTTAGGCTATACAACATTACGCTGCGACCAATAGGAGCAGAGCAACAATGATGAATGTGTAAAAATCGGGTTTGTGTTTCCTTTTGAGAGCTTCCGCTGCGTAAACGGTTAAAGTTGCGCAAAAATTATGTACTATATAATTGTTCCCCTTTCAAAGTTCTAAATAAAAGTCCGCGACAGCATGTCTATCTTTTAAGATTGGCTCACTATAACCTTTTTTATGCTAATCAAATTTGTTTTAAAATAATATGATATTTTCCAAGGTGTTTTTATAAACATAATATTAATCCTTATCCAAATAAATGAGTTATTCATCACAAGTATTTAATTTAAAACAAAATTGCTCTTTACATTATTTGATTTCAATGAATATCTTAGGAAATATCGCAGTTTAAAAATAACATCGCAGCAAAATAATGATCAAGTACTGGGCGCGCATTTACGATAAAAATACTGGGTCTTATAATCTTATATTAAAAAAAAACTCAAACTAATGTTATTTCAAAGTATTTCTGCACACACTACATTTTTAGTTTTGTTTTCTTCTCATGACCTTCCGTCGACTTTACACATCCTAAATAATAATAATAAGTATAGGAAGTATTAGTGCCTGCCCTCATGTATGGCAATGAAAGTTAGATTTGGCGGAGAAGACATGAAAATAGAATAAATGCTGTAGAGCTGACAGCTCTTCGTAACGTGTGTGATGTAAGTCTGAAAGATAAAATTAGGTATAATGTTATAAAAGAGCGCTGGTATGCTGAGGTGGGTTGGACACGAAGTGGAAGAAATAATGAGTGGGCAGAGGTTGACGAAGCAAACATATAAAGCAATCGTGAATGGGACGAATACAAGGGGAAGACCACGTCATACTTTTCTGGACCAAATTGGAGATTTGTTCACGAGACGTCATCATCATCATCATTCTCCTACTCTTATCCCAATTACTTGGGGTCGATACAATAAGTACTCTTCATTCATAGTAGGTACATATTATAAAAGTTATTGGCAATAGTTTTATTACCGGCCGCCTGCCAGACGTCAACCCTCCATGGGAATGTAATTGTTGACCAAACGGCATCAGATGGAGTTGGCCCAAGTCGTTATAAGGCTCTTAGTCGTCTTTTACGACATCCACAAGCAAAGTGAGGATTGGTAGTATTCGTAGCCGCTACCACACAGCGATTTCATACACATTAAAAGTATGTGTAATCGTAAATAGGCGTAAGTGTATGTATGTATATATGTATAATATACATACATTGTATATGGTATATCTATAGAAAGTATAGATAAGACCCAATACTTTTACTTAAAGTTTAATGTTCTACTCTTACTAATAAAAGGGTCATGTAGGTACCTAAAACAGCTTTAACGTATGTATTATTTAAAAATATTTCCACCTTTTACGTAAACGAATTCGCGAGTTGAAGTTAACGTTAGCCCAAAGTAACCATTCCACGCGGACGAAGTCGCGGGCGAAAGCTAGTTTAAAAATAAATTGAAATCACATTTATTGAAAAAATGTTACTATAGCCTAGATGAATATCTTAGAGATAGAAACTGAATAATCTATCAATATTAAAATTTAAAATAGAATAATTATTATGATAATAAAAATAATTTTGAACATACTCACCTAACTTTTATAAAAATAGAAATATTATCAACTAAAAATATTATGACTTGTAGTTGTAATAATATAAAAATGTTATGAGTTGAAGTTGTTGTAATAGTACATATATAGCATGTAACATTAATTTAGGTAGGTACTGTTATATTATTTTCGACACAAATCTAAATTTGTTATGAAATAAATGTCTTATGTCTATCGTAAAAAAGGAGAGCAAGTAGGTATGAAAGAGAGTATTGGTGTAAAGATGCGAAAGGGAATGCCCCGATGGTTCGGACATGTGGAAAGAATGCCGAACGAACGTCTGGTTAAGAAAATATACAATGCGAAAGTGGAAGGATGTAGGTACCGGGGGAGACAGAGACTAACCTACGTAGACCAGATCGGTCATGTACTGAAGGGAGGTGGAGTCAAAAGTCTCCGAAACCGGCGAGCGTGTATGAAGAGAATTATGAATGTTGAGGAAGCGAGTGAAGTATGCAAGGATAGAGTTCTCTGGCAGGGGATATGGCGTGATGATATGTATGTATGTACTATTCTTGATATTAGTGAAAAAAAAACTCGTATCCTTTTCCAGTCCTTTTATTTTTTTATTGTAATTAATTATTTGCATGCAGTTAAAAACTATTTTTAATGATGCTAAAAAGTAAAACTTCTCACGCGCGTACATAAGTACACGCACCGTTTCTTTTTTTACCTTTACATGTCATTATTACAAAAGAAGCTCGAATGTGTTAGTATTAGACAGCTGGCCCTGTAGTGGTGCAATCTTAACTCGAACGATAAAGGCGGTAAAGAGTATATGCGGCCAGCAATAAAATAGTTGAAGTGAATTGCGGCGTCCTTCAAGGTGATGTTTTGGGTCCCATACTTTTAATATTTTATATAATCATATATTAATGACTTATTATGTATATATGGACTTATATTTTCATAAGAATTGTAGAATAAGGTCCTTGGAGACACGGCAGGTATATATTATTAATCTGGCTGCAAAATAAGTAACATTCAACAACGATATAACCAACCAAATAAGTGACTTATAACAAACTTACCTGCCTATTTACGTATCTATAATTTAATCTTGTATATTAATTCTTATTTTGATAATGCATTATATACATAATATATATAATATATGTAATATATGTAGTACATAATATGTATAATATATTATAGTGTAATCATTGTAACAGCTAAGAGTGACACGAATTCTAGAGCCATTATGTTCTTAATTTAACACAAGATACCACTGCAATGGGAGGCAAATTGTTGTATTATACCAAGCTCGCTAAATTGATCGCATAGGCTATGTTTGAAGACACCAGCAGGGGAGCGATGTGTGGCACATCGTATTCTTATGTTATCTTCACGTATATATATATATATATATATATATATATATATATATATATATATATATATATAATTAGTTTTAGTTATTAGTAACATTTACAATTGATAAAATAAGTAATGAACGTATAAGAGCAACAACACTCCGACGATACGCGGTGGCCACTCGAGAAGCTTTTCCACCCAACGATTATCGTTTTGTCGCGCGATGTGGCCTGCCCATTGACACTTCAACTATATTGGTTATACCCGTTCGTCTGCGGATTTCCATATTACGGATTGTATCTCGAGAGAAATCCCGAGCATAGACCTCCATAACACGCTGATCGACTTTGAGGTTAGTCATGAGGCCTACATTTAGGGACCACGTTTCCGTGCCATAAGCCATCACTGGTAACACGTAACACACACTGGTCACAGACCTGTGTTTTCAGACACTGAAGTATATTGGATGAAAAGAGCCTCTTAAGTTTCTAGAACGCTGCCCAGGCGAGCTGAATTTGTCGGCTGACCTCTTTCTCGAAATTGGATCTACCTTACTGAACTGTTTGTCCAAGGTACAAATAAGGCTCGACAGCTTCGAAAATCGTATTGCCAACTAGGACCGGTGTTGGAATAACATGGGTGTTTGATATGACTTTCGTCTTGTCCATGTTCATTCGGAAATTCACTAGTTGGAAAACCCTGCTGAGATCGTTGAGCATGGTGACAAATTCCTCCATGCATTCTGCCATGACTACAGTATCGTCTCACAATCGAAGATGAGTAATGTATTAGGTATTTATTAATGTTGATGCCGAGTCCAGTCCAGTCTAAGCTCCTGAAGATATCTTTCAATGCAGTGGTGAACAGTTTTGGAGAGCTGACGTCTTCCTGTCTCACACCTTTCTGCAATTGGATCAGTTTCGTACTCTTATCCCAGATGCGAACTGATACTGTGGCGTTTCTATACAAATACTTCAGCACTTCGATATACCGACAGTCGATTGGACATCGCTGAAGGGAATGTAGTACCGCTCAAGTTTCAACAGAATCGTAAGTTTTCTCATAATCCACAAACGCTATACACAGAGGCCGATTGTATTCCTCGGTCTTCTGGATAATCTGCTGAAGCGTGTGGATAGTTTATGGTGCTACCTTTTCGGAAACCGGATCGTTCGGGAGGCTGCAAGTCATCGAGCTTGCGCGTGAGCCGGTCTGTAATGAGACTCGAAAACAACTTATAGACGTAGATCAAAAATAAGATTGGTCTGTAGTTCTTTAGAAGAGCTTTATCGCCCTTCTTGAAGAACAGCACCACCATATTTTTGGTCCACGATTCTGGGATAACGACCCCAAGAACGACGGAACTAAATAACTTGTAAAGGGTTTTTAAGACCGGCTTACCGCCTGCCTTCAAAAGTTCTGCTGTTATTCCAACGCTGCCCGGTGTCTTACCGTTCTTTAATTGTTTGAGAGCCATTCTGATCTCATACAAGCTGATGTCCGAGATTTCTACGGTATAGTGCCGAGTTAGCTTGGATTTGGGAAAATAATAGTGCCGTCATCGATCTTCAGCTTATTTATTTAGCTATGCCCAATAGACAAATCTCGTGCGAACTCTTTAGAGCGGCAGTTCCGCGGGTTGTAAGATTTACTGTTTCTCTATCACAGAAGGTCAAAGTAATGTTGATCTTTTACCATTATTTGATATAGTACTAACGTCCACCTGTCGCATGTAATATTATCAAGATATATATTGAGGTATTATTAATAGTGAATGTGTTATCGTGTTCCGATTTACACAACATTGTTATTGGAAGTAGGTAATTAGTCACTGATGTTATCGGCCGCTTGTTTTAAATACAGTATAATTGTTATTGATTTGTTTGATCAGTTCTAAATCCGTCTGTAGCCGGATTTTGATTGAAGATTTGCAGCCGTTGTCATCCTTCTAGGAGCGATATTGTCGAAATTGTTTTCAGGCTTAGTCTGTAGTCCATTATTTTATTTGAAATGTGGATATCTTAGCATTTCTGCTGTAAGTTGGATGTAAGCATATTTACGGCTACTGCTTGTTTATGAGCATCGTGCATACTTTTAGTTAGCTATTTTTATCAGTTGCCACGACAAAAGCGAGTACGCGGTGCACTTGATTGATTACCTAACATTTATACACACAAATACAAATGTAACTATTACTTATCTACTATATACTATCATTGCCACCATTTTAACTTCGGTAGAAAAGACATTGAGGTTTAACCCTCAGGTAGTCTCCCGGGAGATGGTTTTAACTTAGTCTTGGGATTAGCAACAAATTTCATTAACATAAAATATTAGTAGCAAAGATACAGAAACGGCTCCCAGTCAAGTCAGCTCTGCTATTCTACGGGCTCATTGTGGTGGGAGGCTCGGTAATGATGGAGTACGGGGTGCGAATAATCTGCGGCAGCGTTCTGGCTACTATAAGATTCGACCCGTGGCCTTAGTAACACACAACATTCGGACGCTCAAGGCTAATGAGAGGGCATCAGGATGATCATGGCAGAAGCATTGAGACATTGACATTGTAGGATTATCAGAAGTAGGAAAAGAGGGTCAGGATGATTATCTGATCTGGAAACTTGCTCTTCTACCGGGAGGGCGATCTCTCATCCTAAGACGGTATAGGGTTTATCGTTCGTAGGTCTCACATAGAAAAAAAGGATCGAGAATGTGTTGACAAGGGTAGCGTAATTTATACTCAGAATTATCAAACAACACTGGTATCAGACCTATAGCGCTGATCTCTTGTTTATGTAAAATACTCTATGGGATTATTGAAAAACGATTAGAATGGTTTCTTGAGAATAACTGTTTACTCTCAGATGAAACAGTAGGATTTCGTAGACATCGATCATGTTTAGACAATCTGACCCGAATCGTCTCGCGCATACAGAGCGGTTTTGCGGTAGGAACTCCCACTGTTGGCTGTTTTATAGATATCGAGGGGGCCTATAATAATATAAACTTTAATACTAAATTAATATAATAATAAAATATAATATATATATATATATGTATATATATATATATATATATATATATATATATATATATATATATATATATATATATTTATATATATATATATATATATAATGTGTCAATGTGTCAAACACATTTTATACATGGAGAAGTATATATACATGGAGAAGGAATGAACAGAAAAGCATAATAGATTTAATTTTGGTAGACAGTCGCCTCCGAAGCAAAATATTGGACGCAAGAGCCTACAGAGGCCCCACAGTCGACACGGACCACTATCTCGTTACTGCGAGATTTAGTGGTCTGTTCAGAAAGTGGAGGCACTGGCGAGAGCGTGTCCACTTCGGAGGGCTTGAAAGAATAAAGGTTGAAAGGTTGCAAGAAGAGTGTGTAAGAGAAAAGTATGCAGAGGGTGTCCGAGAACGGCTGACGATGGCAAGCCAGCCGCAATCGGACATTGAAGAATGCTGGAGAGTATTGAAAGAGAGTATGGTAGATACAGCGAAAGAAGAATGTGGAAGTTCAAAGAAGCATAGAAAAACAAATGGTGATGCATGGTGGGATGCGGAAGTGGCAGCTTCCGTAGAGCAAAAGAAGAAAGCGTGGCTGGACTATGTCTCTTCTTTGAATCTGAATGACAGTATGACTGAACAGAAGAAAGAAATATATCGGCAATGTAAGAATGACACCAAGGCCTTAGTGAAAGAGAAACGTGATAGAGCAAGTATGAGTGCAGAAGATAGGCTGACTAAAAACTTCGAGGGTAACACCAAACTCTTTTGGAGGGAGGTGAAGAAGTCTCGGGGTGGTTGGTCAGCCTTCAGAATGAATAAAATAAGGTCTAAAGGTGGAGACATTCTTACACAAACACAAGACGTGTTAAGCCGATGGAGTGAATATTTTGGCGATATGTATGCGGATGCTACGGTTGGCGCCGGTGTTGGATGTGGTTTAGTAGATCAACATTCGACAACGGCGTCCTCCGATGGCATCAGTATGGATGAAGTTGAATGGGCGATAAGAAGTTTGAAAAATGTTAAGGCAGCGGGCATTGATATGGTGTCTGCCGAGATGATCAAGCTCGGTGGCTCTTGTGTCTGGGAGGCGTTCCTGTTGCTCCTCAATTTATGTTGGAGCTCGGGAATGGTTCCCAGGGACTGGAATAGCGCAGTCATCGTGCCTTTGTTTAAAAACAAGGGTTCACGTTATGACTGCGCAAATTACAGAGCCATAAGCTTGACCAGTTTGGCAGCAAAAGTGTATGGAAAAATTATTGAAAGGAGAATGTGGATGGTGTCCGATGGTTTACTGTGTGAGACACAAGGAGGTTTCAGGAGTGGAAGGGGATGCATGGATCAAGTGTTCTCTCTGTGCAATATTGTGGAGAAGCATCTGGCTCTAGGTCAGAGGGTTTTCTGCAGTTTTGTGGATCTGGAGAGAGCATTTGACACGGTTGTACGAAAGGAACTTTGGGACATTTTACCGGAGTATGGTATTAACGGTAAACTGCTACAGGCTGTGCAGTCCAGTTACATGGGCTGTAGAGCCTGTGTGCGGCTGGATGATGGAATGTCGCCTTGGTTTGACGTCAATATCGGCGTTAAGCAGGGGTGCGTTCTGTCAGCCAGGCTGTTTATCATATATCTGGATAAATGTCTCCAAAGGTTGAACGATATGAATGTGGGAGTCCAGATGGGCGACTCAGTGGTCACTGCTCTGCTTTATGCAGATGATGCAGTCCTGCTGGCACAGTCAGCGACTGACCTGCAGACCCTAGTCGACACAATGACAGAAGATTGTAAGAAAAGGGGTCTACGCGTGAATGTGAGCAAAACCAAAATAATGGTCTTTGAAAGAGATAAAACCAGAACAGATGTAAGAGTAACAATAGGTAATGATGTACTAGAGCAAGTGGATGAATTTGTATATCTTGGATGTGGATTTAGCCGAGATGGAAGGTACACCACTGATATAGAGCGAAGAGTGAATGCGGGGAATAGAGTGAACGGAGCGTTGGGGCAACTTCTCGGCAACCACCACCTCAACCAGAAGGCACGTGTAGCAATACATAACGCAGTGCTTGTCCCAACATTACTGTATGGAAGCGAGAGTTGGGTATGCAGAAAAGAGTATGATAGTAAAATAAATGCGGTCGAAATGCGATCTCTGCAGAAAATCTGTGGAGTTAGGCTGACCGACCGCATTCGTAACGACGACGTAAGAGAGCGAGTAGGTATGAAAGAGAGTATTGGTGTAAAGATGCGAAAGGGAATGCTCCGATGGTTCGGACATGTGGAAAGAAAGCCGAACGAACGCCTGGTTAAGAAGATATACAATGCGAAAGTGGAAGGATGTAGGTACCGAGGGAGACCGAGACTAACCTACCTAGACCAGATCGGTCATGTACTGAAGGAAGGTGGAGTCAGGAGTCTCCGAAACCGGCGAGCGTGTATGAAGAGAATTATGAATGTTGAGGAAGCGAGTGAAGTATGCAGAGATAGAGTTCTCTGGCACTCTGTTCTCTCTGCCTACCCTGCAAGGGATATGGCGTGATGATATGTATGTGTATGTATATATATAATAAAATATCCTAATTTAATATAATAATAAAAAACTTTAAAATTGGGTAGTCAGCCGGAACGGAACCGCGGCAATCGTCACCTCCACGCAGCGGCACTTCCCGTCCTTATCCCTCTTGGATTGGGGCGAGGAATTTGTCGCGGCGGATTGGGGAGGGGTCACACTGTACAGCGTTTACCTCTCCCCTAACAGGAGAATGGACGATTTCGGGGCCTCCCTCACCACCTTGGAGGCTTCGATACGGCGACTGGCACCGGGCCTCGTCCTGGTCCTGAGGGACTTCAACGCCAAATCCACGGCGTGGGGGTTCCCGATGACGGACGATCGCGGGGGAGCGATCGTGGAGTGGGTGGCGTCACTGGGCCTCTGTGTCCTAAACAGAGGCTCAGTGAACACGTGTGTGCGACAGCAGGGTGGGTCAATAGTGGACTTGTCGTTCGTTAGCCCTGCTGTCGCACCACGAGTGAGGAACTGGCGTGTCCTGGAGGAGGCGGAGACCCTGTCGGATCACCGTTACATCCGGATGGAGGTCTCCCCTCTCCGGGACCCCAGGGCGGACCCCAGGGGGTCACAGGGCGGACCGAGCTCCCGCATTTCCGCGGTGGGCTGTGGGGCGGCTGGATAGGGACCTACTGGTGGAGGCGGCCATCGTGAACACGTGGCTGTCCTCACCACCCCCAGCGGATGGAGTGGACGTTGAGGCTGTCCGCATCCGCAGTGTGTTAACGCAGGTCTGCGATGCGGCCATGCCCAGGGTGCGGCGTCTACCTCCGAGGCAGGGGGTCTACTGGTGGTCCCCAAGACTGGCGGACCTTCGTGCGACGTGCATTAGTGCCCGAAGGTCCTACACCCGCAGTCGGCGGCGTCGCCGCGATGTTGAGCGGGAGGGCCAGCTGTACGAGGCGTACCGCAGTGCGCGTACCGTCTTTCAGCTGGCCATCCGGTCCGCCAAGGACGCGAGTTGGCAGGAGATGCTGGACGGTCTCGACCGTGACCCCTGGGGTCGCCCGTATCGCGCGTCGCTGAATAAGCTTCGCGCGCAGCCCCCCCCCCCTCACCGAGACCCTCCAGCCCGATCTCCTTCGTAGAGTGGTCGAGGAGCTGTTCCCGCGGCAGTCGGAGCACACGCCCCGGTCGTGGCTTCGCCAGATCACGAACGGGAGGCCGTCGAGAGCGTTCCGCCCGTGACGGAGGCGCAAGTGGGGGCAGCCGTGACGAAGATTCGTTCCGCCACCACGGCCCCCGGCCCGGACGGAGTCCCAGTCCGGTTGTTGACGTTGCTCCTCGAGCATCTCGAACCTCGCCTCAGGCGACTGTTCGACGCCTGTCCGACGTCTGGACAGTTCCCTGAGTGCTGGAAGGAAGGGAAGTTGGTTCTCCTGCCAAAGCCGGGACGGCCCCCGGATTTGCCGTCGGCCTACAGGCCCATTGTGCTTCTGGACGATGTGGGTAAGCTGCTGGAGCGTGTCCTCGCTGCCCACATCGTCCGGCACCTGGAGGAGGTGGGGCCCGATCTGTCGGACGCTCAATTTGGGTTTCGGAGGGGGCGTTCGACCATCGGGGCCCTGCTACGCCTGAGGCAGACGGCCGCGGAGGCCGTCGCCGCCAAAGGAGTGCTGTTGGTGGTGTTGTTGGACATCGCCAACGCCTTCAATAGTCTGCCATTCAGCTGCATCAGGGAGGCGCTCCGGTTCCATGGAGTGCCCCTGTACCTCAGGCGGCTGGTGGCAGACTATTTGGAGGGGCGCAGTGTTCTCTACGCGAGCCCCGCAGGGGATATTGTGCGGACGCCCATGTCGTGCGGTGTTCCACAGGGGTCGGTTCTGGGGCCGACTCTGTGGGACATCGGTTACGACGGGGCGTTGAGAGGGAGTCTCCCCCCCGGGCTGAGCGTTATTTGCTATGCTGACGACACGCTCGTCACAGCCCGGGGCAGGACACTCGAAGAGGGGGCGAGCCTGGCCACTCTCGGCACCGAGGAGATGGTCAGGCGAATCGAGGCGCTGGGGCTCAGGGTGGCCCTAAACAAGACGGAGGCCCTTTTATACTATGGGCCCCGTGTGAGGCTACTCATCGGCGCCTCGTTAGTCGTCAACTCCATCCACATCAGTATCCAGGCCCATATGAGGTACTTGGGTCTGGTGCTCGACGGGCGATGGTGGTTTCGGGAGCATTTTCATCAAATTGCTCCCCGGCTGGTCGGCGCGGCGTCCGCCCTTTCTCGGCTCATGCCGAACGTGGACGGACCCAGTTTCCAGGGCTGACGGCTGTATGCGGGGGTGATCCGCTCAATGACCATGTACGGCGCACACGTGTGGGCGAGGGCTCTGAACACCTAACTCAGGGCGGTTCTGTGGAGGCTACAGAGAGTCATGGCGGTCAGAGCCATTCGCGGGTACCGCACGGTGTGTCGACAGAGGCGGCGTGCCTATTGGCCGGGACACCCCCGTGGGACCTAGAGGCAGAGATGCTCTCCGACATCTACCGGCGGGTTACCTCAATGCGCGAAGAGGGTGGCTCCCCATCGTTCAACGAGATAGCCACCTGGCGCAAGGACGCCCGCCGAGAAGTCATCGCCCGTTGGGCTACGCGGCTGGAGAGGCCTAGACACGGTGTCGTTACCGTCGAGGCCCTCCGGCCCGTACTGATGGAATGAATGGAGCGGCGGCACGGGGTCCTCACCTTTCGACTGGTGCAGGTGTTGACGGGGCACGGGTGCTTCGGGAAATACCTGCACACGGTCGGTACAGGGAATGGACTCCGGGCTGCCATCATTGCAGTAGTAACGAGGACACGGCGCAACGTACGCTCGAGGAATGTTTGGGCTGGGACGGGCAGCGCCGCGACCTCGTCGCTATTATTGGTGTCGACCTGACGCTGCCGGCTGTCGTGAGGGCGATGGTCGACAGCGTCAGGAATTGGGACGCGGTCGCCGCCTTCTGCGAGGCTGTCATCTCGCAGAAGGAGGCGGCGGAACGGCCCGGGAGGATTCCCGTGACCCGGGCCGCCGCCCGCGGCCGGGGCGGCGCAGGCGCGAATACCTGCGCCTGATGCCGCCCTAACCGAGGCTTC
Organism: Lymantria monacha; assembly: GCA_905163515.2. Lineage (NCBI taxonomy): Eukaryota > Metazoa > Arthropoda > Insecta > Lepidoptera > Erebidae > Lymantria > Lymantria monacha. The sequence continues at coordinate 334,787 of LR991097.1, forward strand.
GGGTGATCGGACCGGGGAATTGTCCGGTCACCCGACGCGAGGCCACCGCGCGAGGACGACACCTCGACGGCGAAAGCTGTCGGGGCGTCGACAGGAGAGGAGCCCGAGAGGGCATACCGCCGAGCGGGCCACCGAAGATAAAGATCGGGTACCGGTGGCCCGCTCGCACGGCGAAGGAGAGGTGCTTGCAGGGTGGGTCAATGGGTTTGCGTACCGCCTCTTCCGTCACCCCGGACCGATTTGTTGGGGTGCGACGTCCATAGCCCACCGCAAAAAAAAAAGGTCTTTATCTCACAATACGCGGATGATTTTGTTATTTATAGTTCACGCAACTGTCTAACCAAAGCTATAGATAATATTCAAAAGGCCTTGAGAACTTTCTGTAATTTAATGGCCGAAATAGGTCTTACTATATCATTTAGAAAAACTAAAGTGTGCGTATTTAGCAGAGGTAAAGGAAATGCAACTGTGAATTTAAAACTAGAGGATAACAATATTGTTCAGGTGGTGGATAGTGTTCGATATCTAGGTGTATGGCTGGATAGAAGTTTGAAATGGGGTCGACACATTAATGACGTTAAAGAAAGACTACTTAGATTTATAAACATTTTCAAGGTCCTTGCAGGCGGAAGTTGGGGTATCCACCCTAAGCATCATAGACGCCTGTATATATCAATAATGCGTAGCAGGCTTGATTATGCAAGTTTTCTATATGATACTAGCGTTAAGAGTCATCTTCAAAAACTTGAAACAGTCCAAAATATGGCTATGAGGGTGATTGGAGGTTACATCAGAAGCACGCCTATTCACGTGATGCAAAGTGAGTTGTATCTATCACCTTTGCACATACGCAGATATTATCTTGCAAGTAAATTTTATTTGAAAGCAAGATCGATTGATAGTAATGTTAGTGTGAAGGTGATAGAACAACTAGAAAATCGTTGTAATCTTCAATATTGGTCGAGAAAGAAACTACCATTGTTATCGGCAATCCACACAGAATTAAAATATGTTTCTATATATTCATCAAGTAGATTACCTATGTATTCTATGCATACATAGCTTTCTAGGTATAATCTCTCAGAAATAATAAAAACTCATATTGAAGATGTTAATATGCCCAAAAGGTTGCATGACACAATTAGACTACGAAATCAATGAAATTTGTTTTATAATAACTTGTATGACTCTTTCTATTGTATTTACACAGACGGTTCTAAAGAAGGGATGAGTTCAGGAGCGGCATTTTTCGACCCTCAAGCTAAAATTAGAGCTAAATTTCAAATTAACACACACATATCAATCATGCACACCGAGTTGATTGCTATATCTGAATCACTCTCTTACATCTTATCACTAAATTATGCGAAGTTTGTTGTTTATTATGACTCGAAAAGTGCGCTCCAACATTTAGCTCGGTTAACCTCGAGCATTCGAGGTCTCCCGATAGCCTATACTATCCTAGAGACGATTCAAAAGATTCGCAACTCTAATAAATGTATTGTTATTCAATGGCTACCTTCTTATATTGGTATCATGGGTAACGAGGAAGCCGACTGTGCGGCCCGGCAAGCTATCGATGAGGGTATTTCCTATAACTGTTTACCTGTACATAGTGAGGTTTTATTCAAGGTCCAAGAGGCATGCCGCCTTAGATGGAGTAAATATTTCGACGAGAGATCACAAACGAAGGGTATTTGGTTTAAAACAATTCAGTGTGAACTTCCTCGGTATCCATGGTTAGATAATATAAGTCTATCTAGAAAACAAATTGTCGCCCTGCTCAGATTACGTTCGGGACACATTCCGACAAATAAATTTAAATATCTAATGAAACTGTCAAATACTCCAAACTGCTCCAATTGCAATATTATAGAAGACGTACATCACGTACTGACGGAGTGTGTCCGGAACACGTCCCAGCGCCGTAGTTTATTGATGTTTGATAATAACTGTAATGTGCAACAGTATTTTGTCGTCGCCTTTATCGAGCGATGCCAAGGATCTGTTGAATTTGTATATGTCTACTGTGACCGAACGTTTGTAATATTTATCTACTTTTGTTTTCATTTTCTATTGTTGTTATTTGTTAAGTTTATGTATAGGGGTGATATAGTTAGGCTGTGGCTAAAGCCCTAAATATAAAATAAAAAAAAATATATCAAACAATATTCGTTGAATGTCATACAAGGTTACACATATCGACCTCGCTGTTTCAAAGGAAGTGATGATGAGTTGAGGGTAGGGCAATATGGGCATGTACAGAGAGACGGGCCAGAAACAGTTGACTTTTTGGAGAGGGAAAGCCTTTTAATGATGTATTCCTTATTTAGAGAGCAGCCAGAAAGAAAGTGGACCTTGATTAGTCCCGATGGTTCAACAAAAAAACGAGATAGACTTCATCTTGTCAGACAGATGACAGATATTCAGTGATGTCAAACCTTTTTTTTTTTTGTTTTTTTTTTTGTTTTTTTTTTGTGGTGGGCCATGGACGTCGCACCCCGCCAAATCGGAGTGATGTCAAATCTGGGAGTGAGTACGTGGTACAAGAAATACTTACACAAAAGTCTAGCGGTTACGCTCAATAAAGTCTACCTTCCGACCTACACCTGTCCAACACCAGAACCCCGAAAATTTTTAGCTCGGCTACATAATCGCTTCCAATGTTTAGACGAGTGCGCACCATTTTTTTTTTTTTCTTGCGGTGGGCTATGGACGTCGTACCCCGCCGAATGAGTCTGGGGTGACGGAAGAGGCGGCGCTCAACCCCATTGACCCACCCTGCAAGCACATCTTCTTCGCCGTGCGAGCGGGCCACCGGTACCCGATCTTTGTCTTTGGTGGCCCGCTCGGCGGTATGCCCTCTCGGGCTCCTCTCCTGTCGACGCCCCGACAGCTTTCGCCGTCGAGGTGTCGTCCTCACGCGGTGGCCTCGCGTCGAGTGACTGGACAATTCCCCGGTCCGATCACCCGAAGCCTCGGTTAGGGCGGCATCAGGCGCAGGTATTCGCGCCTGCACCGCCCCGGCCGCGGGCGGCGGCCCGGGTCACGGGAATCCTCCCGGGCCTGTTCCGCCGCCTCCTTCTGCGAGATGACAGCCTCACAGAAGGCGGCGACCGCGTCCCAATTCCTGACGCTGTCGACCATCGCCCTCGCGACAGCCGGCAGCGTCAGGTCGGCACTGATAATAGCGACAAGGTCGCGGCGCTGCCCGTCCCTGCCCGAACATTCCTCGAGCGTATGTTGCGCCGTGTCCTCGTCACTACTGCAATGATGGCAGCCCGGAGTCCATTCCCTGTACACGACCGTGTGCAGGTATTTCCCGAAGCACCCGTGCCCCGTCAACACCTGCACCAGTCGGAAGGTGAGGACCCCGTGCCGCCGCTCCATCCATTCCATCAGTACGGGCCGGAGGGCCTCGACGGTAACGACACCGTGTCTAGGCCTCTCCAGCCGCGTAGCCCAACGGGCGATGACTTCTCGGCGGGCGTCCTCGCGCCAGGTGGCTATCTCGTTGAACGATGGGGAGCCACCCTCTTCGCGGATTGAGGTAACCCGCCGGTAGAGGTCGGAGAGCATCTCCGCCTCTAGGTACCACGGGGGTGTCCCGGCCAATAGGTACGCAGCCTCTGTCGACACCGTGCGGTACCCGCGAATGGCTCTGACCGCCATGACTCTCTGTGGCCAGACGACGAGTGCGCACCATAGAACAATAGAAACAACAGGTCCATCGGACAGGTGGATCGTAGTCCATGTCGGGAGTACATCCGGGACGTATGTATATATTATCTTTTATGCGTAATACATATGATATGGTCGATCTGATTACCGCCGCGTGTCTCGCACTTATCGCGATAGTAATATTATTTGTTAATATATACATATGTAATAAATACTGAGTCATAATGTTCGTGCCTACTAGAACTGTGAAGTTATCACCATCATTATCTGAGCTTATATATATATATCACAGTTTTGGGCTCGAATCTCTTACGCAATACGATAGAAATTGGTCTACTATAGTACGCCGCTCAGACGTGCATAGATATTATCGGCATATAATGTCTCTTAGTAGTTTCTTATGACATCTGCAAGTGAGATAGGCAATAGTGAACTAATATCCTATTTGTGATGGATTCTTCCTTCAAGAAGCAGCCATAAAGGAAGTGGGCCTGAGTTAGCCCTGATGGTTTTTCTGTGATCAGCAGGATTAAAACTGGGAGTAATCACCAGGTGGTACGAGGCACATTAAATCTTCGTACGAAAGTCGAGCGGTCTAACATAACTTATATCTGTCCAATATCAGAACCCCGGTTGTTTTTAGCTCGAATTACATAATCGCTTCCAATGTCTGGTCAATGCTTCCAAAGTGCGAATCCTCGAACGATATGAGTAACAGGTCCGTGAACACTCTCCGATCGCGACCAATACTATTCAAGGACCGTCGCACGATTAGACTCAAAAAATGTCCAAGCTCATGGAGAGGAGAAAGGAAATGACGGTGCAGTCTTCAGCCGGTTGGTCCGAAGATTGAGGAGTATTATCGGCCCCTATGTCAAGCGTTGTGGACTATGAGAAAGCCTTCGATTGTGTTAAAACTTGGGTGTGACGGACATGGCCTGAAGAATTAACATGTTGAAGTGGTCTCATTGAACCGACAACCGTTGGAGAAGAAAGGTTTTTAAATGGCGCTCACAATGAAGCATGGGATGACCTTCCACAAGGTGGACTGACGATATATCACGATATCTGAAGTCATAGGAAGCTGCATACAGAGGCCACAGGGTTGTTCTGAGTGGCATTCTCGTGGGGAGGTCTGTGTGTAACAGTGGACGTCTACGGGCTGATGGAGGGACGGCGTCCATTAGGGGAAGCATATAGAGTAATGACATTTTAAATGTAATTATATGTATATTGTATTATAAGTTTAGTTGTTTGTAGAACTAACTACTGTACTGTTATGTGTTTTGAGGTGTAATATCTATCAGATGTGTGGTGACGTCACATCCCAGCGCAGCTGCATCATATCTGATGTGATGCCGTACACGATAACACACACATACCCACATGCACATATATGATCTGTTATACACACATACATATATACATTGTCGTTGGCGACATGTATTGTTGTTGAGTTGTGAGTGCTCATCGCTCACCTGTAGCTCGCACAAAGCTGTAAAACCCAACTATAGTTAACAGTTAAGCACACACACAAACAATTGTTCTGTTGTCGGTGTGTACAACAATACGCGCCGAGTACCGAACGCCGAGCACCGCCCACAGCGATCGAGCGTCAGTAAATCATATTTTTAGATATTTCATATTCATATTTTTAGAGAAGAAAATCGCTTTACAATTATTACGTTTGGCTGTATTATGTTTTTGTTCATACAAATATATTATGTTTCACATCACCAACTCGCGGATCACATGAATAGGAAGTCAACACATACACACACACACACACACATATACCTACTCTGTGCCAAATCGTCGCCATCAACAGCGCAATGGCCGCACTGTTAAATTTTGAAAATTTTGATGGAAAACTAAAACGTTGTGAAGCTTATATCATATTCACAATATCCCAGCAGTTTTGTCACATCACATTACATGAAATGCCACCAAGATTACTTAATATAACACGTTAAAACACTAAAATATCGAATATATTTCAATAGCACCGTGTGACACTTTCAGGTTCCCGCCAAAATCTATCTAGTTAATTGTAATTAAAAAAAAAATATGCTTCGATATATAGTAACACGTGGGAGAGACCCAAGTCTATTAGAGATACCTTTTACAATCTCTTGAAAAAAAAAACGATCAGATTTGTTTGATGTGGTCGGTCCTAACGTTATCTGATAGTGGTGACGCTGAACGTGTACTGTAGTGACGTGAATGTGACCGACCATCAACTGAATCAGAGTTAAACAGATATCACACCGCATCTATGTACCTATTTACTAAACTGTTAAGAGACAGTATGATGAACTCGATGAGCTTCTTATCGGCTTTTCACAATCTAAAATGTTACTACAAAAAAGAAATAAATGGAACGCAAGCTGCGAAGAAAGTTTGTTGAGTTTATGGAGCTGACGCAGTATCAGTAAGAATAGCACAAAAATGGTTTAAACGTTTTCAATCCAAGAATTTTGATGTCAAAGATGCACCTCGCCATTTTTGAAAAAATGGGGCAACATTGACATATCAATTACGACGTAGCTGAAGATCTGGTAATTAAGCACAAAACAATTTTGACCCATTTAAAAAAGCTGTGTATACAAAAAAGCACGATATTTGGGTGCCACACGAGCTCACTGAAAGAAACCTAATGAACTGTGTACTCATTTTGGATTCTTTATTGTGACGTAATGAAATCGAACCGTTTCTGAAGAGATTAATGACTGGTGATAAAAAGTGGATCACGTACGATAAGGACGTGCGAAAAGGTTTTTTTTCTTCTTTATTGCTTATGGTGGCAAACGAGCAAGCAGCACACCTGATGGTAAGTGTCACTGCTGCTCATGGATATTTGCTATACCAAGGCTATAGTTAGGCCGCTGCCTACCGTCGTGGTCAAAGGTCGGTCCGACAACACAGACTGTGGCAAAACCCGGGCTAACTCGCAATAAGGTGATGCTGTGTGTATGGTGGGATTGGAAGGGTACTGTTCATTATGAGCTTTGACCGCCGAGTAGAACCATCGATTTGGATCGACTGTTAAGAACTGATGAGATTAGAGCAAGAAATTCAGTGATAGCGGCCGGCACTAATCAACAGAAAGGTTGTGGTCTCTCATCACGATAACGCTAGACCACACACATCCTAAGCCGCTCATCAAACATTAAGTATATAAGTAGTAGTACTGTATAAACGTTCACAATATTGTACATGTTATACTTATTAAATAAGAATATTTTTTTCAATAAAAAAACAATACAAAAAGTAAATATTAAGCCGCTTCAAAAAGTTAAAACTTGTATTAATTAGTATGAACATCCATCGAGTAGGTCTGCCTTAATAAAATACTAAGTAGTATATACAAGAAGTGTGTGTGTTGTGTTTACATTTTATCATCTTTGACAATTGTTCAGTATTGATTGACTTACACGCTACTTAAACATCGCAATCGCCGAAGCTGAACTAATACCACGAGTTATATTAAATACCAAAACTATTCATTAGTATAAAACCCGATTACGAAGCGAAAAATGATGTCACAAGCGGGATTCGAACCCGCGCCTATTGCTTCGTAATCGGGTTTTATAAATAATTAAGCATATTGAATGCTAAATTTCAGTAATTTATTCATTAGTAGTTAGTAAAGCTAATTCTTTATTCCGAGTTAAAAGCACAACGTAAACATTTAATCGCAAACTTAACAGTTAAGTAGAACCGAACTGTGGATACAGTTTTAATGCGACTAATAAAGTTTCAGTTAATACCACCTCCACAGCTCACTGCATAAGTCGGTAAGTCGCCGAACACTTTAAAATTCACGCCGATACAATTGTTGTCGATTTTTTAAGTTCTTTCGTTCAACTCACGTTAAACTTTTAATGTGTATAAATGTGTGGATAAGTTTGTGTTGTGGGGGGTAACGGGGCGCGCCGTTTGGTGCAGCACCGCACACATACTATGTATACATTGTTAAATGCACATCAGTGACCAGCTGTCTCTTCGGTATATGCCATCACTCCGTTGGCACATCTTGTAAATAATGAACTCACATAAAATTGAAAATATCATTGAAGATGGAGAGGGTACACGGCGGACCGGCGATCAATCCATCACCCACAGAGAGACCGACCGCGTGAGGGTAATGCAGCACTGTTGTTTGCCGGGGCATCGACGAAGACTATACCTGAAAGAGTAAGCCGCCGGGCGCCGGGCCGGCTACGGATTTATTTAATTGCTAATGGTGGCAAACGGGCATGCAGCACATTTGATGGTAAGTGTCACTGCCGCCCATGGACCTTTGCAATGCCAAATTTGTAGCTAGGCCGCTGCCTACTAATACAAATTCCAAAACTACCCAGTTGGGCTGCCGGGTTTCTCGCTCACCGAACGAAGTGCAATAGCATATAATCATTACTCAGACGTCGATCTTCTGCTCAGTGTGGTACTACCCCGGAAGGACCGACCCGCGGCTGTAGACAGAGAACTGTCTATAGCGTGATCCTACGACTAATAAATGTCAAGAATAGGATGTCAAGGAAGCGGTACCAGAGGGCGGGCTAATGTCTATGGGGAGGGAACACAGTGGGTTATGGGGCCACACGACGCCCTTCCATTGCCCCAGACGGAATAGGCAGGGTGTGTCCAAACCATAGCCTACCAAACAAAATATAAAAAGGTGTACTGTACATACTCGCCCCAAACCAACGTCTTACTTAAGAAAGTGCGTTTTGTACGCTATATCATGTGGATCTTTACTTTATTGTCGTGTATGACTTAGTTGTTCTAGTCGCATATGGCTATGACAACTTTACACGGAGTGTTGGGTAAGCGCTAAGGACTTTCAACTCGAGTACCTTTACCAAGTTCAAGAAGATTTTGTAGTAACTTTTGAAAATATAACGAAATAATGATAAAAAAAAAAATTATAGCGCCATCATTCATTGTTCATTTAACAAACTAAATAAATCAAGCATTTTATTAATTTATAGCTTTTTTTTTTGGGGTGGTATACGGTCGGCGCACTCTTCGCACCACTCCGTCCGGGGTCGCACCACTCCGTCCGGGGTGACAGAGGGGCGTAAGCACGCACATCCGTAACCCACCCGTGACGTCGCCTTCGTCGTTGGGCCGACCACCGGAGCAGAGTGACTTGACGTCAGTGCTCGGCCCGACGGAATACCCCTGAGGAGTACCCTCTCCTCGACCGACGTCCCCCCCTCGGGTAGGATGTCGAGGATGTCCGATCCAGTCACCCGCGGCCTCGGCTAGGGCGGCATCAGGTGCAGGTAATTGCGCCTGCGCCACCCCAGTCGCCGGCGGCGGCTCGCGTCGTCGAGGAGACGCTCCTCGCGCACGCGCGCCGCCGCCTCCTTTCGCGAGACTACTGCCTCGCAGAAGGTTGCTACCGCGTCCCAGTTCCTGACGCTGTCGAGCATCGCCCTGGCGATGGTCGGCAGCGTCAGGTCGGCACCAATGATTGCGACGAGTTCACGACGCTGCTCTGCCCAAGCGGCACAAACCTCGAGCGTATGCTGCGCCGTGTCTTCGTCGCAATCGCAGTGGTAGCAGGACGGTGTACTCTCCCTCCTGACGACCTTGTGCAGGTATTTGGCGAAGCATCCATGCCCCGTCTAAACCTGTACCAGTCAGAAGGAGAGCACCCCGTGCCGCCGTTCCAACCACTGCATCAGCACCGGCCGGAAGGCTTCCACGGTCCGCACACCGAACCGAGGTCTCTCCAGCCGGACTGCCCAACGGGCAATGACATCTAAGCGGGCGTCAACGCGCCAGGAGGTGAGTTCCCTCAAAGAGACCACACCGCCCTCCGCGCGCACCCCCGACACCCGCCGATACAAATCGGCGAGCATTTCCGCCTCCAGGTCCCACGGGGGACTCCCGGCCAACAGGCACGCTGCCTCCGTCGCCACCGTGCGGTACCCGCGTACGGCCCTGACCGCCATGGCCCTCTATGGTCGCCACAGAAGAGCCCTGAGTCGGACGGTCAGGGATCCCGCCCACACCGGTGCGCCGTACAGGGCCATCGACCGGACGACCCCCGCGTACAGCTTTCGGCACGTAGCGCTCGGTCCGCCCACATTCGGCATAAGCCATGAAAGGGCGGACGCCGCGCCGACGAGCCGCGGAGCGAGCCTGCGGAATTACTCCCGAAACCATTAATTTATAGCTAAACTATACATTATTAACCAATTAAAACATTTTTACATCACAAGTAGTTTTAATAGTTATTTGGACTACCTGACCAACGTTATATAGTATGTCAACTTCCCTCCTACTTTGGAGGAGGCTTGAGCCCAGCAGTGGGATGTATATGAACAGTATATTAGGTAATACAAATATTTTTCTTACATCACGGATAAATTAAATAATTATTTTAAATCAACCCTTCTAGTGACATAAAAGGCGAGCGTCGATTTTAAAAATTTAAATGATCATAACTTTTTACAGACATCAGATTTTAATGAAACAAACACTAAATGCTGCTCTGAGTTGGGCTTAATTTACTTGTGAAAACTGCGGAACAATCCACTCAGTAACTTTGAAGACTAGCGTGTACATACATACAGACACAGAGATATAAAGACAGACAAAAAATTCCAAAAAATGTTTTTTTTTGTGTTCTGTTGTGCAACAACTAACGACAACTAAATATTTTGAACGCAATTAAACATTATTGTGTTACATCCACATAGAAGATTAGTGAGTAGTTCATCAACTGTAGTGATGAGTTTAAACATCGTCACTCCGACCAGTTCAAGTGATTGATCGTTAGTGTCAGACAACCGACGACTTTTTATAACTAAATTTATTTTAAACTTTAATGAAAGGCAATGATTTAACATAATTTTTGCGAGTTCAGCTTAAATAAATTAAATAAATACTTTAGTTACAAACTTTAGTACATAAATCATTAATTACATAAACTTAATGTGTTGTCCCCCATTGCGCGAGTGCCCTCGGACCGATAGTGTTACTGATATTAGTTAATGAACAACATCTGACAATTAGTACTGAGTATATCAATCGTTGAGATGCCGTGAGCCGTGAACTGTTATTAAATTTTGTGTTGCTCCGTACTCAGGGACGGCACCATTCAACAATTACAGTCTCAGTCACGACTTTAATTGTAATTATTATAAAATAATTATAATATACATATTTAACAATTTAATTAAATAATATTATATTAAAGTTTTAAGCGATTAAATATTTTTATTGATTGTTCAAACGGTTTTTACTATCTTTCATGTCAAAATAATTTAATTATTATTATGTATTATCGTGTGCGGGGCGACATATTGTCACAGTAACGTGTAACATACACGTCGTGTGTGTGTGTGTACACTAGTAATGTGGAGGGTAAGGTTATAAGTGCACACGTGTATCGTGTCTATCGGCCGAAATTCTCCCGTGGGACTTGCAGATAGAGATGCTCTTTGATTTTTAATGGCATTGACCGCGACGCTGGCAGGGGACGGTAATGTCTTTCCTAGCGAATAGGCTACTGTGAGATCTCGGGTCGGTATTCAGATCATGGAAATCTTTCTGCCGATGCTGATAGAATAATAGGAGCAGAGCTATGCACGCACGCTCGAGGTCTGCATGGTCTGGGTAGAGCAGCCTTGTGAACGCGTTGCAATCATCGGTACCGACGTGACGCTGTCGACCATTGCTAACACAATGATTTACAGAGTATAGAGCTAGGACACATTCTAGGCGGTGGAGCGAGTCAGAGAGAAGATTCTCCACGCACACTTCGCCACCACAATTCCTTTAGGAGTTTCTGTATTTAAGGTTTTATGCTTTGCTTGTCCCAACATTACTGTATGGAAGCGAGAGTTGGTTATGCAGAAAAGAGTATGAAAGTAAAATTAATGCGGTCGAAATGCGATCTCTGCGGAAAATCTATGGAGTTAGGCTCACCGACCGCATCCGTAACGACGACGTAAGAGAGCGAGTAGGTATGAAAGAGAGTATTGGTGTAAAAATCCGAAAGGGAATGCTCTGATGGTTCGGACATGTGGAAAGAATGCCGAACGAACGTTTGGTTGAAGATATACAATGCGAAAGTGGAAGGATGTAGGTACCGGGGGAGACCGAGACTAACCTACCTAGACCAGATCGGTCGTGTACTGAAGAAAGGTGGAGTCAAGAGTCTCCGAAACCGGCAAGCGTGTATGAAGAGGATTATGAATGTTGAGGAAGCGAGTGAAGTAGGCAAAGATAGAGTTCTCTAGCACTCTCTTCTCTCTGCCTACCCTGCAAGGTATATGGTGTGATGATATGTATGTATGTATGTTTTATGCTTTTATCTTCGATAATGACTAACTTTTATACAAATCTTCATTTCCTATTTCCACCCCTTTTATTACTAATTATTGTCGTGATACGAGGTATGCTATGTTCTTTCCCAGGCTCTAATCTATTTTACAGGACGTGGCCGTACGGTTCATTGGGGTGTCAGGGATTGAATGTCATCAGACGATCTCTTCGGCACTTCGTAAAAGCGCGCAAAGGACCTCTATGGTTTTAGTGGGTATATCGGCCGTGAGGACAGCCAGCGAGACCCACACACCCCTCTCGTCTGTCACTGGCAGTGGATAGTGCGTAAATGTATTTCCACGGCGTGAACAAAAAAAACTAGTCTATTTCAGTGCCAAATTTTATCAAAATTGGTTCAGTGGTTCACTTTTACTTTCGCATTACAAAGTAAACAATATAAGTAAGGAAATAAGACCAGCAGCGATATGTTTTCTTTCAAATTAATTAAATAATAATTTCGTCTTTTATGTAATGTAATGTCTTTCTTTGACAGTTTATTTATATTGTATGTAACAATACAATAACGTATTGTGTACTCCGAAACATACATATATGTATGTATATTACAATAAATTAATTATATTTACGTTAACAATGTGACAAAGTAATGTAAATGAACAAACCCAAATAAAGGGTTGCAGTATTTGGTCTTTCAATGACATTATAATGTTAAAAAATATTTATTTGATATCGATATGAATTATATATGTTAATAATGTAATGAGCAGCATCAGATGGCAGTGGGCGGTGCAGTACGTTCGTTGACCACAAATATAATATAAAACATGTAACTTCATTGGGGTAACTTTATTTTAATTTAACTGATACCAATAGTTACTTGTGCAATAGGTGCACACACACACACACACACACACTCACGCACACACACACGCACACACACACACACGCACATAGGCGCACACACACACATACACACAACTGAGCGCAGTTTAGTTGCTCGCTGAGTTTGCTGTCGATCGCCACATTGTACAGGACGCTACGGAAGAACAGCGTTGTGGTTCTCATGTGAGCTACCATAATATCATGCTGAGTAGCGATCCTTTTACTTGGTCGCGGGCGGGACTCCAGACCTTACGTGTTACGTTTGCATATCTCTCTCGGCACATCGATTAGTTCATCAATATTCACTATATTGTAAACATACGAGTAAAAATCTCCCCCTGCGAGGGAGAAATAAACTATTTTTCTTTATAAAAAGTAACAAATTGTAATGTTACATACTGATCACGTCACATATGTAGTATTTCGTGATAGTAATTATATATAAACTGTACAAACTAACCGAACTAAAGCTAGAGCACACAGGCTATCACTAATGAAATATTTATTAAACTTTAACGAACTAAATTGCGACAACGTGACTAGCGCTGACACATATAGAACTAAATATATCTGTAACGCACGAGACACGACCTTCTCACTCACAACTTCGGGAAAAATTAATTAAGAGAATTTTAATAAAATCAGCGAAACAGCGACGTATCGAGTGTCGTAGAGCGTGTAGCGTGTAGCGCGTAGCGATACAACGCAATATACGATACGATTTAATAAAGCAATTTAGAAAAAGGCCAATTTGCATCCGAACGAGTAAGGGTTGCGAGACAAACAAATCATAATGGACCCAACCTGGCACCCGTCACGCTACGACGTAGCACCACTACGCCGTAGCTCGCACGAATCGATCGATGTAAGCTTGAACTACATTTATTGGGTATTTGTTAATATAGATTTTAGTATTCACCATGCATGCACCAATTGTGTAGAAGCTATTTGACCTATGTTAGAAGATCGATCGATGGCCAGTCCTTATATCCTACTTCTAGGTTTAGTGGTGACTCCTTGTGAGAGTCGATATGTGATGTTGTTATCGCTATGTAGGAGCGGGGGTTATCCATATTATATTGCTTGCCTTCGTCACTATATGAAATAAATTTAATTTCATAACAACAATTTATCATCCCAAATACTTCCCCACTGTTGGGCTACAGCCTCCTTTACAATGGAAGAGACATTTGGTGAATGACACTGCCATGTTGTCTAGACGGGTTTGTATAGGGTTTTATGTTGAATTTTCTTTCAGTTGCACATAATGTTAACATCGTATCTATATATAGAATATAAAACAAGGTCGTGTTAGTTTCACCACTTATAACTCAAGAACGGCTGAACCAACTTTTATGATTTTTATGTTTTTGAATTTGTCTTCGTCGGGAATAGGATAATATATATTAAAATATGATATTAATCAACAAAATAAATTCCATTAAAAAAACATCATACAAAACATTCATTTGTTCATGGTATAACAAAACGCAACTGACAGCAGACGTAATGTTGTCTATGGTTTGTTTTAAAAATGCCGTAAAACGTTGAAATTAACCACCACCACACAAAAACTACAATAATAGTATTAAAAATATAAACGGTCGAGAATGTGGCATGCTTACGAGGGAATCGAACCGAAATACGTCCGGTGGCGCCAGCAGCGAGGTTGCACCCCACAGGTACTAACACAATTAAGGTTGATCAATTGATTGATCGAGCCACGCGGCCTCAAATCACAGACAGCGTACCTTCCATACTTTTTTAAAGTTAATAGACTATTGGGTTAAATGGGAGATTGCTTACTTAGTTTTTTTTACTTTTTTACTGGCATTCTACATGTTTATATCAACATGCTATGTAACATACAACACGAATGAATTAAATCTAAATGATTATGAATTGTTTGATGTTAAATAATTTATTCCGTGTGGTGACAAACTAAGAATACAATTCACCACCTCCTATCTTACCCATGGGTGATTGTAAGAGACGACTAAGGGATATAAAATGCTTATAACATCTATGCAAGAGAAGAAAAACTCGAAATGAACTCTATACCAACACGTCTGACTAACGGTGGTATAGTAATCTTTCGCCCATTATGGAGGAAGGTCAATCTTTCGCCCATTATGGAGGAGGCTCGAGCTCAACAGTGGAACATATATGAGCTGAGATGATTAAATTATTTATTATTATATTATAAATTAAAAATAAATATTTTATTTATTATTTACATAAAATAATAACATTTAACGCGAACAATATAACATATAAAAATGGCCAAGTGATCTTTGTATTCGCTTATGTGTAACTTAAAATTTGGAATGGATTTTCTAAAATGGATTTTCTTCTTAAAATTTAGAATGTAATTGCAAATTCTATGCAAAATATTTTTTTTTTTTATATCTATCATAATAAATGATTCCCTGGCTTGCTAGCTTGTGCAAATTATTAGAAAATGGAAAATTTTGTTCTATTTTTTATGAACTAAATTTTTTTCCAATTGTCTCTCACTCGTACACCATTTGGTGCCCTTTAAAGCACTAAACAGGTTTAGTACTCTGAAATATCCAAGTATGACACGAACGAACCAATCTGTTAAATTATGACACCTGTAGATTTATTACCTTGTATTCCAACTGTAGCAAGATGGCTGCCTCACAGCTTTCACTAGAAAACAAATACGGGATGTCCGATAGCTTGGTAGCTAGCCTCGTTAGTGTCGTACAGTACAACTAAAGGATATAATATCTATGCCTGTAACATCTATGAGAGAGTAGAAAAATTCAAAATGATGGATGGCAGTGTTCAGGAGTGTCAGTGACGTCACAAGGTAGCCGACACTGACGCTATGTCGAGTCAACTCGCGCTACAATAAAATTGCCATCAATTAGCACGTTAGGGCTGACAGTATCGTATGCTCAGACTTTAATTTTTTTTTAAACTTGATTGTTAATCTCAGATGGCTGTTACATCCCGCAGCATCATAGCAGCAGAGAACTCACGGAGATCTCCTGTGAGGTACGAACCTCGGCTTGGGATGTAGTTGAGGACAATGTGGGAGCTCCCACGTTGAATTGATTAATACGGTTACGTACCTCGACATTGAGGACAAAACCATGTTTTTTCTTATTGAAGTTATGTATAACTTATTTAGACGTATTATGAAAAAATTATGAGAGCGAATTTTTAAGATGCGCGCGCATCACTGTAACACAAAAGTAAAACAGGTTAAAGTTGGCCGCAAAACTGCTCATTAAGTCTTGAAAAAAGCTACCAACAAAATAGAAATAGAATCTCTTTCTAGTTTCTACAGAACACGTGTTTTAGTTTCATACAAGTGCGAATTATATATGTGCTAATAAATTATATTCAGTAGTGATTTAAATTGAATAATTTTATTAATATTATTTACTACTCATAAATATTAGTAAAAAATTATCCTATACTTTTCCAGTCCTTTTATTATTTTATTATAATTAATTATTTGTATGCAATTAAAAATTATGTTTTAATGATGACAAAGAAGTATAACTTGTCACGCGCGTACATACAGTACACGCCCCCATTCCTTTTTTGTTATGGTTGAGTCTCAGTCCTCCCGCGTACATGACCTCTGTAAAGTGTTCGAACACCATACACTCGTGAAATTAAAAAATCAAATATAAACGCGATAGAATACGGAAAAATAGTTTTATTTCAAATGTGTAATACTCGCGTAAACATCAAAAGTGATGTGAGCACGTACAAGTCTATGTCAGTCGTCACTCCGGCTCACCGGCGGCCCGACGGCGATGGGGAGGGCATACTGTGCGTTATGGGGCCACGCGCTGCTCTACCGTCGCCGTCGCCCCGGACGCAACGAGCGGCGTGAGTCCGGACCATAGCCTACCAAAAAAAATAATGCATGATCTACGGCGCGGCCGGAGCTTTGCACGTGAACTTTTTCTGTTTGTAGTGTGTGTATAGTGTGTAACCTAACGTGAGTGTATACCACACAGGCATGGCATACGTCACGGCGGCGGCGCGTGCTGCGTGCGACGGGCACGCGGCACACGTGGCACGCACACTCACACGTTATGTACATACATTGTAAACACTTATATATATTATGTTTTAATGACACCATGTCATTGTCATACTAATTTGATATAAAATTAGCTCATTGTAATAAAACAAATTTTGTTTCTGTATATATTTGTACACACACACACGCACACATACATATATATTATATTATTTCTGTTTAGTAGTCTCACACCACTACCCACAAATAAAAAATAAACTGTTTCAGGTTATTTTACATTTCGTTATGGCGCAAGCTCACCACTCCGTAAATCGCAGTCAGCAGTTATGCAGTTACAGTATGTCCTAACACAAGAGAAAGGAGACTGAGATAACTAGCAATTAATTCAATAATAATTATATAATCTGTGGACGTTCGACAGCCCTAGTTTAATTCCAAGCCAATCGAAGACAACGACGTGAAGTTTAAAAAAACGGCGAGCGGAGTAGATAGCGGCACTTGTCGACTTATACTAGTGACTGCAAATCGATCGTAGCGTGAGAGCGGCTTAGCGCCCCCTGCCCCCCAACCTGCTCCAGGTTCACACCCGGAGCGGAGATATGGTACGGTGTAGAGGGGCGAGCTGGCGGCGCTTACCTTCCTCGTTATTTCACCTACAATTCACTATCACTGCTCTCTTCAAGTAATGTTCTCTAATTGTCTATTATTAATAACAGTTTGTTGTAATGTTTTATATTACAGAAGGAAAGAAAGAAAATAATTGGTTAGATACTTGTTCATACATATAGAGAGTGTATGCCGGCCATACTTTTTCTGTGTAACCATTTGGTGCGATGTGAAGGCGGCGCGTCGCTCTATAGTATATTGAATGCCTTTATTGTCAGATGGCAATAACAACATGTGAACACATTCACTGTTGGGCCTAGATCTCGCCACTACTTAGAACTTTCGTGTGCTGCGTGCATCGAGCGTTTCCTGTGACTTTAACGTTGTAGTCAGGTCGCCCAGTATTGTATTACGGTTCGATTGGTGATCGTCACTCAATAGTCTATCGGCCCGAGAGGTTATCAGTTCTGTGAGCGATGTGACTCGCCGGTTGCCGGTTCAATATGATAATCCTTCTTTCATTCTTTCACGGGACGTTATGTATGGGATTTAATCACGTAGAGAAACATCGAAAGTAAATTTCTCCATAGCGCGCTGAGCGACTTTGAGACTTGTTAGTAGGCCGACATTTATGGAAGGGCGCAGCGTTCTCTACACCAACCGAGTAGGGGACGTTGTGCGAACGCCCATGACGTGCGGTGTTCCGCAGGGGTCGGTCCTCGGACCCACCCTGTGGAACATCGGCTACGACTGGGCGTTGAGGGGGAGCCTCCCGCCCGGGCTGGGCGTGATATGTTACGCCGACGACACGCTCGTCACAGCCCGTGGTGGGACGCTGGAGGAGGCGGCAAGCCTGGCGACTCTCGGCACCGAGGAGATCGTCAGGCGGATCGAGGCGCTGGGGTTGAGGGTGGCCCTGGACAAGACGGAGGCCCTCTTGTTCCATGGGCCCCGCATGGGCCCTCCCATCGGCGTCTCGATCACCGTCAATTCGGTTGATATCAGCATCCGGGCCCATATGAGGTATTTGGGCCTGGTGCTCGACGGGCGATGGTGGTTTCGGGAGCATTTCCGCAGACTCGCTCCACGGCTCGTCGGCGCGGCGTCCGCCCTATCATGGCTTATGCCGAATGTGGGCGGACCGAGCGCTACCTGCCGACAGCTGTACGCAGGGGTCATCCGGTCGATGGCCCTGTACGGCGCACCGGTGTGGGCGGGATCCCTGACCGTCCGACTCAGGGCTCTTCTGTGGCGACCACAGAGGGCCATGGCGGTCAGGGCCATACGCGGGTACCGCACGGTGTCGACGGAAGCAGTGTGTCTGTTGGCCGGGACCCCTCCATGGGACCTGGAAGCGGAAATGCTCGCCGGTTTGTATCGGCGGATGTTGGGGGTGCGAGCGGAGGGCGGTGTGGTCTCGTTGAGGGAGCACACCGCCTGGCGCGTCGACGCCCGCCGCGACGTCATTGCCCGTTGGGCAGTCCGGCTGGAGAGGCCTCGGTTCGGTGTGCGGACCGTGGAGGCCTTCCGGCCGGTGCTGATGCAGTGGCTAAAACGGCGGCACGGGGTGCTCTCCTTCCGACTGGTGCAGGTTTTGACGGGGCATGGATGCTTCGCCAAATACCTGCACACGGTCGTAAGGAGGGAGAGTACACCGTCCTGCCACCACTGCGATTGCGACGAGGACACGGCGCAGCATACGCTCGAGGTTTGTGCCGCTTGGGCAGAGCAGCGTCGTGAACTCGTCGCAATCATCGGTGCTGACCTGACGCTGCCGACCATCGCCAGGGCGATGCTCGACAGCGTCAGGAACTGGGACGCGGTCGCATCCTTCTGCGAGGCAGTAGTCTCGCGGAAGGAGGTGGCGGAGCGCGTGCGCGAGGAGCGTCTCCTCGACGACGCGAGCCGCCGCCGGCGACTGGGGCGGCGCAGGCGCGATTACTTGCGCCTGATGCCGCCCTAGCCGAGGCCGCGGGTGACTGGATCGGGGAATTAGTCCGTCACCCGCCGAGAGGCCGACCGCGTGAGGAAAGACCGACATCCTACCCGAGGGGGGGACGTCGGTCGAGGAGAGGGTACTCCTCAGGGGTATTCCGTCGGGCCAACCACTGACGTCAAGTCACTCTGCTCCGGTGGTTGGCCCAACGACGAAGGCGACGTCACGGGTGGGTTACGGGAGTGCGCGCTTACGCCCCTCTGTCACCCCGGACGGAGTGGTGCGAGGAGTGTGCCGACCGTAACCCACCCTCCCAAAAAAAAAAAAAAAAAAAAAAGGCCGACATTTAGAGTGTATGTTTCAGTGCCATAAGTCGGTAGTAAGACATACTGGTACCTCTGCACAGCGGCATATTGTATAAGAAGATCCTCTTAAATATAAGGCGACGTACCTAACCTCTCTGTGCTAGTTGTGGTAGCCTCACGTATATAACAGTTCTTATTACATTGTGATTATTGTTATAACAATCATTAAGTCATTGCTATAAATGTTGTTATTTATTGTTTGCATTATTGATTATCAATATAACTTAATTATAATTATTTTAAAAAATCTTAAAATAATCTAAAAAATAAAATCTTATCATTAATCGGAAAAATACGTAGACGTAGAGTGATTGATGTTAACAAATGTAAAGTGTTTACAGTTTACATACAGTGTTATATTGTATTGTGTTAAACATACGTTAGCTGACGTCAGATCCGATACAAAGATCATATATTTGTAAATAATACAATAGTTCTGTGTGAACATCAAACCCAGTATACACTGTACGGCACATAGTTGTTTAGATAGCCGCGCTATCGTCGCAATCAACACAGTGGCAGACAGTTCACTGTCACCTCTAACAATAAATAAATCCACTGTATAAGTAATAGTATATACAAAGCATTGAAAACTTACTGTAATAATAAATATATGTTGAACAATTGAAAGTTTCACAGTAGACAGACAGACAGTCAAAATGTATTTAATAAAGCTTTTGTTAAATGTTTATTTAATAATAATAATCTGAATAATCTTTTTATTAGTAAATGTGGTATTTACAAGTCAAATATAGATATCGTCAAACGTATACAATCAATAAGGTCCTTTATATACATAATACAATAAAATTAATATGATACATTGTGAATAAGTCAATTTTGTATATTTACAGTAAAAAAGTGCAAATTATCAGTCTTATATTTACGTGCAATCAGAAACTATACATTTATAATTGTTATATAATAAAAAATAAAAAAAAAAAAAAAAAATTATATTAACTTGGGAACAAAATTCTCAAGTTGGTAGAAGGCATTTTCAATCAGCCATGTCTTCAGTCTACTCTTAAATATAGTCAAATTAGGTGCATCAGTAATATATACTGGCAGCTTGTTATACAAAGTGGGGCCCATTACATGTGTTAATTTATCAGATCTGGCAAGTCTGCGGGGCAACTCAGCGAGTTTTCTGTTACCGCGCGTGTTATAGCCATTGGAGTTGTCTCCACGAGTCTTGAATGAATCAAGATTTTGTCTCACGAAAACAACGATCGAAAATATTACGATTGAGGGCAATGTGAGTATACGCAGTGACCTAAAATAGGGCTTAACCGAGGTCTCCTGTGTCACTTTTGCAATCGTTCTCACGGCTCGCTTCTGCATTCGAAAAACTCTCTCTCTATCGGCGGCGTGCCCCCACAAGTCTGCGCCATATTGCAGCACCGACTGTACAGTCGCAAAATAACAAGTGCGGACCACGTCAGCAGACACCACCCTAGATAGTCTTGAAAGCGCATAGCATGCACTTCCCAGTTTTGCACATAGTCTTTCTATATGCGTACCCCATGTAAGACCACGGTCGATGTAAAAACCTAAAAATTTAGTCGACGATTCTTGCTCAATGCGTACGTCATCCACTGTTACAGACATAGTTCTAACTTGTCGACCAGAGATACAGAAGTGAATAAAATGGGTTTTCTTTAGGTTTAAGGCCAATCCATTCCACCCAAACCATTGCGCCAGCCGGCGAGCCGCACGATTCAACCGCTCCTCTAGCCGATCCAGTGTCTGATCACTTAGAACGATAGCTACATCGTCCGCGTACATAAAAACTTCACCTTCACTCATATGCTGGGGTAAGTCATTGAGCATCAGAGAGAACAGGATATTCGATACCGACGATCCCTGTGCTACGCCCATTGAATTCCTTAGAGCTTCAGATCTAGTCGCACCACCATCACCAACTACCACCTGGGTCCTGTCGTGCAAGAGATCCGTGAATAGTGAGTGTGCCCTACCTCTAATACCGTAGTGCTGGAGCTTGGCGGATAAAACAGTGTGATCGGCAACATCAAAAGCTTTTGATAAGTCGCAGCATAGCACAGCAACTTGCTGTTTCCGTTCACAAGCCTCTGTTACTCGACGAATGACTTCGCGAACCAATGAAGTGGTGGAACGTCCACTGAGATATGCATACTGGCGTTCTGATATTGCCTCGTTTGCTACGAGGAACTCAGTGAGACGACGACTCAACCCATTCTCAAATACTTTGGCAATTGCCGGAATTATAGATACAGGCCGGTATCCATCCATACTCTCACGCTTACCCTTTCCCTTAAACAGTGGCGAAATCTTACTTACCTTTAAACTTCTGGGAAACACTCCAGTCTCGATGCAACGGTTGAAAAGCACAGCCAACCATTGCGAAAGTGGTTCCGCCACTGTCGCTAAAAGTTCCATAGATATATCATAAATATCTTTAGTAGGCTTCTTAGGAATTCGCGAAGAGATTATATGAAACACTTCGTACGCCGTGAAGTTCGCCAGTCTAAATGAACGCTCGTACGACGAGCACGCGGCGAGTGCAGTCTGTACGTGCGTAAGCGAAGCACACGGCGCACCGCATGCAGTAGCCGCGTTCACGAAGCTCGCATTCATGGCATTCGCAGCATGTTTTTGCGATTTGAATGGCTCACCTTCGGAGGTCTTAATAACCTCTGTGAAACTTGCACAGATACGGGCAGATGTACCCCTCTCCGCATTTACGACTCGCCAGATAGCCCTATGTGTGTTTAAATCATTGCTAATAATTTTGGAATAGTATCTATATTTTTCACCTTTTAATAAATTGTCATATTGTGTATTAATTTTGACTATAAAATCCTTTAGATTTTTATCTGCACTTTTTTCTTGCAAATAATTTAAGTTGTAAATAAGATTTTTTAATTCTATTAATTCGTCTGTCACCCATGACCTTTTTTTAATATTCCGACGTTTGTACGGGAAACAAATGGAATATTTACAAGAGACAATGTTAATAACAGATTTAGCAAGATCTTCTACAGATGGTATATTTTCAAAAAGATTATGCCAATCCACTGCCAATATAGCTGCACGGAAGGCCATACGGTTCGCCAGCGAATGCTGCCTGCAGAAGCAAGTCCGTTGTGGTGGAAGTCCATGCGCACATGTCAACTCAACCCTCACAGCATAATGGTCGCTGAGTCGAGTTTCCAAAGGAATCGCTCGTACTGACACCCGAGGCAAATCACTATACACGTGATCTAGACTAGTAGATGTATTTCCAGTTACACGCGTTGAAAAATTCACTACATTGTGAGCATTGTACAATGACAATAAATCAGTTAGCTGTTTTTTAACAGAGTTACAATCATCCAGCCAGTCGATGTTAAAATCTCCCACAAACACAAAATTCTTACCAGACTCGCTGGCACGGTGGATTACTCTTTCCAAATGCGTCAGGAATATTAAATGACTTATTACATTAGTCCTATAAATACATAATATTATTAAATTATAATCAATAAGTTCAACAGCTGATATTTCACAGTACCTTTCTATTGACATTTCACAAAACTCTAAGCATTTAATAGCTTTTACACAGTTCTTTACGAATATGCAGGAGCCACCATGTGTTATTTGTTTTCTACAAAAACTAGACACTAAAATATATCCTTCTATATTTACACACTGTAAATTGGCTTCAGTCAACCAATGTTCAGTTAAACCGAGCACATCACACTTTAACTCATCTCGTAATAGAACTTCTAATCGTTGAGATTTTTTATCTAAAGAAGCAATGTTTTGATGGCATATAACTAACGAGTTAGGTGGTACCTTATTTTGAGAATAAGAATATCTTGCACTTTTTCTGCAAGTAGACGTATCAAAACATCGTAAAGTATCAGGCGTTATTTTTGTTGGAGCGCTCATCATCACCCCGCTGTTGGCGGGGACGGGCGGGAAACCACTCCGCGAAGCATACTTTTGCAGGCCAAGCAGATGGCGTTGTCACTTTGTCGTATACACATTCTGGAATTCCTATGACAAAAGAAGCGTGCGCTTCGGATCTTATGTTTCGTTTTTCTACCGAGTATTTTTTGGATATAACTATGTTGTTTAAAAAGGCGAGTACTTGCGCACACGTAGTCTCCGGTCGGAATAACCAGGCTTGGATGAATTTGATTCGCTCCGCGGCCAGCTGTTCACTACCACTGCCGGTGCCAACTATAACAGGTCGAATCTTTTTTTTACGATTTGTCACTACCTGCCACTGTGGTTCCAGGTTAACAGTGTTCTTAACGGTCAAATCATTTGTTTGCGCTTCTTTTGATGGCAATTTTATATCCATAATGTTTGTTGATGAAGTAGTTGTTGGAACAATTGTTGTGTTACGACCAGTTGATACTGTCACTACATTTTCACGTCGAATACTATCTTTCGATTTTGCTGCAATAGATGCGCATCCATTGCCGCGTTTGTTGGCAGGCTTCGCGGACTCTGCTATTGCGAGCGAAGCATGTGTACGCGCATTTCGTGCGGCTCGTTGTTTCACCACAGCTGTGTCAGGCATGTCAGCTGTTACATTCGTGTGGGTAGCACTGTTTTCTCTTGAAAACTTGAGATCAGCTATTATAGCTGATTGTTCAGTTATTCTTGACTCTAATAACTCCACTTTATTAACAAGAGTCACTAATGTGTCCTGCAACTCACGTAACACACTTTCGAGCGAATTCTTAGACATTTTTACGTATAAATTAATTTTATTTTGCTCTGCGCCACTTTCTTATATTACCTACGATATCATTATTATTTATTTATATGTATTGGATGTGAGACTTATTGCTAACACTATTGTCAATGACATACAGATGTAAAGCTGTACGCACACTGTTGCCGTCTGACGCGACGTCAGACAATAACTACCTACGTGATGTATGGACATTGATATATATATATATATACCTATATGTGTATATATATATATAATATGTTAGATGATACTGGAGTAAATAACGCACAACTTGATTTATCTAAAAATAGAAATATTTATTGCTATTATCAAATTAAAACACTCAAAATATTTACACATTGTGAATCTACTAACCTAAAAATAGAAAAATCGACAATTAAAGGTTTTTTACTTCCAATAATTTAGTAGATCGACACTGAATTACTTTATGAAAATTATTTCTTTTCATTACTTTTAAACAATGAGAAATAAATCACTTCACGTGCAGGCTTAAATTCTTAGGTATCTCGAGTGTCCTAGTGTCAATGTCATTCTTCATGTGTAGCGTCATTAGGCGGCGTACACATACTGGTACTTTAGGCTACGTACACAACATACAGTGTACAAAGCTTACATATATATGTATTTTTTCACAGAGAAGTTTTATATGCTATCCCATTGATGTACTCACAGGTGGCGTTGCGATAGGTTTCGCGTGAGGGCGACGCCCCGGCAGTTTACTGGGGCGTCCACGGGGGATGGTACCCGAAAGGGTAACCCGCCGGGCAGGCCACGGATGGCAAGTAAGCAGTACCAGTGGCCGGCCCAATGGCGATGGGGAGGGAATACGGTGACTACCCAAGAAAAAAAAAGGTGACGTTGCGATATATCAAGTTGCTAGTTGTTACATTATTTTACTGTTTATATTGTGTTAATTTGTTTATGTTGTCAGACACGTTGCAGCGTCCGCGATTGAGGGACGATTAACGAATATAATATTTAGTCACTGCTCTGCTCTATGCAGATGATGCAGTCTGTTGGCACAGTCAGCGACTGACCTGCAGACCCTAGTCGACACAATGACAGAAGATTGTAAGAAAAGTGGTCTAAATATGAATGTGAGCAAAACCAAAATAATGGTCTTTGAAAGAGATGAAGCCAGAACAGATGTAAGAGTAAAAATACGTAATGATGTACTAGAGCAAGTGGATGAATTTGTATATCTTAGATGTGGTTTTAGCCGAGATGGAAGGTACACCACTGATATAGAACGAAGAGTGAATGCGGGAAGTAGAGTGAACGGAGCGTTGGGATAACTTCTCGGTAGCCAGCTCAGCCAGAAGGCACATGTAGCAATACATAACGCAGTGCTCGTCCCAACATATATCGTCTCCACTATATAAGTTGTTATTTGTTTAAATTGCTAATTTCTATGGTTTCTAAGTGTACATACACAGTGTTGTGTTGCGTGGGCAGGTGTGGAGACTAACATCTAAGATACAGGCTCGGCCTAGTTTAGATGTTAAGGCTCAATTTGGATTATGTACTACTACTATGTATACTACTAGATTAAGGTCAGTTTATATGTTGTTTCTTAAATAAATAAATAAATTATTATTATTACTATATGGAAGCGAGAGTTGGGTATGCAGAAAAGAGCATGAAAGCAAAACTAATGCGGTCGATATGCGATCTCTACGGAAAATCTGTGGAGTTAGGCTGATCGACCGCATTCGCAACGACAACGTAAGAGAGCAAGTAGGTATGAAAGAGAGTATTGGTGTAAAGATGCGAGAGGGAATGCTCCGATGGTTTGGACATGTGGAAAGAATGCCGAACGAACGTCTGGTTAAGATGTACAATGTGAAAGTGGAAGGATGTAGGTACCGGGGGAGACCGAGACTCACCTACCTTTTTTTTTTTTCCTTTGCTCGGTGGACCATGGATGTGGTCGCGCCCCGACAAATCGATCCGGGGTGACAAAAGAGGCGGCGCGCAACCCCACGGACCCACCCTGGAAACACCTCTCTTCACCGTGCGAGCGGGCCACCGGCAACCGATCTTTGTCTTCAGTGGCCCGCCCGGCGGTTTGCCTTTACGGGTTTCTCCCGTGTCGACGCCCCGACGGCGACAGCTGTCACACAGCCCTCACGCGGTGGCCTCACGTCGGGTAACCGGACAATTTCCCGGTCCAATCACCCGAAGCCTCGGTTAGGGCGGCATCAGGCGCATATTCGCGCCTGCGCCGCCCCGGCCTCTGGCGGCGGCCCAGGTCACGGGAATCCTCCCGGACTCGTTCCGCCGCTTCCTTCTGCGAGATGACAGCCTCGCAGAAGGCGGCGACCGCGTCCCAGTTCCTGACGCTGTCGACCATCGCTTTCACGACAGCCGGCAGCGTCAAGTCGGCACCGATGACAGCGACGAGGTCACGGCGCTGCCCGTCCCAGCCCGAACATACCTCGAGCGTATGTTGCGCCGTGTCCTCGTCGCTACTGCAATGGTGGCAGGACGGAGTCCACTCCCTCCGCACGACCATGTGCAGGTACTTGCCGAAGCAACCGTGCCCCGACACGACCTGCATCAACCGGAAGGAGAGCACTCCGTGCGGCCGCTCCATCCACTCCATCAGTACGGGCCGGAGGGCCTCGACGGTAACAACACCGCGTCTACGCCTCTCCAGCCAGCGGCGATGACATCTCGGCGGGCGTCCTCGCGCCACGTGGCTATCTCGTCCGACCGTTGGGAAGCCACCCTCGTCGCGCACTGAGGTAACCTGTCGGTAGAGGTCGGAGAGTATCTCCGCCTCTAGGTCCCACGGGGGTGTCCCGCCCAATAGGCATGCCGCCTCTGTCGACACCGTGCGGTACCCGCGAATGGCTCTGACCGCCATGGCTCTCTGTGGCCTCTATAGAACCGCCCTGAGCTGAGCGATCACCCCCGCATACAGCCGTCGGCCCTCAAAGCTGGGTCCTCCCACGTTCGGCATGAGCCGTGATAGGGCGGACGCCGCGTCGACCAGCCGGGGAGCAATTTGGCGGCAATGCTCCCAGAACGCTCATCGCTCGTCCAGCACCAGGCCTAAGTACTTCATATGGGCCTGGATATTGATGTGGATGGAGTTGACGACAATCGAGGCGCCGATAGGCGGCTTTACCCGGGGCCCATGGAATAAGAGGGCCTCCGTCTCGTTTAGAGCCACCCTGAGCACCAACCCCTCGATTCGCCTGACCATCTCCTCGGTTCCGAGAGTGGCCAGGCTCGCCGCCTCTTCGAGTGTCCTGCCCCGGGCTGTGACGAGCGTATCGTCAGCATAGCATATAAAGCTCAGCCCGGAGGGGAGTCTCCCTCGCAATGCCCAGTCGCAACCGATTTCCCACAGAGTCGGCCCCAGAAACGACCCCTGCGGAACACCGCCCGACATGGGCGTCCGCACAATGTCCCCTGCGGGACTCGCGTAGTGGAAACTGCGCCTCTCCAAATAGTCCGCCACCAGCTGCCTCAGGTACAAGGGCACCTCATGAAATCGGAGCGCCTCCCTGATGCAGCTGAATGGCAGACTATTGAATGAGTTGGCGATGTCCAACGACACTGCCAACAGCACTCCTCCGCTAGTGACAGCCTCCGCGGCCGTCGGCCTCAATCGTAGCAGGGCCCCGATGGTCGAACGCCCCCTTCTAAAGCCGAATTGAACGTCCGACAAATCGGGCCCCACTTCGCCCAGGTGCTGGACGATGCGGGCAGCGAGGATACGCTCCAGCAAGCTTGCCCACATCGTCAAGGAGCACGATGGGCCTGTAGGCCGACGGTGAATCCGGGGGCTGTCCCGGCTTTGGCAGGAGAACCAACCTCCCCTCCTTCTAGCACTCTGGGAACGGTCCAGACGCCAAACTAGCGTTGTACAATTGCCTGAGGCATATATATGTAGTTACTAGCTATCCCGGCGAACTTCGTTCTGTCTAACAACCAATGAATGAACGGTTATAGAATTTTAAGGTTAATTTAAAATTATTCAGAACATTTTTTATTACGATAATAAATATAAATAAAATATAAATTTAAAAAAATCAAGTATTTAAATAACGTCTCAGCTAGATATTTGCTTTATTATTATTGGCTTTGTATTTTGGTGCATTGATTGCACTCTGTAGGGATGCATCTTGTGATATACGACAATTTTACTCTCTGTTATCAAGCGTAAGAAGATTTCTTCTTGCGAGTCAAAATTTGTCTGGTTGTTGATCTCTGAGGTTTGCTGCACAATTTTAAAATGCCAATCGAGCCGTTTCACGGCCTGCCTCATTTTGCTCTTGTGATTGAGAAGCACGAAGACAGGCCATACTATCACGATGCTTTTTACATGCAATGTCTTGTTCTTCGAATTTTAATTACATTACGGCTTTGTTTCGGAATATTAGATCTTCTTGGTTGTTAGTAATAATATCGGCACAATAAGATTTATTGTAATAGTACCCGAAGCACTCGCACTAAATAAACACATCGAGCAGTCAACTTCAATTTCAACGTTTCGCGGTATTTTCAAAACAAACCATAGACAAGTTTGCGTGAGCTGTCAGTTGCATTTTGTTTTACCATGAACAAATGAACGGTTGACTTGATGTTATGACTATTGTTTTTTTAATGTTTTCTTTTTGTTAATTAATAACATCATATATATTATCCTATTCCCGACGAAGACAAATTCAAAAACACAAAAATCATAATAAATGATCCAGTCGTTCTTGAGTTGGCAAAGACCGGGTTCCGGCGACCCACTCGCACGGCGTCGATAGGCACGTTGTTGGGCGGGTCTACGGGGACGCGCGCCGCTTCTTCCGCCACACCGGACGGATTAGCGGGATGTAACCAGACAGTAGCCCGCGCATATACGGGTTTTTTTTTGTGTGTTTTTAGCTGTTAGCCGCAGATGGCTTTGACAGCTTTACGCGGACTATGATATACGGGTTATTATTATAACTATATAGTTTACAACTACTTATAGCCTTATTTATATTTCTTCAATAAAGATGATCGTTTCCACTCAAATGAATTAATCCCCCATCTGTTGGTATCTCAAGGGGTTGCGAAGGAAATTTAACATCTGCCCGGCCCTTCATAGGCAGGCGTGATGTTATGTCGCCACACAGATTGCTTTCAGTAATCACATTTGCGATTAAATTGACGCCCGCCCTCGGTCCCGCGCCCGCCCCCGCCCCCGCCGTACGCACCTCGACCTGCGCACGGTTCACTCCACACTTGAGAGTTTGTCGCATGTCTGACTCACACGTGACTGAATCAGTAATGTTATAATAAAAATAATATAATTTATAATAATTACTAATATACCAGTGACTAATAGCAAAAAAGAGAAAAAACGGATTTTTGCGTTTGTTGTGACATAGTTAGTTATGACACTAGTTATAAGCTACACGGCCCAAGTGGATGATGTTAATAACTTGCTCGCCGTGTGTTTAAAACTACAGCCCTATTATTATTAAATATAAAGACAATATATTAAATAACAATAAAACATTTATATAGAGTTGTGTGTGTGTGTCTGCCTGTATGTACGTAGACGCGGCGGCGATCCTTTATTCGACAGCAAATCTAATTTTTCAATGGATCCCGACTGTTCAGTTGTCATGTTCTATTATTAAAATATATTTCATTTTCTGCAATAGTATTTATTCAATAATATATTATGGAATTCTAGACCACCGGACATCTAAGTGCTTGTTTTTTTCTTTTCAGTTTTTTTTATTATGTACGTAGTTTTGGTGACTTTTTACGCAGTCGGGTTTCTTGATTTTTTTAATCATTTTTTTTATTACATTATATTCTTTTGCAATCGCAACAGAATTCTTGCAAATTAAATAAACGACTTTGTTATGCGACCATACAAAAAAGTATTTCTCAGTCCAAATTTCTTGAAACTGCCGATTTTCATCTTTAACCTTACGTTTTTTTACTAGGTCCTGACTTGTCCATGTTGTGTTCTAATCCTGGCTAGGATTAACACAGCACCTAAAAACAATTACAGTACCTACTTAAATTACCCATCCTTTTTTAAATTATCAAAAATAATTGATTAAATAGGTAGGGAAACACTTATTAATAACAGAGTTTTACTTACGATTTCACAACACAATTATACACGGCACTTGACGGGTTAACACTGCAACAGGAAATCTACGTTGAATGTGGATTAAAATATATGACACCGGCTAGTCGAGTTAAAATCTACACTAGAACTATTGCCTTCCAAAAACACTATTAAACTGCACTTATTCTCAATCACTTATTACTTCGCTTTGTATTTTCGCGATAATTTCTTTCTGTTGGCACTTCACTCAAATTAAAACCGAACTGTCGGTCGCTGCGGTTAGCGTGGCTTTTATATCGCTCGTATCGCGGGCCGCGGTCTGTGCATCCATGATCTAAGGTAACGCCAAGGTACTTTATTGTGTTTACATGTTGCAGGTTCGAACAGACACATGTATTATCAAGTAAGGAGGGACATGAAGTCGAATGTGCAACCAATTTATATTGGGCACATGGAGCTGTTGTAGCTTTTATGCCAAAAGTCATGTATTTGGTTTTATCGATATTTAGTGCAAGATGGTTAGTTCTTAACCACGAGACTAACAATTCAAATCCCAGTTGTGCGTTATTAATTACCTTCGACCATGATTCAGCCTCAAATAAGAATACTGTGTCATCTGCAAATGATATGATCTTTCCATTTGCAATCACGAGATTACATAGATCGTTAATATACGTTAGAAATAAAGTAGGACCAAGTATACTGCCCTGCGGAATACCGGGCAGCGTTGGTAAGTCGCGACTGTACCTTTCCTTAACTTTTATTCTTTGAGAACGATTTGTAAGGTAATCAGCGAAGAGTGCATGCTGGGTACCTCTTATCCCAAAGGATTCCAATTTTTTCAGTAGTCGAGGGACAGAAATAGTGTCGAAAGCCCTTGCTAGGTCGACAAATATAGCTACAACTTTTTTGTTTTTATCAAATGAAGTGTATCACCAGTAGAGCGACCCAATCTAAAACCATACTGACAGGGCGATATCAATGAGTTGTCTTCTAGATATATTATCAACCGTTTGTTTAGGATCTTTTCGAGTATTTTGGACAACGTGTAGAGCAGTATAGTAGGTACATACGAGTATATTGCGTCATATAGCGTACCGAAGTGTCGCTCGCCACAGCCTGTATCGCCACGCCAACAATCAGTTTACCCCTCGCCTATAAATGTTTCACATCAAAAAGGGTTATTATTGTTGTTATTGTTTCTACAATCGGCAGTAGCATTATCAAACTTTTGTTAAATAGAGTCACTAATGTTATCTCCCTCTGTCTTTATTCACATCTCAACACGTCTCTTATTTCCGAACGAATTAATATATTAACACCCTTCAAAATATGTCTTTGATGGTATCTTAAAGGGTTCAAGCGCATTTTAATCTGTTCTCGTCCACTTATTGTGAGGGGGTGACAACATTATGCGGCGGCACGCTCTGCCTCTTATAATAACTTTACTGATTTCATTTCCTCCCCGCGCGCAAACCTACGCGATGCGCGTCCGTCACGCGATATTGTACTTTATTACGTCTGCATTGAGATGTGACCGACTGTTAATGTTGTTGTAATTATCTTGTATTGATTACATTTGTAATATGTATCGTTGTAATACGATGTGATTATATGCCGTGATACTGTTGTGATACCGTCTGCATCAGGTGTTCATTGACTCGCGGTGTGTTGACACGCCGCCGCCGCGCCGCCGCGTGACAACAACGAGATAACTACGTAACATGTGAAAAGGTTGATTTACTTCAAACTTTACATACGTATTATATTCATAAAGTAGACGAGTAATAAGAACAAATTTTATAAAAATCCTAACCAAAAATATTTTTTTTATACAATCAAAAATAATATGCATATTATTATTTGGATAGCAATAAAATCTAAAATACTACAATTGACACTTTAATAAGTTAAAAGTTCATTTCAACTTTTAATTCAATATACAGGCTTTAGCCTAGTTCGGGAACTAATGTTAAGATATCCTTGTATAACAGCAATTTTGATTAAATAAATAATTATTATTATTAATAACAAATTGAGTAAAACTATTACAATTTTTTTATCAATTTTATTGGCTTATATTTATTTTAATTTTTTCATGTCACGTCGCTGTGCAGCGGACGTTCAAAGTATATTACCTGGAACATCCTGCATGGTTTTCTGTTTTCTTATTATTCTAACATATCGCCTTTCATGTTCTATTTACTTGTGTAACGTTGGTATAACAATACAATATGAATAATAGCCCATTTATCGAGAAAGATTTTAGTCTACAATACATTATGTCACTCGTGACCAATAGGAGTGCAGCAATGTTTGTAATCTATATAATTATATAAAATAAAATTGTGTTAGTAACAACACTTATAACTCGAGAACGGCTGGACCAATTTTTATGATTTTTATGTTTTTGAGTTTGTCTTCGTCGGGAATAGGATATAGGATATTAAAATATGATATTAATAAACAAAAAAAATATCATTAAAGAAACATCAGTTCTAAACGACCATTTGTTGTTGATGTAACAAAACGCAACTGACAGCTCACGTCATTACGTGGTCTAATAGTTTGTTTAAAAAATACCGCGAAAAGTTGGAATTAAATTTGACCGGTCAAAGTTCGTTTTGTGTAAGTATTACAAATATTTACGAATATTGTTATAATAAATCATATTGTGTCTATATTGTCATCAACAATGCCGCGACCAATAAGATCAAATCTTTCCCGACAAAGCCATAATGCAATTAGAATTCGAAACATCACGAATGTAACCACGGCAGAAGAACAAGATATTGCATATTTTCAAGGCAGCCCGTGAAACGACTCGATTGACAATGCGAAATCGTCGAGCAAATCTCAGAGATCAACAATTAGATAATTTTCAACGCGCATGAAGAAAAATGTTGTACACAGTACACAGTACTTCTTCGTCTTGCTGGCACGTTATTAAAATACTTGATATTTTGAATTTATATATTATACATATTTATTACCATAGTAAAAAAAAACTTAAAAAAAAAGTGTGTGTGTCAGCTCCGACGCACGACTGGAGTTTACTCCTTAAGTACTTAATTTTAGACTTATACTAGATTATCAAAACGGGCTCAAAAAAGCTCATTTGACTAAAAATAATATATATATATATTTTATTTACATTTATTAAAACGACAACAGAGACGGGGTTCCGGTGGCCCCCTCGCACGGCGTGGAGAGATATACTGCGGAACGGGTCTGTGGGGACGCGTGCTGCCTCATCTGTCACCCCGTACGTATTTAGCGGGTGGTAAGTAGACCATAGCCTACTTTATATTTTGGTAAACTTAAAAGTTCAATAATAAACTTTATTTTAATTATATTACAAATGAGAAAGAAAGTGTGTTTGTTTGCTACGTTTTCACGCCAACACCAAACCGATATTGATGAATTTTAGTACAACAATAGATAGGACCTTGGTAACGGTAACACTCTTATGTGATGGAAAGAATATTATGGCATATTGAAATTATTATTATTCCATATTAAGCGAGGGAAGCCACGTGTAGAATTTAGTATGTCATTCGCTAGCGTTGTCTTAATTCAGAGAGCAGGTAACTTATTATGTACCTAATACATATAACCGTTATCATAGCGAGTTAGTACATAATTTAACTAATGTTTGAATGTTGTTACATAAATATACACGTGCCGTTCAATACGTATAACGTACAGTAAGTTCAAACTACACAGACATTACAACAACTCAGCGGTGGAACATTTAAAGTTACATTAAAGTAATGTCAAAATCAAAGATACGTGCGGCGCACAGTGTGCCGGTCACACCACAGTCATACAAGTGTTGGGCGGTGTAGGGAGTGACTGTCTCGAGCGCACGCATACACGTGGCGTAGTCGTCGAACAAAACTAAACTGGTAACAATGTATATTACAACAAATCAGGTCGCGTTACTTTGACTTAACGAAATATGTTTATTTGTGTTTGTACACCGAGTATAACGCGTCAACAACTCAACAACAACACCGCCGCACTCGCACACACCTATACAGTACCTTATGACGTAGACAATAGGTGCTACAGGGTGTGCACGTGTCAGTGTTGCCGCCAACAGTTCACAAAGCCCACTAGCGCAATAAATAACATCGAGCAGGTCTAAAGTTTCACTCGTACGTACGTAAGTTCCGATCTCCAAGACTTCACCTTCACCACTTGAATTATTTAAGTTTTGTTTTGTTTCGATAGTTGGTAGTTCGCTTGCAAACAATATTATTGGGTAATATGTTGTTTGCGGACGACATACTCGTGTGAAAGTAAATATATAACATATGGCCAAGAGAAGGTAAACTCTAAACGAAATCCTATACCAATACATCTGATCATCGTGGTATAGTAGGCCAATTGCCCTCCTATTGTGGGGATGGGTTACGCCTAGCAGTGGGACATATATGAGCTGAGATTGTGATGATCACGTACTGCAGTTTCTTACAGAAAACTTAAACCTATCTTACGATTAATATTTGTTATTCAGAGTGTAATATATAAAACGATCATTTTTTTTATTTGGTTATGGAGGCAAACGAGCAAGCAGCACACCTGATGGTAAGTATTACTACCGCCCATGGACCCCTGCAATATCAAGGAAATAGCGAGGCCGCTGCCTACCAATACAAACTCCAAACCCACCCAGTTGAACTGCCGGCTCTCTCGAGTACTTTGGTAAATACGAGTATTAGCGGTAATGGGGTAGATGACACCTCCCTTTTAAGGAGTTATTTTTGTTGTTTCGACCTACGACGACATTAGTACACACATTTTCAAGACGACGCAGAATCATTTTAACGGTTGCCGGTTCAACGAGCGATGTGGTCTGTCCATCGCCACTTTAACGTGCTAATTTTCCGGATCTATTTATGACATATTATTATATTACCATTGAGTCGATCGTAAAATCAAATTAGACTAATGATGTCAGCTGCACAAATGGTCGCAAACCGTTCGCCGCTTAGCTCCGGCGTGGTTCGTTTCCGTTCAATTCTTAAATTAGCTTGTAACTAACTCACAAACGAGTCTGGAAACTCAGCGATTGAGATCACAACTAAATGCGATTACGGATCGCGCGCCGCGCTCCGAGCGATTTGAGCGGATCCGATAGATCCTCCCCTCTCCCTAGTGCGCGCTCGTTCACACACACCTAATGACATTATAGTAAGTGGAGGTGCACTATTTGCATACAATTCAAATATTCGTCGTCGCACACAACGTGAACCTCAAACGTTTGCATTGAAATTTACTTGTGACCTTCATTCAGTTCAGGATCAACGTCACAGCGCTTTCAGTTTACCCGTGATGCTCACGTGCTACTAAATTATCTATGTGACCAACAGATATTATAATTTGTAATTTATTTCTATTCTAATATTTTGAATATTGAAATAACACGCGTGACGACGGGATGACAATACAATTGTCGCCACCATATACTTGGGAATCGTCGCAATACCTTACAATCTTGATAGCCTGTCTGCTAAGCCTAATTTGAACATGTATGAGGGAGACTCACGTCCAGCTGTGAATAGCAAAAGGCTAAATGAGATTTTATATTTAATAATATTTATTTTATTCAATATTTTCTCCATAAGACTGCTTTTTATTATTCTTATACTGTAGAGATAAATAGATTTAGCGTTGTTGAAAAAATATTTTGAGTTGAAAATTTTGTTTGGAAGATTCACAAATTTTATGGCATGCGTTTTCGTTAACTTGTTTACAAATATTTCTGAAACATCTGCGTAGTGATATATCTTCGTATAGACGAGAATGTCACAAGTTAAATAGGTAACAACACACACAACCATTAGTTTAATTGGCAAAGCAGTTTCAATGTATATTATGTGGGTTCAAGTTCTGTGCACTTATTATTTTCTGTTCAGGCAATAACTTGTGATAGGTATGATAAAGTAAAAAGATAATACAAGTTTATTGCCGATATATATCCGTTAATCGAAAAGTCGGTAAAGCTATTTGTATTATGTGGGGGCCCGCCCCGGCGCGTCGCTCATGCACAACACAATCAGGCGCACGCGATGGCCCGCGGCCCCGGGGGGCCCCTGGTAAATAACCAAAACATGTTTACAGGCGTCGTCCTCAAGGCGTTCACAATATAATTTGCTCGGCAATCTGTTCGCCGACATTACCGGCGGTATTTATTCCCGGGCTCATTACCGCGGCTCCAATCGCGGGCACCGACCGCCGCCGACACGATCGCATTGGTCGCGAACTCCCCTGAGTCGAGTCGTGTTTCGTATCACCAGTCTCCATAGATCTCTACGATCTTCGTTCGTCTAGAAGTGTGTTGTAGTGTAAAAGTTCTAGTTTATTTGGTGGTTATGTTATGATTCGATATTAGTATTATTGGAGGGCGTTGCGGATATACCGGCGCTCTGATGAAGGTGTCACAAAATAGTATTTCCGCTTCGTTGTATCACGTCACGTGCACGTGTACTACGGCCGTGTGGTACGTGAGCTCTCACACTTGACGCCACACTCACATCAACACACGAGGCTGTAGTTTTTGTTCTCAGGAGCTCATTTTGTTCTTGTTCTTATATACTGTATAGCTCTTGTGTATTATAAGTATTGTGTTGTAAGTTATTAAGATAATATAGACACATCTACACGTATGTCTTAGTACTCTAGTACCGATCTACTGCGAGATACGTAGCGTGCTAGATTCCCATGCAAGATATTTATTTGTGTAACAAGTAATCACTCTGATTGTGGTTATATCTTATGTCGATCGATTGTATGTCTGTAGAGTTATATTGTCATCAGTACATACTCGTATATAAAATTATAACTTATTATTATACTCGTATATAAAACGAAGGAAATAGTATGGATATATCAGTCATGAAAATATCTCCAAATTGTTCTTCATCGGTAATGTGTCACGTAACGTGGTAATGGTCAGTTTTTTGTTTCATGTTTTCTTTCTCTTGCATACATATATATGATATATATCTATATATAGATATATATATATATATATATATATATATATATATATATATATATATATATATATATATATATATATATATATATATGTGTATATATATATATATATGTGTATATATATATATATATATGTATATATATATATATATATATATATATATATATATATATATATATATATACACATATATATATATATATATATGTTATTTACATTATATATTTCTTCATCAGTTTTTACGAAGATTTTTTTAAGATGCGAAAGGGAATGCTCCGATGGTTCGGACATGTGGAAAGAATGCTGAACGAACGTCTGGTTAAGAAGATATACAATGCGAAAGTGGAAGGATGTAGGTACCGAGGGAGACCGAGACTAACCTACCTAAACCAGATCGGTCATATACTGAAGGAAGGTGGAATCAAGAGTCTCTGAAACCGGCGAGCGTGTATGAAGAGAATTATGAATGTTGAGGAAGCGAGTGAAGTATGCAGAGATAGAGTTCTCTGGCACTCTGTTCTCTCTGTCTACCCTGCAAGGAATATGGCGTGATGATATGTATGTGTGTATGTATTTTTTACGAAACCCGTGAGCGAGATAGAAGCTGGTGAATACCATTCATATTGTGTCACCACACGGAAGGTGGTACTTAAACATTGGTTATCTATCCAGCCACAGGCAGTAAACGCATTCACTTTTCACATATAGGTATAGGTATGTATAATGTGCCTCTAATGGCCTCGCATGAATGCTAGGTCCATATCACTGACAGAGTAGATTCGTGGACAAAATACGCGTCCAGTCGAGAG
Source organism: Lymantria monacha (assembly GCA_905163515.2). Lineage (NCBI taxonomy): Eukaryota > Metazoa > Arthropoda > Insecta > Lepidoptera > Erebidae > Lymantria > Lymantria monacha. Next base: position 373,223 of record LR991097.1, read on the forward strand.
CCCTGTACGGCCCACCTGTGTGGGCCGGAGCCCTGGCCATCAGGCTTAGGGCTCCACTGTGACGATCACAGAGGGCTATGGCGGTCGGGGCTATACGTGGATACCACGGTGGCGACGGAGGCAGCCTGCCTGTTGGCCAACACTCCTTCCTAGGGCCTGACTGCTCGATGGCCGCATGGTGGGCGATGCCCGCCGTGACGTCATTGCTGGAGGCCTTGGTTTGGTGCTCAGACCGTTGAGGCCTTGGTTTGGTGCTCAGACAATCGAGGCCTTCTTGCTGGTGTTGATGCAGTGGTTGGGTCAGTAGCGCGGAGTCCTCTCCTTTCGACTGGTGCAGGTCTTGACCGTCGCAGTAGGCCATCACCCGAAGAGAGGATGACCGCGTAAGGGAGATACCTCGCCAGCAAACCGGGATGTCGACGGGGTATGGTATCCGAAAGGGATCAAGGATTCGGTACCAGTGGCCAGTCTAATGGCGATAGGGAGGGAAGAAAGTGGGTAACGGGACCACGAGCCTAAAAAATAGTTTCGCATCCTGACGTTTAAAGTAATAGTCTTAAAGAATTATATAAATAACCAGTGTGCGAGGTAAAGTTTTGTCGTTAATTATTTTGTGCTATGAACTGAGAATTGTAACAATTTTGTAATACTGACACCTGCACTATGTTAGGTACATCACACCTACTACACCAACGTCTGGTTAGGATGCATGGAGACAGGTGTGTTCAATCAAATTTATATTAAAAAAAATGTCTACAGAGCGGAGTTTTTAAAAAATTGGAATTACATTATATCATGTATAAAGAGGACAAACAGGTATTAACAGATACTAGTACATATGAGAAGGACGGGAGAACTAATATACATTCATTTAACAGATACTAGTACATATGAGAAGGACGGGAGAATTAATATACATTCATTTTTAAAAGGCGGTCTCAAGCGCCACAAACATTAGCGTTTATAACTAACTTATTACTTGTAATTTATACACATACATACATACATACATATCATCACGCCATATCCCTTGCAGGGTAGGCAGAGAGAACAGAGTGCCAGAGAACTCTATCTCTGCATACTTCACTCGCTTCCTCAACATTCATAATTCTCTTCATACACGCTCGCCGGTTTCGGAGACTCTTGACTCCACCTTCCTTCAATACATGACCGATCTGGTCTAGGTAGGTTAGTCTCGGTCTCCCTCGGTACCTACATCCTTCCACTTTCGCATTGTATATCTTCTTAACCAGGCGTTCGTTCGGCATTCTTTCCACATGTCCGAACCATCGGAGCATTCCCTTTCGCATCTTTACACCAATACTCTCTTTCATACCTACTCGCTCTCTTACGTCGTCGTTACGAATGCGGTCGGTCAGCCTAACTCCACAGATTTTCCGCAGAGATCGCATTTCGACCGCATTAATTTTACTATCATACTCTTTTCTGCATACCCAACTCTCGCTTCCATACAGTAATGTTGGGACAAGCACTGCGTTATGTATTGCTACACGTGCCTTCTGGCTGAGGTGGTGGCTGCCGAGAAGTTGCCCCAACGCTCCGTTCACTCTATTTCCCGCATTCACTCTTCGCTCTATATCAGTGGTGTACCTTCCATCTCGGCTAAATCCACATCCAAGATATACAAATTCATCCACTTGCTCTAGTACATCATTACCTATTGTTACTCTTACATCTGTTCTGGTTTTATCTCTTTCAAAGACCATTATTTTGGTTTTGCTCACATTCACGCGTAGACCCCTTTTCTTACAATCTTCTGTCATTGTGTCGACTAGGGTCTGCAGGTCAATCGCTGACTGTGCCAGCAGGACTGCATCATCTGCATAAAGCAGAGCAGTGACCACTGAGTCGCCCATCTGGACTCCCACATTCATATCGTTCAACCTTTGGAGACATTTATCCAGATATATGATAAACAGCCTGGCTGACAGAATGCACCCCTGCTTAACGCCGATATTGACGTCAAACCAAGGCGACATTCCATCATCCAGCCGCACACAGGCTCTACAGCCCATGTAACTGGACTGCACAGCCTGTAGCAGTTTACCGTTAATACCATACTCCGGTAAAATGTCCCAAAGTTCCTTTCGTACAACCGTGTCAAATGCTCTCTCCAGATCCACAAAACTGCAGAAAACCCTCTGACCTAGAGCCAGATGCTTCTCCACAATGTTGCGCAGAGAGAACACTTGATCCATGCATCCCCTTCCACTCCTGAAACCTCCTTGTGTCTCACACAGTAAACCATCGGACACCATCCTCATTCTCCTTTCAATAATTTTTCCATACACTTTTGCTGCCAAACTGGTCAAGCTTATGGCTCTGTAATTTGCGCAGTCATAACGTGAACCCTTGTTTTTAAACAAAGGCACGATGACTGCGCTATTCCAGTCCCTGGGAACCATTCCCGAGCTCCAACATAAATTGAGGAGCAACAGGAACGCCTCCCAGACACAAGAGCCACCAAGCTTGATCATCTCGGCAGACACCATATCAATGCCCGCTGCCTTACCATTTTTCAAACTTCTTATCGCCCATTCAACTTCATCCATACTGATGCCATCGGAGGACGCCGTTGTCGAATGTTGATCTACTAAACCACATCCAACACCGGCGCCAACCGTAGCATCCGCATACATATCGCCAAAATATTCACTCCATCGGCTTAACACGTCTTGTGTTTGTGTAAGAATGTCTCCACCTTTAGACCTTATTTTATTCATTCTGAAGGCTGACCAACCACCCCGAGACTTCTTCACCTCCCTCCAAAAGAGTTTGGTGTTACCCTCGAAGTTTTTAGTCAGCCTATCTTCTGCACTCATACTTGCTCTATCACGTTTCTCTTTCACTAAGGCCTTGGTGTCATTCTTACATTGCCGATATATTTCTTTCTTCTGTTCAGTCATACTGTCATTCAGATTCAAAGAAGAGACATAGTCCAGCCACGCTTTCTTCTTTTGCTCTACGGAAGCTGCCACTTCCGCATCCCACCATGCATCACCATTTGTTTTTTTATGCTTCTTTGAACTTCCACATACTTCTTTCGCTGTATCTACCATACTCTCTTTCAATACTCTCCAGCATTCTTCAATGTCCGATTGCGGCTGGCTTGCCATCGTCAGCCGTTCTCGGACACCCTCTGCATACTTTTCTCTTACACACTCTTGTTGCAACCTTTCAACCTTTATTCTTTCAAGCCCTCCGAAGTGGACACGCTCTCGCCAGTGCCTCCACTTTCTGAACAGACCACTAAATCTCGCAATAACGAGATAGTGGTCCGTGTCGACTGTGGGGCCCCTGTAGGCTCTTGCGTCCAATATTTTGCTTCGGAGGCGACTGTCTACCAAAATTAAATCTATTATGCTTTTCTGTTCATTCCTTCTCCATGTATACATATGGATGTCCTTATGTTGGAAAAATGTGTTTGACACAATAAGGTTTCTCTCCATGCATACATCCGCTATGAGCCTACCAGCGTCGTTCACTCTCTTATCACCAAATGGACCAAGTACGTCCTCATAGTCGGGACGCTTGGTCCCCACCCATCCGTTCAAATCTCCGCATACAATCACGCGTTCACTGGTTTCTGCCATATCCAGAACTTCCCTAACATTGTCCCAAAACTTCTCTAGGTCTGATGCCACCGAGGATCCTACGGGAGCATATGCTACAACCATGAATACCTTGGTGACACCTAGTTTTATACGGACCCAGAGAAGTCTGGGATCAGACATTCCGTAATCCTTCACACCTGAGGCCAAGCGAGACGACAACAGCACTCCTACCCCCATGCTGGCTCGATCGCTCTGTGGTACACCAGACCACAGAGCCATCCCGCCACCAGGAAGATCGCAGGCGTCGCTGCCCCTTCGCTTGGTCTCTGTTACACAGAGCACGTCTAGCTGTTTGTCCGCCATGACGGATATCAGCTCGTGCAACTTACCTTCCACACAACCTCTTACATTCCACGTGCCCACCCGGCACTCCGTTCTCCTCGACTCGCCTAACTGGGCAAGGCGTGATGGGTGGCGGCCCCCATCGCCGCAACTGCCGATGTTCGTACCGACGGGGGCGGGTCGGTACGCGTCGCCTCCGGGGGACGCCCTAACCTGCATTGCGGTACGCATTTCGAGCCGGATTAGCAGTCTAATTAGACTGGCAGGGGACGCGAACGAGCACGCTCCGGACTATGCCCCCCAAATTGTAATTTATACTATAAGAAAGTCCAATGTTGTAGAATTGTAACTGTATTACGTCCACGGCCTCTGTAATCTGAATAACAGACATACAATTACAAATTTAGTTGACGAAAAGGAGTTGTCTTCTTCTTTTTATGTATTGGCAATTAACTACTTATACGAGCTATTAGTACTAGAGTCGAGTTATAATTAACTTCACGTTTTTAGTCTCTTCAGGTTAGTCATTCTCTAAGTCAAATCGTCACCATCAACAGCGCAATGGCCACGCTGTTAATGGTATCTTGTGGGAATTTTGGTGGAGAATGAAAACCTTGTAAAGCACTTTTATATAATATTCACTACATCCCAGCACTTCTGTCGCATCACATTACATAAAATACCATCACAATGATATAATATAACACGTTAAAATACTAAGATATCGAATATAATACAAGATGACCACATGACATTTTCAGATTCCTGTCAAAAGTAAGGAGTTGTATTGTTGTGACAGAGAATGTGACTGTTTGAAACGATCACTGTGTTGACAGACAACGACAGATTACAATAATTGTCTTTATATATCTGCAGTATATTCATAGAAAGTTGTAGATTTGATGTCTTTAATTTTGTTTGTGCTGGATTATCTGTTTACTGTATTAAATGTAGTTTTAAGAACTAATTGATTGAATTAGGCGATACATGACGGAAATCCATTATTATCATTAAATGGAGGGGAGGAAGGAAGACCCACCACTTTCTCACGGTTAATAAATATACCGTACACCTCAAGAAAGAAAGGATTACGGGATGGGATTAGGGTGGAATAGGATATATAAAGAAATCTTACTCCTGTGATGACCACATATCTATATATATATATATATATATATATATATTTATATATATATATATATATATATATATATATATATATATTATACACTAAAGCGATTTAAATTTGACAGAATATTAAAACGTAGAGTTCCATAAATAATACACTACAAATTACATTACAAATGTAAAAACATAATAAGCTTAAAAAAAATAAAGTTAAAAATATATGAATAAGTAATTTACTTAATTACTTTGTCTTTAACCATAACAGATGTCATATCTTCTGCTGACTACACACCAGCACGGATAACAGGTAGTGGTTGAAGCCCCCTTGGGTTATCTGACCATTGCTTGTCCCGTAGCAGTGCCCCTATTGCGAGGCTTTTTCGTCATGTTCGATCAGCTGGCGATCTTTATGTATACCTCATACATCGTTGGCCATTGGTCTTGGAGGGCAAGTGTAAGGCACTAGCGTTCAGCCTAGATGTCGCAAAAGCATTCAACAGGGTCTTGCATAGGGCACTTCTGTCGAAGCTACCATCGTATAGAATCCCCGAAGGACTTTGTAATTGGATGACCAACTTTCTGGATAGCCAGAGCATAAAAGTAGTCGTCGACAGTTCCTGCTCCGACCATGATGATGCTGGTGTACCATAGGGCTCGATGCTCCTCGACGTTATTTATCCTGAATATCAATGACTTGCTCTCTATAGAGAGTATATGTTGTTATGCGGATGACAACACGGGTGACGAACGATACACCGAGCATCTGAATGTTCCTCGGAGTATGTTAAAGGAAAGACGGGCTCAATTTGGGTCTGAAAATGAGCGCTCTTTGCGGCGAGCCTCGGAACGGGGTGAACGGAACTCACAATTAGTCCAGTTCAACCCCACTAAGACACAAGTTTGCGCTTTGACTGCGAAGAAGGAACCGTTTATCATGGCGCCTTAGTTCCAAGGAGTAACTCTCTAAATTTCCGAGAGTATTGGGATCCTCGACGTCGAACTATAGAGCAAAGGCCAGTTTGGTAGTAATTTGGAGGGCAAAGCGAAATTGGTAAGCAAAAAGTTAGACGTGCTAAGCAGAGCTAGGTGGTCCTTCACGCCGAGACAACGTCTTGTGCTATACAAAGCACTAGTTCGTCCTCACGTTGTTTACTGCTCTCATCTCTGGGCTGGCGAGTCTAAATATCAGCTAGACCCACTTGACTCCCCGCAAAGGCGTGCTGTTCGAATCGTCGGTGATCCCAATCTCACGGACAGAATGGAGTTTATGGGAGCGGCAGAGAGACTTTGGGTCTCTCTTTGTACTCTACCGACTCTTTTACGGTGAGTGCTCTAAAGAAATCTTTGATCTGGTACCATCGTCACTATTTTACCACCGTACCACTCGTCACCGTAGCAGGGTTCACTCATTTCACCTGAACTTACTCTGTTCCTAGACTGTACGTTTTCAGAGATCATTTCAACCACGTACGTGCATGATCTGGAATGAACTACCTGCTGCCGTGTTTCTGGAGCGTTATGACATGTCCTTCTTCAATTGAAGTTTAAGAGCATTTTCTTCAAGATAGACAACGGCTTGGCTGTACCCCTGGTGTTACTAAGGTTCATGTGCAGCAGTATCACTTACCATCAGATGTGCTGCTTGCTTGTTTGCCACCATAGGCAATAAAAAATGTGTCATAAAAATATTAATAGTAATTTTTTTATTATCATAATACACTGACAACATCGTAATCGTATTACCAGTAATACAAGCAAGAACAAGTGTTCTTGCTCCCATAAATACGTAGTATTTATTGAAATGATTTATGAAAATAAATACCTCTTTACGAAAAGATTGCCATCTTATTATACATTACAACAAAAAATAAGAATATAGCAAGCTGAGCAGCAAATAGAGCGTTTAAGGGCGGTAAATCGATCAAGTTTAAATCTGCATTACTATTAAAATGGTGTATAGCTGTGTACTTACTTTAAATAAGATAATCTAAATGTCATAAATTCCAGAGTAGATTGTACAGAAACCTTACCAAGGGTAGTAAAGAATCGATACCTTGTACCACTGCCCGCTAAAACGTCGTTAATGAGCAAACATCTTTTTTTACGGAAAGCGAATTGCTGTAATCGACATAGTATAAGTTATTACTACTTTTTTCTGTAACGTACAGCGTTCTTGAATGCAGGCATTTAAGTTTAAACCCGTTTTTTTTAAATGTTAATTTCATAACTATTCATCTTAGAATTATGTAACCCAGAACATTTGAATCAGATTTTTTTTCTGATTCGAACAGTGCAATAAAATTTTTTTTCATACTTTGTGGACTACGACGTTTTCGCTTTCCGCCGTCGATATGTTTCCCATTGCTGGCCTCAAGCATTGTCCACACTGGATGGGAATTGACACTGCGCCGCGCGCCGGTCCAATGTACTGGTGTTCGGTGTTATTTAGAGTTTTCCTTCTCTTGTATGTATATTTAATCCTTTAGTCGTCTTTTAGGATCACTCACGGGTGAGAAATTGGGGTTTGAATTGTATTGTTCTGCCATCACCACATGAATAGTGCCGCCTATCATTGAGCCGATATAATATTATATATGTATATATCAAATATACCACTATCCGTGATACTTTGAAAGCTAATTGGATCACGTGGCTCGGGCGGTGTCGGTGCGGCCCAAACTTACAAACTTGAACACTTTACATTAACTTTCACACTTTGTTCACGTTTTTATATAAACTTTGATTTCCAACTAACTGACAGGGCTTCGAGTTAGCGGCTATAAAAATAAAGTGCCTCGAAGGTGCGGGCACAAGTTGGGCGAAACGTTCGTTGTTCGCCAGGGCGGCGGGGTGGCGGTGTGAGGCGGGCGGGGCGGTGGCTAGCACGCGGCCAACTCTGTAAGTTGTGCCCCGTGACCGGACTGTTGAGTTGTTCGCGATGTTACTGTTGTACGGTTGTGGTTATTATTTGCTTCAAACGTGTTTTATTGGCCAACTACAGTTGAGGGTGTGAGGTGGTGTGCGTCCACACATGGGGCCGCACGCTGTCGATGTAACACGTGAACGTAGTCCACTCACATTGACTACCGTATATAACTAGTTACTTGTACATTATGTACTGTAGCATTGTAATATATTGTCAAATGAAACAAGCAGTAGTGCCACTTGATAATTTAATAGTATTTTATTAAAAATAGCCCTTTAATATTGTGGCACTATTAATATTGCTTCGTTATGTGATCGTTCATTAAGTATTTCGTTTTGAGGCTAGTTTGAAAAACATTACAATAAATTTTTAAACTATTTTGAATGAATTATATTGTCAGACTATTATATAAACATCGTTATAAAATTTATATAGATCGATTGTCAAGCACACACACACACACACACGTGTGTGCACGTACTGGGGGTTCTGTATACTCTACGTGGACCGAGTAGAAACGTTCTACGAATGCCGTAGTAATGGTTACAATTTATTAAGCTTGGAAGTTTTGGCATTATGCACATTTGGAATGAAATGTAGATGGCAGGGATTTTCGCCAACTCTATCTCTATATGTTCGCCATTACGTCCAGTTTTTTTTATTTCTGTTATTGTAGGCTATATATTTAGACGTATCCCGCCCAAGCGTTTGCGACGACGGCAAGATAGCGCGGGACTCCATAGCCTGCTACACACATTTGTCCGTCTATTGATCTCGGGCTTTCTCGCTCACTGAACGATGCCACTGTTCAGACGTCGATCTTCTGCGAGAGTGTGGTACTACCCCAGACGGAAAGGGCCCCGGCTGTAGACAGAGAAATGCCAACAGTGTGGACCAACCACTATAAATAAGTTACTATAACAAGTTGTTAGACTACCGTGTTAAGGGCGCCCAGGGGCACAGGCGCACAGGTGCACAGGTGCATAGATGCACAGGCGCACAGGTGCACAGGCGTACAGGTGCACAGGGCACACGTTTCAGATGTTAATCAATTCGTTGACTATGTGATATGTATGTTATACAGGTTATAACAATCCTATGGTTTTCTGTATTGATATTATGACGTAGAGATATCCCGAGAACAGCCCTTTACATAACGCGCTGAGCGATTATGAAGTTGTTCACTGGTCATAGAGCTGTATTATCTGATACTGAGGGATGTTGGATGAAATAAATGTATGATTATCAATATATATACATTTTTCCATTGAAGTGGGAATAAGGAGTATGTGGGTACGAGTCTGTTATCGTATACAGGGTGGAGATGACAATAAATGAAAACACCGGCAATACTAGTGTATAGGAGTATTTTTAAACTATCTAAAAAGTCCTCACGTGCAAATTTAAAAAAAAAAAAAAAACTTTTCATCATAAATATAGAAACAAAACAGAACACCGTTTGTAAATATTAGTTCACTCATCCGTGGTCCGACCGAGTAGGTATCCTTTCATTATGCCGCATGCATTAGGTGTTTTTAATTTTCTTATCACAGTTTATATAGATGTTATGGCTCAGGAATAAGGTATAATTAATTTGTATTGCGTTTTGTGAAGACTTGAAGTGGTAAACTGGCGATATGTAAGTACCTAACTTCATATTAGTTTATACTGATGCGGTGCGGGAGGTCTTTGATCTCTTGGTGATGGACTAATAATTTTAATTTTTAATACTGAGTGTGGAAAATGTTAATAATACAAAGTAATGTGCTGTGACTAAACTATACGACATATTATATTTAAAGCTTGTTGTATACAAGCTTTAAGGCTGGGCAAGTCATCAGATACACTAAATTAAAAATATTGTCGCATGGTCATCTCCACCCTGTATATTGTTGTATATATTGTTGACATGTACGATGTAACCAGCTGCTTTATTAATGAACAAAAAACTTAACATTTTTAATTTATTTTACCTGTAATAGTATTGTGTCTGTAATAGTTAAGGTTTTGTATGGACATAATTATGTAAGTTTGAAATGATCTGAATTATTATTATATATATGTCATATACCTACGAACGTTAGACAATATTTTTATGTATATATTCACGTTGTATATGTTGACAGGCCGTGGGTGTGAGTGAGGAGCAACACGTGACCAGCTCGACGAACATTCACCTTTAAAGGTCACAAGTCTTTACAATACTTGATGAATATGTGATAACTGAAGTTTATCTCACACACATGATACACCTTTATAGATAACAACATTAAGTTTGGCACAAATTTGACTTGGGGGGGTAAATATTTCAGACCCATTCATCTATCAGCTCGTAGACGTCCACTCACTGTTGAACATAGGTCTCCCCACGAGAATGTCACTCAGAAATGTCCAATGCCATTTGCATCCAATGTCTTCTTGTTACTTCTGAGATGTCACCAGTCCATCTAGTGGGGACACTCATCATCTTATCCCCATCACAGCCACGTTCGTATACGTCCCACAACTATAGTCGAGCCTCCTTTTTTGAGTTTTGGTATAATTTGTGTTCATTAATTATATATTTGTGCATACTTATGGAAGTACTCACACATGGATTAATTCCTTAGAGCAGTATGTGTTTTACAAAACAAACAAACAAAATGCTGATGTGCTTGAACAGTATTCAAGATATGACGCCAGATCAGTTGTGGTCAGTAGATACGCATGCTGACTAGTGCGCCGTAAGGATTGATCACGTCATAAGCGCGCAAGATATCCCCGCAAGTGACGTCACAGGACAGCGACCGACACACACACATACATACATTACGTCCATTAGTCAAGTCGCCTCCCAATAATATAAATAGTACCCATGCTAGTGTTTAATAATCAAAAATACTGTTGTTTTTTCAGCGAATTTAGCGCATACTGTTAACAATAGCATCGTCTGATAGACAAATTACTGTGATTCTGTCTGTCTGTGACAGTATTTAGATGTGCAACACATTTTGTTCGAACAGGGTATAGATTCACCAAGAAGTAATAAAATAAAAAATAATTACATTAAATTTTTTTTTTTTTTTTTTGAATTGTTATTTGTAATTAGTCTTTGACTATAAGCGGATATGGTGTAGGAGTTATATTTTAGTCAAAGGTGCTCCCCAGTGGTAGCAACCTTTCTCAGTATCTATAGTCTAAATGCTGGATATCATGCCGCTTCAGACGTTTGCGGTAAGTAACATTGACCAGGTCAGATGCCAGGTCATTAGGGTGGTTCTTTAGTCGGGTTTTGTATTCTAGGGCAAATTGTCTTATTTCTTCCGTGACCGTGTTGATCTGCAGGGCTGCATGTATTTCAGCATTTGTAACAAACCATGGCGAGCCGACAATGTTTCTGAGAATACCATTCTGCAGTCTTTGTATAATGGTTATGTTAGAGTTGCACGCACTACCCCAAAGTTGAAGTCCATAGGTCCATATTGGCTTAAGTATGGTTTTGTAGATGAGAAGCTTATTGTCTATGGACAATACTGAGTTACGTACCATTATCCAGTACATGCTCTTGTACCGCAGATTGAGTTCATCTCTTTTTGATTTAATATGTCTTTTCCATGTAAGTCTGCGATCGAGGTGTATACCAAGGTATCTGACGCTATCGTATTGTGGAAGGTAGTTGTTTCCCAATTTGACAGGTGGGCAATTACCCTTTCTTAGAGCGAATGTGATGTGTGCAGATTTACTAGAACTAGCCCGTACTCTCCATTTTTGTAGCCAGTCATTTATATGATCTAGACTATTCTGTAACATGGAAGAGGCTTGATCGGGGTTTCTATTGCTTGCCAATATCGCAGTATCATCAGCAAACGTAGCTGTGATAGTGTTGCAAGCTTCAGGGAGGTCTGAAGTATATACTGTATATAATATTGAGCCTAACACAGATCCCTGGGGCACGCCTGCTTCTATGTTACAGAACTCCGACGATTCACCATTCACTATAACCTGAAACATGCGATCCGAGAGATATGATCCCATTAGCATGTGATAACTATGTGGGAGAGCTCTTTTTAATTTACAAAGTAGGCCCTTATGCCAAACTTTGTCAAATGCCTGCTGGATGTCCAGAAAAACTGCTGAGCAATACTCTTTATTCTCTAGAGAGTTTCGTATAGTCTCACAAACACGATGGACCTGTTCTATGGTAGAATGATACTGTCTGAAGCCAAACTGGTGTCTCGGAATAGTCTTGTTTTCAGTAAGTATTGGTGTTATCCTGACTAGGAGAATTTTTTCGAATAGCTTAGAGATAGTAGGCAAAAGACTGATTGGTCTATATGAACATGCATTATAGGGTGGTTTTCCTGCTTTGTGGATCATCATTATTATTGATACTTTCCATTGTTGGGGAAAGTACTGGACTCTCAATATTCCATTAAAAACAGTAGTTAAGTAAACTAAGGATTTTTTTGGCAGTTTCTCTAATACCTCTTTGGTGACTAGATCGAACCCGAGAGACTTTTTATTTTTAAGATCTTTTATTGTTTTCATGACCTCACCAACCGTTATGGGCTTCGGCGGTGGGGATAATTGGAAATCTAAATTTAAAATATGCTCAACTTCTATCTCTGCTTCGTTACTGCAGCATTGATTTGGTTTGAATACCTCGACTAGATATTTAGCAAAGACGTCCGCTTTCTCTTTTGCACTCTTTGTCCACCCAGTGTCTGTTCTTATCGGGTATTTCATATCCTTTGGTCCATTTAGTGTCTTCATTGTCCTCCAAAGTGAGTAGTTAGTAGATGCCGCAGCAGTAAGAGTTTCCAACTTATTCTGAACTGTTTTGTTCTGCTCATCTTTTAAGGTAGCCTTTAGTTCTTTAATCGCTCTATTCAAATCTGCCTTGTCACTGGGGTGTCTAGTATGATGCCAAACACGACGAAGTCTTCTCTTTTCTAAGACTTTCTGCTTAATTTCAAGGGATACGTTTTTAATTTGGTGGTTCTTATTAAATGGTGTATTTTTCCAGCAAGCCACTTGAATAACGTTAGTTATGTGGAGCGTAGCCTCTTCTATCTCCTCTGGAGTTTTTAGAGAAATGTTCATCTTTAGATGTTTGTCTATATAGTCTCTAAAGCCCTCCCAATCTGTATGTTTACTATACAAACGTTCCGGCTTTGCAAAGGATATGAGAGTTGTGCTAATAGTCAGTAGAACTGGAGTATGGTCTGAGCTACTGTCATGACAAGATTCTGCTTTCAAGTAGATCTGGTTTTTTTTGTGAATCGGTTGGCCAATATGTGGGTTCACCAGTTGTGATAGCTTTCAGATTATTATTATCGAGGCACAATTTGAGCTGTCTACCCTTAGTGTAGGTCAGTTTTGAGCCCCAGTGGGTGTGTTTGGCATTCCAATCGCCCCCCGCAACAAACCTGCCACTCAAGGTAGCAAAATACTCAGAGAATGTAGAGCAGTTAATTGCATGTCTTGGTGGACAATAAACGGCCGACAAATTGAAGTACCCAGACTTATCTTCAACTGCTATGCTGGTTGCCTGAATCTGGTGAGTTTTGTATTCAGTGAGTAGTTGATGTTTGATGGACTTCCGTATTACAATTGCAGTCCCACCATGACCAGTCCCATCAGGGTGATGTGTGACAAAGGTATTGTAGTCTTTAATGTTGATTTTGCTTTTTTCAGTACAGTGTGCCTCTGACATTAGAACTGCATCAAGTTTATGAGTGATAATCAGAAGTTCTAGTTCTGCCTTATTTGGAGCCAGTCCGTTTATGTTCCAAGTTGCTATTCGTAAAGCCATCATTTTATTTTACTAACTAGTGCACTCAAGAGACCCATGAGGGTACTCATCTGTTGTAGGAGAAGATCAAATTGCTGAGACTGTTTTTTAAGTATCTGTTCTATTGTGTTCATTGTTGTAAGTGTAGTTGTTTCCTCGTTACTTTTAAGAACTTCAGAGTAAAGAGGTTTTACAGAAGTATCATTGAGGTAGTTTTTTTTGCCTTCTTGTTGGTGCTTTCAGATTGCTTTTAGAATTTGGTGTAATATGTTCTAGTCCCTGTGAGAGTTTAAGTTTAGGTAATGCCTCGGTTCTTATTGGTTTTGGCTTGCGTCTCGCTAGAATCTCTCTATAGACACTACATCCCTTGTAATTTGCGGGATGTTCCCCTTCGCAAAGCGCACAGAGTGCCGGAGTACCGCGATCTTTTTTCGGCCATTCCGAGATTTTATGGGCATGTGCACATTTCACGCAGCGGCATGGACGCATGCAGTAATTTTTTGAATGGCCGTATTGTTGACATCTCTGACATTGTGGAATAGTATATCTCTTTTTGGGATCTTCTATTTTAACCACCTGTTGATAGATTTTTTTATCTGTTTGACTTCACTGTTATTAGGGCCTAGAGCAATGTTAATGAAGAATGTAGACGTAGGTTTTTTGTCTGGACCGTATTTTACATTTATGATTTCTCCTTGTACTTTGTTGCCAGTTTTTTCTATTTCTGCCTCTATAGCTGTATGAGGAGTTGTGTGGTGAAGGTTTTTAATAACCACTCTATAGGATCGTTGGTCTTTTCGGTTGAATGTGTGTCCTATTAGCCCATTTTTTCGCACTGTAGAGATGATTTTTTTATATGTTTCGATGTCTCTACTGCTTACTCTAAGTTGGTTTCTGTTGATTATTTTTAGACTAAAACTATCTTCATTAGATATAGATTGGAGAAGTTCTGATAATTTGTTGACATCTTCTATACCATACAGCAAAATTGGTGGTGGTTTGATTGGTTGCTTATATTTGGTTTGTTTTTCTGGCTCCCCAGTTAGGTCAATTGGTAGCCCAGTGAAGCTGTTTTTTGTGTTAATTCCACATGGAGGTGGCGATGCAGAGAGCCTTTTTGTTTTGTGTTCGCGAGATGTAGGTACTCTTTGCCAGTCTGGAGGTTTTTTAGTCAGTGTACTGCAGTCTCCAGTGTACTCTTTTGGAAGTATGGATTTAGGCTTAGCTATGTTGCCAAGGGATGCACTTCTTTGTCTAATAAATAGGCTAGGGTGTAATGCCTGTTGAACCAAGTTACGTTTTCCAGTAGTATTTACTGCAGTTGATCTCTGGTTTCCTACATCAATACAGTCTTCGGTAGCAGATTTCACACCAGAAGGCCCGGGTACCTCATGGCGCCGGGGGTTAGCCGGATTGCATGACATATCGCATTTCTCATTTTCCATAATTTCATAAAAGGTTGCGGGAGGAATGGTGACAAACGTTTCCCGAGCGTTTGCCCTCGAACTTTTTGAGGATATTTAGTCACTCATGGCCTTCAATAAACCGACGTTTGATGGGTTATTTAACCGCTGCCCAATACTCGGCGTTTCGAATTTTTTTTACAGTTGCTAGTTGTTACTGATCCAACGATGTATATGGAAGTGAATTCGTCTTTGCAGCCAACCCTCCTCTTTTCTCATCCGGGCTTGGGACCGGCAATGGCAGAGTTTTACATTATAATTGTCGAACAATAATGAGTTTAATGTATCAAACATGATTTGGTGCATGTTCAACACTTTACTAGTTTACCGAGACTAACCTACCTAGACCAGATTGGTCACGTACTGAAGGAAGGTGGAGTCAAGAGTCTCCGAAACCGGCGAGCGTGTATGAAGAGAATTATGAATGTTGAGGAAGCGAGTAAAGTATGCAAGGATAGAGTTCTCTGGCACTCTGTTCTCTCTGCCTACCCTGCAAGGTATATGGTGTGTGTGTGTGTGTGTGTGTGTGTGTGTGTGTGTGTGTGTGTGTGTGTGTGTGTGTATGCGACATACATATCATCTTATGTATGTATGATATATATGTAATACAGTGTACTTTCCGTGGGGTGACGTAGTAAGAATACTATTCCCCACTCCATACCTTACCCGTGGGTGATCGTACGAGACGACTAAGGGATATAAAACACGTAACATCTATGTAAGAGAAGGAAGTTCCTCAAATATCGATTTGAAATTTTCCCTTCCGGTTTACTATATGTAAAAAAAATCAAATTTTGAATTCGACAAAAAAATTAAAAACTTCAGTTTTTTAACTATAAGAAACAATACTTTATAGTTTTTTTTACAAATGAATTAACACAAATAATGAGCATCCAAAAATTCATGACTTCAGTTTTAGTAAATTTTTAAAAGCTCATAACTTAGCAAACAATCATCACACGAAAAAAAATATTGTGGATCCACATCCATGTCTACTAGAAGTATAACTGACCAGAGTATAAACAAAATTCACGACCTCACTTTTTTTTGGTTGTCCGGTTGACGTGAAATGACCCAATAATAACTATTATTACATATAAATTGAATATATGTGATAAACATAGTGACACAGCGGTGAAGAGCAGCTGATTGTATCATTCCCGCTCGGGTACACTCGGCGCTCCTGAGTTCACCCGAACGTGTCTTTGACCTCAGCCACCACCTACGAAAAAATCTGTGTTCAGTGTTCACACTGTTACTATAAAAACCAATTTGTATGCGGTATAATAATAACCACACGTGAGACCTGAGCCTACATATATTGGCATTCCGCTTCAAGTGCCTCATCGATTGATTCACATATTGTGACTTGATTGTCGTCTTCACCGGAGAACTTTAACACCCCATGTATTACAAAATGCTTCACACCATCCATTACAGAATGTTTCACACTATCCATTACAAAATGTTTCACGCTATCTATTACAATATGTTTCACACCAAGTATTACAAAATGTTTCACACCATCCATTACAAAATATTTCACACCGTTCATTACAAAATGTTTCACACCATCCATTACAAAATATTTCACACAATCCATTACAAAATGTTTCACACCATCTATTACAATGTTTCACACCATGTATTACAAAATGTTTCACACCATCCATTACAGAATGTTTCACACTATCCATTACAAAATGTTTCACGCCATCTATTACAATATGTTTTACACCAAGTATTACAAAATGTTTCACACCATCCATTACAAAATATTTCACACGATCCATTACAAAATGTTTCACACCATCTATAACAATATGTTTCACACCATGTATTACAAAATGTTTCACACCATCCATTACAAAATATTTCACACCATTCATTACAAAATGTTTCACACCGTCCATTACAAAATAGTTCACACAATCCATTACAAAATGTTCTACATTATCCATTACAAAATATTCCACACTATCCATTACAAAATGTTTCAGACCATCCATTACAAAATGTTCCACACTATCCATTACAAAATGTTTCAGACCATCCCTTACAAAATATTTCACACCATCCATTACAAAATATTCCACACTATCCATTACAAAATATTTCAGACCATCCATTACAAAATGTTCCACACTATCCATTACAAAATGTTTCAGACCATCCATTACAAAATATTTCACACCATCCATTACAAAATATTCCACACTATCCATTACAAAATGTTTCAGACCATCCATTATAAAATGTTCCACACTATGCATTACAAAATGTTTCACACCATGTATTACAAAATTACGATTTAATATATTAACAGTTTTAGTTAGAATTGTATTAAGCGATAACACCAAGCAATAAAAACTAAATTACTAAGTTTTATATTTTTAGGGTAATTTAAATAAAATAATTCTGTTGCTATATGTAGTCTTCTACGTTATACGTTATATAAATAAATGTGAACAGGTAATTAGACCCCTCAGATTTGTCGCGGGACATTAAAGGGTGCGATGTAGGTAATGATGTGATTGTTGACGACTATCACACACACACACACACACACATGCACCTACAGAGATATACACATGCACAGACATGGCTAATATTGTGTGTTATTGTGAAGATCAAATAAATAGAGTGTAGACGGTCGCACTCAACGACCTCGTACATATATATTACATATAAAGATCTATTCATTATAAAACACATCAAGAACACAATCCATTCAATAATTAAGAATGTCTATAATATTTTATATATTATAAATATTATCAGTTGTACGGCTCTATTGGGAATATTATTGAAATTTATAATTTCATTTGATCGCTGCGTTCGGAGCTCGAGGTTGTTGTCTTTGAGAAACCATTTTGTAGGCAGGATAAATTATTCATCATTTGTTATTTTTAACCGACTTCAAAAAGGAGGAGGTTCTATGTTTCATTGTATGTATTTTTTTTTTTATGTATGTTCAGCGATATTTTTGTCTATCGTAGGCCGATTTTCAAAATTCTTTTTTCTTTCTAAAGGGTATACTCCAGAGGTAGTCCCATTGTCACCAAATCATGATCTGATGATGGGAAGTCATGGAAATCGAGGACAACCCTCAAATTTTATAGGCACATATTACGTGTCTCATATATTTTCAAAAGCTCTTCAAATATTTGCCTCTGACAGTGATAAACTCATTTAGGGGAGCTGATGATGGAAGGTGCATCTCCTTAACGGTTAGGAGTTGGAGGATAATTCTTTCAATATCATACGCACGCATAGACCTTTAGCTGTATTCTTTCAAGTTAACTCCCGAGGTGGTCCCATTGTCACCAAATCATGATCTGATGATGGGTATTCTTGGAAATAAAGGGCAAACCTTAAATTTTATAGGCACATATTACATGTCTCATGTATTTTTCAAAGCTATTCAAATATTTGCATCTGGTAGTGATCATTTCATTTAGGTGAGCTGGTGATGGAAGGTACATCTCCTGAACGGTTAGGAGTTGGAGGATAATTCTTTCAATATCATATGCACGCATAGACCTTTGACTGTATTCTTTCAAGTTAATCACTTAAGCTGATAATGTAAGGTACTAATCCATAACGATTAGGAGTTAGGTAATTCTTTATGTTGCCGATATATGATCTTTGTTACGAGACCCACATTTAGGGACCACATTTTCATGTCATTAATCATCACTGTTCATAGACTTGTGCCTTCAGACACAGATATATTAGGTAAGATGATCAGATCCAGCCGTGTTGGATAATTGTATCGTACCTATTTAGAACCGTCTTATTCTTTGGCTTACGCTTTCTCCTGGTATAGTCTTTTGATTTGAGTAGTTTATTAGACCCTAAGTCGCAAAAAGCTGTCCCTCTAGAGTCTTTACACAACTCAGTGCAATATAAAACTGATCATTGCCAATTTATTTTTGCCTAAATCAATGACAGCTTTGTTTAAGGCTTTGTAAAGTACCCTAGAGTTTATATACCGTAACCGCCCAACAGAGGATTAGCGGAAGCATTTTCCATTCATTATCCCGTAACCTTTCGTTGCCTGATATATGGTTGACACAGGCGCTATGGCAACTAACCCGTCACTGTCTTTCACTTTCGTGCCAATAGTGTCGTCATTAAATTTTATAATAACCAAATCAGGTAACTAGCCTGTTTCAATTTGGTCACAACGAAGGGGAAACCTACAAGTTTGGATATTATCCCTATTGCCCGCTTACCAAGCCCTTAATGACAGAGATATTGGATCCTACCATGATTCTGGAGCCTATGTCTAGTTTTAACAATTGCATCAAACCGTCACAATTATTTACATCACTTGGATGTTGGTAGTATCTCATACCTAAGTTGTTGCCTCACGTGACGTATCGATAGTACATATGGTGTTATACGTGAATTGATTGAAACAGTGAAATTTAAACCATTGGCAACGAGATACAGCATTTCGTTTCCATTTTTTCGAAATACGTTCTTTATTTTTTTATTTTGATTCCCTACTTCTACTCTTCCTCGTGCCATGTGCATTTTTTTAGTCGATCAACTCATAGTGCTATATTGAATAAATAATTTAATTTATATGAACTAGTTAAAATTATTACTTAACTACGATTATTTACACTAAAAATTCAAAAATAATTAAACTTTTTATAAAAAAAATGTAAACCGACTTCAAAATAGGATCAGCCAAAAACCATACTTATTTAAAACACTAAAAACCGAAAAATAAGATGAACTATTTAATTCTTGTCTAATTCTAATTATGTATTAACTTTTATAAAATATAATTACAATGTATGCTAGAAATCCACTAACATGATTTGAAGCCGGTGCCAAGCTTAAATTAACAAAAAACAATAAGCTTAATGATATACACACAGGATGAAAAATTAACAAAAATCAAATTATTAAAGGAAATAAGAATTAAAAGATGTATTCAGAACACTATGACGCCACAAATTTAATACCATTTGACACAACCGTCAACGACGCCTGCCCGTATGGATCAAATCGCTTAACCGCTTGCGCGTTCAGATCACTTCAGTCACAAGCGCGGCATGGTTTGAATGCGATATAGTATAACTATTTGGCTTGACACCGACTTCAAATCGTGTTAGTGGATTTCTAGCATACATTGTAATTATATTTTATAAAAATTAATACATAATTAGAATTAGACAAGAATTAAATAGTTCATCTTATTTGCCGGTTTTTAGTGTTTTAAATAAGTATGGTTTTTGGCTGATCCTATTTTGAAGTCGGTTTACATTTTTTTTATAAAAAGTTTAATTATTACATAGTTGTTTTAAGAAAGGATTGAAGATTGAAACCATTAGCGAGCAAATATATTGATCGTGTAAGCATTTTAAATATATTTATATTTTAGGTGTTCAATTTTCATTTGAGGTTTATAGTATATATACGAGGTACAGGTATATATAATATAAACTCCGCTCGACTGACATCTCGCCATTATATATAGATGATACTATGAAGAGATGAAGCCAGAACTGATGTAAGAGTAACAATAGGTAATGATGTACTAGAGCAAGTGGATGAATTTGTATATCTTGGATGTGGATTTAGCCGAGATGGAAGGTACACCACTGATATAGAGCGAAGAGTGAATGCGGGAAATAGAGTGAACGGAGCGTTGGGGCAACTTCTCGGCAGCCACCACCTCAGCCAGAAGGCACGTGTAGCAATACATAACGCAGTGCTTGTCCCAACATTACTGTATGGAAGCGAGAGTTGGGTATGCAGAAAAGAGTATGAAAGTAAAATTAATGCGGTCGAAATGCGATCTCTGCGGAAAATCTGTGGAGTTAGGCTAACCGACCGCATTCGTAACGACGACGTAAGAAAGCGAGTAGGTATGAAAGAGAGTATTGGTGTAAAGATGCGAAAGGGAATGCTCCGATGGTTCGGACATGTGGAAAGAATGCCGAACGAACGTCTGGTTAAGAGGATATACAATGCGAAAGTGGAAGAATGTAGGTACCGAGGGAGACCGAGACTAACCTACCTAGACCAGATCGGTCATGTACTGAAGGAAGGTGGAGTCAAGAGTCTCCGAAACCGGCGAGCATGTATGAAGAGAATTATGAATGTTGAGGAAGCGAGTGAAGTATGCAGAGATAGAGTTCTCTGGCACTCTGTTCTCTCTGCCTACCCTGCAAGGGATATGGCGTGATGATATGTATGTATGTATACTATGAAGAGTGGGTGAGAAAGAGTTCTTGGAAGGTTTTTACGACATACACGTGTACTGTTCGTACCGATTATATTTATAGTCAATATTACATACATATACACAGGCACGCACAAGCACACACACACACACACACTTGCACAAATATACGCACGCACGCAAACACAATCAAAATAAATAACTTCAATTAATTTCCATAGTGTTTGAATTAGATTAAAATTTTCATAATCTATCTGTATGTGAATATTTTCCAATGATTAATTGTGTGATCGTTGAAATGATTAATTGTTAATTAATTAATTAATTATCGTGTTTATGTTGTTGATGTGATGCGCTAATTTGTTTGATATGAACAGTTGGTTCAACAAACATACTACGAGTGTAAGTACTGGCTGTGTACACTAGGTATAACATTTTATCGTATTCAGTTGCAATACGGCACAATTGTTACTGATCTAAGTTCTGGATATAGTTTGTGTCAATTAATTGTATGTTTGCACAATTGCACGCGACGTAAGGGCTAACACAAAAATCATCATCATTTCAGCCTATTACAGTTATTACATCGTCATCGGTACTTGATGAGTGTACAAATGTTTCATAATAATCCGACATTGACAAGGGGGTGAAAATCATTCATATATACATATGTAACAACGTATAAAGGCGTATTAAAAGCAGGGGGTTTTTTATACAAAATTAGAAAGGCGTGTACGGCGTATATCTTACTCTTCAAGAAAAAGACTTTAAGAGACTTACGTATATTCGTCACATGCTTTAAAACTCAAAATGTGCGTGGATAGGTCTATGTACTCCATATAGCAATTGTTAATTGACTAGAGGGAACTGATCCATTTTTGTTGGGGCAAGCTATGACATAGCCCCACCTAATCCGTCCGGGGCGACAAAAGGAAGGCGGGAAATGAAAGCGAAAAACTTGCCATATACGCCAAGCAGACGGGTCACCAAGCCCCGGTGTTTGATATCGCTGGAGAAGGAATTAGTGCCAACGGTAAGATTACATATTACAGAATCTCTTTTGTTTCTTAACAACCCTATTGTCAAGCGGTGGGTCCTCCGCCAAATTGACACAATTAATTAATTTAATAATACATACATTAAATAAAGTTCATTTTAATGATAGATAAAGATTTTTCCATAGTTTGTTGTATTACCTTAGTAGGTATCTTAGATGTTATGTGTTTCTTGTTATTTATCTAGTCGCAGTGGAGGGAGAGGGGAGGTAGCGCACTAAGACTCACCTACATCACTGTTGGTAATTTAAACGTCGTCTCGGCGGCGCGCACGAATAAATTGGACAAAGTGTCAAACAAGTGGACAACTTTCACACCTGGCCCCGCGGCGCTGTGCCTCGCACCGGACCGCGGACCGCCCGCGGCATCGGCGACTAGCGACCTGCTTCAACTACATGGGAACATCGTGTTATATGTACTATTCAAAATCAATTTAGGTGGTAAAATATTTCAGACCAAACATAGTCCACTATAAGTAGTGTGACTGATCGATGATAAGTCAATGCAGTGGAGTAGGTGGCTACCTCAAAAAGAAAAGGGAGTTAGTGTTTGCGTGAAAACGACTGGACGAGGGGTGCGAAATAAAACTAGACGCTGGTGACATCGGTTTGTCGGACACTTTTCAAATTTACCGCAACGAGAATACCGCGCCCGCAACTGGACGCCGTCAAATTCAAATTCAAATTCATTTATTATGCATAGGCCCTGCGAGGGCACTTACATATTGTCAGTTTTAACATATTATATTAATTCAATTAAGTACCACCGGATCGGAAGTAGACCACTACTGAGAAGATCCGGCAAGAAACTCAGCGGGTTAGTCTGTTGTTTTTTCTTTTAAATCTTTTTTATACAAAAAATGGTACAACATATGTAATAAGAAATAGCTCCAGTGTGATGCCCTGCGAACCCAATAGTTCAAATAGAATGTAAAATAACCACGGCTGGACCAGATCCCACAGGCGGCACCCGATCACGAGTTAACTACTAGGGCAGCCATCACTCCCCTCAACCACCTTGAAGGGAAGGGAGAGACCCGCCCCACGCAGCTACCGCAAGAAGACCTTTCAGTGAGCATGACCAATACCATGAGCTACAAACGCTAACCAAAGTCAAAATTCGTTGGGCAAAACACGCTACACTGTACAAGTATGTAAAAATATTATAAAATAAAAACGAACAGTTTACAAATATATAGTAATTGCTGAATGAGGAGCTGCTCATAGCCACTCTGTAGTATCGCTTAGATAATCCTCGATTTTATAATAACCTCTTTTACAGAGTCTGTTTTTGACTGCCCTTTTAAATTTATTCACAGGCATGTCTCGGATATCTCTTGGTAATTTATTATAAAAGCGTATACATTGGCCCATGAATGACCTATTAATTCTTTCCAGATGAGTAGTGTGTACAACTAATTTGTCCTTATTCCGAGTATTAACACAATGAATGTCACAATATCTTTCAAAATTACTGATATTTCTTTTTACATACAATACATTCTCGTATATATATTGTGATACAACAGTCAGAATATTTACTTCTTTGAATTTCTCTCGAAGTGAAACTCTTGGGTCTAGGTTATAAATTGCGCGGACAGCCCTTTTTTGGAGAACAAAGATACTACTCAGATCCGCGGAGCATCCCCACAATAATATGCCGTATGACATAAGACTATGAAAATAAGCGAAATAAACTATTCTAGCTGTTTCAATATCAGTCAATACTCGAATTTTTTTGACCGCATAAGCCGCTGAGCTAAATCTGTTTGACAATTTATCAATATGAAGGCCCCATTGGAGTCTAGCATCTATAGTGATACCTAAAAATACAGTTGATTCCACAAGGTCTAGAGCCACATCATTCATTTGAACATTGGTTCCCACTTGTCTCACATTAGGTGTGGTAAACTTAATACATTTTGTTTTCTTCTCATTAAGAACTAGATTATTTGTACTGAACCAATGAACAACGTTTGACAGTGCGTTGTTCACATCGTCATAATTAAGCATTTGTCTTTTAATTTTAAATAGCAAAGACCGTAGTGCCTTAAATTTATATTCATTGTGCTTCCTTTATATACACAAATACAGAGAACGGTACAGATCACATAAATATAGAATAAAAATAAATTGGTACAGGTTGAATGGCAAACTAGAGCCTGCTCCGTTTCTATTATCATCGACAACGGCCAAGCACATTAGATTGTAAAATATGGCCGCCAAAATATCAAAATGTCTTCAACGTGATGAAACTTCTACAGATACCATCTATGTAATATCTCTATCGAGGTTAATGGAGATATTTTATTTTCGTTTTAAGAGAAGATGGATAGGGATATTTTATTTTTCTTTGTGGATTAATTTATGAAATTCTTGTCATTATTAGGTAAAAAATCGTCTTTGCTAATTTTCAATAAATTAAACCTGTGATAAAAATCGTGAGTGGTATAATAAGTGAGAATAATTTTAATCGTAAGCAGTATAATAAGTGAGAATAATTTTGATAAATATATTGTAGGATCAGATTCGGACACAACTTGCACTACTCACATATCCGCTGGTTCGCGTCCTCTTGTACCATAACGCAAAGATCATTCATTTAAAACAACTTAAGTGTACCACGGACAAAAAATACCTTACCCCGGGGCACACTCGGCATCAGCTAATTTAAATATAATTAGTACTAAACACTAATTAGTTTTTAAATGTAATTACAGGTACCATACTCAGTTAGTAGTAAAAGACGTATCTTTTTCTTCTATCGAGGTCTTCATGCTGCAACTCCACCTTAGAATCTGCAAGTAGGAATGTTCACGCGTCATTTCACCGTTGACACGAGGATACTTTGGAGTGAGGCGGCACAGATTTTTCGATCCTGAATCCTACTGTTATGAGCTTCGACAGCTTCCACTGGTAAAATGGTATATTTAATTAACGAATATAATGTTATGTTATCTCACAGTTTCTGTAGACATCTTAAAGGACTGATCGGGTACACCGGTACTGTACCCGGTGGCCCGCCTATATGGCGTAGCTGAGGGAGGTCGCGTGCCGCCGCTTCCGTCACCACGTATGGCTCTGGCAGCACTAAGGAAATTATATTTGTATTGCGGAGGACCTCACAAACATATAATTAACAGAAACAAATTCACCCAAACTAGAATAAGAATTTGTGAATCGCGCTAAGTATTGTACTGTGTGGGACTCGAAGCCATAACATTGACGATAGGTTGATGTCATCTGTGTAGTGACGCATGCTGTGGACGCATATATTGTAACCTTGATTACGTTCTCTGTCTCTCAAATATTATTATCAAAATTGTTATATCATTAGTGGCACTCAACTCGGACCAGCATTTATATGTTAAGCTCAGAGGTCAACAGTGTGGGTGTGTGTGTGTGTGTGTGTGTGTGTGTGTGTTTCTTTCGTTATTATCATCATCATCTCAGTTTACATCTTACTGTTAGGCTCGAGCCTCCTCCAAAACAGGAGGAAAGATGACCTGCTATACCATGCTGGTTTTATTTATAGTTTTTCTTTTCTTGCATTGTACATGTAGGGTCTTGAAGTATAGATAATAGTGGTAAGGTAGTTCGTAAACCCAACAACACCTTGAGCCATACAGTATATAGCAAAGCAACCCTTACAGACAAATACTTGAATGGTGATTCTCACCATCCCCTTTCATAGTTAGCTACCGTTTCGAAATCTTTGTTACAGAGAGCACGAGGAATCTGTGACGATGAACACCTGGCTAGGGAGTTGCAGAATGTTAAGCAGGTTCTACGTGCAAACAAGCTGCAAATTCCTCGTTCCCGTCACGAAGACCTTGTGAAACCACCAACAGTTGAACGTCTTCTTGCAGTCCTAATTATTTTATAGGGTAGATAAAAATTTCTATAATAACAATGTCATATTGGACGTAAGACATAGTCCTGCCGTGACCATGATCACTGAAAAGTGTTCGAAACGTCGGGAAATTAAAAATCAAATACAAACGCGATAGAAGCCGTAAAAGCAGTTTTATTTAAAATAATGGTAAGCTCACACTGTTGACAGTTTTCTGTCTACCGTTGTGATCCGGTTCATTTGCGATAGTACCACACTGAGCAGGCAATCGACGTCACAGTAGTAGCAATACGCTGCTGTGATTCGTTTGTGAACAAAAGAACCGAAAGCCTATCTTTCTGAATGGGTTTGGGGTTTTCATTGTTAAGTATCGGCCTAACTGTATTGTTGGTATTGCAAATGTCCATGTGCGGCAGTATCACTTACCATCAGGTGTGCTCCTTGCTCTTTAGCTACTATAAGCGATAAAAATGATATGTATGTTAATTATGTTATATTCCTTTAGTCGTCTTTTACAAACCCTACCTCGATGTATCTACCCTGTAGGGGGTATAGGGGGTAGTGAAATGAATTCTTATATCGTCAACAGAAAACTGCTTTCGCGTGATTGAACGTAAACGACTAGTAAAGGAAGCAAACCGATAAGATTTTTTTCGATCAGATTGCAATAGAAGGAAAACTTGAAATAAAGCTATATACTAACTCATCTAACACGCGTACTATACGATAATTTGTTCAAACTGGTGTAGCGTATTGTATATTTTTGTATGGACTGTGATAGTATCTGTTGAAAACAATAGTTGTTATAACTAAGTACACGTGGGTAGAGCGACTGTCCGCTGTGATTTGTGATTGGACAGTTAAAGAATAAATGTACTGTATTTTATCACGATCGTGCAATCAGTTCCCGAGGGAGCGCGTGACCTAGATGCATACAAACGCGGCCGTAAAACCCACTAGGTCAGTTTTAGTATCGCCGTCTATATTTTATACAAGTGATCTCGCCCCCATGGGGCGCGCCTAGTACTCGTTAGTGTACAACACGTGTAGATGTAAATTGTACGTCTCTTTTTAGTTTTAGTGTCAAGTTGATCTTCATTCGGGAGACTTAACTTTGTGTTACGATATAAAGTCCCGAACACGTCTATTGTGTAATGTTAAAAGGCTTTCAAATTATTTTTAAACATAGTTTAAAATGTAACGCATATGTATATTATATACAATGTCCACAGTCGAACAGGTCGCTATGGTCTAAATTGAAATGGGCTTGAATAGCAATAGATACACATACATACCTATCATCACGCCATATCCCTTGCAGGGTAGGCAGAGAGAACAGAGTGCCAGAGAACTCTATCTCTGCATACTTCACTCGCTTCTTCAACATTCATAATTCTCTTCTGTATGAAGCTCGCCGGTTTCGGAGACTCTTGACTCCACCTTCTTTCAGCACGTGACCATTCTGGTCTAGGTAGGTGAGTCTCGGTCTCCCCCGGTACCTACATCCTTCCACTTTTGCATTGTATATCTTCTTAACCAGACGTACGTTCGGCATTCTTTCCACATGTCCGAACCATCGGAGCATTCCCTTTCGCATCTTTACACCAATACTCTCTTTTATACCTACTCGCTCTCTTATGTCGTCGTTGTGAATGCGGTCGGTTAGCCTAACTCCACAGATTTTCCGTAGAGATCGCATTTCGACCGCATTAATTTTGCTTTCATGCTCTTTTCTGCATACCCAACTCTCGCTTCCATATAGTAATGTTGGGACAAGTACAGCGTTATGTATTGCTACACGTGCCTTCTGGCTGAGGTGGTGGCTACCGAGAAGTTGTCTCAACGCTCCGTTCACTCTATTTCCCGCATTCACTCTTCGCTCTATATCAGTGGTGTACCTCCCATCTCAGCTAAAACCACATCCAAGATATACAAATTCATCCACTTGCTCTAGTACATCATTACCTATTTTTATTCTTACATTTGTTCTGGCTTCATCTCTTTCAATAGATTGTTTCATTAATGAGGCAACATTTTATAAAACTCTTATGAAGCAATATAATGAACAAAACTAAAAGGACTTGAGCCTATATTTATTAGAAACAATTATGTATTAATTGCTTTATCAATTAAGTATCAATATACTAGCCATGAAAATATTATTTTTCATATTTATAAAAAGTAAAATAATAATAATAAAAAATAAAATAAAAATAGACGACTAAGGAATAAAATATGCATACAACAACTATGCAAGGGAATGAAAACTAGAAATAAAACCCTATACCAATATACCTGACCAGCGTGGTGGAGTAGGTCAATTTCCTTCGTGTGGAGGAGTGTGGAGTGGTAGAGTGGAGTATGGAGGAGATTCTGAGCACAGCGATAGAACATATCTGAGCTGAGATTATAAAAAACTAATACCAATCGCAATTTGTTGTTATTTTTCTTTTCTCAAATGCAGAATTCCTAAGGGGATGTGAATGGGGTAAGCTGCTGGACCGTGTCCTCGCTGCCCGCATCGTCCAGCATCTGGAGGAGGTGGGGCGTGATCTGTCGGACGCTCAATTTGGGTTTCGGAGGGGGCGTTCGACCATCGGGGCCCTGCTACGCCTGAGGCAGACGGCCGCGGAGGCTGTCGCTGGCAAAGGAGTGCTGTTGGTGGTGTCGTTGGACATCGCCAACGCCTTCAATAAGTCTGCCATTCAGCTGCATCAGGGAGGCGCTCCGGTTCCATGGAGTGCCCCTGTACCTCAAGCGGCTGGTGGCAGACTATTTGGAGGGGCGCAGTGTTCTCTACGCGAGCCCGGCAGGGGACATTGTGCGGACGCCCATGTCGTGCGGTGTTCCGCAGGGGTCGGTTCTGGGGCTGACTCTGTGGGACATCGGTTACGACTGGGCGTTGAGAGGGAGTCTCCCCCCCGGTCTGAGCGTTATTTGCTATGCTGACGACACGCTCGTCACAGCCCGGGGCAGGACACTCGAAGAGGCGGCGAGCCTGGCCACTCTCGGCACCAAGGAGATGGTCAGGCGAATTGAGGCGCTGGGGCTCAGGGTGGCCCGAAACAAGACGGAGGCCCTACTATTCCATGGGCCCCGTGTGAGGCTGCCCATTGGCGCCTCGTTAGTCGTCAACTCCATCCACATCAGTATCCAGGCCCATATGAGGTACTTGGGTCTGGTGATCGACGGGCGATGGTGGTTCCGGGAGCATTTTCGTCAAATTACTCCCCGGCTGGTCGGCGCGGCGTCCGCCCTTTCTCGGCTCATGCCGAATGTGGTCGGACCCAGTTTCGAGGGCCGACGGCTGTATGCGGAGGTGATCCGCTCAATGGCCATGTACGGCGCACCCGTGTGGGCGATGGCTCTGAACGCCTAGCTCAGGGCGGTGCTGTGGAGGCCACAGCGAGCCATGGCGGTCAGAGCCATTCGCGGGTACCGCACGGTGTCTACCGAGGCGGCATGCCTATTGGCCGGGACACCCCCGTGGGACCTAGAAGCGGAGATGGTCTCCGACCTCTACCGGCGGGTTACCTCAATGCGCGAAGAGGGTGGCTCCCCATCGTTCAACGAGATAGCCACCTGGCGCGAGGACGCCCGCCGAGAAGTCATCGCCCGTTGGGCTACGCGGCTGGAGAGGCCTAGACACGGTGTTGTTACCGTTGAGGCCCTCCGGTCCGTACTGATGGAGTGGATGGAGCGGCGGCACGGAGTCCTCTCCTTTCGGCTGGTGCAGGTATTGTCGGGGCACGGGTGCTTCTTTTTTTTGCAGCAGTGACGAGGACACGGCGCAACACACGCTGGAGGTGTGTCCGAGCTGGGACGGGTAGCGCCGTGACCTCGTCGCTGTTATCGGTGCCGACCTGACGCTGCCGGCTGTCGCGAGGGCGATGATCGACAGCGTCAGGAACTGGAACGCGGTCGCCGCCTTCTGCGAGGCTGTCATCTCGCAGAAGGAGGCGGCGGAACGAGTTCGGGAGGATTCCCGCGACCCGGGCCGCCGCCAGCGGCCGGGGCGGCGCAGGCGCGAATACCTGCGCCTGATGCCGCCCTAACCGAGGCTTCGGATTATCGGACCGGGGAATTGTCCGGTCACCCGACCATAGAATCCATAAAATTAGTTTGTTTCAAATATGCAATACTCGCGCAAACATTAGAAATTTTAATTTGACGGAAACTCGCCATAGTAGTGTATGCCAACGTAAGTGGCGTAGTAGATCAATTGATTTGTTATCAATTGATAACAGTAAGAATGTTGAGATGGATGTGTGGTGTGACGAGATTGCATAAAATAAGAAATGAGCATATAAGAGGCAGTTTGAAAGTTGCGTCGGTGACGGAAAAGTTAAGGAGTGAAAGGTTGACACGGTATGGACATATGATGAGACGGGATGAAAGTAATGTTGTGAGGAAAGTTTTAAATATGAATGTTGAAGGCTTTAGGGGTAGATGAAGACCAAAGAAAAGATGGATGGACTGCGTGAGGCATGACATTGGCAGACAGGGAGTGACTGCAGAGATGACGTCTGATAGGACTGTATGGAGGAAGGTGACATATTGCGTCGACCCCAAGTAATTGGGATAAGAGCAAGATGATGATGATGATAACAATAAGAAGAACAATATTAAATCAAAACGCAAAAACATGTACATAGCTTCATGTATCATATACATATTTCCACTGAAGCAAATATTATTGTGTTTATTTTGTTTCTATAACAGTTCACGTCTTACACAAAAAGCTTCTGTGTAAGTCTATTATATAGTCCATTAGTCAAAACCCCGTTAGTATTACGTACGTAGCGCGCGTAAGTCTCTCAGTTGTTAATGTGACGTATGTTTATGGACGAAGTTTCTTCGAATAGCTCTATTGGATTATACTAATTACACATGTGCGATGCAGGGCATACGTTAAATGGCTTCGTTGTCGGCGATAACTCGCGGCCCCGACTTGTTTACACATTAACTAACTAGATGGCAGCACGTACACATACCGCCATTACAATATAGTACACACCACACTATGTCTTCATCTAACATTTCTATATTCCTTATTTTAAGTTAAATATAAACTGAAATAGAGCTTATTCACTACATGTACATAAATTTGTGAAGGTTTTTTAATCTATTTTTTGTTACCGAAAAATCTAATTTTATATGTATTAAGCGCTGTAATAGAGCGGTTTTACATAGGGAATATTAAATCAATCAATTATCATCATTATCATTTCACCTCACCTTCTTCTATATTGTAAAAGTTTTGTTAATAGATTTACGAGCGGCTTCATACCTAGCGTCCTTGTTGGGAATGTAATCGTTGATCGGATGGCATCTGATGGAGTTGGCCCGAGTCGATGTACAGCTTTTAGTCGTCTGACACGAGAACCACGCGTAATGTAATAGTTGGTGTAATAACTGCCACCATACAACAAAAAAATAATCTTGAATAATACAACTGTTATGTAACTTTTAATTTTGATATTTCATATGTTTATTTACACATGAACAACTTTACTAGGCGAGCCTCTGAAGGTAAATCTTTGTCGATGGTCCGTTCAAAGAGCACTGATAGGATGCAATATTATGGCCATAGCACGCCATCACCCCTGGTATCACACGGGAAGGCTCCACAGCGGCTAGATCGTAACATTTATAAAACCCGATAAATAATTAAGCATATTAAATGCTAAATTTCAGTAATTTAGATCGTAACATGTTAGGAAAAGTTATTGTGAATAATTATGGTAGGAACTTAAAAGCAGTTGACAAAATCATCATATTTAATTAATGTATATTAAGTGAAATATATCTAGTTATCACTGATCTGTGGTATCAGGTCATTTGTCCGGTGGCTGCAAGCGGCACGCGCGGCTGACAATCTATACCACGTTCACTCGCTGTAACTCTCTCAGAATATAAAAATAGATGTTGTTTATTATTTAAAAAAGAAAGATCTATATCCATTAAAATATCGTTAGGTGAGTCATGAATTCTCGCAATTTTTTTTGGACAAATGTTTTTTTTACCCACGTTCTGATTTAATTAATTTTCAATTCGTTAAAAACGAATAAAAAAATATCCCATCGAGTGTTGCCGCTAGAAGTATGTTAAATGGGCGAGAAATTAATTTGGTTGTCGGTTCGTGGCCCCCGTGTCACGTGCCCCGCGGCTATTTACAGATAAGTGCAACCCCAAGCAACGACTAAACGACCATTATTCAAAATATTTTTATGGGGAGAAATTTTAAACGAGTTGTTGTAACACTAACAGAGATTGTAATTACAACAGTTTGACTATTGCAATAGGGCCACGCCCCCTCCATACATTTAAATTACCGAGACATGTAACACAATTTTCTTATGACTTTATTCAGTTTTTACAGTGACGTTATGTTGTTTGTTTTCAGTTTGGTTACCGTATCCCTCTCCATATATTGCACCACATAGACAGCGCGGTGTGGTGCGCTAACGTCCTTGACATAATACAAATGTAGAAGACTAATAACTACCTCTTAATGTGGTTTTGCTAATCACTATCAAGATGTTTTACCCTTTTTTCTTTCTTTTTGGAACGAAGTTCCTTATCGCGCGTTGTGAAAGGGGGCTAGACGGAAAAAATTCTTACGAAAAGTTGTCACGACACTTTTTGCTATAGTAAGCTATTGTAAGCTGTGCGGCGTCGCTCGTCGGCTCTCTTATAGAAAGCAAGCCAGATATTTTCATTTCTATTTCGCATTGAACAGTGTGGTGTCGCGACGATTTTTTTTATAGATAGAGTGATTCAAGAGGAAGGTTTATATGTATAATATATGCATAATGTACTAGAGAAACACTGATAATTTTAGAGGTTTCTAATGTGATGTCGTAAATAAACACATTATTTTGCGCTTACATTGCAAACGCTGGCTGAACCCTACGAAATAGATCAAAATAAAGTACTACAGTATTATACAGCTTAAAACGGCCTACAAAAAAGTCCGCGATGGTATATATCTATCTCTTAAGGATAACATACTATATCCATTTTAATACTTTAAAAAATGTTCTATTATAAAACGGTAATTGAAAAGCTATTTACACAAATACTGTATTAATCCTTATCATTTTAAATACATTAGTTGGCTTGAGCATTTCATGAAGATATTTTTTTTCCTTCAGACCATGCAAATTAAATCAATACCTTAAGAGATATAGCAAAATCAAAATAATGCGCAATGAAATTATTTTCGCCCGTGACCGGGCCGCGTGGCCGGCTCGCGTTCGAGCTCGGGGCCGAAAAGTTTTGGTAGTCTAGTGGAATTGTATATCCCATTATTAATTTTATAAACGTGAAAGTTTGTAATAATGTATGGATGTGAACATGTTTGTTGCTCTTTCACGTAAAAACTACTGAATGGATTTTGATGAAATTTATAGTAATATAGCTTGCACATCAGAATAACACATAGGCTATAATTTATAAAGATATTTTGCAAATTGGCTAAAATATAACGATAAAAATCGCTTAAGGCAGAAAAAAATTATATAATTAAAATAGAACTTCGTTCCATCCGGGTGTCCCTTGACACCTCCGGTTTTTTTTGTCCCTCCCGCGGTGGACCATGGATGTGGTCGCGCCCCGGAAAATTGGTCCGGGGGCGACAGAAGAGGCGGCGCGCAACCCCATGGACCCACCCTGCAAACACCTCTCTTCGCCGTGCGAGCGGGCCACTGGTACCCAATCTTTGTCTTCATTGGCCAAGATATTTTACCCTTAAAATAATAAAATCGAACCGCTAGCATTAGAAAATGGATATTGCTATATAATTAAATGCTTCATTTGATGACATATGACTGCACTAATGACGAAACTACCTAAATAACGTCTTATCGATGACTTGACAGTAGTAAGTTGTTAGTCTCCGTCCCCAGGTACTTTATTGTATACTATATGTACTTGCACGCGCATTGGTAACATTGGGAGGCAGCACGATTGCGAGCAATTATCGGGGTAAGTAGGCCGCGCCTCACGCACTCCTTTGGTTCAGCTTCACATACTTGTAGAACTTGACTAGTTAATGCTAATACTGACTTTATGTTCAAATACGCTATAATATCGACCACTGTTTTATTTATATTTGTTAATAATTTTTGTTTTTCAAATAAATTGTATTAAAGAAATACAGCATCTGACACGAAGGAAATTATCGTTTTATTACGGGGCACTTTAGAAACTTTCACACATTTTTTATATTTTAATGGACTCACATTACACACAGACTTAAAATAAATATTTGTGAATTGCATAAAATATAATTCTAAGTAGTTGTCGAACCCACGAAACCGGCGCTGTAGGTCGGCATCTTAACCGTAACGTCATCTGTTAAATACCGAGTTAAATCTTCTTTAGGTGTGACGAGTAACAGAAGTAAAGATCAGTAGATATTGTAAGGATATATTACGAATAAAACAATTTGATGTTAATGTCATTATTTATAGTTATACACACACACACGCACACACCCACTAGTCACACGTAAATAGCTCGAACAAATTAACACTAAATAGATCCAAACTGCAAGTTTGTTGCTAAGAATTTGCGGGGAACATTTTCGATAATCAACAAACTCTCCCAACAATATTTTCCTGTTATTTGGATGTGAACCTATGACTTCATGATTAGAGTAACATATCTGTGCCGCTAGTGCCAGAACAAATTTTAAATTTTAAGTATTTAGTTATCTATTCAAGTTTAATATATGTATTGTCAGCAAACAACTATTTTCGGTGTCAAAAAATATGGTATTCATAAAGTGAGTGCCGAAGCATTGAACATATATGGTAGTCCTTGTTATCGAACGCTCCGCACCGAATGCATCAAATACCATCGCTGTACTAGATTTGTAAAATACAACAGCCGTTGAAGAACAACACTACGAGAGAACAAATAACTTATATTGTGAGAGATTTTACAAATATACAATTAACTAGCACCGATTATTACTACATTTAGAACAATCATTTACGGAGCGTACAGGAAATTATATGAGGATTGAACTCACGACAATTGGAAGGAGAAAAAGGTACATAGACGCAAAGTGATTGGGTGAAATACAAACCGAAAAATTAGACTGTTTAACAACTGTTTTTTTAATGATATTAATCTTAGCGTGGCGGGGGACTTTACAAATATTAACGTACACAAATTACATGCACTTGGAACAATGACTGCACAAATGGCGTAGTGGTTAAGATACCGACCTTCAATGCCAGTGCAGTGAATTCGATTCCTACGCAGGACAATAATTTGTAGGAGAGCATACCCTCTAGGGGTATTCCGTCGGGTCGGCCAATGACGTCAAGTACACACGGCTCCGGTGGTCGGTCCAACGACGAAGGCGAGGTGTCACGGGTGGGTTACGGGTGTGCGTGCTTACGCCCCACTGTCGCCCCGGACGGAGTGGTACGAGGAGTGCGCCGACCGTAACCCACCCAAAAAAAGTATGTGACACCCCAAGTGTTGTTCTGAGTCTGGGTGATGATTTATCTGCGTTCGTTAAATGTTTGTAAAGTCTCCGCAATACAAGTATTAATTCCTTAGCGCGGGATGGTATTTAAGAAAAAATCATGTGTAAAGCGCTATAATAATTGCTCTTTGTGGGAACCAAAGTCAAGAAATTCGGTGCTAGAGTTAGTACTCCGACTACCTCGCCATCTATATAGTCCATTGCCCCCTATAATCAGATGAAACGTTGTAAATAACTAACTTTTCTCAGATAAGAAATCCCAACTAGTAGTAAAGTGAAATTGAAATAAAACTCAGTTACAATCCTCACCATTAACTTTGGTCGCCACTTACGGCCGGCTCCAGACAACTTATTTAATAACTAGCGCTTAATCCGTTGGCGAGCCCTCCTACTCCACGGACCCAACGTCCACCCTCCCACCGACACGATGGAGATGCGTTTTATTAATTAGTAACCACTGATAATACTTCTTAATGTTAAAGTTACGGAATTTAAAATGTACGTTTTTATTTATAGATATCTAAATTGTCACAACTCGAGGTCTCTTTATCTCCATTTTGCTGAGTGTGCACTCTCAATTTTCTTGCTGGATCGTTCTCAGTGTGGTTGCGTTCTGATCCACTGGTAGCTTAATAGATTTGTTCGGCTTATATTAATAGAATATCAAAATATAATAGATACTATAATTTTTAATGTTTAATAATAATGTTTAATAATAACCGACCATAAATAAGTTATTCATATAGATTTTTTTTATATTAACAATAAAGCTGTATCAAAAATATATGTCTAAATTTAATAAGTAATCATGTAGCGGGTAGATACAAATCTCTGTAATGACAACAACTTGTTGGCCGTGGGCCACCCTAGTTCTTCCGTGACTATGAACGGATATGCTAAACGTCAGAAAAACATCGAAACATGCGTGAAGTAAAACTCTTTTTACGATTTTAATCGCGCATCTGTAATTGATTTTTACTTTGCCGACGTTTCGAACACTTTTTAGCGTCTAAGGTCTCTGAAGGACTATGAACGCTAAAAAGCTGATATAATTGTTTAAGATTTTGTTGTTCATAATGATATTATATTATATTATATATATATTAATGATATTTTGATCGACTTTACATAGTATGTGTATATGGTTTCGAAATAGTATCATTCTTTTATTGGTTCACTGCAGTGCGACTTTTCGTCTGCATCAATATTGATATTCTAAAAGTTCAAAAGATGTGAAGAGAATATGTGAGGGTGTTACTGACTGATACAAGTTTTACTAGACAAATTAAACAGACTTGATATTCGGGTTGACTTGCTTAGGTGGCAACTTATCTAATCGTTGTCAGGTCGTGGTTGTTGGGATTTACAATCTGATGTCAACGTTATCTTCTCTGGAGTTCCCCAGGGATGGCACCTGGGCCCACTTTTCTACTGTCAAGTTGCATAATATTGGTAAATGTTTTAATACTCCAATAATATTTTTTATACCGACGTTAAGAATGCGTTCTTGAAAGACATACTCTCGCTTGGACTGTGACATTGTATTAGTTTAATACACCTAGAAAACGAACCGGAAACACTTCATTGTTCGCCACACATACGCCGAACAACGATGACGACTGTCTCGCAGAAGGCGGCAACCGCATTCTAGTTCTTAACATTGTCGGCAGCACCAGGTCTCTATTCTGGCCTAACCATCATACCATAATCTAAGAATACGTTGTAGGTATTGTCTTTTGATGTTGTAGCATTTGCCAATTCAATTATAAATTCTCTTGCTGTTGTTAGTAATTACCAATTACTAATTGATATTTGTATCAAGTCAAGTTGTCCATCGTGACACTCTGTGTTTGGCTCTGCTTATTGTAAATACAAACAATTGTGTCTGTTTCCATATTTCTCTGTAAACTGCGTCTTTAAAAAAAGCTATTGATTTTCCTCAAATAAATAAATAACTCTCAATATAATAATACATTTACGAGCGATTACTTCTTAAGTACTTTTAATATTAATTATAATTCGCCGTGGTGTAGGGCAGGGCGCGTGCTCACGACGGTCACATTTTACCTCGGTATTGAGTCGTTCACTGGTTACGAGACACGTAGTTCATTTCTGTAAGCTGTCGACTTAAGCCTCTTAAATAACAAAATATTGACAATCGCAATTGGTGTTACGAGTTAGCTAGTCAATCGATCTCTCACGGAATAGTGAGTTGTAGAGACATTGTATTTTAAATCAATGAAAGGTGATTAACCGATCAAACGATATCATTTTAATGTTTATTAAAATATAATACAAAATGTAATGTGGGGAGGGGAGGTGGTTATATTACGTTCGCTGTAAGTATGGTGCGAGCGTCAAGTTATGCGCTCAAATTATATAAAAGGTTCGTCTGTCCCGGCGTCTCGCGTCGGTGCGACGGCGTCGTATCCAATCTGCATAATTTATTATATGAAAACTTCAATAAGTTATACTTTGATGGCGCATTGCACACAGGTGACGCTACTTCACATAATACCCACCTATATTGTATTCATTAAAAACGTAGAGATTATTTACACTTAAAGCGAATCTTAATATATTTGTTTTAATACCTTTAGCTGTGTGGTAGCGGCTACGAATACTACCAACCCTTACTTTGCTCGTGGATGTCATAAAAGAAGACTAAGAACTTTAAAACGACCTGGGCCAACTTCATCTGACGCCGTTTGGTCAACAATTACATTCTCAAGGAGGGTTGACGTCTGGCAGGCGGCCGGTCATAAAACTTATGACCATAACTTTTACGATATGTACTATAAAAGAAGAATACATATTGTATCGACCCTAAGTAATTGAGATAAGAGTGGGAAAATGATGATGATAAGAATAACAATTTTTAACACCCCCTATCTCACCCGTGGGTCATCGTAAAAGACAACTAAGGGATATAAAACGCATATAACATTATGCAAGAGAAGGAAATCTCGAATCATAACTCTATACACCCTATAACTCACCATCATGGTACACACCATCGTGGTACAGTAGGTCAATGTCCCTTCTATTATAGAGGACGCTCGAGCCTAACAGTGGGACATACAAAGGTTTCTAACCAGTGTTGCCAGCGATGACTTAAGGTACTGAAACGTGGTCTCTTAATGTCGGTCTCATAAAAAGGCGCAAAGTCGCTCAGCGTGCTATGGAGGGGGCTATGCTCAATATTTCTCTAGGTAATAAAATCCGAAATACGGAAATTCGTAGAATAATGGATGTAACCAAAATAGCCCGAAGAATTAGCACGTTGAAGTGTCAATGGGCAGGCCACATCGCTCCTGGCGCTGCCGGCTGCCGTGAAAGCGATGGTCGACAGCGTCAGGAATTGGGACGCGGTCGCCGCCTTCTGCGAGGCTGTTATCTTGCAGAAGGAGGCGGCGCAGCGAGTCCGGGAGGATTCAATCCATCCGCCGCCGGCGTCTCGGGCGGCGAAGGCACGAATATCTGCGCCTGATGGCGCCCTAGCCGATCCGTGATCGGATCGGGTCATAGTCCGGTCACCCGAAGTAAGGCCACCGCGTGAGGACGATTTATTAGTTTTTTTAATTATTCAATTCTCATAAATATAATAATTACCATTTTAATGTTTAATAATAACTGATCATAAAAATAATATTTTTTTTATGTAGAATCATTTTCTTTTTGTATTGACAATGAATTTGTATCAAAAATGTGGGTCAAAATTTAATAACTATTATAATACTGTAGGAGATAGATATAATATCTCTGTAATAACGATGACTTGTTTGACGTGAGACTTCGTAGTCCTCCCGTGACCGTGGACGCTGTAAAGTGTTCGGAACGTCGAGAAATTAAAATTGAAATACAAACGCGATGAAATCCTTAAAAATAGTTTTAGTTGTAATGTTTAGTGGTCACGTGAACATGACATATTATATTCCCGCGTCATAATGTAGTAAGTACGAGTGATCTATAATGTGTAATGTGTATACGTGAAGTATTCCTGACGCTCACCAGACTGTCGTACGTATAAATAAACATGACGGTTGCAGGGTATACGAGTGTCCACAGCTCACACAGTCCGCCCCAACTCCGGCGCTACATTAGGCCGCCCCGCTGTATAAAACGGCTATAAATAAATGAGGAGTAGTTAAGTACTGCGCCCAAACTCACGCCAACTTATTTAATAACTTGACCATTGAATCGTGGCCGCCGCGACCGTAGCTCTTACTTAATTAAATTGTTTTATTTTGTGCACGATATTAACAAATTTAAATTATTTGTTATAAATGTTTACTGCTTGCTGTTGTTGTTATGGCGAAGTTAAATTATTACAATGTACTTTATTATACGTCTTACAATACAATTACTATTTTTACTTACTTTTCTACTTTCCCATGGGCGTTGTAAAAGATGATTACAGGTATACAAGTAGATAACATAACACAAAAGAAGGAAATCTCAAAATAAAACCTTGTACTAATCAGTCTGACTAAGCGTGGTATAGTAAATCAATTTACTTTCCATTGCGACGTATGCTTGACTGCAGCAGTGGTATATCGACTTTATTATGCACTTGTATGGTCTCCCAAAGTTTTGATCTAGTACCTATCGCCACACATCTTTCTCTTATTTTCTAAAACCTATATGATTGGGTAATAATTTATGGTTACTTTCTGAGTATAATTCACGTTCCTTGTTGAGTTTGAAATTATTTATTTGTCCCTGGTTACAATGTCTAGATATTAAAATGCGGTGATGTATGAGAAAGAGATGAGAGATTATATAAACGGATGTATGGTGCGGTGTTAAATGATTATCAATCTAATCTAACATCGACTGCCAACAGAATATGGTTACAATTCTGTAGCAAAGGTCGCATTTGACTTGTGAGGAATTGAAATTGAACATGAAATAAAATATCCTTTTTTTTTTTTTTTTTTTTTTTTTGTTTTTTTTTTTTTTTTTGTTTTTTTTTTTTTTTTGTTTTTTTTTTTTATTTGTGGTGGGCCATGGACGTCGCACCCCGCCAAATCGGTCCGGGGTGACGGAAGAGGCGGCGCGCAACCCCATTGACCCACCCTGCAAGCACCTCTTCTTCGCCATGCGAGCGGGCCACCGGTACCCGATCTTTGTCTTCGGTGGCCCGCTCGGCGGTATGCCCTCTCGGGCTCCTCTCCTGTTGACGCCCCGACAGATTTCGTCGTCGAGGCGTCGTCCTCACGCGGTGGCCTCGCGTCGGGTGACCGGACAATTCCCCGGTCCGATCACCCGAAGCCTCGGTTAGGGCGGCATCAGGCGCAGGTATTCGCGCCTGCGCCGCCCCGGCCGCGGGCGGCGGCCCGGGTCACGGGAATCCTCCCGGGCCCGTTCCGCCGCCTCCTTCTGCGAGATGACAGCCTCGCAGAAGGCGGCGACCGCGTCCCAATTCCTGACGCTGTCGACCATCGCCCTCGCGACAGCCGGCAGCGTCAGGTCGGCACCGATAATAGCGACGAGGTCGCGGCGCTGCCCGTCCCAGCCCGAGCATTCCTCGAGCGTATGTTGCGC
Source organism: Lymantria monacha (assembly GCA_905163515.2). NCBI lineage: Eukaryota > Metazoa > Arthropoda > Insecta > Lepidoptera > Erebidae > Lymantria > Lymantria monacha. Next base: position 414,594 of record LR991097.1, read on the forward strand.
CGTGTCCTCGTCACTACTGCAATGATGGCAGCCCGGAGTCCATTCCCTGTGCACGACCGTGTGCAGGTATTTCCCGAAACACCCGTGCCCCGTTAACACCTGCACCAGTCGGAAGGTGAGGACCCCGTGCCGCCGCTCCATCCATTCCATCAGTACGGGCCGGAGGGCCTCAACGGTAATGACACCGTGTCTAGGCCTCTCCAGCCGCGTAGCCCAACGGGCGATGACTTCTCGGCGGGCGTCCTCGCGCCAGGTGGCTATCTCGTTAAACGATGGGGAGCCACCCTCTTCGCGCATTGAGTTAACCCGCCGGTAGAGGTCGGAGAGCATCTCCGCCTCTAGGTCCCACGGGGGTGTCCCGGCCAATAGGCACGCCGCCTCTGTCGACACCGTGCGGTAGCCGCGAATGGCTCTGACCGCCATGGCTCGCTGTGGCCTCCACAGCACCGCCCTGAGCTGGGCGTTCAGAGCCCTCGCCCACACGGGTGCGCCGTACATGGCCATTGAGCGGATCACCCCCGCATACAGCCGTCGGCCCTCGAAACTGGGTCCGCCCACATTCGGCATGAGCCGAGAAAGGGCGGACGCCGCGCCGACCAGCCGGGGAGCAATTTGGCGAAAATGCTCCCGGAACCACCATCGCCCGTCGAGCACCAGACCCAAGTACCTCATATGGGCCTGGATACTGATGTGGATGGAGTTGACGACTAACGAGGCGCCGATGGGCAGCCTCACACGGGGCCCATGGAATAGTAGGGCCTCCGTCTTGTTTAGGGCCACCCTGAGCCCCAGCGCCTCGATTCGCCTGACCATCTCCTCGGTGCCGAGAGTGGCCAGGCTCGCCGCCTCTTCGAGTGTCCTGCCTCGGGCTGTGACGAGCGTGTCGTCAGCATAGCAAATAACGCTCAGCCCGGGGGGGAGACTCCCTCTCAACGCCCAGTCGTACCCGATGTCCCACAGAGTCGGCCCCAGAACCGACCCCTGCGGAACACCGCACGACATGGGCGTCCGCACAATGTCCCCTGCGGGGCTCGCGTAGAGAACACTGCGCCCCTCCAGATAGTCTGCCACCAGCCGCCTGAGGTACAGGGGCACTCCATGGAACCGGAGCGCCTCCCTGATGCAGCTGAATGGCAGACTATTGAAGGCGTTGGCGATGTCCAACGACACCGCCAACAACACTCCTTTGCCGGCGACAGCCTCCGCGGCCGTCTGCCTCAGGCGTAGCAGGGCCCCGATGGTCGAACGCCCCTTCCGAAACCCAAATTGAGCGTCCGACAGATCGGGCCCCACCTCCTCCAGGTGCTGGACGATGCGGGCAGCGAGGACACGCTCCAGCAGCTTACCCACATCGTCCAGAAGCACAATGGGCCTGTAGGCCGACGGCGAATCCGGGGGCCGTCCCGGCTTTGGCAGAAGAACCAACCTCCCTTCCTTCCAGCACTCAGGGAACTGTCCAGACGTCAGACAGGCGTTGAACAGTCGCCTGAGGCGAGGTTCGAGATGCTCGAGGAGCAACGTCAACACCCGGACTGGGACTCCGTCCGGGCCGGGGGCCGTGGTGGCGGATCGAATCTTCGCCACGGCTGCCCCCACTTCCGACTCCGTCACGGGCGGAACACTCTCGACGGCCTCCCGGTCGTGATCTGGCGAAGCCATGACCGGGGGCGTGTGCTCCGACTGCCGCGGGAACAGCTCCTCGACCACTCTACGAAGGAGGTCGGGCTGGAGGGTCTCGGTGAGGGGGGGGCCCTGCGCGCGAAGCTTATTCAGCGACGCGCGATACGGGCGACCCCAGAGGTCACGGTCGAGACCGTCCAGCATCTCCTGCCAACTTGCGTCCTTGGCGGACCGGATGGCCAGCCGAAAGGCGGTACGCGCACTGCGGTACGCCTCGTACAGCTGGCCCTCCCGCTCAACATCGCGGCGACGCCGCCGACTGCGGGTGTAGGACCTTCGGGCACTAATGCACGCCGCACGAAGGTCCGCCAGTCTTGGGGACCACCAGTAGACCCCCTGCCTCGGAGGTAGACGCCGCACCCTGGGCATGGCCGCATCGCAGACCTGCGTTAACGCACTGCGGATGCGGACAGCCTCAACGTCCACTCCGTCCGCTGGGGGTGGTGAGGACAGCCACGTGTTCACGATGGCCGCCTCCGCCAGTAGGTCCCTATCTAGACGCCCCACAGCCCACCGCGGAAATGCGGGAGCCCGGTCCGCCCTGTGACCCCTGCTGGGGTCCCGGAGAGGGGAGACCTCCATCCGGATGTATCGGTGATCCGACAGGGTCTCCGCCTCCTCCAGGACACGCCAGTTCCTCACTCGTGGTGCGACAGCGGGGCTAGCGAACGACAAGTCCACTATCGACCCACCCTGCTGTCGCACACACGTGTTCACTGAGCCTCTGTTTAGGACACAGAGGCCCAGTGACGCCGCCCACTCCACGATCGCCCGCCCACGATCGTCCGTCATCGGGGACCCCCACGCCGTGGATTTGGCGTTGAAGTCCCCCAGGACCAGGACGAGGCCCGGTGCCAGTCGCCGTATCGAAGCCTCCAAGGTGGTGAGGGAGGCCCCGAAATCGTCCATCCTCCTATTAGGGGAGAGGTATACACTGTAGAGCGTGACCCCTCCCCAATCCGCCGCGACAAATTCCTCGCCCCTATCCAAGAGGGATAAGGACGGGAAGTGCCGCTGCGTGGAGGTGACGATTGCCGCGGTTCCGTTTCGGCTGACCACCCAATTGGGGCGATCAGGCACGACGTACGGTTCCGCGACTACGGCTGCACCGATCGACCACTCCGCCATGGATTGCAGGAGGAGATCCTGCGCACCGGCGGAATGGTTGATGTTGGCCTGCAGGAGGTGAGTGGACTGGGCAGCCATTAATGGGCCGTGTCCATCATCACCTCCTGGCTTGCTGCGGGCGATCGGGCCGCGCTAGGAGCGGGAGCGGCCGGAGTCGAAGGGCCGCTCCGCCCCTTTGGAGCCGAAGCCGGAGGTCTGCACGCCCCAGAGCCCATGGGGTGCTTGGCGGGCTTATTGCCCGCCGCACACGCGGGGCAGTGGGGCGGGGCGGCGCAAGATGCCGCCATATGCCCAGTCTGACCGCAGCGGAAACAGAGTCCGCCGCAGTCAAAGCAATTAGTGCATGTTGGCCGGGTGTGCCCGACCGCCATGCACTTGAAACACCTCGCAGGCCGGTGCTCCAGCACGGTGACTCGCGTTGAGCTCCAGCCCACGAGGAGCCTGCCTGAGTCGGCCAGTTGCCTGACCGACTCCACTGGGCACTGCACCCAGGCAGCACCTACGCCGCCCGGACCGGGCCGGATGGCGCCAACCCGGACGGTGTCCATGGGACACCCGGTTTTCGAGGCAATAGCCTCCCGGATGTCTTCCACCGTCACGGAGTCGTCCAGACCCGCAATGCGCATTTCGGCGCACTTCACGGGTCTGGCGATTTTAACGCCACCCTCCTCGGCGAACAGACCTCTCAACTTCGACGCCACGCTATCGGCCGTCCTGGTGCCCTCGGCCCCAGGGAACTCTAGAATCCGAGCCCCTGTCCGGGCCTTGCGGGTCCTGGCTTCGACGCCTCCTATGTCGGAGACGTCGAGCTCCCGCCGGGCTTTCCTCAGAACGGCCTCATAGCTGAGGCCCCTTTCTGCCGCCTCAGGCAGCACAGTGATCACCACTGCGGCTGTCTTCGGCGGCCGGAGCCCCTTGCGCGACCTCTTCTTCTTCGTCGTGCCGCCTCCTCCGGCTCCTGCCTGGGGGGCGACGACCTCAGCGGCGCGCTTGGCCGCCGCTCTCCTCCTCTGGCCGCGACTCTTTCTGCCGTGCTCGGCCACCTGCCAACCCTGTTCGGGCGTAGCGGGCGTGCCGGGCGCTGAGGGCGTAGTCGCGGCTGCGCTAGTCGTCGCTGGCGGTGTTGGTGCTGGCGACGACTGCAGTCCGGCAGGAGCCGGTGCTGTCTTCCTTTTCGGAGCAGGCCCCTTCTTCTTTGGCCCAGCCGCGGCTGCGGCGTAGCTCACCCCCACGCGGCCACCCTGACAAGGTAGCGGGGCGGGGGCTGGTACCGCATATGGCCGCTTGTCCGCGGCGAGAGGCGGCCGAACACGTGGTTCTGGAGGCAGCCTTGCCTCCAGAACGGCCAAGCGCGCATTGACCATATTACCGACGGCGTCGATAATGGCGCGCAAGGCCTCGTCCGACACACCCCCCACCGCGGGCAGCGGGGTCGGTGTCACCGGCTGGACCTCTGCCGGGACCTGCTCCACGACGGCGACAATTGGCGTGTTGGTCGGCGGCGCACGCTCCGCGGTCAGAGGCGTCTTCCTCTGTGCGGCGGCAGCCACTGGACGGCCGGCGCCTCGGGGCGGTTTCGGAGCGGCGACGACGGCGACAGCTCCTCGGCGGCTAGCACTGGCCGGCGGCGCAGTTGGCGCAGGCGGCGCAGTTGGCGCAGCCGGCGCAGTTGGCGCAGCCGGCGCAGTTGGCGCAGGCGGCACGAGCCGCCCCATTTGAGCCCTCAGCTCGGCCACGTCCTTGGCGAGGGCGCGATTGGTCCTCTGCACTGCAGCCAGCTCCGACTCCAGCCGGCGGTTCTGGGCCCGCAGACCTGACACCTCGCCACCAAGGCGGGCGTTTTCGGCCTGCAGGGCCTCCATATTTGCGGCTTGGGCGCTCGCGCGGGCACCAGCGGCCACCACTTCGGTGGGAGGGATGCTGGACAACACCCCCAGCACCCTCGCGGCGGCCGCCTCGTTGTCGGTCTGCCTGCCAGCCTCAGCCCCTCCACGCACTTCGCCGGCCGGGGAGTGGGTCGCCCTTCCCGACACCGCGGCCCCTCGCCCTCTGCGAGAGGCCGGCACTTTGGGGGGAGGCATGATCGTCACACTCCCCTCGGAATCGGCGCTCGAGCTGCCATCCCTGTTCAGGGGGCGCTTCCGCACCTTCGAGGGGAGGGCCTCCTCCCTTGTCGTCGGAGCCGCAGCCGCAAGACGCGGCGACGACCTGGCGGCGGCGGTTTCCTGCGCCGACCCGCTAGCCTCTTTGGACGGCTCTGCGGAACTACCGCCCTCGTCCATTATATCGGCAGATCCACTGCCCTCGTCTCTGGACGGCTCTGCGACACTACCGTCGCCCTCGTCCATTGACGGCTCTGCAGTGGATCTGCCGCCGTCTTCCTCCAGTTGGGCGGCAGCGGCGGCCTCCTTCTGCGCCCTCCGCTCCGCCATACGCTTCCTTTCTGTAGGAGAAGCCTTTCCCGTAGTCCAGTTGGCCCGTTTCCGGTACTTCCTCGGCTTCTTCTTTTGGGCCTCCGTAGTCTGTGCCGGGCCCTCGGCGGACGCCTCAAGTCCCGAGGACGAGGCGTCGTTTGTGCCAGTTTTATTTTGCCTTGGCAAGGCCGTCAGTTGGGAATCCGAAGCTTCCCCGTCTTCAATATTTATAATAGGCAATTCCATTTTGGTCCCACGATTATGGGAGAAATAAACGGTCGACCCGGGCAGAGATCCCTGTACCCGGGCAAGCCTACATTTACCAACCAGGGGGTCGGCTGGTACCCTGGCTGGAGCGTGCTAGGAACAGAACAGCCCATCTGCCATGCATCCTCTCGCCGCACGCCAGAACTTAGGATTCTGGGTAATTTCCGAATTCGAATGTTAATTCGAACTCTTTATAGAGGTTGTCTTCCTCGCGGTCCGGGCGGTTAAGCCAAGACCCTCGTTCCTGATACTACGCCTCACGACCACTTGTCTTGAAGCAAGATATCAGGTTTACGATATGTCGGCGGTGGCATAAGCCTGCCCAGCCCTCAAATGAATGAGTGACCGGGCCCGTCCGAAATTTCGCCTCCTGTATCCTCTACAAATAGAGGGTCAGGAGCGAATTGGGGCTCAACCCATTGCTGGGGAACCCCCCCTCGCGCCAGAGATTCGCTACGGGCGACAATTCGACAGAGGGATCTGGGGGACTGTCGCCCGCACCCAGGGTACACCACGCGGAGGTTTCTGGCGTCGTACCCCGAAATAAAATATCCTAGAAAATGTATAGCATTAAGTACGATCCATGCCTTCCGTAATAGTTATATATCTTTGAGTAGTTTTATGTTTCAGAGGATGATTATGGAGCGAGGCAGATATCACAGCTCACCCGCTATACAAGCGAGAGCCAAGGAGGTCGCGCCCGCACTACACTAGCTGTTTCACTCTGTAGCACCACCAGCATCAGCAGCACCAGGGCGAAGATATTAGACTTTGTTGCCGGGACCTTCAAGTCGAATGCTAAAAAACGACTCTTTGATGTTCCACGAATGATGACGGAATGGAGCCGTTGATGGTACATGGGCATACCCCTCGGATATCATTAATGGGGTCCATGCGTAAATACATGTTCCATCAGTGTCAAAACAAAGTGTTATGTTCAACAGTAGATGTTGAAGGATGAAATATTTCAGAAGGTAATCCATCCATAACAGAGTGATATAAAAATACACTTTTGTGTTTTTATAGAGCAGAATTTTTATAGAGCACCGCGCAGGCTTTTGCGGAATGCTGCTGAAAGTCGACGGTGGCGCCGCGGTGCATTATATAGTGAACTAATGTTTAGTGGTCCCTCAAACTAAACACGTTTAACCCATAGATGTCGCAACATGCATATATTTGATGTAAATATACAAATTAGATGAGCTAACTAAACCGTGACTCTTGTTTAGTAAGGATGGGTATTGACTGTATGCATGATGACACAGCCATTGTACTAAACCCTCGCATCTACTCATAGTGTCGTGTCGTAAATTCTAGGTGTAATTTGTGTCAGTTACTTGCATACTTGTATAATGACATAAATACTCATTTTTAGCATTTGGTCCTGTCGCTCACGAGCTGATAATTGATAATGCAAAGAAGCGAATGAAAGAATGCGGTTGAAATACGATTATGACGATGTCAAATATAATCAAAGTTTTGTCGGGCACGTTATATAAATTTTATTCAATAATTATAGATTAAATTTAATGTAATGCAGTATATGGTGTAATTACTTGTGCTCTAAGCAGCCTAAAAATAATCTATCAAGTGCTCTATTAAATACGACTCCAATTATTCATTGATAAAAAGTAACGTTTATAAAACCTGTGACAGAAATGACATAAAACAGAAATATAGTTTTATAATTTGCGAAGAATATTAATTAAAATTTGGCTGAATGAGCTTTTTCCTTTTGCTCGTCTGGATGAATGAACAATAAAAGAAATGAAATCCAGTTGAAATAATTATATTTTGAACATTGATATAACACAATATATAATATTGTGAGTATGTCGTGTACTCGTAAGTTAGTTGTCGCGAGTTACTTGTGTGCGTTATCGAGATCACAAAACTTTCTATTGTCGTATTATATTGTTAACTTTCTTTTGTCAATCTTATATTTCATAATGAACAAAATTTATTCGAACTTTCATTATATACTTTTAAAGTCAAGTCTCTGTACTAAGGAAACATTCTTGTATCGGGACTTTACAAATATAAAAATAAGAATTACATCCAAATTTGAAATAAACTTTTAAATTCTACAAAATATTATCCTGTGTCGGAACAGTCATCAGACTCGTAAACATGTCAGCTGTAAAATGGTATCATTGTTTATTTGTGAACTTAACACTCACAAATGACAGTATAATTGTTAAAATAATAATTAATTACATTTTAACGATTGTACTTTGACCTGAATGTACCTTGACCTGGTGCAGCAAATAAGATGGTTTACAGAACTGGGTGCTCTGCCAACAATCATGTTTCGAAATTTTCGTCGTTCGTTCGAAACTCGTCGAAAATTAAAAAATATATGAAATAATCTATGCAGCGATCAAATGTATTAAGTTTGACTCACACAGTTCTCATCACTATCAGTGATTATTCACAGTTTAAGAATACACCTTATCTCCTACCCGTTACTTTTCTGTGTGAATTATAAACACCATCTAAATTCCCATCAATAAAATGTGTAGCGCCGCTCACCTCGTCAACACTTCACACAACGTCTGTAATTAAAATTTACGGCCCCTCCTTTGTAACTCGATACGTCGAGGTACTTGTTTGTGAGTTTCGTCTGAGAGTGACACTTGAGACGTGACCACGTGACTGGGACAACAAAACAACCTTCAATAACAAAGCTCCGATAGCGGCAGGCGGCAGGCGGCAGGTAATATAAGTTATTTGTAACTCGATACGGCCGTATCAACTAACTGTGCCTACTGAACCAATCGCACGTTATAACAAATGCAAATACACAATACCTTCACAGAATGACCGGTACTGTATAACAATATATAGTGTATGTGTCTCGTGTAGTAATATATAACTATATAGTACCTATTTATAATGATGGCGGCCATTATCGTTGAGAATTAAAAAGGCAAATTCGAATCGAACTGACCTTATGACTTATGTCAACTAATTATATAACACATTCAAATAACTGGTTCGGATATGTGGATTCGGATAGAGTTCTCTAGCACTCTGTTCTCTCTGTCTACCCTGCAAGGGACATGGCGTGATGGTATGTATGTATGTATTCAAATAAACTGTTAAAGTATTTAATGGTGTAGGAGGCCGTAGGAATTTATGTGTAAGGGGATAACGTAGAGGGTGACGCTGTCCGAGCCATTGAAGTTGAATATACACATATCTCCTGGACGGAGAGCTATCATGTGGCAGATTATAAGACCCTATAGCGCACTGTATTCAATCTTAGGTTAAGTCAGACCATGCACTGCTTCTGTCAGCGTCTCTATGTCAACATCCTATGGATCATAGTATGGTATGGTGCCTCTATCTGGTCGGGATCCCTCACCACTAGTAACGGAGTGCTTTTGCGATGACTGTAGAGGGCCATGACGGGGTGGTAAGGGCTATCTGGAGCTAGGGTGTTGATACATTATATTTACGAGTCCTATATGAAAACAAATTTGTTGATAATATATATTGCATTGTTAATCGGTCACTATATGAGGATACATTTTTATAATCTTATCGATTAAGCTCGTATTATCCTTTAGTTTATGATACATATTTTTAATATTTATCATTTACTTTTTAGTTTTCCTTGCAATTAAATTTAATTTCTATTTTCATGAGATATATTGAAATAACGCTCATGATGTCATATTCGAAAGATGTTCATCTAGTGTTGTTTCTTTTTATATATTATTTATTTAAAATATAAATTTGTAGTAATTAAATCATTTAAATAAATAGATAAATAACGATATAAGACAGTCATAAAAACAATAATTTGCATATTTTTTATCGAACGATTTAACATTATCAATGTTATAAATCTCATTGAATTATGATAATAATTTATTAATAATTTATTATTTATATATCAAGTTCAATCATCAATAATCAATCATTTAATAATTTATTATTTATATATCAAGTGTCAAACTCATTGATTTTTTTTTAAAAGACACGACCCTACGCTATGGAAATACTCCTTGTACTGCGGGGGACTTTATAAACATATAATTAACGCTGGCAAATTACACCCAAATTTAGAACAACACTTTGTGGAATACATAAAGTGTTGTCCTGCATAGGAATCGAACCCATGGCACTAGCACGAAAGATTAGTATCTTAAACACTACGCCACATGTTCATCATCATCAAGTTGTCATCTTCATACATGTATACCTGCCCCTAGAGTCTTATCTCAATTACTTGGGGTCGACGCAATATGTACTCCTCTTCTTACATATTCCAAAATTTATTGGCAATAAGTTTATGACCGGCCGCCTGCCTAACGTCAACCCTCCTTGGGAATGTAACTGTTGACCAAACGGCATCAGATGTAGTTGGCCCAGGTCGTTATAAGGCTCTTAGTCGTCACAAGTAATGTAAGGGTTGGTAGTATTCGTAGCCGCACACAGCTCTAAGTCTACGGATTGCATCATATACACATATTTTTTCGTTTGTGTTTGATGTCCATTTTTTTTAAGACAATTCCTCGCAATAAAACGAATGTCCATGTGTAGTAGTAGTTCATAAATATGTAATTGACGGACGTACTCTGTCCCAAACTGGACCCAGACTTGATACAATAATCCGTGTTTCATTGTTTTGCGATGAAGATCGAACCCACGACATCCACCGAATGAGACCGATATTTAGACATCCCGCTATTAATCCAGACAAGTAATAAAATGAAATTGAAGTGTATATAATGAAAAATTATAATAATAACAGTTTAAAATCGTTATTATGCGATGGATTGGTGGCTATTAGTTTGGTCTACGACCGTGTCAGCGTGTCGCGGTCGGCGGGGCGGTGGCGGCGATGGGTTCGCGTCACGCTCACGGACGAAGTTATTCAATTAAAGGCTACCCGTCACCTCCGGGGGCCGAGCCCTTGTACATGTGCCCCGGTAACACTCACTCGTTAATTACACCTGTCGCCTGCCACCGGCCGCCTGCCGCCTGCCACCGGCCGCCTGCCGCCTTTCAACAATAAGAATAGATCGTCGAATTCGTATTGATATTTATTTGTACTTAGGTATAACGGATCATATAGGAACTACATCTTTTAATATCTTTACACTATGTTAAACGACTTCACACTAAACAATACATTCTTGTCGTAAGGTACTTCACAAATATACATCTCATGGACACAAATGATACGTCATCATTTGTAAGCTGTACAAATGATTGTTTGACGTAAACGTGGGTTTAACGTCGAGTGTGTATTGTGACGTCACAAGTTTCAGTATTGCCACACTTCCGCTAGACAACTATATATCTTAATTATGACTCATGATAACATATTATCGTCAGTGTGGTGATAGAGTAAAATCCGCCAAGTGCGAGTTGTACTCGAGCACAAAGGGTTTCGTAAAACTAAAAAAAAAGACAAGTTTGTTGTATTGGAACCCCCCTTAAATATTTATTTTATTTTTAGTATTTGTTGTTATAGCGGCAATAGAAATACATCATCAGTGAAAATTTCAACTGTCTAGCTTTCACCGTTCTTGAGATACAGCCTGGTGACAGACGGACGGACGGACAGCGAAGTCTCAGTAATAGAGTCTTGTTTTTACTCGTTGGGTACGGAACCCTAACAATGGGATATTTGAAATAAAACTATATCATTCAGCCTGTTGTTGTCCCCTGCTCAATAGGCTAACCTCCACGTAGACATAAATGTAAGGATAATCGTTGTACTTAGTAGGCTGGTAGGTAGATCAATTTCAGTAAACTTAAATCGTAATATAACAGAAAATGTTTAATAACTAAATTAAAACTAAATAAAACAATACAATTTGTTAGTGAATTGATCACCAAAAACACAAAGTAAACATTGCATTACAGTTGTGTGAAGTATACGGCACCGTCGGCTGTACCATCGCCGCCCGCTTGTGTCTACAGCGCGCCGCCATCATTGTAGTGCGATATCAAAACTTTTAATTGGCAGCCAACTGACGGCGCCCACAAATAATAGTTAACACGTTCGCTGCATTACGAGATCTATCAGATCTCTTGCAGGACTTTTGTATTGTGCGTTGAATATGATCGTGTTGTTTCACTCCTTGCGGGAGGATCTAACTTGTAAAGTTATTTAAGTATGAGTAAGACAAATATACATATTTGCTTCCTACTTAAAGGTAAATTCAATGACATTAAAAAAGAAATTAGAGATGGATTAGGTCCCTAACGCATAGTACTATAATTACTTTCATTCATTGCGTTACGAGATATGTCGATACTCGTGGAATCGCACGCCTCGTAGACGCAACAGAGGGAGAATGGGTGGCGCGGGCGCTGCGTGACTCGTTTTAGTGTTGCTCTAGCATCGACGTGGGAGATCGCACGCACGTTTTGGAATGAAAATTTGACTTTTAAATATCCAAAAAGTATTCAGTTAATGCTTCTGTACTCCCTGTTTAAAAATGGTCATTAATTTAATATCACCATATATTTTTTTAAAGCAACAACAGCCTAAGAACAAAAATATAGAATAAAACACTCGATAAATTTTCACTATTAGAAAAACTAATAAAATTAGATTCTATAGCATTTAATTCACTGACGTAGTTGCATGCTGTTTATTTATATAATGCATTTATTACAAAACTCCCTGAAGGAAGATGTACAGATCATGTTTTCCAACGTGGTGACAAAAAAAGACGTTGTGTGGGTTGTTATGAAAAATTACGACGCACATTAAACAGCATTGACACTTATAAATAAGCTAAAAAATTGTTGTCATTTGCGCGCAATGCAAACAATCAATTGGCTTACCATTTTTTAATGAAAAAGTTTTATTGAAGACGTTTATGTTTATTAACTATGCAAAGTGTGCATAGTTAATAAACAATATCTGGAGGACCGAGCCTTGCTCGGTATTTTCTTATTAGTGTGTTTTGGAAGATATATTTAAATATAATTAAAACAATGAAAAAATAAATTAAAAAGGCAAAAGTACAAAAATAGAAAATAAATAATGTATCGAGCAAAAAGGAGCCAAAATCACGTTTGTCGTATGGGAGAGTACACCTTAAATATTTATTTTATTTTGTTTTTTAGTATTTGACGTTATAGCGGCAACAGAAACACATCATCTGTGAAAATTTATGTCTGACTGATGTCTAACTATCATGGTTCATGAGATACAACCTGGTGACAGATGGACGGACGGACGGACGGCGAAGTCTTAGTTATAGGGTGCCGTTTTACGCTTTTGGTACGGAACCCTGAAGAGTTTGAACTCACATAAAAGCTTGGTACAATGGAAATACTCTTTAAAATTGAAATGTCTCAAAAGTCACAATCAAACAAGTTTCTAAGCTATAAAGAGGTCATACACTTTTAGGACAAGGCGTCATACGAACGTAGAGTTTGAAATTTTAAATTGTTGGGCAGAAATTTTCTAAGCCGAATATTGTAATTGAGAGAAATGATAACACATTGCATCGTATAACTGAAATCCATCGCTCATAAGATATATTACCCATTTTAATTTTACTCTGGCGAGGGTATTTTTACCGCATAATGATTAGTAAAGAGATATAGTCATTTTCTATATTTTTTCGCTGTTTAGTCAGGGTTTAATCAACATTTTTGTAAAAATTGAGACGGAAAGGCTATATATCGGTATATTAGGAACAATCAGTAAGATACGATAGGGAGACAGGATGTTAATGCTGATCAGATTGGTCGCAAGACGACATGACCTAACTATGTGCGCGACTATGGTCGTTTCGATTTCTTTATACTGTTTACTTGCAAATATTTTAAATAATTCGAAGGGGTCGAATATTAAAATAAACTCACGAATAAGTTAGGGGTTTATACCCCAAGTCCGACAACCGGTCGAGTTCCTGAATACTCTGAAGGCTCCCGGTCTCCCAACTCACATCTTAAAATTGAGAGCTGGCGCGCCAAATTATACAATGCCACCAGTTTGCAAGAAAAAACATTGCATTGCAATGTAATCAGGTCATCTATACTGATCGGTTGTTCTTGAGCAGAGTCTGTATTTATGCCTAGGATTCTCCAAATGCCGTCAAATTACTCCTTCGAATTTCAGAGAGTGCAGTTTGCCATTAAATTCTGCTTCGCAATAACCATAAACAAAGCTCGAGGTCATATTCTTAAGGTAGCGGGAGTAGACTTGAGAGAAAGCCCCTTCTCCCATGGGCAGTTGTATGTGACATGCTTCAGAGTAAGCTCACAGAGTAGCCTGGTAACTCTAACATCCGAAAGGAAAACAATAGATATTGTTTACAAAGAAATACTGTAATAGGTGAAGTGTCGCGGGTGGGCGGGGATGTTAAAGAAGTGGTACCAGTGGTCGGCTTAATTTCGATGGAAAAGACGGTGGGTTATGGAGCCGTACACTACCCTCCCGTCGCCTGGGTCGCAATTAGCGCGTTGTATTAAAAACATGGCCTGCTAAGAAAAAGCCTGGTGTCCATAATAAATAACAAAATTTCATTTGATTTTTATGTCTATTAAACCTTCCCTACACTATAACAAAGATTATTATCATCATCATCATCATCACAGCTCATATACGTCCCACTGTTGGGCTCATGCCTCCTCCATAATAGGAGGAAAGTTAACCTACTATACCGTGCTGGTCATACGTGTTGGTATAGGGTTTTGTTTTGAGTTTTCCTTCTCTTGCATATATGTTATATGCATTTTATATCCCTTAGTCGTCTCTTACGACTTGTATTCTTACTCCGTCACCATACGGATAAGATTGTTATATTATATAAGAATACAAACATTTATACATAATTATCTATAAATAACATTAAAATAATAACGTAAAAAACAAACAAAAATCCTATTAAAACATTATCGACTTCTACGCAGATAAAAATGCGGGCAAAAGATAATAATTAATAAAATAATAAAAAATAAGCCCAAAAAGTAAATAAGAAAAAGTAAGGATCCGAACCGAGCTCCGGTTTGTATGGATTAGACAACTCGATTTTCCAACTGAGCTAAATGTCTATTCTTAATGACAGCGTCAAAATTTGAAAATCTTTATATTCTAATAGTTTTAGTACAACGAAAAATTATATTTTTGTTGCCGAAATATACTGACAAAATAATATTTTCTATAAATGAAACCCGTTAGCCCGTGTGGCGACGGGATAGAATACAAGTGTCGCCACTCCTTGCTTGCCCGTGGGAGTCGTAAAAATCGGCTAAGGGTCCACCAGGAGAGAGGGCAGCAGCTCTCTCCTGGGATACGTATAACACCACACTGCGATCGCCAACCCGCCTGCCAAGCGTGGCGATTATGGCTCAAAACCCCTAATGATAAGCACAAATAAAAAAACGGCCCCCAGTCACGGCAGCTCCACTATCCTACGGGCTCATTGTGGTAGCGGGCCTGGTAGCGATGGAGTAGGGGGTGCTAAGAATCCCCGGCAGCGATCCGGCTACCAATCAAAACGACCCTTGGCCCTGGTAACACACAACATTCGGACACTCAGGACCGACGAAAAGGTCATCGAGCTGGAAGAGGAATTGAGCAAAATCCGCTGGGACATAGTAGGATTATCAGAAGTGCGAAGAGAGGGCGAGGGCACGATAATCCTCCGGTCTGGAAACTTGCTCTTCTACCGGGAGGGAGATCACCCGTCCCAAGGCGGTATAGGGTTTATCGTTCGCAGGTCTCTCGTAGGCAACGTGGAGAGGATCGAGAGTGTGTCGACAAGGGTAGCGTACCTTATACTCAGAATTACCAAACGGTATTCGTTGAAGGTCATACAGGTATACGCACCGACCTCGGCATACTCCGACGACGAGGTGGAGGCCTTTTACGAGGATATCTCGAAAGCCATACACGCGTCCAAAACCCACTTCACGGTGGTTATGGGAGACTTTAACGCGAAACTAGGCAAAAGGAGTGATGATGAGTTGAGAGTGGGGAAACATGGATATGGACAGAGAAACCAGAGGGGCCAGAAACTGGCTGAATTTCTGGAGAAGGAAAGCCTCTTTATGATGAATTCTTTCTTCAGAAAGCAGCCACAAAGGAAATGGACCTGGATTAGCCCCGATGGTTCAACAAAAAACGAGATAGACTTCATCTTGTCGGACAAACGACATATATTTAATGATGTCTCAGTGATCAGCAGGATTAAAACTGGGAGCGATCACCGAATAGTACGAGGCTCATTAAATATCCATACAAAAGTCGAACGGTCACGCTTGATGAAGTCTACCCTCCGACCTACACCTGTCCAATACCAGAACCTCGAAAGCTTTCAACTCGAACTACACAATCGCTTCCAATGTCTAGACGAGTGCGAATCTCCGAACGATATGAACAACAGGTTCGTGGAAACTGTCCACGCGGTTGGGTCGAAGTTTTTCAAGGCTCACCGCGCCAATAGACCTAAAAAACTTTCTGACCAGACTCTCAGGCTCATGGAGCGGAGAAAAGAAATGACAGTACAGTCTTCAGCCGATTGGCCCGAACACAGGCAGCTTAATAGGCAGATCTCCAGGTCTGTGCGTCGCGATATTCGCCAATTTAATACGCTCCGTGTTAAAGATGCGATAGAGCGGAATCGTGGCTCAAAAGTGTTCGCACAAGATCTGTCTATTGGGCAAAGCCAATTGACTAAGCTGAAGACCGATGACGGCACTGTCATTTCATCCCAGGGTGAGATGTTGGGAGAGGTCGAAAGGTTCTATGGACAGTTATATAAATCATCCCGAAGTCCTGTTGTCGGCTTGGTCCAAGATCCCAGATCCAAGCTAACTCGGCACTATACCGAAGAAATCCTGGACATTAGCTTGTGCGAGATCAGAATGGCTCTTGAACAACTACGAAACGGTAAGGCACCGGGAGATGACGGAATTACGGCAGAGCTACTGAAGGCAGGCGGTAAGCCGGTCTTAAAAGTCCTTCAAAAGCTATTTAATTCCGTTATCCTCGGGGGCGACGTTCCAGAGTCGTGGACCAGGAGTGTGGTGGTGCTGTTCTTCAAGAAGGGCGACAAAGCTCTTCTAAAGAACTACAGACCCATCTCACTCTTGAGCCACGTCTACAAGTTGTTTTCGAGGGTCATTACCAATCGACTCACGTGCAAGCTTGATGACTTCCAGCCGCCCGAACAAGCTGGCTTCCGAAAAGGCTATAGCACCATAGACCATATTCTCACGCTTCGGCAGATTATCCAGAAGACCGAGGAGTACAATCGGCCTCTGTGTATAGCGTTTGTGGACTATGAGAAAGCCTTTGATTCAGTCGAAACTTGGGCGGTGCTGCAGTCCCTTCAGCGGTGCCAAATCGACCATCGTTATATAGAAGTGCTGAAGTGTTTGTATAGGAACGCCACAATGTCAGTCCGTATCCGGGATAAGAGTACGAAACCGATCCAGTTGCAGAAAGGCGTGAGACAGGGAGATGTCATCTCTCCGAAACTGTTCACCACTGCACTGGAAGATGTCTTCAAGCTCTTAGACTGGACCGGACTAGGTATTAACATTAACGGCGAATACATCACTCACCTTCGATTTGCAGACGATATCGTCGTTATGGCAGAATCCATGGAGGACCTTGGCACCATGCTCAACGATCTCAGCAGGGTATCCCAACTGGTGGGGTTACGAATGAACATGGACAAGACGAAAGTCATGTCAAATGCCCATGTCATTCCTGTACCGGTCCTAGTTGGCAATGCGGTTCTCGAAATTGTCGATCATTATGTTTACCTTGGACAAACAGTCCAGTTAGGTAGATCCAATTTCGAGAAAGAGGTCAGCCGACGAATCCAACTCGGTGGGGCAGCGTTCGGGAAACTTAAGAGGATCTTCTCGTCCAACATACCTCAGTGTCTGAAAACACAGGTCTACAACCAGTGTGTGTTACCAGTGATGACTTACGGCACGGAAACGTGGTCCCTAAATGTAGGCCTCATAACCAAGCTCAAAGTCGCTCAGCGTGCTATGGAGCGAGCTATGCTCGGGATTTCTCTGCGTGATAGAATCCGTAATACGGAAATCCGCAGAAGAACGGGTGTAACCGACATAGCACGAAGAATTAGCACGCTGAAGTGGCAATGGGCTGGCCACATCGCTCGAAGAACCGACAACCGCTGGGGAAAAAAGGTTCTAGAGTGGCGACCACGTACCGGACGACGCAGTGTAGGACGCCCCCCCACTAGGTGGACAGACGATCTGGTGAGGGTTGCTGGGCGTCGATGGATGCAGACGGCACAGAACCGCACTCTGTGGCATACCATGAGGGAGGCCTATGTCCAGCAGTGGACGGCGATGGGCTGAAATGATGATGATGATGATAAATGAAACCTAGCTAGATCGATTAATCGCCCCCGGGACCCCTTGTATGCTAAATTTCAAGAAAATCGTTGGAGCCGTTTCCGAGATTCAGATTACATATATATATATATATATATATATATATATGTAATCTGAATCTATATATACAAGAATTGCTCGTTTAAAGATATAATGAGATAAACGTCTTTAATAAAACTTTTTCAATCGACAATGGAGATATTATTTTATTCCCATCACTACTTACTACACATGATGAACTATCTTCGGTTGCGGTACGAGATACAATCGATATCTAATTTTTTTTGGTATTTGTAGTTAATTCTAATGTACATAACTGCGTGCGAACCTAGCAAAATATAAAGCAATAGACTATCTTTTACTCACAAAAACTTCAAAATATACGTCATTGGTTTTTAGAAGATATAAATTATTTTCTAAACTGTATCTTTAGGAGACTGATTAGGTCTCAAACGCACCAAAGGGTAGGTTAGTTTGGAGATCTATTAGTTCTCCAAAGCACCAGCTGAAAGTTCTTTGAAAATGATGGCGCAGGGAACGTGTTAACACAGACGTATGCAACTCACTGCTATCAATGTTGACATTGACATGTGAGCACATTACAATAATAACAATTATATTAAACATTGATTACGAATGTATTACTCATATATTGCGACACCTCATATCTCACCCACGAGTGTTGTACATAATGATTGTGAGTATATACTATGCAGATAACAACGATTAAAGAAAAGGTAAATTATAAATAAAATTGTATACACGTCATAGCTCACCACTGTTGGGCTCGAGCCTCCTCCAAAATAGGAGAGAAATCGACCTACTATTACCACGCTGGTCAGACGTGTTAGTATAGGATTTGGTATCGAGTTTTCCATCTCTTGCATATATTTTATATGCATTTTATATCCCTTAGTCGCCTCTTATGAACACCCACGGGTGAAATAGAGGGCGGTGAATTGTATTCTTACTCCGTTACTACTCGGAAAGTTCCAAAATTCTATACACGTCTAACTTAATTTCAATAAATTTTTCTCCTATTGTTTAGGAGGTCTGAACCCAACAACGAAAGTTATGTTCGCTTCTGTGTTAAGTGGCCCAACATCATTGCATTGCCACTGTAACAACTAAACAAATACCTACTTCACAATGTTATGACAATTTATATATTACGTTGATCAGACGGTAGGTATAAAGTTTTATTTGAGTTTTCTCACACCCTTTAATGATTTACTACACTGTGTTGGTAATGATCACCTTCTGACTGGTGGTGAATGGTATACTTACATCGTCACCACACCGTGACCGATATATAAACCGTGTACAGTATACATAGGATACTCGTTTACGCGCTCGTCACTATAACTAGAAGTAGTTAGTTGTGTATAGTAGGTATGTGTAACATTAACAGTTTTACGGCTGACCCCTTCACGTCGATGTCAAATGTGTCCGCCGACAGTACGGAGCAAGTCGCTAGTACAGTGTACAGTACAGTACAGCTGTACAATA
Source organism: Lymantria monacha (assembly GCA_905163515.2). Taxonomy (NCBI): domain Eukaryota; kingdom Metazoa; phylum Arthropoda; class Insecta; order Lepidoptera; family Erebidae; genus Lymantria; species Lymantria monacha. The sequence goes on from LR991097.1 coordinate 433,955, forward strand.
TACCCGGGACTGTACACTCAAATGGACAAGGGAAATTTTAATGATCATTTATATCATGTACATATAATGTACACATATACAATTGTGTTCGATGACTATACTTGTTTTAATTATGAAATGTGATGCTTTTTTACTGCTTATAGCAAGCAAACAAATAAGCAGCACACCAGATGGTAAGTGTTACTGCCGCTCATAGACCTTAGCAATACCAGGGGCACAGCTAGAACGTTGCCTTCCAACCCAAACCCACAGCCAGTTGGGCTGCCGAGTGCCGACTCTCTCACTCATTCGCACAAAGCGTAACAGCACATTGCCAATACTCAGACGTCTATTTTCTTAGAGAGTGTGGTGCTAGTCCGGAAGGACTGGCTCACGGCTAAAATGTCTTATCAATACCTTGCTTTTTTTATTTGAAATGTTGAGCTGTCTAATCGAGACAGCTCTGGTTTGGATTCTTAGTTTCTTTTTTTTTTTCATTATTTTATTAATTATTTTATTATATTCAATTATATATTATATATATATTTCAAAACACACATTCGGTCATCCTAACATTATTTATTTATACACAATATATCGTTCGCGTCCATGGCACTGACATATATAACACTATGTTGTAATGCGATGTGTCTGTTGCTGTACATGTATGTATATTGTTACGTAATCGTTACGTCTCTTGTTAGCAGTCTCGCTGTTAGTTCTTTGTAAATTTCCACCATTATATTATATATATATATATATATACATATATGTATATTGTATTGTATGACTAACAATATATACATAGAGAAGAACTTCATGATAAATCTACAAACATTTTGACATGAAACACATCAAAGGCCTATCATTTGCTAGACGCGACCTTTTAGCAACAGACAGCTCCCTTTTATTACATATTACACAATGATACTTGACAATAAAATAAGTCAAACGTTCGCTCACTATTGTACAGACGGCACTCATTATAATATTTGAGACGTACTCGTAGCTCGTGAGGCGGTACAGTGGCGCCCTCACCCCGCCTGACCTGACGTCCGTGAGCGACAAATACTGTATTGAGTACCAATATTATGTGCTTAGTTAATTATTGTTTTAAAATTATCTATTTCAATATTATATGTGGTGAAAGTTTAAGAATACATAGCTGTGAGGTAGCGGCTACGAATACTACCAACCCTTACTTTGGTCATGGATGTCGTAAAAGACGACTAAGGGCCGTATAACGATCGGGGCCAACTTTATCTGATGCCTTTTGGTCAACAATTACATTCCCAAGGAGGGTTGACGTCTGGCAGGCGGCCGGTCATAAAACTATTGCCAATAACTTTTACTATATGTACTATGAAAGAAGAGTAGGTACACATTGTATCGACACCAAGTAATTGGGATAAGAGAATGATGATGTGGTTAAAGTTTAAGAATACAATGTATCATGAATACATCTGTTGTTAATTTGCCATGCGAGTATTAATGCTATACGTGTTTATCAACCTGCTGTTATCACAATTACTTGCGGTTGACGCAATAGGTATCTACTTCTCTTCTATTGTACATATTTCAAAAAATATTTCAACTTTCCGTGTGGTGACGGAGTAAGAATACTATTCACCACCCCATATCTTATACGTGAGATGACGACTAAGGCATATAAAACGCATAAAATATCTATGCGAGAGAAGGAAAACTTGAAACAAAACCCTATATCAACACGTTTGACCAGCGCGGTATAGTAGGTTAATTTCCCTCTCATTATGGAGGAGGCCCGAGCCCAACAGTGGGACATTTATGGGCTGTGATGGATGATGGATTTCAACCCTCATTGGGGAAACATTAACCCTCTTTGGGAAGGTAATTATTGACCAGAGGGCATCAGGTGGAGTAGGCCCTGGTCGATATAAAATTCTAAGGGGGTAAGGGAAGATAGTATTTGTAGCCACTACCAGACGTTACATTAGCTTTACGTTTAAGTAAGTTTATCGCCATATATATATATATTATCTAATATCATTAACTAATTATCATACTTGTACGAGTAGTTCGCGGTCAACCACACATCATGACACGCGTGGTTAATGATTACATATCAGACGACGAGATAATATAATGCAATCGATAACAGTTGGTGAGTGTAATGTGTGATGTTGTTCACATGTTGGAACAGATTGGAACTAGTTCAATGGTAACAAACGAAGATAAATCGATTGATATATGAGTGTTGATTGAACCTCAAGTGGGACGGTCTTATAGGAGCGTTGATACGAACTTGGTGTTTCAGTTGTTGTGCACTAGACTAATCCTGCGTGGTGGTGAAATTTTTTGTTCACGTTTGTTCTTTCCAGGAAGGAACTGGCCCCGTAGAGGCCAACCAAACCCAACGTTCCACAGGGTCGAACCGAAGATCGTGCCCTGTGGAATGCCGTATTCCACCCTGTGGTGACGTACGCGCCCGTCGTTCCTCTCCCAGAGTACATACTTTCTCTTGAGGTACGTCTCTAACAGTCTCCGGTGGTACGGAGGCATTCTATGATATCAGAGCGCCTACTTCAATGTCTCCTGTGGCAGACTGTTGAAGGCATTTTTAATGTTGGTTTTTAAGGCAGTCGGCTTGTGCCGTGGTGCCTTAGGGTTAGTGTGAGAGGGATGTAACAGACCAATCAATAGCGTGACCAAAGGAACCAGTGAAACGATAAGCAGTACCTATGTACGATTGGTGATGTGATGGTGTCGCTAGCGGTCGTCGTAACGAACTACATATATATATACAAAGTTAGTTTTATGTTACAACATGTTATTGGTGTAGTTTGTGTAAACGATGGTAGTTGTTGGTGCGGCCGGCGCCGCCGCAGTAACCGTCAATAACACACACACTTTGATTGTTAACTAACATCACGTATACATTCACGTCGCACATCTTTATACGTTAGGGGTGGTATAAATACTTATTAATGGTAAGTACTCTCTATGTGGTGACACACCCCACTACCCCTTCTACCTGTGAGTGTTGTAAATGACAACTAAGAAGTATAATGTATACACAATTTCTATGCAGAAGTTAACTCGAAATGGAGCCGGAAGCCCAACTGGGTGTGTTTGGGGTATGTATTGATAGGCAGCAGCCCAGATTTGCTTTACCGCTGGTATAGCAAAGGTCCATGAACGGTAGTAACGCTTACCATCAGGTATGCTGCTTCCTCGTTTGTCAGCATATGCAATAAAAAAAAATATGTCATATGTTATCTGTACTCGTATAAACACACATTCACAACTGTTACTGTTACTGTGTTGCGGTTTATTTTACAATTTAATAATTTCCCTGGTATTGTGTAGGAGGCTCGAGGCCAGCAGTAGGACGTATCCGGGCTATTGTGATGATGATGATGAATATAATTATGTCATATGTCAAGTTATCTGTAAAAACACATTCGTACATTCACACATCTGTGCGGTTTATTTTAAAATTAATTGTATTAGAATATTATTGATATCATTGTTCTTTCGTGATGTATTAAGAATATAATATATCATATCCCATGGGAGACGTAAAATTCAGCTGATGGACCAGTAGGAGTATGGGCAGCAGTGTTTTTCTCTAGTTTAGTGGCGATTGTGGAATTATAACTCCGCGTAGTGAGTCCTATATCCAATTATGTACTTAATTAATGTTATAAATGCGATAGTTTGTACGTATGGCGATTTATTTCAGTTTGACGATAAAATTAACAAATACAATTTGTTACACACACATACATACATATCACGCCCTCTACCTACCCTGCAAGGATCATCTCTCTGCCTAACCTGCAAGGGATATCCCTTGCAGGGTAGGCAGAGAGAACAGAGGGCCAGAGAACTCTATCTCTGCATACTTCACTCGCTTCCTCAACATTCATAATTCTCTTCATACACGCTCGCCGGTTTCGGAGACTCTTGACTCCACCTTCCTTCAGTAACTGACCGATCTGGTCTAGGTAGGTCAGTCTCGGTCTCCCTCGGTATCTACATCCTTCCACTTTCGCATTGTATATCTTCTTAACCAGACGTTCGTTCGGCATTCTTTCCACATGTCCGAACCATCGGAGCATTCCCTTTCGCATCTTTACACCAATACTCTCTTTCATACCTACTCGCTCTCTTACGTCGTCGTTACGAATGCAGTCGGTCAGCCTAACTCCACAGATTTGCCGAAGAGATCGCATTTCGACCGCATTCATTTTACTTTCATACTCTTTTCGGCATTCCCAACTCTCGCTTCTATACAGTAATGTTGGGACAAGCACTGCGTTATGTATTGCTATACGTGCCTTCTGGCTGAGGTGGTGGCTGCCGAGAAGTTGCCCCAACGCTCCGTTCACTCTATTTCCCGCATTCACTCTTCGCTCTATATCAGTGGTGTACCTTCCATCTCGGCTAAAACCACATCCAAGATATACAAATTCATCCACTTTCTCTAGTACATCATTACTTATTGTTACTCTTACATCTGTTCTGGCTTCATCTCTTTCAAAGACCATTATTTTGGTTTTGCTCACATTCACGCGTAGACCAGTAGAATACACTTTGTTGTTAGTATATATTGTAATATATATGAATGTAATACGTGATATGAAATTAGTCAAGGTATATTCTTAAAGGCCCAAAATATACCGATACGTTTGATATAACTCGACACAATTGCCACAATGTTAGCAAGTTGTTGACGGTACTCGGCAACCGTCCAACTTGTCAAAACAAAATCATTACAAATTAGCAAACAAGCACTATTTATAATAACATATATAGTTTAAAATATTGAACATAATAATTTCCAAGCATTTTATTACTTAAATTTTAAATATTTAGAATATTTAAGTAAAAATGCACTTTTGTGATTTTATTTCATTTCGGAATATAATAATCATAAATGTTACATACACTGTAAACTTATTATCCTGAGTATTTCATCGGAAAAAAATACTTTAAGGTGAGAAACGTGGTTTTAATTTAATATAGTCCACCTTTAATAAAGTACATACAAATATTATCTATCTATCTATACATAAATATAATAAAAATATAAAGGATCGCTGTCTGTACATGGAAGATATATGAGAAAAAATGTTACTGGGACCTTTATCAACACAAATAGAATCCAAAACAATAATTGTTAAATTTTTGTCTGTTTATCTGTTTGTCTGTGCGTTTGTGCACGCTAATCTCAGAAACGACTTACCCGATTTAGACGCGGTTTTCGCTAATATATTGTGGTAAGCTTCACTTAGCATTTAGGCTTTACTTCATGTCAATTGGTTTATAAATAAAAAAGTTATGTCAATTTAAAAAATGTTCGTAGAAAAAAATCTTTATCGATTCTTTTCAAATTACGTACAAATTATCTTCAGTAAAAATAAATAAATATGTGTTTCAGCATTTGTTAATATTCACCCTTTGGGGTTGTAAATTAGGCCTGCGAAGCGGGTTGGACGACTCATTAACTCATTAGCGCCAAGCCGATATTATTGAAGCTGGCAACTTGAAATTTTGACAGTGGTTTCTTTCTATGACGTAGAGATTTACTAAGAAAGGATTTTACGAAATTACAACCCTAAGGGGGTGGGAACAGGGTGGCAAAGTTTGTATGGGGAGAAAAAAATCTTTATTGATTCTTTTCGAATTACGAGTAGAATCAAATATTCCATGGTAATATCCGGCATTTATCAATTTTCACCCATCATTTTTTGTGTAAATTAGGCCTGTGCAGCGGGTTGAACGACTCATTACCGCCAAACCGAAACTATTAAAGCTAGAAAGATTAAATTTTGGCGCACGTTTCTTTTTATGACATAGAGATTCAATATGAAAGGATTTTATGAATTCCGCCCCTAAGGGGTGTAACAAAGTGGTAAAGTGTATATGGGGAGAAAATTTCTTTATCGATTCTTTTCAAATTACGGACAAATATTCTTCGTTAAAAATAAATAAACACGTGTTTTTCTCTCCCTCTCTATCAACCCCGCACCAGTGCCGTCGTGGCGACTAGTGCCGGCGTGAGAGCTCACACGATACACATAGTAGACGGCAATAGGTTCTTGCCTAAGGGTTTAAGATACAGGTTAAGTTTAGCTTCAAAAATGTTCACTCTATAACTCAAATAATAAATCATATCTAACGAGGTCGCAACTCTGCTGGTGAAACAAAACAGTCATATAAAGGGTGGCGATAATTATATTTTTATCCCATGGTCATACCGTAAATTGTATATTAAAGGTAATATAATTTGTAGAATGAATAGAACTTCGAACAACCTTTTTCTTTAGTGACCGGCTATGGTATATAGACACACCGCGCCCAATCCGTTCAAGTTGACGCGTGACCCCATAGCGCGCCGTACACGTACATCTACGTTATGCGGGTGGGCCACCGCAACCGGGTATTATATCGAATTCTCGAGTCGAAGCGCTCATGCAGTGAACCTCAATACAGGTACTCACGCTTGCGCCGCCCAAAGCACCGACGGTAGAACGTGTCAACCTAGAGTTATTTCTCTCGGACCCACCCTATTGCCTAATTCCGTTAGACAACTAACTCGCAGAAGGCGGCGACAGCATCCCAGTTTCTGACACTGTTAATCATCGTCCTAGCGACAAACCTTCAACACCTTGCATCGCTTTTTCTATTTAACTCAGTCAGAGATGACTTCTGCGTGGACGAAGTCGCGGGCGAAAGCTAGTTCAGATATTTATTTGCAATTATAAATTGATTATCATGATTTGGGTCGCAGTTGATTCTTTTTCTACATATCAGACCACACTCACTGTTGGGCACACGACTCGCCTAGACGAGGGCCATTAGCGTCGTTATACGACGCAAACCAGGTGGGTTGTATAAGGTGTTATTTCGAGGTTTCTTATTTTGCTGTTATGTTATCGGATTGCTGCAAAATTAATTAAAAATTATCCTTTAATTGATTTTCACAATGTCCATTGTGGTACTGTTAATCGGTAACCACAAGTATAACCACTACCTACGATACAAGTATCACCTAGTTCAGATTACGAAGATGTGTACAAATGCTAAATTTATTTCATAAGTATTACATTTACGAGGCGATATTACGCTCTATACATATAGAAAGTTATTGTTGTGTTCGCAGGGTCTATGTGGATTCATTATGCCATCGTCTGACGTGAACATTAATGAATGAGCCCCTAATTACTTATACAAATAACTAGCGAAGTTTTATGATAATGTGAAGCGCTAATACGAGCCGACATCTTATGTATATATGATCACGTAAGTCACTGAGTGAGCTAATATTTCACGTTTGGATCAAAGCCGTTACATGTGACAATTCCGTGTGATACTTCCCAAATATTCGTCACCATATTGGTAGATGTTATCTAATTTGTGCACGTCGAGTCAACATACATTAAGATCCTTTGTACAAGATAATGCGGTGTTTGTTTCCTCCTGTGTTGTGTTATGTTTGTGTACAGCGCCATCTGTGTGTGCGCGTGTGTCACCACAATACAAGCTAAACGTTTACACGTATTATAAAATTATTACAAAGTCATACACGTTTATTTAAAAAAAAATATTTATAACTATTACTTGGCGTAGATTTGAGTTAAATCTGTCTGTTTGCATGTATAGTATATTAGATGATTGTCAAAACTTTTAACTATTATCTTTAATGACTTTAACGCGTTTTGAGTTTTGTTTTTATTATACAAATTTTTCACATATTTTCATAAATTACTGAAATTTAGCATTTAATATGGTTAATTATTTATAAAATCCGATTACGAAATGAAAAATGATGTCGCAAGCGGGATTCGAACCCGCGCCTATTGGGATTCCGGCCCAATCGTGCTGCCACTACACCACCGCGACTAATTGTAGGACATGCAAATTTCATTTCGTATTATATTTACGTCTTAAGGTGACGGTATGCTATCTACCCGACAATGTTTACACATTGTTATAGGCTTAATACTTCAAACTTTACAGTTAGAATTGTATTAAACGATGACACAACCTTGTTATTTAAATTACTGAAATTTAGCATTTAATATGGTTAATTATTTATAAAATCCGATTACGAAATGAGAAATGATGTCGCAAGCGGGATTCGAACCCGCGCCTATTGGGATTCCGGCCCAATCGTGCTGCCACTACACCACCGCGACTAATTGTAGGACATGCAAATTTCATTTCGTATTATATTTACGTCTTAAGGTGACGGTATGCTATCTACCCGACAATGTTTACACATTGTTATAGGCTTAATACTTCAAACTTTACAGTTAGAATTGTATTAAACGATGACACAACCTTGTTATTTAAATTACTGAAATTTAGCATTTAATATGGTTAATTATTTATAAAATCCGATTACGAAATGAAAAATGATGTCGCAAGCGGGATTCGAACCCGCGCCTATTGGGATTCCGGCCCAATCGTGCTGCCACTACACCACCGCGACTAATTGTAGGACATGCAAATTTCATTTCGTATTATATTTACGTCTTAAGGTGACGGTATGCTATCTACCCAACAATGTTTACACATTGTTATAGGCTTAATACTTCAAACTTTACAGTTAGAATTGTATTAAACGATGACACAACCTTGTTATTTAAATTACTGAAATTTAGCATTTAATATGGTTAATTATTTATAAAATCCGATTACGAAATGAAAAATGATGTCGCAAGCGGGATTCGAACCCGCGCCTATTGGGATTCCGGCCCAATCGTGCTGCCACTACACCACCGCGACTAATTGTAGGACATGCAAATTTCATTTCGTATTATATTTACGTCTTAAGGTGACGGTATGCTATCTACCCGACAATGTTTACACATTGTTATAGGCTTAATACTTCAAACTTTACAGTTAGAATTGTATTAAACGATGACACAACCTTGTTATTTAAATTACTGAAATTTAGCATTTAATATGGTTAATTATTTATAAAATCCGATTACGAAATGAAAAATGATGTCACAATGTGAGCACGATTGGGCCGGAATCCCAATAGACGCGGGTTCGAATCCCGCTTGCGACATCATTTTTCATTTCGTAATCGGATTTTATAAATATTTTCATAAGTCATGTAGACTAAGATGTATCATGTCCAGTTGGTCATCATCAGAACAATAAATCATTATTAATCTATTATTATGAAATATAATGCAATTGCAGTTTAATTGTATGGATTACCTATCATCCACTGTCACATTATTTCCTAAAAAAAAAGTTTATCAGTAAAGCGTTACATATACAAAGTTTTGTACAAATACGTACTTAGATAATTGATTGGAATGTTAAACATTGCTTATTAAGTTACTAGGGTTTGTTGTAATTAATTACCTCTCTTGCAGTTCGAATATCTGTTTGGTCACCTCATACGACATGCGACACCTTCGTATGCAATATGTAGTACTGGCATTTCACTTTAAGTCGGTAACCAGTGACTTGTTAGTTCAAGGTCATATGTAATGTGTACCATGTACCAGGTAACCATAAGTGTAACCAATCAAATATCCACCGCTTTAGCAGTTTGCTGAAAAGTTGTGATACTTTAAGAGAGTGTGGTTCACTACGAACAATCATATATATGTATATTCAGTTTTGGGAAAATCAAAGAAAAGATGGATGATTTCGTGAAACATGATATGGATAGAAAAGGAATGAGTGCTGAGACCCGATATCTGATGGGGTAACATAACATCTGATAGGGTTGTATGGAAAAAGAGGTTATATTGCGTCGAACCCTAATGATTATGATGATAGCCAGATAATGACGATGATGACGTATATTCAATTCTAGAGTCTATATAATAGTGGTAGGACCACGCTGTGGACAGTTCTATCTACAGCCGCGGGCCGGGCCGTCCGGGGTAGTACCACACTGAGCAGAAGATCGACGTATGAGTAATGGCAATTTGCTATTGCGCTTCGTTCGGTGAGCGAGAGAGCCGGATGCCCAAACTGGGTGGGTCTAGGGTTTATATTGGAAGGCAGCGGTCTAGTTATAGCCTTGGTATAGCAAAGGTCCATGGGCGGCAGTAACACTTACCATCAGGTGTGCTGCATGCTCGTTTGTCACGTCTATCAATTAAAAGAAAAAAAAATATCGTGAAGATAATTAGATATTATAAGCACGTATAAGATACTTGCATTCTTTTTGTACAATATTCAATTTCCAGGCATTAAATTTTAATTTTCCTCCCGAATAATATGGCGCTTGTGAGGTTTGATCCGACCGTAATATTGTGCGTAAATTTAAAAACAAATGAAATATGTCCCGGTTGGTAGTGCACCACACTTTAGCTAAATACTTACTAAACAAGTTTTATATAATTTTATTTAAAAGAATTAACTTAAAACATGACCAGCTCACCTTTTACTAATTCTATTCAGTTTGCCGCGTTCTGATCCGGTGATAAGTTATTAGATTAATTCTGGACGAAATGTAAGACTGCCAATATATAAGTACCTTCACGGGGCTTATACATAATAAGTGTTTGATTTATGATCACATTCGTGTCTAAATACTTCACTTAATAAAATAATCTTAATGAAATTAAATATTAACGTGAATTAAAATAAAAATATGTCCAACATGTTGACGTTACTGTGTTGTGTGTGTATGTCTGTGAATACGTACGTATGTATGTATACACTACACTAGTGTGTACGTTGTTGTCTACAGGGGTCTATGTGTATGGTAATACGTACGTATGTATGTATACACTACACTAGTGTGTACGTTGTTGTCTATAGGGGTCTATGTGTATGGTAATACGTACGTATGTATGTATACACTACACTAGTGTGTACGTTGTTGTCTATAGGGGTCTATGTGTATGGTAATACGTACGTATGTATGTATACACTACACTAGTGTGTACGTTGTTGTCTATAGGGGTCTATGTGTATGGTAATACGTACGTATGTATGTATACACTACACTAGTGTGTACGTTGTTGTCTACAGGGGTCTATGTGTATGGTAATACGTACGTATGTATGTATACACTACACTAGTGTGTACGTTGTTGTCTATAGGGGTCTATGTGTATGGTAATACGTACGTATGTATGTATACACTACACTAGTGTGTACGTTGTTGTCTACAGGGGTCTATGTGTATGGTAATACGTACGTATGTATGTATACACTACACTAGTGTGTACGTTGTTGTCTATAGGGGTCTATGTGTATGGTAATACGTACGTATGTATGTATACACTACACTAGTGTGTACGTTGTTGTCTATAGGGGTCTATGTGTATGGTAATACGTACGTATGTATGTATACACTACACTAGTGTGTACGTTGTTGTCTATAGGGGTCTATGTGTATGGTAATTAGTGCGCTAAGGGATACTACTGTTTGCTTTGTTTAAATTTACGACGACAGAGGAAGGAAACTGCGCTGGAGATGTACGCAGCGGCTGGAGCAGCCCAGTAATCAAACGCGGCCGCGACTTGTCGCATGTTGTAATAGTTACTTGATGTAAGTACATCTAAATGAAGGTTACGATCATTGCGGTTAATATTGAAACAGGTATTTATCTAGAAATCACCCAGTTACTAAGTATATTATTTAACTACAACTACGTGGTCTTTGAAAGAGACGAAGCCAGAACAGATGTAAGAGTAACAATAGGTAATGATATACTAGAGCAAGTGGACGAATTTTTATATCTTGGATGTGGATTTAGCCGAGATGGAAGGTACACCACTGATATAGAGCGAAGAGTGAATGCGGGAAATAGAGTGAACGGAGCGTTGGGGCAACTTCTCGGCATCCACCACCTCAGCCAGAAGGCACGTGTAGCAATACATAACGCAGTGCTTTTCCCAACATTACTGTATGGAAGCGAGAGTTGGGTATGCAGAAAAGAGTATGAAAGTAAAATTAATGCGGTCGAAATGCGATCTCTGCGGCAAATCTGTGGAGTTAGGCTGACCGACCGCATTCGTAACGACGACGTAAGAGAGCGAGTAGGTATGAAAGAGAGTATTGGTGTAAAGATGCGAAAGGGCATGCTCCGATGGTTCGGACATGTGGAAAGAATGCCGAACGAACGTCTGGTTAAGAAGATATACAATGCGAAAGTGGAAGGATGTAGGTACCGAGGGAGACCGAGACTAACCTACCTAGACCAGATCGGTCATGTACTGAAGGAAGGTGGAGTCAAGAGTCTCCGAAACCGGCGAGCGTGTATGAAGAGAATTATGAATGTTGAGGAAGCGAGTGAAGTATGCAGAGATAGAGTTCTCTGGCACTCTGTTCTCTCTGCCTACCCTGCAAGGGATATGGCTTGATGATATGTATGTGTGTATGTATGTATGTACTTATTTATCACCATTGTGTCTTGTACAAATAGATGACGAAGCATTAAGCATAAAATGTATACTTCAGTTTTTCCTGAGAGACGACAAAGGGATGTAATCAGCTGTCATCGAAGTCAAGGTACTGGTAGCTCGCTCAATTGCAGGTAAGTAGAAGGAAGGAAGGAAAACCATTTATTTTGTTCCCGTTAAAAACTAATGAAAATAAACAGGACTAAAGAAAACAACATCTGATATAAAATGACATAACGAGAAACAAAAAAGGCTATTGGCTCAGCTATGGCTATTTTATTTTATAAAATAGCGCTGATATTCTGCACCTAACACCTGGTACATTTTTAAAGAAATTATTAAAAACATGACTAGTATAAAAGTGTCAGAGTGTGTGTGTGTGTGTAACGATGTATGAATAATTTTAACATAAGTATAACGACAATGCATATATATATATATATATGTATATATATATAATATAAATAAAAGTGACAATATTTAATAAAATATATTTTTTTTTTATGTGGTGACGGAGTAAGAATACAATTCACCACCACCTATCTTACCCGTGGGTGATCGTACGAGACGACTAAGGGATATAAAACGCATATAACATATATGCGAGAGAAGGAAACCTCGAAACAAAACCCTAAACCAATACGTTTGACCAGCGTGGTATAGTAGGCCAATTTCTCTCCCATTAGGGAGGAGACTCGGGCCCAACAGTGGGACATTTATGTGCTCAGATGATGATATATGTTTAAGTGTATTGATATTTCCCACTATATAAGACAGTGTAATTGTGCATTGAGTAAATGTTTAATTTAAGTAATTCTCACCTGCAGTTTTATAGGATGCCACAACATCCCGAGTGGCAGAACTGAGGCTTCGCAAATAATGTAAACAGATAATATATCTCTCCACAAAACAAAGACATATTCATCCATCCATCCTGCTGGATATATGCCGTTCCATTGAGAGACAGTACTATAATCTCCATGTTTGGGGGGCAAGTCGATGATTGCAGTTAGTATTATGAGATCTCCAGAAAAGAGCCCACGGAAAATGCTCATGGTAATATTACTTCTTTTTCTTCTCAGCTTATGTAGGTTTTACTCATCCGGCTCGAGCCTCGTCCACGATGGAAGGGAAATTTCAATGCTATGGCACGCTACTCAGACATATTAGTATAAGGTTTTGAAGTCAAGTGTGCCTTCCCTTACACAAATGTTATCCGCATGTCTGAAGGGTATGATACCCTTTATACGTCTTTTAGAACACCCACGGGCAAATGAGTGGGTGGTGAGTTTTATTCTTACTTCGTCACCCTAAAAGGTTCGTCACTTTTTTAAAACATATTGAATAATAAAAGCATTTATGTTTTCTATGAAAAACTTAAATAAATTTCATAAAATTATAAAGTAAATATTGAACATTTTCCAGGAAAATAAATTGCCATTTGAATAAATAGAATGTATATTATGATAACAAGTACTGTGAAAAATGTTGAGTTAAAACTGTCCCATTTACCGCGGCGCTCATGTGAACAATTTATCATCATTCTCCTGCTCTTGTCCCAATTACTTAGGGTCGACGCAGTGTGTACTCATCTTCCTACATATTGCAAAAGTTATTGGCAATAGTTTTATGAACAGACATCAACCCTCCTTGGGAATGCAATTGCTGACCAAATAGCATCAGGTAGTGTTGGACCAGGTCGATATAAGTGTCACGTGAACAATTATTGGAAACACTGAATAACATCACTCACTGTATTATATGGTTATTGAAAAACATAGAGCACGAACTTACTAAGAATAGTAAGACAAGCATTTTTTTTTTCAAAAACAAGCTTGTCCAAATTGGCATAAGAAAATATTTCCTCTTTTCAAGCTAATACAAATCTATGTTATGTGGTGGCGGTTATGAATACTACCAACCCTCACATTGCTCGCGGATATCGTAAAAGACGATCAGAAACATTACATCGACATGGACCACCTTCATTTAATGTCCAAAGACAGTTGACGTGAGATAAGCACGCGGCCATAAAACTATTGCCTAAACTTCTGCAATAAGTAATTGTTTCTTCTGTGAGAATACGATTGTTAAAGCTAATATAAATTTAATATAATAAATAAGTAATACAAATAAAATAATATTTATTTCCTCCACAATATACACATCATCTCAGCTCATGTGTGTCCCACTGTTGGGCTCGAGCCTCCTCCGTAATGGGAGGGAGATTGACCTACTATACCACGCTGGTCAGATGCGTTGGTATAGGGTTTTGTTTCGAGTTTTCCTTCTCTTGCATAGATGTTATATGTGTTTTATATCCCTTAGTCGTCTCTTAAGATCACCCACGAGTAAGATAGGGGGTGTTGAATTTTATTCTTACTCCGTCACTACACGGAAATACACATACTAATACAAAATAATCTTATATACAATGTTAATAATTATTTGTAGCGATCTTCTCTACGGCATAGGCTTCCCCTAAATTCCTCCACTCATCTCTTCGTCGTGGTTTTCTCATCCAGTCTGGTACACAAACATCTGTAAATATATCTCGCCTCTTCCCGTAAGTCGTTCTCGATTTATATTGTCTGCGCTCGGTATTCATTCTGTAACTTGTCTCGTCCATTATATATTGTCATCTATGTCCATGTCAGCATGTATGTCCAGCCCATTGTCATTTAAGTGGTAAAACCACTTAACATTCTATATCTTTATTTTATTTCTTGTGTGTATTGCTTATTCTGTTAACATTCCTTTCTGGACTTTCTTAAGGTTACCAGCCGGCTTGGGCAAGGTGAAAAGGTCAGAAAGGCTGTATTTAGTTTTTTTTTTAGTTTTTAAATCTCATATAGCACCAATGAATTTTAAAGTAGGTACACTATTTTATGGTACATGCGGTCATACCCCGACCCAACCATTTGGGGCGGCAGATGGGACGACGGGCAGGATTGCCGCATTGTACCTTTCTATTGCTATTTAGATGGCCTACATAGTGATGATGGTACATTTAAAAGAAAGGTTTGGAAAGAAAATTGAATAAACAGAACACTAGCGGTGAATATGACTTTTTTGTTTTGTTTTCTTGACGGTGGGTTGTGGTGTGGTCGCACCCCGTTAAATTCATCCAGGGCAATAGAAAGAACGACGCGTGACCCCATAAATCCGTCCTAAAATCCATCCGAGTGAGTCACCAGTACCCGGTGCTTGTCTGTGGTGGCTCGTCCGATGGGTTACCCTCATGGGTATTCTTTCGAGAGCAGTGAATATAGTTAACATTAGTTCACTTAATATTTTAAGATTTATTTAATATTTTTTTATATTAAGTATTTACAATAGGTGCTCACAGTGTCTCTAACCCTAGTTTTATAATGGCAGATGATGCCACACAGAGCAATCTTCCATCAGAGATTGTTTTTAAATATTAAGATAACATTCGCACTAAAGAGTCCTTGTATCACAGAGGTCCTCACAAACACGCAAATAACAGACACATATCACAAATACACTGACAATAATTATTAAATTGCATGAAAAAACTGTATACAGTTTTTTTTTCACCCTATAGGGTGTGGACTGAACCCTTTACAGTCGAAATGGGAAGTTAAAACTGAGACTACTATACCATATTTGCAGTCAAATAGTGAATCGCAAGGCTGGCTCGGATGAGGTTGGTGCATTGAATGTGTCATTCTGAAAGAAAAGCTTATTTTATGGAGGAGTAAAGTTAATGAAGTAGTATAAATAGGAATATTTAATGAATTTATTCGTATTTATAATGCGGGTCATAACAAGTTGCTGTATGCTATGTTGTGCGCGGGGCGAGTTCAAAATATCTGTCAACACGTAAACGTCATATAAAGTATTCAGTGAATTGATCTATTGTATTTAAGTCAAACGAGCTCGCAAGCAAATCCCCACACACGGCCCCACAATAAAACCTATAAAATGTATATCTACCCTCGATATCAGTACACAGAATACATAATGAACATTAGGAACAAAGGCGTGTGAAAAGAGCCGATACCGAATTGTGTAGGTGAGAAATTATAACGTCGCCTCTATTATATTCAACTTTATTTAGACTCCATTAAAGTCCAAAATCACTTGGATTAATTGCGGCAAAATCTCTCAATTTTTGTATTAGACGAATTTGCACTTTCTTACTGGTGTTGTAGACCATATTTTTGGGTGTAGGTTTGTATTAGCAAAAGCAAGAATCGAAGATAAGTGAGGTGCCGCGGCTTTCGCACTGAAATATTAGTGTTTTGAAGGTTTTCTTTGGTGCAGTGGACTCTTTTGTAGCACTGTGTGAAAATATATAGCATCTACGGCGTAGCTTGGCTACGGTTTGTAGTACCACTACGAGTCGTAGCTGATATGTATCTTCGCGCTCGCCCATCATTTCTATTTAATATCTAGAAATTTATGGACATTTGATAAGTCTGGATGAAAGTAATGTTGTAAAAAGCTTTTTTAGTGTGAATGTTGAAGGTTTTTAGTGCTAAAGGAAGACTACAGAGGTGATGGATGGATTGCGTGAATTATGACATGGATACACAGACATTGATTACAGAGTTGACATCAGGCGGTATGCATAGAAAAAAGGCACATTTTTGTCGACTCCAAGTTATTAAGATAGAGTTGAATTAGGATAATCTAGAGATTACTTTGGCTATTCAATAAAAAAATCAGTGTGGTGACGGAGTGAGAATACTATTCACCACCTCATATCTTACCCGTGGGTGATCGTACGAGACGACTTAGGGATATAAAACGTATATAACATCTATGCGAGAGAAGAAAAACTCGGAACAGGGTTTGGTACCGAGTTTTTCTATACGAGTTTTTCTATACGATACCAACGCGTCTGACCAGTTTGGTATAGTAGGTTAATTTCCCTCCCATTACGGAGGAGGCCCGAACACAACAGTGGGACATTTATGTGACGATAATGATTCAATAAAAGAGTTTAATTCTCAAATTAGTATCACAATAAAATTTTCTTTAAAAGTACCACAACGAGAATATTTTAAGTGACATTGAATATTTTCATAACTATTCCTAAGTAGGATAATCAAAATAATTGGACGATTCATGTTATTATTCATTTAATTTTAATGAGTCATCTTATTTATTGACAAGAGTAGAGTTAGGTATAGATTGTTGGCATGAGTTATTTGATTGATAGATTGACTTATTGGTACTAATGCCAAGCCTTATTGGTACTGATGTCAAGCCATAGCTGCAAATGGACGAACAGTTCATAATCTGCAGGGTAGTATATCGTGAACGTGTAATAAGGTGATGTGAACCCAAAAATAAATTACCCGTTGTATTTGAACACTTGTTCATTTTAGAAGTCTGAGCCGAATGCAGTCGTACATACATACATACATATCATCACGCCATATCCCTTGCAGGGTAGGCAGAGAGAACAGAGTGCCAGAGAACTCTATCTCTGCATACTTCACTCGCTTCCTCAACATTCATAATTCTCTTCATACACGCTCGCCGGTTTCGGAGACTCTTGACTCCACCTTCCTTCAGTACATGACCGATCTGGTCTAGGTAGGTTAGTCTCGGTCTCCCTCGGTACCTACATCCTTCCACTTTCGCATTGTATATCTTCTTAACCAGGCGTTCGTTCGGCATTCTTTCCACATGTCCGAACCATCGGAGCATTCCCTTTCGCATCTTTACACCAATACTCTCTTTCATACCTACTCGCTCTCTTACGTCGTCGTTACGAATGCGGTCGGTCAGCCTAACTCCACAGATTTTTCGCAGAGATCGCATTTCGACCGCATTAATTTTACTATCATACTCTTTTCTGCATACCCAACTCTCGCTTCCATACAGTAATGTTGGGACAAGCACTGCGTTATGTATTGCTACACGTGCCTTCTGGCTGAGGTGGTGGCTGCCGAAAAGTTGCCCCAACGCTCCGTTCACTCTATTTCCCGCATTCACTCTTCGCTCTATATCAGTGGTGTACCTTCCATCTCGGCTAAATCCACATCCAAGATATACAAATTCATCCACTTGCTCTAGTACATCATTACCTATTGTTACTCTTACATCTGTTCTGGTTTTATCTCTTTCAAAGACCATTATTTTGGTTTTGCTCACATTCACGCGTAGACCCCTTTTCTTACAATCTTCTGTCATTGTGTCGACTAGGGTCTGCAAGTCAGTCGCTGACTGTGCCAGCAGGACTGCATCATCTGCATAAAGC
This sequence comes from Lymantria monacha, assembly GCA_905163515.2. Taxonomy (NCBI): domain Eukaryota; kingdom Metazoa; phylum Arthropoda; class Insecta; order Lepidoptera; family Erebidae; genus Lymantria; species Lymantria monacha. Next base: position 452,549 of record LR991097.1, read on the forward strand.
AGAGCATTGACCACTGAGTCGCCCATCTGGACTCCCACATTCATATCGTTCAACCTTTGGAGACATTTATCCAGATATATGATAAACAGCCTGGCTGACAGAACGCACCCCTGCTTAACGCCGATATTGACGTCAAACCAAGGCGACATTCCATCATCCAGCCGCACACAGGCTCTACAGCCCATGTAACTGGACTGCACAGCCTGTAGCAGTTTACCGTTAATACCATACTCCGGTAAAATGTCCCAAAGTTCCTTTCGTACAACCGTGTCAAATGCTCTCTCCAGATCCACAAAACTGCAGAAAACCCTCTGACCTAGAGCCAGATGCTTCTCCACAATGTTGCGCAGAGAGAACACTTGATCCATGCATCCCCTTCCACTCCTGAAACCTCCTTGTGTCTCACACAGTAAACCATCGGACACCATCCTCATTCTCCTTTCAATAATTTTTCCATACACTTTTGCTGCCAAACTGGTCAAGCTTATGGCTCTGTAATTTGCGCAGTCATAACGTGAACCCTTGTTTTTAAACAAAGGCACGATGACTGCGCTATTCCAGTCCCTGGGAACCATTCCCGAGCTCCAACATAAATTGAGGAGCAACAGGAACGCCTCCCAGACACAAGAGCCACCGAGCTTGATCATCTCGGCAGACACCATATCAATGCCCGCTGCCTTACCATTTTTCAAACTTCTTATCGCCCATTCAACTTCATCCATACTGATGCCATCGGAGGACGCCGTTGTCGAATGTTGATCTACTAAACCACATCCAACACCGGCGCCAACCGTAGCATCCGCATACATATCGCCAAAATATTCACTCCATCAAGTCTGAGCCGAATGCAGTCGTAATCGGATAAAAGGAATGAATACAGATAATATCACTGTAAGAGAAAAGAAACTCGCAATCAAACTGTCTTAATACCTCAAGTTAGTAGGTAAATTGTTCTTATAGTGTGAGGAAATGTAATCAGCTCATACACAAAAGAAGAAGAAATAGTTTGCGAAGTTTTGGTTCATTGTGATTAGAATAAGCACACAACAGCTGGCTTCTGCCAACACTCATCACGGGGTGATTTAATATCAAGCCCGTGTGGTCATAAGTTAAGAATGCAATAGGACCACTAGAGTGCCGTTTTGGCAGTATTTTCCTGATAAATTCATAATTCCAAGAGTCGTGCTTATGATTAATAATAAGCACACCTAAATAGGAAGCCAACACTTGTAAAACTTCAAAACGCCGATCTGATAAGTGTTTTTTTTTTATTTTCATTACTTTATTATTCACTAAGCTATCAAGTTATATTGGTTGTTTATTTTGACATAGAAATTACAAATTATCTAGGAAAATATATATTTGATAGCACTTGCGTTTATCGTACGTGCTAAGCGGAAACATAATAACAACATGTTCACTGACCGTGCCACCTAGTACGTCATTCGCTTCCTACCATGCAAACTTGTTTTAAGACACGTGTACAATATACGAAAGCGAGCGAGCTCCGTTTGTAGTGGTGGGTGTTGTGCATTGCCCGGGGTAGAGCTGCTGTTCGTTCTCTTGGACGATTTGGCTAAGGTATCCACGGGCAAGTAAAAAGGGTGGTGACGGTTGTAATCTAGTCCCGTGGTTGCACTGAAGAGACTATCCTGTGATGAACTAGATTAATTTTTTTTACAAGGGCGATTGCTTGGGTCCGCGCTATGAGTTGACTTGGGTGTGAATTTTAATTGGCATATAGCTGTGAAAGTAATTGCGTACTCGATTTACGGGCATTTATAACTTTATATCCGCATTTTTGTTCCTCATGCCTGACCTATTTGTCTAAACATTAAAAACTTTCCATGCGATAACATTTGTATTTGTTTAATTTTTCATTTCTATTTAATGCAATATAAAGAAATATCAGAGCTGATTCGCTTGTTAGATTTCTTAATCTGCAAACGCTGAAGTGAAGAGCCTGCCTCTCACACCATTATTTAGACAACGGCTCTCCGCAAAGTAATGCTTCATTCAATAAATTATTAATAGTAGGCCATTCTTTCTTTAGCCGACTTTAACGACGCGTAGTAATAATCTACTAAATTCCTTTTTGTTTGAACATTAGAGACAAATAGAATTGTTACAAAGTTTATTTGGTCCTTCGTACTTTATGACGTGGAGTTTTGTTTCATGAATTTGTGAATTTTATTACCAACTTTGACCTGAATATTGCGCTCATTTCACTATTATGACTTCCGGCTCGGGAACAATTTATTGAGGGCCAAGTTTACCTATTTTTGCAATGTTTTTTTGTGGTTCAATTAAGATTAAACTAACGGCCACTTTAATTGTAAGTAATAAGTACCACTTAATGATAAGGCAATGTCGATATCTGCTCTACACACGCATATCTATACAATAACATAATGGTGATAGCTAACTGTCAGAGTCTCTGTTTAAGAAACCACGCTGATTATACATTCATTGATGTTCTTTTTTAGAGTTAATATTATCTTTGTTACTTGATGATCCTCTAAGAAGACGTGAACGTATATGGAGGCGACTATTTATTGTTTTACATCGTCACAACATCGGACTAAGAGGGAACCTTCTCAAGTGTGACGATTATAGTCTTATCTATCCATCCATTTATTAACCCGTAGACTATCATTTTTGGACATGGGCCTCCCGATGCTTTGCAAAAATACATTATTTAGGTAAATAGTGCCTATTAAGTGTATGTTTGCTTGTCTCTAGCAATACAAGGCTTGATACCTTAATCCAGTGCAGGGTGCTGTCAAATAATATGATTTTTAGTATTTATAGAAAGAAAGTTAATAATCTGTTTGTACAAGTTGAAATTCATTCACATTAATATATTTGAATAAAATCACAAATTATGTACAACTTTGTTTACAATATAATTCGGTTTTTTCGTTTATAGAGAGACACACTACGCTAAAGAAATAATCCTTGTATAAAGAAGGTTTTTACAAATATATAATTAACGAAGATACATTATACCCAGACTCAGAACAACAGTACGTAGATCGCACAAAGTTTGTTAATCCTACGTGGGAATCGAACTTATGACAATGGCACGGTAGTTCTTTTTTATTTTATTTTAACCACTACGCCATATGTGCAGTCAACAGTATAAAATAACATTGTTTACAGCAACAGATAACAATCGTATTTGCCTTAAACTTATCATACCTTGTTAAAAAGCATCAAGAATTAACATTTACAGGAAAATTTAATATTTTCTTAAGAGGTTAGTTACAAGTAAAATATTTTGAAATCAACTATTTTTTTATCTCTCCAAATTTAGGATCAGGATGATGACTCGATAACGTTTCTATTATTCAAGAAGTGTAGTAATAGGTTTAGGAAAAAAAAATATAGTCTTTCCTATATATCTAACGATGCGTATACAAAATTTCAAGACAATAGATTGTGTAGTTAAGTTTGAGAAGTTAAATCGTAACAAACAAACAATCTCATATTTGTATTTATAGTATAGTAGGTTTTATATTTTATCTTATCCACCTGGCTATGTATGCTCGTTGGTAATATCACACAATTCTCTTGAAAGTTACTTAAAACTATCCGCTGAGGAATTTTATCTTAAATATTACAATTAATGTTGTCATTCAATATATGATTGACAATTATGTTGAGACAATTTATTATAAAACCTCAAAAAATATGGCCAATTTTTAACGACAATCGTACCACCTTTTAAATTAGTTACTATTATGCCATTGTAATTTAACTAACTACATATATTCCATTTAAGGTATATATTTCTGCTATTGGTATTAGAGAATCAACTGACTAATGCTTATAAGTTGCTTCAAGCTTCAAGCAGCACACGTGTCAATAATATTTAAATATAACTATGTAATGTTTTGATGTTCAGTTGATATGAATGTTTTTTTATTGAGCACGAAAATAAGATCACTAATATAACTTGTGTAATTATATGTGTCCATCGAGCCAGGAAATTGACATCACTTTATTAAACGTTTGATATTTTCATATACACTCATTTGCAAAAAAAACGGGCACCTAAGCAATGAACCATTTCAAATGTTAATATTTCTTTGTTTGATAATTATAGGTAGTTTTATCCACACAATTTGGTAAATTAATAAGAAAATAATCGTTTTCATCAGTATTTCATAAAATTTAGATACTATTTATGGGAAATAATGCTAAACCTCGCTAGTAGTGTATATTCGCTAGTAGTGCATATGCTCATGAAGTAAAAATAAAAAAGTTTTTTTGTTTGTTTTTCTTTAATAAAGTAAAAGCAGATAAATGTTTAGTATTGAGTGTGACCCCCTCTAGCTAAAATCACAGCTTGAATTCGTCTGGGCATGCTAGCGAGTATATCCCGGATACTTGCTTGCGGAATACGTTCCCACTCCGCAGTAATCACATTCTTCAGCTCTCTGATGGTCTGCGGAGCCGGGTGTACTGATCTCACACGCCGTTTCAGAACGTCCCAGACATGCTCTATGGGATTGAGGTCGGGACTTCGAGCTGGCCAATCCAAACGACGAATGCCGACCTCTTGCACATACGCATTAACATCGCGGGATCGGTGGGCGCGAGCATTGTCGTCCATAAAAATCGAGTCTTCACCTAGAGCGGCCAATGCGGGTTGTGCATGAGAAATTAGAACTTCCGTTATGTATCGATGCCCAGTCAGTGAGCCGTTTTCAATGAAGACTAACTCTGTACGATCCATTGAATTTATTCCTGCCCAAAACATAACAGAGCCCCCACCATAAGGTGTGATTTCTTCGAAACATGCCTCTGCAAAGCGTTCTCCTTGTCTTCTTAGCACTCGCCGACGTCGATCTTCACCGAACAGAGATATCCTGGCTTCATCAGAGAACAAAACCCTATTCCAATCGTCTTGAGTCCATGATTCACAATTTCTAGCGAACCTAAGCCTGTGAACTCTGTGCTCACGGAGTAATTTGGGGCCGCGGGCCGGGCGGTGACTGCGTATATTGGCAGCGAGAAGCCTCCTCCTGACCGTCCATAGACTAATATGCACATTTCTTACTTCTTGGAGGTTGTTCTTAAGATCCACATACGAAGATTTGCGATTTCTCAATGCGCGACTCACAAGAAAACGATCATCCCGTGGTTGGGTACATGGTTTTCTTCCAGAACCAGGCCTTCTCTCGACGGAACCAGTCTCCTGATATCGCTGCCAGGTCCTTTGGACTGTCGAGCGACTAACATTTAGCCTCCTAGCCACGAAACATTGGCTGCAACCCTCTTCAAGCAGCGCGATAATTTTGGTAGCTTTTACCACTTTATCTACCATTTTTGATACAGCCAAACAGCATTAAATAAAGCTTTGACAGTCAAGGATATGAAATTAATCGATAAAAATTGAATAAAAGTTATGAAAGTCGATGTTAACTTCTGGAACTTCGCGCCAAAAATGTAGGATAAAAAGGGGTTTTCTGTAAAAATGAACATCAAATGAAAAATTGAATTTAGAACGTACTTTTTTAAATACCACAGCATTTTTAAAACCGGCCAGTAACGTGTACAAACGATTGAAACCTTTTTGGTATTGTATCTTTTTAAATATGAATGAAAATCAAAACCGCCCGTTTTTTTTGCAAATGAGTTTATAATATAAAATCAAAATTAATATTTTCTGTCGAGACGAAAGTTGAAGTAGAAAATACCAAAGCTCTATAAAAAAACTCATAACGATCACAAGTTACCGAGTAAATAAAAAAATTCATGGTAATAAGTTGCGTAAACGGAGAGAGGAGAGAAATAATGTATGAATATAAGCAAAAAAACGCTTTGAGCCCACTTCGTTTGATGTGCGACTGTGTACAAGCTCGCAGAAATGTATAATACGTTCCTCTCAGCTTCAGCACGATCCACTTAAACGTTTATTTCTGAAAATAAGTAGTTATAACGAAAATCTCTTATATAGTTTTAATAAAAAAAGTGAATATTAAGTCATATTTCGACGATTGACGGTAAGTATAAATGTTTTGATAAATATGTAGGCAATATATGTACATATGTACCTATATGAACTTCCTAGGAAAGTTCTTACGTTTTCTTGGTAAATACGATGCTCATGTCATCATCAATAAGGCTACCGTTGATATTATGATATAATGAGTAATTTATTATTACTGCTTATTGTCTCTCGTATAAAATATTTTACAGGACTTCTTCGAGCCGGATCACAGAAACAATTAGTATAACTATAATCCCAAACACTTGAGTCCTCAGGGGCGAGAGAACAACTACTAAGGCTCACTGACAGAATAAGGCTTTCTTTCTGATGTGATTTTTGTATGCCGAATTGCAGCGGGTGGTGTGGGGTGTGTGGTAGTGTGTGCGGTGAGGGGCGGGGGTGGCCGGGCTCAGGCGTGCGCACCCGGTAGTATCTCGCCGGCCGGCGGTGTGAGCGTACGTCCTTGTTATACGATACTTCGCTCCGTCCCACGTTGGGCGCCATCAATCCATACCGCGATGTCGATGTATTATCAAAGCATTTACTAAACCTTATCAAACATAATTTGTGTGTAAAGTGTCGAGTGAAGGATTCAAAGTTAATAAGTTCAGTGTTTGTGTTTACATTGAAGTATTAAACATAAAATTAAAATAATAAACGAAATTGATTAAAACAAACAAACAAGTGAACACACGGTAACAAGGTGTTTAAGTTACAATAGTAACAATTAAAGTGAAGTGACTTTGGACACTATTTTTGCTAAAGGACTTCATACAGTCAGTAAGTCATTTTCTGTTTAAGTTTGTGATACATTACGTATAGTTTATGGGGTAAACTTTTTCTGATGCAATGTGTTATAACGATATACATATACTATAACTACATATATAAATATTCCGTTCAAAAATTTCGCATGGCTTCTATTCTAATATATTGTTGCACAAAATAAATCAGTTTTGACTAAATAGGTCAAGTTTTGTATCCAAATTCGTATAAATAATAATAATAATTCTCTTAGTTTTAAAGTGTTTCACTGAGGATCTGCAAATTGTTTTTGAACGCATTGAATTCAATTCAAAAGGAAGCCATCGATGAAATTATATGAATAGAATACTCGGCAACAAATTAGACTAGCAAGCCGAGTCAAGTGTTCCGGACCATTCACGTCATTACTTGCCTCCACACTCGACGAAATTTTTTTATACTCTCAAAGGAATTAATTAAATAGGGATCACTTTACGAACAAAGAAATTCGTATTTCTTAGGTTCATTATCTCAATTTTGGAAAATAGCTTGTAATTTAATATTCTTCTTTGCTACAATACTTAAGGGACCTTCGTTAAAATGACATTGTTTTAAAAAGATTTTCAGATTACAATGTCAATGGGCTGATTTTTTCTTCAATTTGCTTTCAATTTGAATGTAAAGTGTCGTTGATGTACATTCGTATTAGTCATTGATTATTACCCTCGCACGTAGTTGTTTACAAAACCTTTATTCCCAAATCTTCGAACAAAGCTGTTCCTTCAATAAATATATGTCACATTCAGTTTTCATTTATCAAAATCACTCGAAATATACTTGTCATGAGTGTTATTAAAGAAACAAAAAGCAATTTCCAGCGCTCCGCGAAGCAATCTGTCACAGTGCAAGAAAAGAAATAAGACGACAAAACAAAAAGTTGTCTCTTCAACAATTGAATATTGCGCACAAATAGGTATTCAATATTAATAATAAACAGCGGTTTTTATAATAATTCACGCGCTACGTACGTTGTTGTATTTGTTCACATCAAGTCAACGATGATCGCTTGGCGCTAGATGACCCATCAACTGGAGGCGTATTATTACATACATACATACATATCATCACGCCATATCCCTTGCAGAGTAGGCAGAGAGAACAGAGTGCCAGAGAACTCTATCTCTGCATACTTCACTCGCTTCCTCAACATTCATAATTCTCTTCATACACGCTCGCCGGTTTCGGAGACTCTTGACTCCACCTTCCTTCAGTACATATCAAAATGTACAAGGTTATATAGAAATTCGATGGAAAGGTCCGCCGTGAGATTGACGAGACCGATACGAGCTGTGGTGATATTGTTGAGGCTTTATTATGTTTCACATTCTATTAATAGCTCAAGCAAGAGCGGGATTAATATTTTCGGCAGCGGTTTAATAGTTTTGAGCTATAGAAGCGGATGCTAGCTGGTCGTGGACACTATCGTCATTTTTGTAAAAAAAACGAAAACTAAAACACATAATTCTAGTATCATATAATGCGGGAGAAAAAATATTTTATGACAAATTTTAGTACAAGTATTTTAAAGATTCTTTGAAATATTTTTGTAGCAATGGAGTCTGCTTTATGTAATAAAGAATAATTAATGCGATTTAATAAAAGGTTATATTATGTTTTTATAAAGTTAAATAGGACCTATGTTAAGAGTGCTAGTACTATGTGGTAGCGGCTACGAATACCACCAACAATTACACTGGTCGTGCATGTCGTAAAAGACGACTAAAAGCGTTGTGTTCATCTGGGGCAATTCCACCAGATGCTGTCTGGTTAATAATTACATTTTCAAGAACTGGAGAGTTGACGTCAGACAGGCGGCCGGTTATAAAACTATTGCCGATAACTATTTGTAATTTGTACGCATAGAAGAGGTACTCCTCTTCATACATTCATACTTACATTCATCACCCTCAAGTAATTGATATAAGAGCATGATGATGAAGATCTATGCAAAAACCATGCTTGTTGAAAAATACTAAGAAACCCGATTACGAAGCGAAAAATGATCTTACAAGCGGGATTCGAACCTGCGCCTATTGGGATTCCGGCCCAATCATGCTGCCACTACACCACCGTGACTTATTGTAGGACATGCAAATTTAGCTTCGTATCATATGTACGTCTTAAGGTGACGATATGTCATCTACCCGACAATGTTTACACATTGTTATAGGCTTAATACTTCAAACTTTACAGTTAGAATTGTATTAAACGATGACACAACCTTGTTATTTAAATTACTGAAATTTAGTATTTAATATGCTTAATTAATCGATTCGAATCAGTTTGAATCCCACTTGTGACATCATTCTTCGCTTCGTAATCGGGTTTTATAAATAATTAAGCATATTAAATGCTAAATTTCAGTAATTTAAATACTAAGAATATAAATTTAAAATAGTTGGATGAAAGGAACCTAATTCAGTACAATCTTATAAAATATTTACGCGTTCAATGCTAACTCAGGTCTATATCATTATAGAGAGCGTGTCGGTCTCAAAGAGTAAATAAAGCTCTGAATATCCTAAAATCCTGAGATTATCAGCATCATAAAGTTACTATAAGGACAAACATATTTTGGCACACAATACACTTTCAACAGAGCACATCATCAATACCACGATAGTGTCTTGTGCTACGAGTGTCTACTGCACAAATCTAACCACACTCGGCTTCGTATTTCTGGGCGTGTATATATATCGACTATGTATATCGACTGAATACTATATATATCAACTGAAGACATTTGTCTCCCTAGGATGTGGTTCGTATTGTTAATTTAACTGCCGACGATTATTATTATCTAACGTATATTTTATACAACTGCTAACACTTGGCGGGTATTAAGTTGACTTTAAAATAAAGGAGGCTTTTATTATTTCGACCTTACAATGGTAGGTAACATGGTGGGTACATAGTCGAAAACGTGTCACACTTGTTCAGATTCACTATATTTTATTTATATTCAGAGCAACAAATGCAGAGTAATGTGTAATCTGCTTTGTTGTTTTAGATAGTTAGCTGAAATTTTTTCATCGAATTTAACATGACTAAAAATATTTGCTACAAATAAAAAAGCTTTAATTTTTGCTTACAAGATAACTGTTATAGTTGAATCTTCGGAGTTATGTATACCCAAATCATTCTGCTGCCACACTAGTTATTCGAGCGGTAAGTCTATAGTCCGTCAGCATGGAGGATGGTACTCGTGGCAGTTCTTAAATCATTTTCTCAAACGTTTTAGGTTTTCATTATCTATTATTATTTTAACAATTGTTGGCGGACCTCGCCATTCGGACTTCAGCAGGTGAAGGATTAAAAATCCTTAATGTTTCATCATTCGTTTTTTGTTTGCGGTAAGAGATGATTAAAAGTATCGGTAATAGCATCAGTGAAAGAACTTTGTGTGATGTCAGAGTAAGAAAACTGAAGGAGAAGAAAATCCTTTGTGAATTCCACTGTTGGTCATGAGTCTACTCTATAAACAGGAAGAAAATCTACTACTAGAATTCTAATCTTAGTCTTCAACACACAGTCGTATTTTTAGGCAAATGAGCAGATTTTTTAAAACTTTCCTACTCCCACAGTGATTTTATCTGTTTAAGACTATTAGTTATCGCTTAAGGCACCCAAGTAAGTAAGGACCGGTTATTGACGTATAAAGTTCTTACTTAGTCCGACGTCTATGACGTATGTACGTGGGCTTTAGAAAAGAAAGGAAAGGAAATTTATTATTTATTACTCTGTATATAATGATACTTTATGACGTAATCACGGTGAACTGATATATTCGACGTTCGTGATGCGACTAATGCTCGCTGAATCAGATTTTATTATTTTAAAACCATTCATTTTACGACAGGAGCAGTGTTGAAGTTGAATATCGTTCTTGATAGGCACATATATATGTGAAGTCGACAAAGAAATGTTGATGTTGATTTGTATAGGCGCTCTCGGCAGAGAGCACTACAAAGGATATCTTAATTCTATCTTTCATCTTATCTGGAAGTAGAGAATATATTGAAATACAGAAAAGGATAAATTTGAAGTTCTTTGATGTGGCGAAGAACGAAGGAGGCATAATGATTTGTGAAACGAAACTTTTGGTCGAGTATTTCGGCAACTAATATTGTGGAGAACCCTTAGAGGGACGAACATGACTCGTGCTCGTCTTTGTTCTCACAAATTTTATTATTTAACTAATAAAGCATCAAAGGATACGTTCACAATACGTTAGCGGATCGAGGAAGTCGCATTAGAGAGGAGAGCCGATATCAAAGCGCACTAACGTGGAGCTGTTCGCTCATAAACAACCGTGGCTCGCATCGCTACCGAGAGACCCTTTTCAATAGGCTTTCTGTAACTACAAGAGATTATTTGACGTTTTTATAAATGAGCCGATGGCCAAGATAAAGTATCTATTATGAAATCGAAACGGGATCGGTGGAGGTCGATTTGAAAAAATGTAATTTATATCGGCACAGGTTTTACAATTTACCTTAAACCTATATAGAGGTCAGCACCTGACGGGTCAATTGAATTTAAACAAAAGCCGTTTCTGTGTATCGATGTTAGACAGATTTATTTGTTAAGCACTTGATGTAATGCCGCGATATCTAAGTACCCGGCTTTTCAGTATACAGCGGGATTTAAGGCTCGATAAGTGTAATACAGACTCGAGCGATCGCGCGTCTAACGTCAAATGATAACTTTGAATGTGTTGTATGATTGTTTCATTAATTGAATTATAAATATATTTCTAACGCATTTTAACATAAAAAACGGAAATAACCTGTTTACTAAATTATTAAGATTTAGAATTAGATATGCTGTTTATGAAAATTATTTGCGAGCGAATGCATCTCCAATACATGTAAGCTGAACTCCTATATTTGGTTATTATTTTTCGCTCACAAATAACTTTATATTCTATCTATAATATTTATTTCATTCTAACTTTTATAACACATATCGGTACGAGGTGAGTTTAACTGTCATTGAAATCTTAAGAAGTTTTTTTTTCTATATTTATTTAGGCAATTTTGTAACGTAGTAATGAAGTAGCCACCATAGCTCCTGTATCTATACATTACTCTATTTTTATACGAAGTTTGTGTCTAACTTTGAAATGGCTATCTCTAATGGGATTCTAAATATACTTATAAATAAATTCATTATATACCTATATTTGTTCTTCTTTACACGAGTTTAACAACAGTATTACTTTATACCACGTACTTACTTACTACTTAACTATCTAAGTATACATAACTAATGCAAAGTATACAATATTATTATTTTAATATTATAAAAAAAAATGATAGACTGTGCACATGGTAGAGTCCGTTAAGTATAGGCCTGTCGACCGTATGTGGTCATGGTTCAGTGTCGTGAGTTCGGAACCCACGTAAGAATATTTTTTTTCGATACACACTGATTATTTAATCTGGGTATAATTTCTGTCTGTTAATTGCATATTTGTGAAATCCTCCCGCGATGTAAAGATTTATTATTGCTGTAGTATTATTGTTGTAGGGAACATTTTCTTTAAAGATATAACTATAAATCTCAAATTTTGCAAATAACATAAATATATGAAAAGTTCAAATATCTATATATTGTTGAGTGTATACATATTTTTGATATATTACAATGTCAATTATTTTATTTTTCTTAATGAATACTTAATACGTACGTAAAGTGATACAGAAGTGGTGGTACTTCTGGTTGAACTTTTTGAAATAATTACCTTTATGGTTATTCTATTGTTATTTTAGTTTCGAAAATATTGTATTTAATAATGTTACTTCTACAATATGTGTACTTACAGGTTAATCTTAATATATGTCACTAGCAATTGCTCGCAACATTCTCTATATCGAAAATTGTTCTAATAGGATTTTTAATTGCTTTTTTACATTGTTAATTTTGTAATAACATATAAATTAATATGTTTAAATACTTATAAAATACAACAATATTTATATTTTAAATGTTTTTTTTTTTTAATATAGCATTATTCGTATATTTTATAACCAAACGGTTTATAAACAAAATTAAATGAAACATTAAATCTAATGAATAACCATGTGAAACATTCTCGTGCCAATGAATGTCATACATTATATTGTGTACGAAGAGAATGCGACGGGAAAATGGAATGGGCGTACACACAAGGGTTTAGTTGATGGCGAATATTGAGTTCGAAATAAAAATTGCACAAAGTCTGGAGTAGTGTACTGTATTCCTAGTAGACCTGATAGTAACTCGAACATTTCGAAACTCTAAAATTTTTATATTGCCGTGTGTTTAGGTGTTTCTGCCATACCTTCTGTAGCAATTAATCTTAAGGTTCACATATATAGTTCCCATTAAGTTCTTCCTTATCCGTGAGTAAGACTAAGTGGCCCTGGCTCTTAGAGGTCCTCATAATACACAGCGACGCACATTCTTTAAAATATAGGTAAAGAAAGAGAAACACATAATAGTGAAAAGTAATGACAGTTAGAGAGTTGTCTACACGGGTGGTGTAATGGTTAACATGGCGATCTACAGTGACAAGTGTTGTGGATTCCAATCCCACGCATAGCAATACTTTACGCGGCCCACAAATTGTTGTTTAGTCTCTTGGTGTAATTTGTTTCTGTCAATTATATATTATAACTCCCTCGCAATACAAGATGGTTTAAAAAAAGAAAGAGTGCGAATGAGTGAGAGAATGAATAAGACTATTCTATAGTCAAATAAAATATAATAATTGAATAATTTGTAATCTAACTGATCCAGAAGCCACTGTAGTGACCGATTGTATGCTTGCTTCAAGGTTAGATTTTTCATACCTGAAATTGAAAAGGAAAAATTCACCGCAGTAGTTGTAACTTTTTAATTTATTTCCAAGGATGATCCTGGAGATCATTCTTGGAAATAAATTAGTTTTTAACAGTCATGATCTTCTCTACTTTAAATCTTAAGTGTGTTCCTAAAAATACCTCTACAATTTAGTTCATTACAGAGTCTGATGGAGATCATAAATTATAAATATCTCAGTAATGACATTTTCACGTTTTGACTCTGGCACAAATCATAAAAATCAAAAATAGTAACGATATCGAGCGCTACGAAAACCATGCTACGCTCTACGCGCTACTACGAATAGCGTAGCAGATGGTAGTGTATTGAAAACAACACCAAGTTTATCGAAGGAATTAGTAAGAGTGACTATATAAACATGACTATGTAAACATGAATTTAAAATATGTAAAATATTTCGCTTTGTTTTAAAATTCAGTCGGAGTTCCTTTGTTTTGTATAGCACTTGCAGTACGGTCATAAAATGATGACGTTAGTTTTAAATGTATACAATAAGATTTACAACTAAGGACTACAATAAATATACTATAAAACACACCGCATTCTTTACTCTTACAACGTTTTTATAAATAGGTGTACCGTGTTTGAAATAAAACTATTTTTATGGATTCTATCGCGTTTGTATTTAATTCTTAATCTTTCGACGTATTGAATACTTTACAGCGTTGATGGTCACGGGTGGACTGAGGTGTCTCACGTCCAACTGTGATTGTTGAATAATTTGTTGAATGAAAATGAACACAAACGCGATAAAATATGAATACTCGCGCAAACATTTGAAGTTATTAGGTGTAAAATATCTTTAAAAATTAAATATAAAGGATTATGATTTATGAGAATTGCAATTATTGTTTAGAAGTGTGTAAACGTTTATTTTGTTACAATATCATCGATTTCATTTTACAATAAGGTACGTACGTACTTACTTATAGATTAAACAGAGGTAGATAATATTTCGGACTTGTACACAAGCTAATTTAATATGATTTAGTCGTTTTGATTTTTTTTATTACATCATCCACTCATCTTATATTAATATCTCCCACTGCTGGATTTCCATCCAATAGCCCGTAGATGTCTACTGTTGGCATAGGCTTCCCCGCGATAATACGGAAGAACGGTTCCGTGCCACCTGCATCCAATGGTTTTCTGCGACCTTCACAATGTCGTCAGTCCACCTATGGTAGGTCATCCGATTTGTGGTCGCCCTTCGAGAATCTTTCTTCCCAAGCGGTTGTCGGGTCGACGAACGATATGGTCTGCCCATTGCCACTTCAATGAATTAATTCTTCGGGCTATCTCCTAAATTTAATTTCAAGTTTTCTTTATTTTGCATAGATTTTATGTGTCTACTATCCCTTAGTCATATTTTACAATACCCATGGCCGCGATGAGGGCTGATGAATTGTATAACTTATTATAATGTAAACAAAATCATTAACAACATTATTATTATTATTTCATTTTAATTATGAAACGTATTATGATACACTCATTTGCAAAAAAAACGGGCGGTTTTGATTTTCATTCATATTTAAAAAGATACAATACCAAAAAGGTTTCAATCGTTTGTACACGTTACTGGCCGGTTTTAAAAATGCTGTGGTATTTAAAAAAGTACGTTCTAAATTCAATTTTTCATTTGATGTTCATTTTTACAGAAAACCCCTTTTTATCCTACATTTTTGGCGCGAAGTTCCAGAAGTTAACATCGACTTTCATAACTTTTATTCAATTTTTATCGATTAATTTCATATCCTTGACTGTCAAAGCTTTATTTAATGCTGTTTGGCTGTATCAAAAATGGTAGATAAAGTGGTAAAAGCTACCAAAATTATCGCGCTGCTGGAAGAGGGTTGCAGCCAATGTTTCGTGGCTAGGAGGCTAAATGTTAGTCGCTCGACAGTCCAAAGGACCTGGCAGCGATATCAGGAGACTGGTTCCGTCGAGAGAAGGCCTGGTTCTGGAAGAAAACCATGTACCCAACCACGGGATGATCGTTTTCTTGTGAGTCGCGCATTGAGAAATCGCAAATCTTCGTATGTGGATCTTAAGAACAACCTCCAAGAAGTAAGAAATGTGCATATTAGTCTATGGACGGTCAGGAGGAGGCTTCTCGCTGCCAATATACGCAGTCACCGCCCGGCCCGCGGCCCCAAATTACTCCGTGAGCACAGAGTTCACAGGCTTAGGTTCGCTAGAAATTGTGAATCATGGACTCAAGACGATTGGAATAGGGTTTTGTTCTCTGATGAAGCCAGGATATCTCTGTTCGGTGAAGATCGACGTCGGCGAGTGCTAAGAAGACAAGGAGAACGCTTTGCAGAGGCATGTTTCGAAGAAATCACACCTTATGGTGGGGGCTCTGTTATGTTTTGGGCAGGAATAAATTCAATGGATCGTACAGAGTTAGTCTTCATTGAAAACGGCTCACTGACTGGGCATCGATACATAACGGAAGTTCTAATTTCTCATGCACAACCCGCATTGGCCGCTCTAGGTGAAGACTCGATTTTTATGGACGACAATGCTCGCGCCCACCGATCCCGCGATGTTAATGCGTATGTGCAAGAGGTCGGCATTCGTCGTTTGGATTGGCCAGCTCGAAGTCCCGACCTCAATCCCATAGAGCATGTCTGGGACGTTCTGAAACGGCGTGTGAGATCAGTACACCCGGCTCCGCAGACCATCAGAGAGCTGAAGAATGTGATTACTGCGGAGTGGGAACGTATTCCGCAAGCAAGTATCCGGGATATACTCGCTAGCATGCCCAGACGAATTCAAGCTGTGATTTTAGCTAGAGGGGGTCACACTCGATACTAAACATTTATCTGCTTTTACTTTATTAAAGAAAAACAAACAAAAAAACTTTTTTATTTTTACTTCATGAGCATATGCACTACTAGCGAATATACACTACTAGCGAGGTTTAGCATTATTTCCCATAAATTGTATCTAAATTTTATGAAATACTGATGAAAACGATTATTTTCTTATTAATTTACCAAATTGTGTGGATAAAACTACCTATAATTATCAAACAAAGAAATATTAACATTTGAAATGGTTCATTGCTTAGGTGCCCGTTTTTTTTGCAAATGAGTGTATTTGAGCTTTAAGAGTCGGTTATGGCGTACCAATATAACACTTAGAAGACTTGTAAGCAAAGTATAAGTTCTGCTTATACCTGGTACACAAAGTAATTCATGACTATTATATTTATGTGAGCCGGTGGCGGTGCCTGTTTCGGTGTTGGTGCAAAAGCACAACATAATACATTGTGATTTTAATATTAATATATATTATAATAAGATGATATTATTATTATCACAAGACGCCGCCGCGCCCGCAACCAACAAACACTAACTATACCTATATTCATATTTACTTGAAGTTAACTTGCAAACGTAACATTTTTCTACATTATGAAGACTGCTAGTTAAATTTAGATTATGAATATATATAAAAGTTGAGTTTGTTGTGAAATAATATATCGCTGTATATTATTATACACATACATAGATACATATCATCACGCCATATCCCTTGCAGGGTAGGCAGAGAGAACAGAGTGCCAGAGAACTCTATCTCTGCATACTTCACTCGCTTCCTCAACATTCATAATTCTCTTCATACACGCTCGCCGGTTTCGGAGACTCTTGACTCCACCTTCCTTCAGTACATGACTGATCTGGTCTAGGTAGGTTAGTCTCGGTCTCCCTCGGTACCTACATCCTTCCACTTTCGCATTGTATATCTTCTTAACCAGACGTTCGTTCGGCATTCTTTCCACATGTCCGAACCATCGGAGCATTCCCTTTCGCATCTTTACACCAATACTCTCTTTCATACCTACTCGCTCTCTTACGTCGTCGTTATGAATGCGGTCGGTCAGCCTAACTCCACAGATTTGCCGCAGAGATCGCATTTCGACCGCATTAATTTTACTTTCATACTCTTTTCTGCATACCCAACTCTCGCTTCCATACAGTAATGTTGGTACAAGCACTGCGTTATGTATTGCTACACGTGCCTTCTGGCTGAGGTGGTGGCTGATGAGAAGTTGCCCCAACGCTCCGTTCACTCTATTTCCCGCATTCACTCCTCGCTCTATATCAGTGGTGTACCTTCCATCTCGGCTAAATCCATATCCAGCATATACAAATTCATCCACTTGCTCTAGATACATACATCATTACCTATTGTTACTCTTACATCTGTTCTGGCTTCATCTCTTTCAAAGACCATTATTTTGGTTTTGCTTACATTCACGCGTAGACCCCTTTTCTTACAATCTTCTGTCATTGTGTCGACTAGGGTCTGCAGGTCAGTCGCTGACTGTGCCAGCAGGACTGCATCATCTGCATAAAGCAGAGCAGTGACCACTGAGTCGCGCATCTGGACTCCCACATTCATATCGTTCAACCTTTGGAGACATTTATCCAGATATATGATAAACAGCCTGGCTGACAGAATGCACCCCTGCTTAACGCCGATATTGACGTCAAACCAAGGCGACATTCCATCATCCAGCTGCACACAGGCTCTACAGACCATGTAACTGGACTGCACAGCCTGTAGCAGTTTACCGTTAATACCATACTCCGGTAAAATGTCCCAAAGTTCCTTTCGTACAACCGTGTCAAATGCTCTCTCCAGATCCACAAAACTGCAGAAAACCCTCTGACCTAGAGCCAGATGCTTCTCCACAATGTTGCGCAGAGAGAACACTTGATCCATGCATCCCCTTCTACTCCTGAAACCACCTTGTGTCTCACACAGTAAACCGTCGGACACCATCCTCATTCTCCTTTCAATATATATTATTATCATACATTAATTCTAAAACCGTTTAGCATAATAGATTTATTAGGATTACATAGTGAGCCGATAGATGGCACTAGGTCATTAGATAAAGCCAGTCGTGTTTAATATAAGTTACACATTCAAACTACTAGATGGCAGTCGCAATAGCACGGATCAATTATTCAAATCAATTAATATTCGTGTAGATATTTATACGCTACAAGTTCAAAAATATATTGTGCTCTATATTAAGCTCGTTGACGTGGTGACTACTACCTGGCCGATCTGAGGCCGTTTGGTTAACAATTACATTTAAAAGGCGGGTTGATATCAGGAAGGCGTCCGGTTGTAAAACTATTGACAAAATTTTTGTAAAATACATTATTAGAGGAGTAGTACATATTGTTTTGTCCACAAGTAATTGGTACAAGAGCGAGATGATGTTGATATTAAACTGTGATCAGCTTAGATTAAATTGTCTAATCTCAAGTAACAATATAATTATATATCTAAACATATTATAATTTTATTATAATTACTTGTAATATATAAAATAACTTAAAATTTATATATTTGCTTAAAATAAAGATATAAAAGTCACCCAGTAAAAAGTGTTACAACTGAAATTTCAATCAAAAGTTGTACGCGTAAAGTATTCAGACATTAGCCTATTCATTTCTATTATAAAATATAGGCCTGTCCAAACAATGCCACAATCACCACACGTGGTAGCCGGTGTTAGCAATAATAATGATGTTATAAATTTCCTTAGAAATTATTGCAATCTATATTCTATTGACACCGTAGATGACTGCTACTACACCAACGGAAAAAGAAAACTAGAAAAACATTGTACTGTTAAGATATCACCACCTTGGATACTGACAAACTCTTGAAACAATATTGTCATATTCATCAGGTATTAATAATCTACGTTAATTTTTTTTAGCCGTAATAACTTCTAATGTTTACGCGAGTATTACACATTTGAAATAAAACTACTTTGGGACTTTTGTTGAACTTTTGTCCTCCCGTGACCATGATTACTGTAAAGTGTTCGAAACGTCGGGTAATTAAAAATCAAATACAAACGCGATAGAATCCGTAAAAGTAGTTTTATTTTGTTTGCCGTTTAAAATAATTGGTACTTTTATTTTTCATGTAACATGAGTTCAGATATTCAAAATTCTCTATAAAGATTAATAAGAACAAAACTTATTTAGCTTTTAATTGAAATTCAAGTAAATAATGTAAGCCCCTGAATTTGAGAACTGGTAGTTGAGAAATACCGAGAAATAATTACGAATATATAATCACGATGAAATAAAAACTAGCTTCATTTTGTTGAAACATTTCTAATTTTTTATACCTATAGTTAATTAATTATTATCAATTATACTGTATTAAAATTCTATGACATAAAGACATACATAGAATATTTCATAGAAATATACTTATCCGAGCCGAGGCCGCGGGTGACTGGATCGGAGAATTAGTCCGTCACCCGCTGAGCGGCCGACCGCGTGAGGATAGACCGACGTCCTCCCTGAGGAGGGACGTGGGTCGAGGAGAGGGTACTCCTCAGGGGGTATTCCGTCGGGCCGACCACTGATGTCAAGTCACCCTGCTCCGGTGGTCAGTCCAACGACGAAGGTGAGGTGTCACGGGTGGGTTACGGGTGTGCGTGCTTACGCCCCACTGTCGCCCCAGGCGGAGTGGTGCGAGGAGTGCGCCGACCGTAATCCACCAAAAAAAAGATATGGAAATATACTTACCACACTAATATTGCCACACTATTATTTGTGTGTTTTAAATTTTTACTAAATTGGTAGTGTACCAAATACATTTCCATACATATTTAACACTGCTACTTACTACTAAGGACCCTGATCATGTCAGGGGAACCGTATTCCCAAACAATTAGAGTTTGGGAAAAAAGAAACCACTACGCCATCTGTGCTGTCGAAGTATATTTATAACTAGTTAAATAGTCAAAATAAATTTAACTAGCGACCCGCCCTCGCTTTACTACGTATTCGGTCGCTCTGTCCCAGCATTTTAATCAATGTTGTTTATCATTTATATTGAATTAACGACTCCTAAATGTTAGGAAGCACCCTAACATAAAAGAGTCACTAGTAAAAACAAGATTAAATTTCCCAGAAGAATGCTGTTGCTTATTCTCTCAGGCGATTCCTAAGGCGGCTTTTTTGATTGCCACTGGAATGTGAGGAGTGGTAAAAGATTGTACTCTCAACCGGTTAATATAAGTGCTTTATTACATTCCCTTTTGATTAGAACATTTTCTTACAATAAAAGCACCAAATGCTTATAAATTGGTCAAGTTATATGTTATACTATGAATTTGATCAGTTTATAAATACTTTTCTTACAATACTTTTATTAACCAAATGTATAAATAGCGGTTATTACAGGCCCATTCGGTAATTGTCGGTTACAATGATCGAATACTTATCTCTCCGTCGTACAAATCGTCTGAGAGTCTTACCAGAAGAGTTGGCAGAAGCTCTCGCCTGGACAACATATAACTCTTTACATCGATGGTCAATTCGTCCGCTAACATAGTACTATCTCTACATTTATGAAGGAGATCTAAGTCCAATAGTGGACCACGTAAGATTGAATGATGGTCATAATGTTGGTTGTCATAACAGTGACTCATAAAGTGTGATGTATCAGACTACGCTCGTACTTGAATGTCTATGAACATAGTAATTGGTGTATGCCATTATAATATTATTTTTATTACATTAAAAATTGTAAGGTACCCTTCTAAGTATAATTTAGCTTTATATTAAAGAAATTTTCACCGAACTTTGTTGGAAAAAATCGTAATAAAGTTGAAAGTTTATTCTCATTGGGTCCGACACCTCAGCCGTGCGCTCAATTTGGGCCTACTTACGTCTCCGCCAGTAAAAAAGTGCCACCAATTTAGCAGACTTCATGTGATACGTTTTATGCTAATGAAAAAGTTGAAAATTGTTGGACAAATTTTATTTAAATTGTTTATTGATGACAGGCTTCTTACATAAAATACATTCTCCACAGCAAAGGTACTACTACTGTTATTATATAATAATATAGTTACAATAGTAAAAATAAGATTGGGCAAGAAATCAGACGACTCATAATAATGAAAAAAATAAGATAAACCCTAAGATATCCTTCAACGATTATAGTACAGCAATAACAGATATTTCTCTAGTATCTCTTACTTGACCGCCACACGGAATAAGATCTACTTGTAATATGTTAACAAACAAAATATATCATTATAACTACATAACGTTATGTGTAAATTATAGAAATTAAAACATTGTCTGGTAATGGTCTCCCTCCATTTGATATTTGAAGCAGTCATATAAGTCCGCTGAAAGATTATCAGGAGGATTTTTTTATTGCTCTTGGTGCCAGACGAGCAAGCAGCACACCTGATTGTAAGAGTTATTGCGCCCATGGAACTTTGCAATACCAGGGGTACAGCTAGGCCGCCACTGTCAACCCATAATCCCAAACCCACCCCGAAAGATGGGTTCGGAAAGCATGAGTGACAGCATTTCCTTAGGAATCTTACAAAAACAATTACGATTGTTAATATTGCTGACAACCATGGCGATTATGTGATTGTTCTTGTATTATATTCAAGATCTTAGTGTTTTAACGTGTTATATTCAGTAATTTTGATGGCATTTTATGTAATGTGATATGCAGGAACTGCTGGAATGTAATGGAATATGATAGAAAAGTGCTTTAATAATGTTTTCGTTTGCCACCAAAATTCCGAGAAGACACCATTAACAGTGTGACTATTGAGTACTGTAGTCAACTCATCGCCCTCAACTACTGTTGATGATGATTTGACTTACTAAACGATAATGACTAATAAAAGTGTGTGAAGAAACTGATAATTTTTGATGAAAATTGTATTTGGCAACAATAGGTTCGCATTAGTAGTCGATTGCCAATACAAAAAAGAAGGCATTATCTCCTTCACTGGACGTCGCTTGATGAATGTAATAAAGTTGAATTTCAATCTATGTTACATCCTAGTGAAAGATATTTCCACATGTGCTTCTTATACAAAATAGTCAAGTTTAATTCTTGTATTAACTGTAAGCGGTTCGGACGTCACAGATTGGAGGCGTTCGCAATCGCCCCACCGCAATATATTGTTCCGCTAGAGAACTAGCCGTCGCGTTATGATATATGGCGGTCGCGCCAACATACCAACGTGTGTCAGATTTATTGCACAATGAAAAATTACGTGAGCGTAGGCGGACCGGACCGGACCGGACCGCGCGGTACACACGTGCTCTACTAGCAACGTCCCATGTGTGACTGTGTAGGTGATTGCATTCATAGCATTAATGGTTATTATATAGTTAAGTTGAAACTTTAAATAATACTGATTCTGAAACTAAAGTCTTTAAATGATATATTAATCTTATATATTATATTATTCTTATTGAAAGATCTGCTTGTGGTAGAAACGCGGAGGGAGGCTCGATGATGAAGGTGATGATTATGAATGACTAGTTACTTTCCGTATTTCGAATGATATATTAAATCAATGGTGTCTCGCTTTAAGCCTTTGTTTACTTTGTGGCTAAGGAGAAATTATGATCGAAACAATATTACTATTGATTCATGTTCAACGTTATATATAAGCTTTATTTCTCCGTTAGTTGATTTATATGTCTCCATATTGTATTCTAAGCCTATCACCACACGTGGCAGAATATTATGATTATTTTATAATATAATTTCCTCGTATTTTATATAATCAAAGAGTATTCCGGGAATACAATAACATTGTTCATCAATTGTCTCGAAGCCCTTGTTCTGTTGCCAGTTTTTAATTATCTACGCATTGAAATTTAAAACAAACTTTTTAGTTCGTAGCAATTCTTCTTCGAGTTGAATGCTTTTTAGCTTTTATTTTGTTTGCAAAACTGGAGCGTGTTCGTTCGTTCTCGTTACAGAGGGCTACGCTGTCTGAGACCTCCACAGAAATGTGTCTGACTTTAATTAGCTACAGTTTAAAAAGTATGTTGAGCGTCCGATTTCAATGAGATTTTAATTTTTTTATTGTCTCCGAAGATATTTAGGTGGTTGAGGGCGTCTTGTGTCGAATATTGTATAGCGGTTGGAACATCTTCATACGACAATATTATCGTGTACGATCCAAAATGAATTTCACCGGCAGATATCTTACAAATCGAGTTAGGTAATAATCTTTTAACCTTGAATACGTATGCTTGCGTAATACACGACAGACTTAGTTCGCAATATATAATTCACATTCTAGTATAATTCTTAGGTGTAACCTAAATAATCGTAGTTGGTTTATCTTATTAACTTTGAACAAATGATTTCCTGGCAGTGAGTGCGTAAGAGAACTACGTAGCTGGAAAATAACTTTCATGTGTGTGTTTTTGTGTTATTCTGGTATTGGTATGATATAGTGACATAATTGAAAACGATAGATGGCGCTGTTCTAGGAATTTCAACATCATCATTCTCTTAAGTCGTATAATTCTCATTGCTGGACTTAAGCTTTCTTCACAATTGGAGGAAAATTTATTTACTTTATCGAAATAGTCAGCTGTGATGGAATTGTATTTTATTTCCAGTTTTCCTTCTATTGTATATATGTTATTTGCATATTATATCTATATATTATAGGAGCAAGAAAAAGGTGTGGTGAATTGTATTCTCACTCCGTCATCGCACGGAAAGGTAAAGGTGATCGTAATTTACCTTTCTTTCTATTTGTATAAAATGACGTCTTTTAATAGGTGTTATATAAATTAAGCGATTACTTTAGTCACAATTTAAAAAAAAAACTATAACAATGAACTAAACGTGAGTAAGGTGACACTTAAAGCTTAATATATAAAATTTTACTATAAGTAACAATGATAATAAAACAATGAATTAATTTGTATGACGTAACGTGTCGACAGCGTTAGATAAGATTTTGGTCCGGTGGCGGGCCGCGGGCCGGTCCGTTAGCGGGCCGGTCACGTCCGCCTGTCGATATACCATCGTACAACCCTCGTATAATTTATAAATCCTCGGAGAGTTTGTTGCTGTGATCTATAGTCTGTAATGGCTGCCAACCTTTGTAACTTTATGTGCTGAACTAAATTAAGTATTCGATGTGTGCACTAACGGCGTGAGCTTCACATACAGCCTCTAGTTTATACAAACACTTTATACTACATGTTTAAAAATATAATTAAAATAATATTTTTTATTGTGTTTCCATGTGGTGACGGAGTGAGAATACTATTCACCACCCCATATCTTACTCGTGGGTGATCGTACGAGACGACTAAGGGATATAAAACGCTTTAACATCTATACGAGAAAAGGAAAATTCGAAACAAAAACCTATACTAACGTGTCTGACCAGCGCGGTGTATTAGGTTAGTTTCCCTCCCATTGCGGAGGGGCTCGAGCCCAACAGTGGGACATTTATGGGCTGTGATGATGATTGTGTTGATTTATAAGTAGGCTCTTACGTTGGTTTCTATCAAGTAGATATTTATTTGTGTTCGTTGGTGAGGATATTGTGAGAGATCATTGAAACATAATTAAGAGAAATCAAAATATATATTTTTTTTAATTCAACTGTGTAATATAGTGTGTATGTGTAGTAGTTAATAATGTGTGTGTTGTATAAATGTAGAATGTCCAATGGTGAAATATATACCTGTAGATTACAAAGTTTAACAATGAATATATAATAGGTAGGTACGTATTTTATTTCGCTACATCATATTTTTGGTTATTTACATTTTAAATTATAAAAAATAACCAAACAAACCACTGAAAGATTTATAACAGAATTGTAATGCAAATTTGTTTCAAATTTAATGTAACGTTGTCTTTTAGGTGTAAGTCTTCTAAAGGAAAGACAATACCGTAATATCTAGGCCGTTAGTTTTATATATTTTCTAGGCAAGTGCTACGTAGAACGTAGCACTTGCCTAGTGAATAATTGTAGAATTTCATGAAAAAGTAAACGATTGTGATAATTTTTTTCCTAACCCATCTATGAATAGGAGTTTCTTTTTATTAAAAAAATATTTGTCTTAACATAATCATTTCTTAGGTTTATGCAAGTATTATTTATACTCGTACATACAAAAGATATTAGTTTCACAAATAAAACTATTTATAGGAATCTATCGCGTTTGTATTTGATTTTTAATTTCTCGACATTTTGAACACTCTATAGCGTTCATTCATCAGATGATATTTAGTATTAAATATAAACGTGAGAAAATATGTAGATATAGTTTTATTACAAATATTTGTGTTGTAACAAAGTTTAAGTATAATATTACGTGTACGCGAACTTTTGTGCTGATCAAGGATATAACAACTATTACAGGCAGTTGGTAGTAGTTCAACGTAGTCGGAGGCGGGCCCCACCGCGCCGACCCTCGGACCCCAATTAATGGCAGAGGTCAACTCACTTCATTGATGTTCACTAGCCTAGTTACTTATATTGTTATGTCATCACTAAATTAATATTAGATAAACTGATAAAGATGCACAGACGGCGCAGTAGTCGAAGTGCCGAACTCTCGCACCGGTTGCAATGGGTTCGGTCCCCACACAGGAAAGTTCTTTGTGCGATCCACAAATGATTATTCCGAGTCTTGGTGTAATTTATGTACATTAATTGCATGCTCGTGAAGTTCCCAGCGATAAAGTATTTATTTTGTAGTACAGAGGGCGTTGTGATAATCTATTTTATAATTGTCTCCTGTAACACAGTTTGTAACTACCTAAGGAGCCTAAGATATTGGGGTACTATCCCAGAAACCTCCACGCGGTGTACCCTGGGTGCGGGCGGCGGTCCCCAGTTCTTCTGTTGTACTGTCGTCCGTAGCGAATATCTGCGCGATTTCGCTCCTTACCCTACTACAGTCGTAGTAGAGGGTATAGGACGCGAAATATTGGGACGGGCTCAGTCACTCATTCATTTGAGGGCTGGGCAGGCACATGCCACCGCCCACACATCGTAAACCTGGTATCTTGCTTCAAGACACGTTGTCTTGAGGCGTAGTATCAGGAGCGAGGGTCTTGGCTTAACCGCCCGGACCGCGAGGAAGACAACCTCTATAAAGAGTTCGAAGTAACATTCGAACTCGGAAATCACCCAGAATCTTAAGTTCTGGCGTGCGGCGAGAAGATGCATGGCAGATGGGTTGTTCTGTCGTTAGCACGCTCCAGCCAGGGTACCGGCTGACCCCCTGGTTGGTAAATGTAGGCTTGCCCGGGTAAAGGGATCTCTGCCCGGGTCGACGTTGTGTATCTCCCCTACTCGTGGGAATCTCATGGATACCAATTTAAAAATACCTTTTAACACCGACGGGAATCTGTGCGATTCTCACACCACGGCCTTGTCAAGCCAAAGAAAAACTGACAACGACGCCTCGTCCTCAGGACTTGAGGCGTCCGCCGAGGGCCCGGCACAAATCGTGGAGGCCCAGAAGAAGAAGAGGAGGTCGCCTCGAAAGTCTCGGGGCAACGGCCTGAGCCACAAAAGGCGGCTGGAGGAGCGGCGAGCGCGCAGGGAGGCTGCCGCCGCTGAAGAGAAGAAGGACGGTAGACTCGCAGCAGAGCCGTCGACGGACGAGGGCGACAGCGATGTCGCAGAGCCGTCCGAAGACGAGGGCGGCGGGTCTACCGTCAGAATGGACGAGGGCGGTGATATTCCCGCAGGGCCGTCCAAAAACGACAGCGGGTCGGCTGGTGAAGGCCCCACTAGGTCGTCGGCGCGTCTAGCAGCAAAGACGCCGCCGGCGACCGCGACTAAGAAGGAGGAGGCCCTCCCCTCGCAGGTGCGAAAGCGCCCCCTGAGTAAGGGAGGCAGCTCGAGCGCCGAAACCGAGGGGAGCGTGGCCAACATGCCTCCACCCAAGATCCAGGCCTCCCGAAGAGGGCGAGGGACCTCGGCCATGGAAAGGGCGGCGGCGGTCGCTGTCCGCGCCGGCGAGGCCACGGATCTGCAGGCCGAAAATGTCCGCCTTAGAGGCGAGATGTCAGGCCTGCGGACCCGAAATCGGAACCTGGGCGACATGCTGGCGGAAATGCGTCGGGCAAACCGCCAGCTGTTGATAGACGTGGCCGACCTCAAGGCGCAGGTGGCGCTGTTCGTGTCACCCGCGACAGCCGCGCCATCGGCCAGGGCCGGCTACTCGGCGGCCGCTGCGGCGCCAAAGCCGCCTCGCGCTGCGGCGCCGACGACGTTGGGTGATGGCGTCTCCGTCACACCCGTCCCCGCGGCGAGGAAGACGCCTGCCGCCGCGAAGCGCGCGTCGCCGGCTGACGCTGGCGCGGTCGCCGCGGCGAAACTCCCTGTCCCGGTGGTGAGGTTGACGCCTCTCCCCGCGGACCGCTTGCCGCCAGCTAGCGCCCCTGCGGCGCCAAAGCCGCCAGGCGCCGCGGAGCGGGCCCCTGGAGAGGCTCAGCCGACCCCGACGCTGGAGGTGGGAGGCTTGTCGGACGAGGCCCTCGCCAAAATCATCAACGCAGTTGGCAAACTCGTTGATGCGCGTGTGGCCGTTCTGGAGGCAAGACTGCCTCCAGAACCACGTGTCCGGCCGCCTCTAGCCGCGGATAAGCGGCCGCATGTGGCACCAGCCCCCGCCCCGCTGCCTTGTCAGGGTGGCCGCGTGGGGAGTTACGCCGCGGCCGCGGCCGGGCCTAAGCCCAAAGGCCCCGGCCCAGCTCCGAAGGGACCCGCCCTGAGGAGGAAGACGGCTCCGGCTCCTGCCGGACCGCTGAAGTCGCCCGCAACAACACCGCCGGCGACGACCAGCGAGGCTGCGACGAGGCCTTCCGCGTCTGGCACGACTGCCGTACCCGAACAGGGTTGGCAGGTAGCCGAACGCGACAGAAGGAGTCGCGGCCAAAGGAGGAGAGCGGAGGCCAAGCGCGCCGCTGAGGTCCCCGCTCCACAGGCAGGAGCCGGACAGAAGAAGAGACCGCGCAAGGGGCTCAAGTCGCCGAAGACGGCCGCAGTGGTGATCACTGTGCTGCCCGAGGCGGCCGAGAAGGGCCTCAGCTACGAGGCCGTCTTGAGGAAGGCCCGGCGGGAGCTAGACGTCTCCGATATTGGAGGCGTCGAAGCCAGGACCCGCAAGGCCCGGACGGGGGCTCGAATTCTCGAGTTCCCAGGGGCCGAGGGCGCCAAGACGGCCGACAGCGTGGCCGAGAAGCTGAGAGGTTTGTTCGCCGAGGAGGGTGGCATCAAGATCGCCAGGCCCGTCAAGTGCGCCGAAATGCGCATTTCGGGTTTGGACGATTCGGTGACGGTGGAAGACATCCGGGAGGCTATTGCCTCGAAAACCGGGTGTCCCATAGACTCCGTCCGGGTCGGTGCCATTCGTCCCGGTCCGGGTGGCGTAGGTGCTGCCTGGGCGCAGTGCCCGGTGGAGTCGGTCAGGCAACTGGCCGGCTCAGGCAGGCTCCTCGTGGGCTGAAGCTCGGCGCGGGTAACCGTGCTTGAGCACCGGCCTGCGAGGTGCTACAAGTGCATGGCGGTCGGACACACTCGACCGACGTGCACTAATTGCTTCGACTGCGGCGGATTGTGTTTCCGCTGCGGTCAGACCGGGCACGTGGCGGCATCTTGCGCCGCCCCGCCCCACTGCCCCGCGTGTGCGGCGGGCAATAAGCCCGCCAAGCACCGCATGGGCTCTGGGGCGTGCAAGCCTCCAGCTTCGGCCCCAAAGGCGCGGGGCGGCCCTACGACCACGGCCGCTCCCGCTCCTAGCGCGGTCCGATCGCCCGCTGGCGAGGAGGTCATGGATACAACCCGATAATGGGTACACCATCCATGCACCTCCTCCTGCAGGCCAACACCAACCACTCCGCCGGAGCGCAGGATCTCCTCCTGCAATCCATGGCGGAGTGGTCGATTGGTGCAGCCGTAGTCGCGGAACCGTACGCCGTGCCTGATCGCCCCAATTGGGTGGTCAGTCGAAACGGTACTGCGGCAATCGTCGTCTCAACGCAGCGGCACTTCCCGTCCTTGTCCCTTTTGGATAGGGGCGAGGAATTTGTCGCGGCGGAGTGGGGAGGGGTCACGCTCTACAGCGTATACCTCTCCCCCACTAGGAGGATGGACGATTTCGGGGCCTCACTCACCACCTTGGAGGCCTCGATACGGCGACTGGCACCGGGCCTCGTCCTGGTTCTGGGGGACTTTAACGCCAAATCCACGGCGTGGGGGTCCCCTGCGACGGACGACCGCGGGCGGGCGGTCAACGAGTGGGCGGCTTCACTGGGCCTCTGTGTTCTGAACAGAGGCTCGGTGAACACGTGTGTGCGGCGGCAGGGCGGGTCGATAGTGGACTTGTCGTTCGCTAGCCCCGCTGTCGCGCCACGGGTGAGGAACTGGAGTGTCCTGGAGGAGGCGGAGACCCTGTCAGACCACCGGTACATCCGGATGGAGGTCTCCCCCCGGGAACCCGGTAGGGGTCACAGGGCGGACGGAGCTCCCGCGTTTCCGCGGTGGGCTGTGGGTCGTCTTGACAGGGATCTACTGGCGGAGGCGGCCATTGTCAGCACGTGGCTGTCCTCACCACCCCCAGCGGACGGAGTGGACGCTGAGGCTGTCCGCATTCGCAGTGCGTTAACGCAGATCTGCGATGCGGCCATGCCCAGAGTGCGGCGGCGTCCACCTCCGAGGCAGGGGGTCTACTGGTGGTCCCCAAGACTGGCGGACCTTCGTGCGGCGTGTATCAGTGCCCGAAGGTCCTACACCCGCAGCCGGCGGCGTCACCGCGACGTCGAGCGGGAGGGCCAGCTGTACGAGGCGTACCGCAGTGCGCGGACTGCCTTTCGGCTGGCCATCCGTGCCGCCAAGGGCGCGAGTTGGCAGGAGATGCTGGACGGTCTCGACCGTGACCCCTGGGGTCGCCCATATCGCGCGGCGCTGAACAAGCTTCGCGCGCGGGCCCCCCCCCTCACCGAGACCCTCCAGCCCGACTTCCTTCGTAGGGTGGTCGAGGAGCTGTTTCCACGGCAGTCGGAACACACGCCCCCGGTCATGGCTCCGCCAGATCAGGACCGAGAGGCCGACGACGACGAGAGTGTTCCGCCCGTGACGGAGTCGGAAGTGGGGGCGGCCGTGGCGAAGATTCGTTCCGCCACCACGGCCCCCGGCCCGGACGGAATTCCAGTCCGGGTGCTGACGTCGCTCCTCGAGCACTTCGAGCCTCGCCTCAGGCAGCTGTTCAACGCCTGTCTGACGTCTGGACGGTTCCCTGAGTGCTGGAAGGAAGGGAGGTTGGTTCTCCTGCCAAAGCCGGGACGGTCCCCGGATTTGCCGTCGGCCTACAGGCCCATCGTGCTCCTCGACGATGTGGGTAAGCTGCTGGAGCGTGTGCTCGCTGCCCGCATCGTCCGACACCTGGAGGAGGTGGGGCCCGATCTGTCGGACGCTCAGTATGGGTTTCGGAGGGGGCGTTCGACCATCGGGGCGCTATTACGCCTGAGGCAGGCGGCCGCGGAGGCCGTCGCCGGGAAGGGAGTGCTGTTGGCGGTGTCGTTGGACATCGCCAACGCATTCAATAGTCTGCCATTCGGCTGCATCAGGGAGGCGCTCCGGTTCCATGGAGTGCCCCTGTACCTCAGGCGGCTGGTGGCAGACTATTTGGAGGGCCGCAGTATCCTCTGCGCGGGTCCCGCAGGGGACATTGTGCGGACGCCCATGTCGTGCGGCGTTCCACAGGGGTCGGTTCTGGGGCCGACTCTGTGGGACATCGGGTACGACTGGGCGTTGAGAGGGAGTCTCCCCCCCGGGCTGAGCTTGGTGTGCTACGCTGACGACACGCTCGTCACAGCCCGGGGCAGGACACTCGAAGAGGCGGCGAGCCTGGCCACTCTCGGCACCGAGGAGATGGTCAGGCGGATCGAGGCGCTGGGGCTCAGGGTGGCCCTAAACAAGACGGAGGCCCTACTTTTCCATGGGCCCCGTGTGAGGCTGCCCATCGGCGCCTCGATAGTGGTAAACTCCATCCACATCAGCATCCAGGCCCATATGAGGTACTTGGGTCTGGTGCTCGACGGGCGATGGTGGTTCCGGGAGCATTTCCGACAGATTGCTCCCCGGCTTGTCGGCGCGGCGTCCGCCCTTTCTCGTCTCATGCCGAATGTGGGCGGACCCAGTTTTGAGGCCCGACGGCTGTATGCGGGGGTCATCCGCTCGATGGCCATGTACGGCGCACCCGTGTGGGCGAGGGCTCTGAACGCCCAGCTCAGGGCGGTTCTGTGGAGGCCACAGAAAGCCATGGCGGTCAGAGCCATTCGCGGGTACCGCACGGTGTCGACAGAGGCGGCGTGCCTGTTGGCCGGGACACCCCCGTGGGACCTAGAGGCGGAGATGCTCTCCGACCTCTACCGGCGGGTTATCACAGCGCGCGAGGAAGGTGGCTCCCCATCGTTGAGCGAGATAGCCACCTGGCGCGTGGATGCCCGCCGAGACGTCATCGCCCGTTGGGCTACGCGGCTGGAGAGGCCTAGGCACGGTGTGGAGACCGTTGAGGCCCTCCGGCCCGTACTGATAGAGTGGATGGAGCGGCGGCACGGAGTCCTCACCTTTCGGCTGGTGCAGGTATTGACGGGGCACGGGTGTTTCGGGTTGTACCTGCACAGGGTCGTGTATAGGGAGTGGACTCCGGCCTGCCACCACTGCAGGAGTGACGAGGACACGGCGCAACACACGCTGGAGGTGTGTCCGGGATGGGAGCGGCAGCGCCGTGACCTCGTCGCTGTCATCGGTGCCGACCTGACGCTGCCGGCCGTCGCGAGAGCGATGGTCGACAGCATCAGGAACTGGGACGCGGTCGCCGCCTTCTGCGAGGCTGTCATCTCGCAGAAGGAAGCGGCGGAACGGGCAAGGGAGGATTCCCGCGCCCCGGGCCGCCGCCAGCGGCCGGGGCGGCGCAGGCGCGAATACCTGCGCCTGATGCCGCCCTAACCGAGGCTTCGGGTGATCGGACCGGGGAATTGTCCGGTCACCCGACGTGAGGCCACCGCGTGAGGGCGACGCCCCGACGGCGAAATCTGTCGGGGCGTCGACGAGAGGAACCCGCGAGGGTGAACCGCCGGGCGGGCCACCGAAGTTAAAAATCGGGTCCCGGTGACCCGCTCGCACGGCGAAGAGAGAGGAGTTTTTACGGTGGGTCTATGGGGTCACGCGCCGCCTTTTCCGTCACCCCGGACCGATTTGGCGGGGCGAGACTAATCCATAGTCCACCAAAAAAAAAAAAAAAAAAAAAAGCCTAAGATATTTTTTGTTGTTCATATGGTAATAAAATATTTTTTTATTATTATTTACTCCGCATTTATTTTCTGTTTTAAAATGTTTAATTTTTTTAATATTACAGTTGTTTAAGTATAATATTCAAATGTAGTTGACAGTAGTGTTTAAATATAGTTATAGCTCATATGTAATCAAA
The DNA here is from genome assembly GCA_905163515.2 of Lymantria monacha. Lineage (NCBI taxonomy): Eukaryota > Metazoa > Arthropoda > Insecta > Lepidoptera > Erebidae > Lymantria > Lymantria monacha. The sequence continues at coordinate 485,534 of LR991097.1, forward strand.
GATTACATGTGCCATGAGAAGATCAAAGATTACATGTGCCATGTTCTTAGTCCTCATATGACCCACTATATGACAAGAGGTAGGCGGCTAGTTATAAAGCTATTGCCAAACTTTAACATTATAAGGACAAGTGTAAGATAATCATGATGTTAAAGCAGGCAATAATTTAATACTGTTTATTAAACACATAACTTTATATACTGCGTGAGAATGGGATAAGAATACAATTGATGCCACTTGGTACTTTACCACCACTATCACAGCTGGGAATATCGGCTAAGGTTTGTTATTAGGACAACAATCAGCTACACTTATGGTAAAAGTATACACGCTTGCCTAGTAGCCGAGGTGATGATGACAATAATACCTTCAATTAATAATCGCACCATGTGGCACGCCATTGGCTAGGATGGTGAGAGTCTAAATGGTCATGATGTAATCTATAAAGTGATACAGTAGGTACTCACATCATTTAAATGTATATAAACTAAATGCATTTGAATTCTAATATTATATGCATTCTGTGTTGTGGCGCAGTAACGATACAATTCTCCCACCCCTTCATCTTACCCGTGAGTATCGTAAAAGCCGTCAAAGGTATATAATTTACATATAATACATATGTAAGAGACGGCAAACGAAATAAATCCCTATACCAACCCGTAGTACAATAGGATACTTTCACTCCTATTGTGAAGGAAATGAAAGCTCAGCAGTGGGGTATATACAGATACACATTTAAGTTCAAGAACGGCCCAAGTCCAGGTTAATATAACGTCCTTACATATAATAATACCTTAACGATTTTTTTTTGTACTAATGTATGAAATGTAACGTTCTCCCTTTCTATCTTCACTAACTTAGATCTCCCTCACAACTTCCGTTCGCCTCAAACAATCACACTTTTCGTAACGCTCTCGTCACGTATTCACCAGCTTACTCTCCAAGTCAAGTAAGTGTAATGAAGTTTTACTTTAAAATGATTTCAAACTTTCAAGAGAGCCGGAATCCCAACTGGGTGGGTTTAGGGATTGTAATGGTAGGCAGCGGCCTAGCTATACCTTTAGTATAGCAAAGATCCATGGACAGCGGTGACACTTATCATCATGTGCTGCTTGCTCGTCTGCCACCATACATAATAAAAAAAAAACTTGCGTCACTACCAAAATTTTGGCGCGTATAAATATATTACGCCCTATATACCTTGCGGGCCTAAACCGAATTTCGTCACTAGATGTATATGAATTAAGATAAATAACAAAGAAATGCATTTAAATTGAACGACTGTTGATATATACAAAGTGTTTAGAACATAGTCGATGTAAAAGCAATCATGAACACTGCGTCACAACGAATTAAAATACCAAAGTCGACATAAACGGTCATCGCATATCGTTCGGCTCACGGTACGACTGCGTTTATTGCCAAATATTCGTTACGTGTACGGTGATATAGCTAAATGATGTCTGCGTGACAGCCTCTCTGTGTACCACACTGTAGCGATAACAACTAGTTACATTGTACTCGACATATCACTTGATAATAATACTCCGATACTTATTTTAATAGACATATATACATACATACATATCATCACGCCATTCCCCTTGCAGGGTAGGCAGAGGGAACAGAGTCCCAGAGAACTCTATCCTTGTATACTTCACTCGCTTCCTCAACATTCATAATTCTCTTCATACACGCTCGCCGGTTTCGGAGACTCTTGACTTCACCTTCCTTCAGTACATGATGATGATGATTTAATTCTTCTTAAATATACTTTGAAGAGGACATATCAGAAAAGTTTTCTGGATTTTTTTCTCAGTAGTAGAAAAGGGCTTGGTTGTTTCCCTGGCATTGCTAATGTCTATGAGCCGCAGGATCACTTTAAGTGCGCTGTTTGTTGAATTGCCATCACAAGTGTCTAAAAATGTAGCTAACAGTTTAGGAAAAGAAATCGTGTTAATATGACATCACGCAGCAAGTGTACTGCGTAGTTGCGGTTGTCATGACAACTGCTGACATAAAACAATGTTGATCGATATAATTTAAATGTTATTAATATTGATATTATTATTGATGTTCGGGATAACGTGAATGTATAACCAAATTAACAGAATTAAATATTTATATAGGTATTTATTTTACTCAAGGGAAACTACAGGTACAGCTAGGTCTTTGATACGTCTGTTTGTAATTGAATTAAAGTTAGTGTTGTGTTGGTATACTACCAGCTGGAGTGATGGTATTGTAGAAATCCTAGGGTACCATAGGAAGTAGACTGTTTTATATTCTTGTCGAAAGAGTGATAGAGAAGTATGGACGTACTTGATTTATACAAAAAGAGAAAGACTCTTTTATAAATCCTGTCTCTCCCGCATCAACGACTCCCTGTCACTCATTAAGTTATCAGTCAAATTATTAGTAGACTGTCGTACACTGTGTAGTTTGCTACGGTCACCACTCAAGGACCTTTTTTCATTGACACGACACGAGACAAAAATATTACAACGTGAAATAATATCGTAAAGCTCATTGCAGACGTTGTCAAAAACGTTATCTAGTTCAGTTCATACTGTTTTAAATTCACGTGCACAGAATTTAAACGTAGTGCACGAGTAAATGCAATTTTAAAAGTTCACCAGGTGATATCGAGTTGTACACCTGCAACAATAGTATGCGGCACAAAAGCGACTTCCACCGGCGGCGGCGGTCAGCTAACCTCCTCCAAGTCCATAAATTCCAACCCGCAAAATTGGATTCAAAAGTGCTGAAAACTGAAAATTCGACAGGCGTCGGATACAGGGTGAGGTATATTGGAAATTTGTTAGAAGCTCGGTAACGGACCATCGGTTTGTCCATTTCACTTTGATGTTGAGATCTTGCCCTTTCAAATTCATAATGAAATTTGATCCCATTTATTTGGATCCGTCATTTAAATAGCTATTGTATTACAAAATTTGGTAACCTTTTACTAACTTCATCAATAAAGTTTCATCATCATCTCAGCTCACATATGTCCCACTGTTGAGCTCGGGCTTCTTCTATAATAGGACAGAAATTGACCTACTATACCACGCTGATTTTTCTCTCTTATATAGATGTTATATGCGTTTTATATTACTTAGTCGTCTCTTACGATCACTCACGGGTAAGATAGTGAATGGTGAATTGTGTTCTTACTTGATCAACTATATTAGGCGAATTGCAATCTATAGTGATCGAGTAAGTATACAATGGTCGCCACCACTTCCTTTTTGGTCAGTATCGTGAAAATCTATTAAATGATATAAGGAGGTTTTGCGGGCATATGAAAGTATTATATGGTGGTTTTGTATTGTATTAAATATCTTAGTGTGTGTTGTATTAAATAATTATGATGCCACCTTGTGTAATGTGTTGCGAAGGAACTGCTGGAATGTAATGAATATAATACAAAAGTGTTTAAAACGTTTTTGTTTTTATCAAAATTCTCAGTAGATACCATTAACACTGAACCCATAGCATTGTTGATGACGACGAATTGACTCCAGTGAGTCAAGTGTGGACAATGACTAATGATTAATATGAAGAGACTAAAGACTGGAAGAAAATTATAATTCGGCGCTGGCAACCATGACTTGTATAAGCAGATAATTGTCAATTCAGAAAAGAAGAAGAAAGGACGTAAGTAGATAACTTGATGCCCACCTTCTCTGATTCACGTCTTTAGTCTCATGTGTCACATTGATACGATGAAGTTTCTTATATATGATTGCCCTGATTTCTATGAAGAAAAATAGAATTTCAGTGAAGAGAGATATCATTAGATAAGCGGGTGGGAGGAAAGCATCCTCATCGATCACAAATTATTGAATGAGAAGTTGATCATTAATAATTAATTACGGCTAATGAAACACATATAATATTATCCTTGAAGTAATATAGAGTTCGGTTTTTGGTTTAATAAGTTTTAAGAGATATTTATATTATGAAACTACTGCATTAACATGCCACTGCCACATACCGCATTACAATGACTTACTCAATCTAAAGTGATAGTGATATTCTCAAATTATATTATAGGTATATCAAGATATTTGAGGTAATGATTGTTGATAGAGAACATCGTAAATGTTTATTATAATTGAGGCGGTTTAATGTATCGTCTGATATACTATAGGTACGGCTTTCATATATCTTCAAGAACTATTTTACAGAAGTTTTCTCACGAGACTTTCTCATTATATTTCTATTCTTTACAAAAAATATTAAATTAACAATTTACAGTTTAATGCTAATTAGACACAACTCCAAAAAAGTCTAAGATAACGCCAGATTCAAATGTGAGGTTTTTGAATAGTAGTTGATTGGTCTTACACTCACAAATCAATATTAAATTAAATCCCTGTATAATTTAAATAAATATGTATTATTGTATTTCCTTTTTGAAAATAAATATGATAATATACCAGCGTGGCGAAAAAATATATATTGTCGGCGTGCGAAGTGAGTTACGGTTGAATAGAACAATGTTTTGGACCGGTATGCGGTTATATTTCCTTTTTTATTATATTTTTATACAGCAGACGTGGTTATGAGGCTCATTATATAATGTGGCAGTTCGTTTTGTGCTGTATAAATCAATTACAACGTATATACGAGTGCTGGGACTTAGCGCTCTCACAATATCATCGCTCTACACATTTTATTTTGTTTGTGTTTTTTTTCATTAACTTTTATGTATATGTTACACTCTAAAATATCTTTTCTCCTTAATATTTGGTTTGTTTTACTTGTATTGTCATTATAAGGCTATGTTAGAAGTTGTCTCATTTAGTACACTAGTTTCAGTCTCTCATCTGGTAATCGTCTTTATAATGTACGTCATTGAGTAAGTTAATCTTATTTAATGACGTACGACGACGATATTATGAAATAATTCTAAAAGTATTATCTTGATCTTATCTTTCTCTTATGTTAAGAGAAGGCAAAAATTTATTGCAATTTTTTTCATGAGATGCTGACTTACAGCTGGCTGATATTATAGGAGAATTATAGGAAAAAAATTAGAGGAAATAAATAATAATGCTAGCTAGGAATAGTTATTTTATATGTAAAATGACAGTTATAGATATAGCGACATATGCAACAAAGTGCTTTTGACTTAATTAGAGTAACAATATGTGTTTTATTATACCGCCAACACGACAGTATTTTGCTGTAAATGTCCTCTACTTTTTTACAAGATCTCCGATAAAGTTTAAGATAATGATAAATTTTATTCCTTTTACCTCACAAAACATATACTGTAAATATTAAAAAAAATCCTCAAGTAATATTAATGTATGTAGTTATTGTAAAAAAAAATATAACTGAACATATTTCATGACGATAAAAAATAAGCAATAATTTACATAAAATAATGTTATGATAATATATTTCAGTACAAATCTATTCATATGAATAATTCCACAGTAAAGTATATAAGAAAATATAATATATATGTGTATATAGAGAGAACAACAGTCAGATCTCAGGCCGTGGGCTTGGTGTGTAATCAGGATGAACGATCTCTCGCAACCTAACGTCGGACGGAGACTCAACCAAATGTTAATACAGATCAAGATATATTGTCACTTCTACTATATATATAAACATGTACCACAATATTTTGATTGTAATATAAATATGTGTGTGTGTGTGTGTGTTTCGGGATGTGTGCATGCGTACGTGCGTGCGTGCGTGCGAGTGCGTGTGCGTGTGCGTGCGTGCGTGCGTGCGTGTGCGCGTGCGCATGCGCGTGTGCATGTGTGTGTGTGTGTGTGTTTGTTGCAAAAGACGACCAAGGGACATAATATGCATAATACGCAAGAGAAGGGCAACTCGAAACTACATCCTATGTCAATACCAGACATTCTTAACAGCGTGGTCAATCCATACCGACCAGGATACAATATTAATATAGAGTTTGATTGACAATGTTATATCAAATAGTAGTTAGTTAGTTGATTTCTCTACTGTGTAGTAATATTAACAACCCTTATTGCGATCGCAGATGTTGTAAAAGACGACTAAGAGCTGTATATCGACCTGCGCCAACGCCACCTGATGCCGTTTGGTCGACAATTACATGTCTAAGGAGTGTTAACGTCTGGCAGACGGCCGGTCTTGAAACTATTGCCAATAACATTTGCAATAAGTACTATGTAAGAGGAGTATCTACATATTGTATCGACCACAAGTAACTGGGATAAGAGTAAGAGAATGACGATGCGAATATTAACAGGACAATTATGAAGTATTCACACAACAGCCACGATTATAAAAACCCAATTACGAGTGAAAAATGATGTCACAAGTGGGATTTGAATCCAACCCCATTCGAACCCATAAATTTAATATCTATAAATTGTAGGCCCTACAACAGTTAAGTAAAATAAAACTATTGTCCTACAATAGTTCACGGCGGTGTAAGTGGCAGCACGATTGGGACGGATTCCCAATAGGTGTGGGTTCGAATCCCACTTGTGACATCATTTTTCGCTCGTAATCGGGTTTTTATAAGTAATTAAGCATATTAAATGCTAAATTTCAGTAATTTGAATCACGATTATGATTATAATGAAATGAAATTTTGGCCATACCTTCATACATTAATATTTTGATAATATAATATATAATATAATATAAATAATAATAAAAAGGGTCTACGCGTGAATGTGAGCAAAACCAAAATAATGGTCTTTGAAAGAGATGAAGCCAGAACGGATGTAAGAGTAACAATAGGTAATGATGTACTAGAGCAAGTGGATGAATTTGTATATCTTGGATGTGGATTTAGCCGAGATGGAAGGTACACCACTAATATAGAGCGAAGAGTGAATGCGGCAAATAGAGTGAACGGAGCGTTGGGGCAACTTCTCGGCAGCCACCACCTCAGCCAGAAGGCACGTGTAGCAATACATAACGCAGTGCTTGTCCCAACATTACTGTATGGAAGCGAGAGTTGGGTATGCAGAAAAGAGTATGAAAGTAAAATTAATGCGGTCCAAATGCGATCTCTACGAAAAATCTGTGGAGTTAGGCTGACCAACCCCATTCGTAACGACAACGTAAGAGAGCGAGTAGGTATGAAAGAGAGTATTGGTGTAAAGATGCGAAAGGGAATGCTCTGATGGTTTAGACATGTGGAAAGAATGCCGAACGAACGTCTGGTTAAAAAGATATACAATGCGAAAGTGGAAGGATGTAGGTACCGGGGAGACCGAGACTCACCCACCTAGACCAGATCGGTCATGTACTGAAGGAAGGTGGAGTCAAGAGTCTCCGAAACCGGCGAGTGTATATGAAGAGAATTATGAATGTAGAGGAAGCGAGTGAAGTATGCAAGGATAGAGTTCTCTGGCACTCTGTTCTCTCTGCCTACCCTGCAAGGGATATGGCGTGATGATATGTATGTATGTAATATTCTTTTTATTTATCTATATATATAATAAAAATCTAACGGATCGCTGTCTGTACATGGAAGATATATGAGAAAAAATATTACTGGGACCTTTATCAACACAAATAGAACTCAAAACAATGATTGTTATAATTTTTGTCTGTTTATCTGTTTGTCTGTGCGTTTATGCACGTTAATCTCAGAAACGGCTTATCTGATTTAGACGCAGTTTTGGCTAATACATTGTGGTAAGCTCACTTAACATTTAGGCTTTATTTCACGTCAATTGGTTTATAAATAAAAAGTTATGTCAAATTAAAAAAATATTGGAGAAAAAATCTTTATCGATTCTTTTCAAATTACGTACAAATTATCTTCAGTAAAAATAAATAAACACGTGTTTCAGAATTTGTTAATTTTCATCCTCTGGGGGTGTAAATTAGGCTTGCGAAGTGGGTTGGACGACTCATTAGGTGATTGGTGCCAAGCCGATATTATTGAAGCTGGCAACTTGAAATTTTGACAGTGGTTTCTTTCTATGACGTAGAGATTTAATAAGAAAAGATTTTACGAAATCATACCCCTAATGGGAGTGGAACAGAGTGTCAAAGTTTGTATGGGGAGAAAAAATCTTTATTGATTCTTTTCAAACTACGAGTCGAATCAAATATTCTATGGTAATATCCAGCATTTGTCAATTTTCACCCTCTGGCTGTATAACTGGCTGGGTTGAACGACTAATTACCGCGGAGCGAAAACTACTAAAACTAGAAATATAAAGTTTTTAAAGTAGCTTCTTTTTATGATGTAATAATCCACTAGGAAAAGATTTGCCGAAATTGCGCACCTAAGGAGGTGTAACAGAGTGTGAATGGGGAGAAAAATTCTTTATAGAATCTTTTCAACTTACGTACAAATATTCTTCGGTAAAAATAAATAAACACGTGTTTCTCTCTCCCTCTCCATCAACCCCGCAACAGTGCCATCGTGACGACCAGTGCCGGCGTGAGAGCTCACACGGTACACATAGTAGACGGCAATAGGTACTTGCTTAAGGGTTTAAGATACAGGATAGTTAAGTTAAAAAATTTTCACTCTATAACTGAAATAATAAATCATATGTAACGAGGTCGCAACTCTGCTGGTGAAACAAAACAGTTAAATAAAGGGCGACGATAATTGCATTCTTATACCATGGTCATACCGTAAATAGGATATTAAAGGCAATATAATTTTTTTGGAATGAATAGAACTTTTAAACACCTTTTTTCTTTAGTGACCGGCTATGGTATATATACACACCGCGCCCAATCGGTCTGAGGTGACGCGTGACCTCATAGCGCACCGTACACGTACATCTACGATGTGCGGGCGAGCCACCGCAACCGGGTATCATCTCGAGTCGAAGTACTCATGCAGTGAACCTCAATACCGGTACTCACGCTTGCGCCGCCCAAAGCACCGACGGTAGAGCGTGTCAACGTAAAATATTTTCTCTCGGATCCACCCTATTGCCTAATTCCGTTAGACAAAAAAAAAGGAGAGAAAAGAAGACCAAAGAAAAGATGGATGGACTGCGTGAGGTATGCCATGGATAGACAGGGAGTGACTGCAGAGATGACGTCTGATAGGACTGTATGGAGGAAGATGACATATTGCGTCGACCCCATATAATTGGGATAAGAGCAAGATGATGATGATGATGATGAACTAACTCACAGAAGGCGGCGACCGCATCCCAGTTTCTGACGCTGTTGATCATCGTCCGAGCGACAAACCTTCAACACATTGCATTGCTTTTTCTATTTAACTCTGTCAGAGATAATTTCTGCGTGGACGAAGTCGCGGGCGAAAGCTAGTAATATAATGTATTTAATATATTTTTATATGTATATATAATATACATTCTATTGTTGATAACTTTTAACTTAATGGTATATTCTGCATATTTTTAAGAAGTTTATTAAATAAGAGTACAAGTTGAACCATCAAAGATCGACTCATTCTTTGTAGACCATGATTGTCTATAATATGTTTATATTTTTTTTAACATAACATGCAAAATATTATTATATATTTTTTTTTAAACCATTTGGTTCAAAACGATTGGTGTTGAGTAGCAATGTTTTTTGCACCGAACGTCACTGATTCGATTCCCACCAAGGACACCAATGTGAGTCAAAAATTATTCATCATCGTCACAGTTCATAAACGTCTTACTGTTGGGCTCGAGCCTCCTCCGTAATGGGAGGGAAATTAATCTACTATACCACGCTAGTCAGACTTATTGGTATAGGGTTAGCTCAGTTGTGAAATCAAGCAGTGGACAGAACATTCGGACAGCTCAATTTTTCATTTTTTTTATTATCTTCCTTTTTAATTTTTTAAAATTACATCCACTATTCTTATTTTTCTTAAATAACCAGTTCATATACTTCTTATATCGATTAATCGACTACGAATCGTCGCAGTATAGGATGACCCCCACTAGGTGGACTGACGACGTTATAAAAGTTGCAATTCTGTCACAACACATTAGTTAAAAAAAAAAAAATTCTCTGAAAACAAAATATCGTCTCTGTCAACCAGACAATTATTAATTACAAAGTGTCAATCATGGTTTATCGTATAATAACACACCGACCTACCGTGCGGGTGTCGTTGAATCGATTTTCATGCAGGACAATATTTTATGTGATGCATGAATTTAATTACTTAGACTTAGCATTTAATATGTTAGATCATTTATAAAGACGTGTTTACGAGAGAAAAATTAATATCACACTTGAACTGGAACTTGAATCCATACATTTTATTGGAAATTGGTTTCAATCGTACTACAACTGAGACAAGTATAAGTCCTTCGTTTGACATTAATTATTCCCTCGTAAATAACTTTCTGGACAAATTCTGTTCTAAGTCTGTGTATAATTTGTGTCCGTCAAATTATATGTTTGCAAAGTACCCCGCAAGGATTGTATCCTCAGTGCAGGGTGTTGTCTTACAAAAATACTATTGCGTGAAGTAATTATGTGAGAGTGGTTGAAATATGCATGCTTAAATTAAAATTTTAAAGAAAATATGTTTTAAATACCGGTCAAGTGAGAGTTGGACTCGTGTATCAAGTGAGACTTGGACCGGTCAAGTGAGAGTTGGACTCGAGTATTAAGATTATCTATATAAACGCCGAGTTTTTGAACTCTGTTATTAATATCGAGCAAAAAAATAACGTTTGTTGTATGGGAGCCACCTTAAATATTTATTTTATTATGTTTTTTAGTATTTGTTGTTATAGCGGCAATCGAAATAAATCATCTGTGAAAATTTCAACTGTCTAACTAACACGGTTAATGAGATGCAGCCTGGTGATAGACAGACAGACGGACATAAGGGCGTACGGCAGAGTCTTAGTAAGTCCCGTTTTACGGTTGCCCTTTGGGTACGGAACCCTAAAAATGTGAACAGTCGCGGTGTAGCTTTGTTATTATACTATATATTTTATCCGACAAACTTTAAGATAAGCAGGCGTCATCATTAATTTCTCTACGTAAGCACTTTGGAGTGCTTATTAATCTAGTGAAGAGTGAATCTTTTATAGTCACTATCAACTTTATCTCAATGTAATATGGTTTATATTGTATTACATTTAAGGAGCAGCTACTAGCCACCATTAAAACTAAACTTGTCATCTAATAAAGTTAGAACGAGGTCCATTGCGTGGTGAGTATAAGTTTAAGTATGACATATATACTTGTTTACATACTGTAGCAGCTATGTAAAGTGTTACACTATTGTTGTTTTAGCTAACACATGCACCACTAAAGTGGTAGACTTGAACTGACACTGAAAAGGGAAAGCCAAATAAGTGTTTACTTTTATTGTGTTAAGGAGTAAAAATGCATTTTCTTGTTACATTAACTGAGTTAAAGAATTTTGAATTTTTTTTGGGACAACACCTTGCGTTTTGGTAATAATCCTTAGATTATGGGGTACTTTATAAACATACAATTAACGAACACAAATTATACTCAAGCTCATAACAATAATTTGTGTCTCGCACTAAGTACTGTACAGTGGGGACATCGAACCAACGACACTGGCACGGTAGGTCGGTATTGTACTGTGGGGACATCGAACCAACGACACTGGCACGGTAGGTCGGTATCTTAATCGTAGTGATTATCAAGCTATAATTGCATTTGGTTCCATAGAGATAAGTTTTACACCCCTCCATTACTCATTAGCATATCATAATCACTATTTCATAGGAGATTTTTGAAATAACATCCTCATTGATGGGAAATTCTCATATCATGGCGGACCACATAGATACAAAATAATCAGACAAATATTGTTATTATTATTGTTTCGAACAAATCAAACCCACAACACATCGCACGAGGTATCATTACTTATATAAATATGTTATGCATTCTGTTATATTAGTTATCGTTAATAATAAGTTATGGTAACAACACGCACGTATATATCGACCGTATTAGTTATTTAAAGGTGCATCTAAAGTTTCTATTATAAAAAATGAGTTGTCATTAATTACCAAAACATCCACACTGTGGTTAAATTTCCAGTTTGCCTGCCTATTTCACATTCTATTGTCGCATTGTACGACACCCGGTGACAAAGTGATATAGTAGCACTGCATTTCGTCGCTACAACCTAATTCTAACAGATTTTTTCAGAACACACTCTGTCGCTTAAACGCGGACGTGCTGCAAGTTTTACCATATAGCATTAAGTTAATTTAATAGGGAGATATGCTTTTTTGGGGGCAGGCTTCGGTATATTCGCACTCCGCCCAACCTGTCCATGGTGAAGGAAGGAATTGCGCGCTACCCCATAATCTGCCGTACCGTACACGTATCGCTCCAGCGACATGAGCGGGCCACCTGCATTCGTTTCTTGTCATCGGAGGCCAGTCCGGCAAGAAAAATGCTCTATTGGAATATGTTGATACTTTGCTTTAACTTAACCCTTTAATGAGCAAGGTAAAAAAAAATGCATTTTGCTAATTATTTTATTTAGATAAAACTTAGTCTATATGAATATAAAAAAATATATATAAAACAAATATTTATATACTTATGTAAATAACACATGTTAAAAATACTCAACATTACTCAATAGTGCAAAACTTACATATAATCATTTATGTTAAGTATTCTCAACATTATCCAGTGGATGATGATAATGGGAATAGAAATAAAGTCAGAATAAAAAAGAAAATATTTATTTAAGGACATGATAATCATGAAAACAGTTTCTCTTAGCAACTAGACACAATCTTAAATTACATTTAGTACATTCTATGTTCGCAAATCCATTTTTGCAATATTTGCACCTACCATAGGATTTAAAAATGGTAAAATGGCCAATGTTGTCGTATCGGACTGATTCAGGAGGCCTAGATGCAACTGGGGTTTTAATTTTCAAAGCAGTGGTTCTTACAGGTTCAGTGTGACTTACTCTTTCTCTCTTTAACAGTTTTTTATAAATCTGGATCCTAAAGTTTTTCAGTGGTAATGTCTTTTTGTTTCCTCCTAAATCTCTTCGATACAATAACCATACATTATTGATGCAAATATCAAGACATTGTGAAAATATAGCCATGTACCACCGTTTAGTCTTAAAATTAGATCTGTATAATGAGACTAACATATCGGCAAGGTCAACACCTCCCATATGTATATTATACTTTCTGACTATTGCAATTATTTTGACAACCTCTTAATCTATTGCTTTTTATTGTGCCCAAACTAAAAATACCATAACTGTCGCGTAGTAAATGAAATAATTCTAATGACGTAAAAAAGTTATCAAAGTAAACTACGGATGGATTATTTTTAATTGTCTTGCAGAGAGCCAACACCACTTTGGCTCCGAGTCCCAGACTATCCTCATACTCATTAAAAAATGGTTTCTAAATGTATCTTCTCCTCCATATGGTAAAAAATCATACACAAGGCCAGACACACCCACACGAACAAATATTTTAAAACCCCATTTCTTAGGTTTCTTGGGCATGTATTGACGACGGCTTCCCGCTCTTGTTCCTTTGTATGGAACCATCATTTCGTCCACACTAAAACGACCCTCTTCGTCTAGTTTCAGACAGTTTTGTCGTATTTTTTCCATCAGTGGTCGAACCTTAAAATACCTGTCATCATTAATTTCGCTATTGTCCGCAAAATGTAGAAATTTTCTTAATTTTTCATATTTCTTTAAAGGCATGACTTCGGCTATTGGCGGAAATCGCAACTCCTTCGACCAATAGTCCCTATATGAGGGCATAGGAACAACACCCATTATAATCGTTATTGAAATAAAGTCACGAATGTCGTCCGTAGTTACATTAGCACACATGGCCGTCTGACTGCTTTGTACTGAGTAAAGATTTGTGTTGTCAGTAATAATAGTATAAATATCTTCTGAGAAAAAAAAATGAAAATAATCCAATGGAGACTTGTTATGTACATCGAATGGTGAGCTAAATTGTACTGCGTCCACAATAGCGGTATATTTAAATTTAGCTGATTTCCACTTAAAAGCTAAAGGTTTCCTGAGGTATCTTTTTACTTTCTTTGTAACGTGGGATAGCCCAACTGCTGGATTTTTAGCTTTTCGCTTAGATCGAGTGTGCTGCGCTATAATAGGAGTTGAAGGTGATAATATTGCTGATATAGAGTGAAGTGTAGGCAGTTGATATGGTGACTTGTTGACAGGAAATATTTCTGACATTATGGGTGTTAAAGGAACAACATCTTCATCTGATAAAACAGCCCTGTTAGCGTCATGTGTAGCTATATCACTATCTGAACTTTCAAGTAAGTTTAAATTTTCGAGTGATGATTGTATGGATTTTGGCTCTGAAGTAACTGCAGAGCTGCTAGAGTCAAATCGATGACGAGGCTTGCTAAAAGATTGTATAATAACTTCATCTTCGGAAGCGCTACTACTACTAGAAGAGGCTGCTCTTTCGGGCGGTATTAGTGCCATTATTTTTTTTAGCCGTTCCCATTTTAATGCAGTCTGAAGCAAGCAAAAAAAAACGTGCAATTACCATTCCAACACCAAAAGAAAAGTGAAAATATAAACATTTGATATAAAAACTTGTAATAAAAAACATCCAATAAAGCGCAATGTCAAATATCCACAACATAAATAATATCAACTATTTTATCAAAACTCTCGCACTGTTGAGTATACTTAACATAACAAAGTTTATGTTCTTTGTTCTATATCTCGCAATGTTAAGAATATTCAACATGCGTACTTACATTGTTTTTACTCATTATTTACTGAACCATCAACTAAAATTTTATGTTATATATATAGCATAAATATTAGTAACTTCATTGAGAAACATCGTTTATCACTAATCATGCAAAAAACCTGAATTATCAATTATTCTTACCTTGCGTCCGCTCGTTGCTTCTGATATTGGCAACATTTTAGCCACAACTGTCGAATGACAGACCGTATTTGAAACTTCTATTTTTTTTAGATGCGTTCCGATTTGTATAAATACGATATTACAAAAAATAATATATTATTGGTAAAATGTGGCTACAGAATTTTAGTTTTTCGGACGTTGAGTATTTTCAACATTACGAATTAAAGGAGGCTTTATTGTGTGTTATTCTCAATCTGATCAATCACGGTTTTGGCGAAGTTAAGAATTATTGAAAACTCAATAAATATGTTTTTTACTCAACCAAAATGATAATTGATCCCTTGTTAGTTATATAGTTATGTAAGACAGTCTAATACACAGTGTACGGGTACCGTTGCATCCCGCCGTAATCCTTGGTAGTTGTTTCGTTCACAACTTTATTATTTCAATTTCCGTTCCTTCGTACTCAATTTGTTCAGCATTTTGAACGTTCTTATACAATGCACGCCTTCTGATATTGGAAGCGATCATTTACTTACGCTCTTGCATTTTCTTGTTTATTTTTGTTTTTTTAAGAAAGTGTTTGATAATATTCTAGCGGAAACGTTTCTGGGACATTCTTATATAAATAATATTAAAGTATTTTCGGCAACTTAAAAGATCTTGTCGTCCAATATGCCCCAGTGTGTGAAAATAAAGGTTTATAACCAGTGTGTGTTACCAGCGATCTCTTACGGTACTGAAACGTGGTCTTTAAATGTCGGCCTCATAAAAAGGCTTAAAATCGTTCAGCTTACTATGGAGAAAGCTATGCTCAGTTTCCCTAAGTGATAAAATCCGGAATACGGATAACTATAGGAGAACGGGTGTAAACGATACAGTCCTTAGAATTAGCACGATGCCAATGGGCAGGCCTGGAAAGAAAAGATGTCAACTAGCGACCACGAATCGAACGATACAGTGTAGGATGACCCCCCTCTAAGTGAACTGAAAACATTATGAAAGTAACAGAAAATCGTTGGATGCAGATGGCACAAGACCGTTCTGAGTGGTATTCTCGTGGGAAGGCCTATGTCCAACAGTGGACGTCTACAGGCTGATGGATAAATTTAGAGCTAAGTAGTATATATACATCTGACAATATCCCCGTGTGGTGACGGAATAATAATACAGTTGTCACCATACTTCAGTATCTCTTTTGAATATTGGTTCAGAGTTTTAAGAGAAAAGTGGGCAGCAGCTTTTATCTTGGGTAACGTTTATACGTTACCCAAGACAGCAGTGTTATTACTGCATTGCGATCACAAATCCGCTTGCCAAGCGTGGCGATTACTGTATTACCCCCTCATCCGTGGGGAAGTTCTACATCCAGCAGTAGACGCTGAAGACCTGAAAGATGATGAAGTGTGTTGACGTAGGATATAATAATACTTCTAAGTATTCTAAGATGAAGTTGGTGTCCTGTTTTAATGAATACTTCCATTTATCAGTTAACCTATCAGCGTTCACTATTGGACAGTTGCTACGCTTAGCGGGGAGTTATGCGATTACAGTTGTTTTATGTCTCCAAACAGATTGGTACTGTCCAATTCTTCTCGTGGTTTTTGCAACTGCCACGTTTAACTACATTGTTCTTAATCTATTAGGGCGTAAGAAAAAAAATATAAATAATCTATTGAATTAATATCTAAGTGGTAATGTAAGAAAAGATAAAAATATTATAGTCCTTAAAATATAGCTTGGTCTCTGTGACAGATAACGACAAAACCGATGAAGTAATTATGAATACGCGTCATGTTCACAATTTTATTTTGTATCGCCTATATTTTCATTCTTTACATGCCACTTAATTCAGTTGAGATACAATTGAATTATGAATATAAAAATATGAATATTTACACAAAAATTTGTACCTCATATGTTTTAAAAAACTTAGTAACCATTTTATAAAAATATGATGATTACGCAAGTACAAGGTCTTACTGGACTGAGAATAAGATAGAGATGGGACAATCGATAAACGTAAATCGATAACATTTTTATTAATTATTTATAAGACATGTAAAACCAATACATTTATAAACCACATGATTACTCTATAAAATAAGTAAATTGTGTTCGTTTAATATTCAGACATCAGTTATAATATTAATAAGACCATTTCTTTTATATTAAAAAGATAATTTCTTTTATAAAATAAACATGATTATTCATGAAATAATCTGTGACCAAGAACTCATCATCAACCTACAGGAATCCGCCGGCGATGATGATAATATTGACGATGAACTTGGATGTACTCCGTTCGAATAATAAAAAGTATTAATTATCAGCTTTAGTTTAAATGAAATAAAATCCAATAATTTAAATTCAATAAGATTTTCATAGATTGTTTTAAATTTATAATTGATTCATCCATCCATTTGATTGAAATTCAATAAAATTTTCATACATTGTTTTTCAATTGCAGTATCAAATAACTTTAAAAAATAAGTAATTATATCGACAAAAATTCGGACTGCATCGTAGGCGTACGGCACTAGTGAGAACTGTCACAGAGATCATGCTATATTTTATAGACTATAATAATAAATATACTCGAGTCGAAAAACCGATAAGAGATGGCGTTAAATTCAATAATAATTACATTAGTTTATTTAATTATATTGTGATAACATGTACAATGTAACATAACTATAATGGCGCCATTACACACATATATGATATAACAGTAAAAGCCATGCCGTTTGACGACACACAAAAGCAGTTAATACGAAATCAATTTATTGTATAGTCGTAGTGTACTAATGTACGAATAGTTACGTTTTACGAGGCCTCTGTGTGTGCCCTAGCGGCGTGTAGCGAGCGTAATGTTACGGACCATAAAGTGTCTAATAAAGAATATTGAAGCACATTGCTTTCGGACGAGCCCCGGGTCTTACATCTACTTTATTACTTATCGAAGGACCAAAATGTTCATACAAATAATTTTGTTCTTTTATTGTCTATTAAATTATTTAAGAAATTAAATACTAAATCTATGAGATTGTTCTCCAATGTTACATATATCGCAGCCATAAGTGTGTGGTTGCGTGATCGTTTGCCATCCACAGGTAATGAAAAAACCCTCACTTCGCAGTGCATTTGATGGTATGAGAACATTATTGTGATAAAAAATTCCAAGAATTGAATTTTAAGTAATTGTGAAATGCTGATTTTTGATGTTGATGAAATAAAACTATTTTTACGGATTCTATCGCGTTTGTATTTGATTTTTAATTGTCCGACGCTGCGGACACTTTAGAGCATGGTCACGAGACGACTAAGGTGACTCATTTCCAATAAAATGGAGAATTATCGTTGTAAAGTCATCTCCACAGTGAAGTAGTGTATAGTATAGCCGTATAGGTAACAAACGGTCAACATGTGTTATAAATAAATACTTCACGTTCTGAACTTATGTAAGTACCACTATAAGGTTTTATATTCCACAAAAAAAGTGTTTGACTATTGTTCTATGGCTATATGGTGTTAATCAGATGGATTGGTATAGATAATTGTTTGGAAATGATTTTCATATACATTGACCTTTATCTTCTTATGGTCCTTATCTTTGATTTTGACGGCATCTACGGGAATAAACTAAATGGTGCTAAGTTCTAAAATAGCTTCTTTTATTATAGCTGTAGTAATATACAACGTTATTTAGTTACATTAAATAGTAATAGTTTATTTAGATATTCATTAATATGCAATTGTTACAGTGAAACATTCTTAAGGTAGAAACGCCCTTATTTTTTAAAACTACTACATAAAGTGCCCTTTATTTTTATATTCTTAACTTAATCTATATTACTATCACAAAAGTTGAACATGTTTAAACACGCTTATCTCCGGATCTACCTACTAGTTGGCTTCCAAAAAAATATTCTTATGCAAGATAGCATGTATGGACGTTATAGGACACACAACAATAGGACAAACACGAGTGCAGCAATGTTTAACAAATAGCAAAGGGGGCAATTTTTTATATTAATAGGCTATCATTCATCAAGGAGTCCGCATAATAGCTGCTGTCATGACAACTGCTAAAATAACAAAAACGTTGATTGATGTATTATTTATAGATGTTATTAATGTTGATAATTCTTCTAATACCACAAATTGAATTTGTTCTTCACTAAATATAATAAGGATTTGGTTTAAGTTAATTTGAGTGAAACATTCTAAATAACATTTATCTTATAGATTAATATCTCTATCATTAAATGAGACATTAGCCGAGAGCACGAGCACCCGTCATAACGATCTAATAGCAGGCAGTTGTCACCCGCCGTCTTGTGATACTTAGCACAAATGGTTATTTAACAATTGAAACGAGGCGGCGATCAATCACATGAACGATTAACGACCGACGGCGACGCTCAGTATAACTCATGAGAAAGCCAATCGGTTAAGCGGTAGGGGTAGCGGATAACGTGAAGGTCGGCCCCGTGATGATTCATGGCACCCCTGAACATAATTTAGTGAACAGGAAAATGCGCCATCAATGAGTTTTTAGTGAACATATATATGTAATGCCTCATTGGTTTAACGGCACAAACATATGTACGCCAACTATCGCTCTACATCGACTGAGATCCTAAAAGGGCAAAGGTATTTTACATCTAATACATAATTATTAGATAACTTTTCTATAAAATACGTTTTTGAAGAGAAATAAAGAGAGATTACGAAATACAAGAGTTGAACACGTCTTGTAGAAATTCGCTCCAAATCATTTTTAATCACTTTTTCACATCAAAAACGAGTTTTAATAAAATAATTGATTGTTTTAAATTACAAAGTTTAATTTACATTACGCGGATATTACACATTTGAAATAAACCATTTTTTTCCGATTCTATCACGTTTGTATTTATTTTTTCAATTACCCCACTTTTAGAACACTTTACAGTGTTCACGGTCACGGGAGGATTGCGATCATAAGCGCTGTAGTATTCGAAACGTCGGGTAATTAAAAATCAAATACAACGCAATAGAACCTGTACAAATAGTTTTGTTTTATTTACCTATATTGAATGCGGTCATATGTTAGTAGAAATCGAATAGAATCATCCAATTTAATATGATATTTATTACCATGTTGATTAAAATTTAATGACTACTACTAATAAAAAAAAATCGTATATAACGATTTTTTTTTATTAACAGTGAGAGAGCAGCAGCAAGAGAAGGAAAACTCTCAACAAATCCCTACGACAACCTGTCTAACCAGCGTGGTATAGTAGATTCATTTCCTTCCTATAATATAGGAAGGTTCGTGTTCAGCAGTGGGACCTATAAGAATTGCGATAATGATGATGATGATGTAGTAAGAATACAGTAGTCATCACCAATCATATCCTTATCTGTGTGTATTGTTAGAATATATTAAAGGCAAAAAGATGATATTGTCTTTATTTTAGCAAAAGGCAATAACCAAATAAAACCGTATGGTGTAGGAGGCTACATCTCCATCCTGGTCTTATCCCAATTACTTGAGATGGACGCAATATGTATTCCTCCTCTATACAACATATTGTAAAAAATATTGAAAATAGTTTTATGACAGGCCGCCTGCCTGACGTCAACAGTCCTTGGGAATACAATTGTTGACCAGGCGACATCAGATGTAGTTGACCCAGGTCTATCTAAAACTCTTAGTCGTCTTTTACTACACCTGCGAGCAATGTTGGTAGTATTTGTAAACATTACCAGACAGCACAGTGGAGGGCTAGGTCGGTATAGGGTATTCCATCCACAAAAAAGGAAAAAGTAGTGACTTTACTTAGTTAAGAGTCTATTTTTTTAATTGCTTATGGTGGCAAACCAGTAAGTTGCACCTGATGGTAAGTGTCTCTACCGCCCATGGACCTTTGCAATACCAGGCGTATCCAAAATTGTTTATATTTAAATTAAATGCAATACAACTTTTTATCATGTGCAAGAACTAGGTTCCTTATAAACTTGAAATAAAAATTTGTTGCTCAGTTCATTAAACTTTACAAACAGTCAAGTAGTTGAAGAGATAACGTGATATATCAGCATTCGTACGGACCCACAGACGTATGTAGGGTGGAGGGGATAGATCGCGATGTTTTCATAATTTGTACATCTGGCCAGGAAAATTACTCATACGGAATAATTGGCCGACGTTCGACAAGTTTACCCCCAACTTATACAATATACATACATATATAACTAGTTATGTATAAATGTTCGTGTACGCAAACAACTCCTCACGCTTCGACTGATTTTATTCTCTAAGCGTCTGTAACTTATAAACTAGTTGCCCTAAATGCGAGCTAAAAAACATCGAACATGTTTACGTCAGAGCGACCCCCGTGCGCCCATAATTCAAAAACTTTTTTGTTATTTCACCACCAGCGGGGAGAGGGTCGGGGTGCCGAAATCGGCACATTTACCAAAGTGTAGTGCCTCTAACTTTCTCCATATGAAGTCGAGTATCGTCGAGTTAAGTTTTTATAACCCGCGCGTTTGTATTGTGCCCGATTTGACAAGTTTCGCCTCCCGAGCTCTCATAATATTTTAAGCGCAGTTCTTGCCAACATCCAATCATTGTTTCAAACATCTTTTGTTTTATGTGAATAGTTTTACTGTTGTCATACTATGGGCATTATGTCTGTTGTTATATATTATTATTGAAATTAAATCAAAGATTAAAATAGTCTTCATTCCTTGATTAAAATAGTATAAAATTTTGAGAAAACCAAACTTTAGCGTATTGTCATCTCAGCTCATATATGTTCCACTGTTGGGCTCGAGCCTCCTCCACAATGGGAGGGAAATTGACCTACTGTACCGCGTTGGTCAGACGTATCGGTATAGGGTTTTGTTTTGAGTTTGCTTTCTCTTGTATAGATGTTATATGCATTTTATATCTCTTAGTCGTCTTTTACGATCACCCACAAGTAAAATAGGTGTTAGCTATTGACTGTATTTTAGTACTCAAAATTGGGCTTGAACATTGCTAGGTTTGCTAGGATGACCTAGAGGCGGAGATGCTCTCCGACCTCTACCGGCGGGTTACCTCAATGCGCGAAGAGGGTGGCTCCCCATCGTTCAACGAGATAGCCACCTGGCGCTAGGACGTCCGCCGAGAAGTCATCGCCCGTTGGGCTACGCGGCTAGAGAGGCCTAGACACGGTGTTATTACCGTTGAGGCCCTCCGGCCCGTACTGATGGAGTGGATGGAGCGGCGGCACGGAGTCCTCTCTTGCCGGTTGGTGCAGGTCTTGTCGGGGCATGGTTGCTTCGGCAAGTACCTGCACACGGTCTTGCGGAGGGAGTGGACTCCGTCCTACCACCATTGCAGTAGCGACGAGGACACGGCGCAACATACGCTCGATGTATGTTCGGTCTGGGACGGGCAGCGCCGTGACCTCGTCGCTGTCATCGGTGCCGACCTGACGCTGCCGGCTGTTGCGCGAGCGATGGTCGACAGCATCAGGAATTGGGACGCGGTCGCCGCCTTCTGTGAGGCTGTCATCTCGCAGAAGGAGGCGGCGGAACGGGCCCGGGAGGATTCCCGTGACCCGGGCCGCCGCCCGCGGCCGGGGCGGCGCAGGCGCGAGTACCTGCGCCTGATGCCGCCCTAACCGAGGCTTCGGGTGATCGGACCGGGGAATTGTCCGGTCATTGTGAGGCCACCGCGTGAGGACGACGCCTCGACGGCGAAAGCTGTCGGGGCGTCGACAGGAGAGGAGCCCGAGAGGGCATACCGCCGAGCGGGCCACCGAAGACAAAGATCGGGTACCGGTGGCCCGCTCGCACGGCGAAGAAGAGGTGCTTGCAGGGTGGGTCAATGGGGTTGCGCGCCGCCTCTTCCGTCACCCCGGACCGATTTGGCGGGGTGCGACGTCCATAGCCCACCGCAAAAAAAAATAAAAAAGTTTTGCTAGGATGACTACTTGTTATAATAAGCTCTTCTAAGAACAGTCGCACGTGTAAAGCGAACGTGAAATATATCAAAGGCCTCATACCTCATACCATAGACGCCATTTACAACAATGACTATATTATCGATATTTGCTTCATTACCGTCTCGTTAATGAGTTTCAAAAGTAAATTAGCAAGGTTACTCCTCAAAGTTCATCGTGATTTATCGCTAAACAATCAAAGCTGGCTGTTGGTTGCAGAGTGGGTGACGTCGACGTGGAATTTCACAAAATGTTCCACTCACCGCTAAGCTTGTATAAACTTTATGAAAGACAGACGTTAATGAACCCAGTACTTGTTAAGTTTGAGTTTACGTAGCTTTTACTAGATGACCTCATGAAAATTGAATGCTTAGGAGGCTGATTTTGTTAACTTAAATGTCACACAATTTTAAAATAAACGGGGTAGTCTTAGGAAAAGTAGGTACATTTATTAAAAAGGTAAATAAACTTCGTTCACACATCAATGCGTGTATCTTTTTGGTGATCATTCTACGTCTCAAATTATCAAGATAACTTATATGTCTCCAAGTTTAGTTTCGATATTAAATTAATCAAGTTTTAGCAAGATCCATTAGGTCTTATCGTGAAGGACTGACAATCATTAAATCTTACGCTGATTATTTATAAGTATAAAAATGCCTTACATTACGAAGTCAGTACGAAGTCACTGATGCTCGCCGTCATCTCTTTTTACCAGAGCACCATCCTAATATTATCATTCACCATCGCCGTGGTATACGATGCTTCAGTGCAGATCAGATCAATCTCGTGCGCTATATATCTACTACATTTTTTTTCTGTGTTTTCATATTTTTAAAACATAACAAGCAAAAAATCAGTTGTGTTTATATTGAAGTGCAAATGACATCATATTTACTACGCGTTGCTCAAGTAACTTTACAATCGCTGTTGGCGTATTAAAATTACCAAGAGTGTGCTGCTGCTGTTCGCCCAGTAATCACTTAGCCAACTTGAATTTTATAATCTGAAAAAAAAAAGCCTCAACATATAGCAATGGGTAAGTGTTTCCCCCTAGATAGTGATCCATTATCATTTCAGCTTATATAAGTCCCACTTCTGGGCTCAAACTGCCTCCACAATAGGGGAGAAATTAACTTACTACATAATGCTGGTCAGCTGGTATAAGGTTTTATTTCAAGTTTGTAAATTACATAGATGTTATATTTATGTATGTTATATCCCTTATACTTAGTCTGTAATAATACTCACGTGTTAGGTAGGGGGTGGTGACTTGTATTGTCAGTCCGCCACCGCGCGGAAAATTGAGAAAAATTTAAGAGACTTTCATATTATAAAATTAGTCGTTGAATATTATTTGAATAAACAATTCAATTAACATTTACAAATGTTTCATTATTATTGTTTCAATTTGGTTTCTAAGTTAATGTTGTAAAATTAATTAAAAATAAAGTGAAACGCTCGAGTGATGATCGCGACAACAAATGGCGGCCATTTTTAAGTGCCACCTAAACAAAAGAGATTTTTTGGCTTTTCATTTTGTTTACTTCTCAACTTTACTTTTTAATTTTGCTTACAAACTCGTGCCTTATATTCCCGGAAGTAGAAGATGTATATGTACTGTATACATTTTTTATATCGTTTTATTGTTTCATTTCCGTATGGTGTGTGATGGAGAAAGGATCCCACTCCGCACCCTCACTGAACAAATACAAAGCTCAAAGCCGATGTTATTTACCACCTAGTTAACAATTGAATCTAGTAAAAAAATCTGAAGTGAAATGAAACAGAAGATAGAATTTGAATTCACGATCTTTCATATATTTGACCAAGTGCTGAGTGACCTTTAAAAGTGGTTATCCAGTTGTAAGCTACAATATAAGTAATTCAAAATTATTCCAAACCGAATGAAAATGTATTATTCGTCTTCTATAAAGGCTGTTATGCTTCATCACATTAGATTACCTACATTAGGTTTCCATACGTACCCACCCACACTAGTTTATTTCCTAAAGATGTGAGTTCAAATGCATATTAAGTTTTATAAAGAGATATAATAAAGATCTTTCTTTATAAATAAAACTCCTTAATGAAATTTTTTCTTATATTTAAATATATTTATTAATAAGTTTAAAATTAACGAATACAAAATATATACTTGGAATGATTGACAATCGTTTTCACATAAGAAATGATCAGCGCAGGCATCGAACGTATTACACTCTGTATAATCACTTCAATTAGAAAGTAGAAAGAATACTTTGTGTGGTGGTGCAGTAAGAAGTCATTTATCTTCTCTAGATGTTACAAAACAGGACTAATAAGGCAGATACCATTAAAGCCAGAGAAGAAACACTCGAAACACAACCACTTCAATTTATCTGGTCAACATGGTGCCCACTTTGGCATGTGGATAATTCTCTTTTTCATTAGTAGGGTAATGTATATGTACTAAAGATATAGTACATTTATGATTATATGTTGGAGAAAGGTTTTCGTATCAAAGTAGTAATAATACAACACAATCCCTACATAACTGTATCGCATAAGGTGTGTAAAAGTAAGTAAAATCAAACGCACAGTGTGTCTGCGCTAAATAAACAGATTGCTAAATGTTCGTATCACGTCTTAAACTTGCTTAAATAAACGGATATTCAGTACAAACTGAATTGTATTTTGACTGCGGTTCACCGAAGATTTGTAACTGGCTTCTGATATAAATCCACAGAATTGCGGAGTCGGGCGACGCCCCACCACGCCTTTAAGACAGACGTTATTTCACATGGCTGTATTATATTACTTTAGACGTTTTGCAGTTACTGAGAACGTTTAAAATGCTTAATGTTGTTTTGTGCAGTTATATAGCTCACGTTTATCTTACCGCTTGGCGTTAAGGAAAAACGAAACAGCGACGAGGGGAATTGGGTTACTGAAGTCTTGTGAGGAATTACACTCTTTCTACTACATCAATTTTCTAACTTAATTATTTTTGCTTTTTTTTTATTGCTTATGGTGGCAAACGAGTAAGCAGCTCACTTGATGGTAAGTGATACTACTGTTTATGGACTTTCACAATACTAAAGTTAGCGCAGCTTTAGGCCCTTGTTTATCAAAATAAAGTGAACTAAAAAGTTGGGCTTCCCGCTCTCTCATTCACCAAATGAAAAGCCATATCACATTGCCACTGGTCAGACATCGATTTTCTGCAAAAGTGTGGTACTATCCCGGATGGGTCGGCTCGCGGCTGTAGATAGACCACTATTTCCATAATTCTTACATATTAATGTATAACATATATTTAATGTATTTGATCGGGTGGTGACTGGTTTACAATCCACCGTGTCGTCACTCCTAATTTTTCTATGGGATTAATCAAAAATCAGATAAGGGAGATTCAGGGGACAGAGCACTTTGCTATGTGGTAGCGGCTATGAATATTATCAACCCTTCCATTGCTTGTGGATATTGTAAAACGCAGCTAAGAGCTCTATATCAACTTGAACAACACCATCTTAGGCCGTCTGGTCAACAATTATATCCCAAAGGAGGTTTGACGTCAAACAGGAGGTCGGCTATAAAACTATTGCCAAAACTATTTGCAATATAATGATTTCTGATGCTTACGCGAGTGTAATATTATAAATTTAATTAGTATTACGGTTTCTATCGCGTTTCTATTTGATTTTTAATTTCTCGACGTTTCGAACACTTTAGAGCGTTTATGGTCACGGGAGGACTAAGGTGTCTCACGTACAATAACTCATCGTTATCACAGACATTTATATATCTACTCGCTACAGTTATGTTACACGCTATAGTTATGTTTTCAAATTTTGACCCACATTTTAATATAAAATTGAAAGTTGCGCCAGTGTCGGAAAAGTTAAGGTGTGAACGGTTGACATGGTATGGACATGGGATGGACATGGGATGAGACGGGATGATACTTTCATCCCGTCTCATCCCATGTTGTGAGGAAAGTTTTAAATATGAATGTAATGTATGTTTTAAATATGAGGAAAGTTTTAAATATGAATGTATGAATGCTTTAGGGGTAAAGGAAGACCAAAGAAAAGATGAATGGACTGCGTGAGGCATCACATGGATAGTTAGGGAGTGACTGCAGAGATGACGTCTGATAGAGGACTGTATGGAGGAAGATGACATATTGCGTCGACCCCAAGTAATTGGGATAAGAGCAAGATGATAATGATTTTAATACAAAACTCATTGGTAGTATAAAAAAATATTCTACATATAAAATTTTATATTGTTTATGATTATTTATTATTAAACGTTTAATTTATTATAATTATTATATTGTGGCAATTTACAAATTTAGTTCGGTCACACTTATATTTCTACATATTTCTGTATTCTCGATTTTATTGCATAGTGAAATACCGAACATAGCTCTTTCCATATCACGATAACGACTTTTAACCTTGTTATGAGGCCGACACTTAGAGACCATGTTTTAGTGCTGTAAATCATGGCTCGTATCATATCACTAGTCATAGATCTTTTCTTTCATTCTCTATTACCATACATATTAGGCCTATAGTCATATATATATTAAGCCTTAAAAATAAATTAAAATTTATTTTAAATTTATAACAACGTGTATATAGCAATACGGTAATATTTCAAAATGAAAGCATATAATGTATAAAGTTTATTTCATTATCCGCCTTCATAATACATCGTCTACTCCCAGTGGTAAGGTAACCCAAATAAAGTGGCATATAATGTCAAATATTGTGAGCGCGCGTGTTATAAAGGCTGCCACATAACGTGAGTTAGCGTCGCCTCCCTCCTCTCCCCACGCAGGTGTGACTAATGAAGTATCGGGCGCTGACGGCCGATTTATTACGTCACGGGGAATCGATCACAACACCTCTATGAGAAAAACGTGATTACATAACACGCACAGGCATCATATATGTGCGGTAATTGTAACGAAGTATTCATAATATTCAGTCCTCTCACTATTTTTAACTATAGCTTACTTTATCTAGTTTATATTAGCACTGGTTTCTACCCACAGCTCTGTTCGGATAGAAATCATATGTCGTCAACCCAGATAAATACTATTTTCATTTTTTGCATTTATGGTGAAAATATCAAAATAAAATTAATTCCCTATTTGTTTACCACTATAAATAATAAAAATATCAAAACAAAATAAGCTCTCTACTTGTTTGCCACAATAGGCAATAAAAATATCAAAACCAAAATTAACTTCGTATTTTTTGCCACTATCTATACATATAATAAAAATGTAACGGATCACTGTCTGTACATGGAAGATATATGAGAAAAAATATTACTGGGACCTTTATCAACACTAATAGAACCCAAAACAATGATTTTTAAATTTTTTGTCTGTTTATCTGTTTGTCTGTTTATCTGTTTGTCTCTTTGTATGTGTGTTTGTGCACGCTAATCTCAGAAACGGCTTATCCGATTTAGACGCGGTTTTCACTAATATATTGTGGTAAGCTTCACTTAACATTTAGGCTTTTTATTTTATGTAAATTCGTTTATAAATAAAAAAGTTATGTTAATTTAAAAAATGTTTGGAGAAAAAAATCTTTATCGATTCTTTTCAAATTGCGTACAAATTATCTTCAGTAAAAATAAATAAACACGTGTTTCAGCATTTATTGATTTTCAACCTCACTTCCACCCCCGAGTATATAGCTCTGGCGACCCCTCTCTGACCAGCTGTTTAAGGCAAGCCAGAGCTGAGAGTCCTTCGGGCACTCTTCGGTTTCCATTCTAGCCAGCCAATGAAGGCCAGCTGGAGACGAGTCCCTGATCGACTCTCTGGAGTATTCAGGACCGCAGTGTCGCCACTTACATTCAGCTCGCCACAAGCTGACCTGCGGTTTATTGGCTTTCCTGTAAATCTTGTGATACATTTTTTTTTATATCAAAAGAACTTAAGGAGCCATATAATGTTCCTCCGAGTTTTGCGTTACCCTCATGGTGAGGTAACGACTGGCCCGGAGGTTTTTATTATTATTACTAATTATTATTATTATTACTTTTCTGCATACCCAACTCTCGCTTCCATACAGTAATGTTGGGACAAGCACTGCGTTATGTATTGCTACACGTGCCTTCTGGCTGAGGTGGTGGCTGCCGAGAAGTTGCCCCAACGCTCCGTTCACTCTATTTCCCGCATTCACTCTTCGCTCTATATCAGTGGTGTACCTTCCATCTCGGCTAAATCCATATCCAAGATATACAAATTCATCCACTTGCTCTAGTACATTACCTATTGTTACTCTTACATCTGTTCTGGCTTCATCTCTTTCAAAGACCATTATTCTGGTTTTGCTCATATTCACGCGTAGACCCCTTTTCTTACAATCTTTTGTCATTGTGTAGACTAGGGTCTGCAGGTCAGTCGCTGACTGTGCCAGCAGGACTGCATAATCTGCATAAAGCAGAGCAGAGACCACTGAGTCACCCATCTGGACTCCCACATTCATATCGTTCAATCTTTGGAGACATTTATCCAGATATATGATAAACAGCCTGGCTGACAGAACGCACCCCTGCTTAACGCCGATATTGACATCAAACCAAGGCGACATTCCATCATCCAGCTTCACACAGGCTCTACAGCCCATGTAACTGGACTGCACAGCCTGCAGCAGTTTACCGTTAATACCATACTCCGGTAAAATGTCCCAAAGTTCCTTTCGTACAAACGTGTCAAATGCTCTCTCCAGATCCACAAAACTGCAGAAAACCCTCTGACCTAGGGCCAGATGCTTCTCCACAATGTTGCGCAGAGAGAACACTTGATCCATACATCCCCTTCCACTCCTGAAACCTCCTTGTGTCTCACACAGTAAACCATCGGACACCATCCTCATTGTTTTTATTATATTCAGTCCTCCAGATATTATATATATATATATATATATATATATATATATATATATATATATATATATATATATATATATATATATATATATAGTTTTTCCGTTTCCGGACGTTAAACTGTAAACATCATAGTTGTGCAGCTCCCGATAATATAGTGTTTATAAACCATCTACACTCACTTATCGATATAAAATCATCACGAAGTATAAACTAAAGTGCTGTGAATATTGAGAAAGTGTTGATTTCACGTAATTTTGGACATTAAATTACACTTTGAAGCAAGACGCTGACCGGATTATTAGAAAGAGGTTAGAAATTAGATCAAAAGTATAGAGGTCACTTGACATAATTGACATATTCTTAGTGTTGCCAATCCAAGAAAAATAAAAACTACTGCTGATTACGTTCCATTATACCAGAACTAAATCACAAAAATGGATGATCAATTTCAACTTTTATTTGATAGATTGAAAAATGAAATGCAAAATCAAACAGCGGAACTACAAACTTCTATAACAACCAAAATAATGGAAAGATTAGATGAAAAACTGCAACCTATCATAGCAGAAAATAAAATCTTGAAAACAAAATTAGAAAACCTTGAGAAAGAGGTGGAAGGTTTGAAAAGAGCAAAGAAACAAAACAATCTAATATTTTTTGGAATAAAAGAAGACGAGAAATCTAACCTGGAACTACTACAAAAAGTGAAGAAAATTTTGAGAACCGATTTGAGCATACCTTTAGAAGAATACGAGGTAAATAACATTTATAGAATTGGAAAGGAGAAGCCAAATAATAAAGCAAGACCCACTTTGGTAACCTTCGTGAATGAATGGAAAAAGAATGAAATAATAAAATTGAAGAAATATCTAAAAGATGTATACATTTCAGAAGATTATACTAAAGAGGTTCTAGAGAAAAGGAAAATGCTGCAACCACAACTGATGGAAGAGAGAAAGAAGGGAAATATAGCATATCTAAAATTCGACAAAATAATAATAAAAGGAAAAAGTAATAATAACAATGACAAACGGAAAAGAGAAACATCAACATCTCCTCATACTAATACCCAGCCAAGGAAACAAAAATCCTTAATGCCATCGAACATTAACAGATTAAATGCTTACGATCTAATGAGGATTAGAAGCAACTCTCTTCCCTCTATTACAACAGATAATAAACAATAGCAACTAACATTCGGTAAACGGAAAACACAACAATCATATAATAAAAAGATCAGAGCAATAACAATAGACAACAATCCCCCAAGCCGACTGGTCCTCGTGGGGGAATATGACCACGACCCTCTAAAGGTTCAGAACAGCGCCAAGATTCAAACCAAAAAGAAAACTAATAAAATATATATAGCAACTGTCAACTGTCGATCTCTTAGAACACCAGAAAAACTTCAAGAACTGGAAATAGCATTAGAAGAAATAAAATGGGACATCATAGGGATCAGTGAAATGAGAAGATTTGGAGAACATATAGAAGATCATGGAAAATATATACTACATTATAAAGGAGAGACGCCGGGAAGGTATGGAGTCGGATTCATGGTTAGAAAAACATTTGTAAACAATATAATAGAATTAAGAGGAATCTCTGAACGTATTGCAATCCTTAACATAAAACTGAATGGCGAAGAAGAATGGTCTATTATCCAGGCATATTCTCCAACGGAATCAGACAAAAAGGAAGACGTTATAAAAATCGAAAAATTTTACGAAGACTTGCGAAACACTATCGAAACCGCACATAAAAACATCATTGTGATGGGAGATTTTAATGGCCAAATCGGAACACAAAATAACAAAGATGAAATTAGTATGGGAAGTCACGGGTTTGGCACTAGAAGTAACAATGGCGCAAGACTGGTAAATTTTTCACTAGAGAATAGGTTAAGTATTCTGAATAGCTTTTACAAAAAGAAAGAAAAAAACAAATGGACATGGAAATCACCTAATGGACTTTACAAGAATGAAATAGATTTTATTATGTCTAATAACAGGAAAGTTTTCAAAAATGTGTCAGTCATACAAAATTTAAATTTTAACACAGACCATAGAATGGTTCGGGCAATACTGTCAGGAACACCCCCTAAGAAAACCAGACGATACCATAACAAATACACAGTCATTCAATACACTGGCGAAACAGAAGAATTGCTTAATAGTCTCCAAACGTCACTAAACAGCAAGGAATGTCTATTGGTACAAGAAAAATATAACAAATTAATAAACCAACTCAAAACTGTAACTAGAAAAACAAACACAAAGGTCAAGAACGAAATCTCACTTAAAAGCAAACAACTCCTACAGAAACGTAAAGAATTAATGCAAGGAAAGAAAACTAAAGACAATCAACGGCAAATAACAGAAATAAGCAAAATGATTAGCGAGCAACTGCGCAGAGAAAGAAAAATCAAACGGACTAATACGATGAAGAATTATATAGAAAAAACTGGAGGAATAAAAAAGGCACTGAAAGAACTAAATCACAAAAAAGATTGGATACCTAGTATGAAAAAGAAAGATGGCAAAAGTACAGGCAAAAGATCTGAGATACTGAAGGTTGCCACAGAATTTTACCGAAATCTATGTCAAAGCCAAAAGGCGGGACAAATTGAAAAATATTATGATATATCAACCATTGAAGAGGAAATACCGGAAATACTAAAAGATGAAACAATAAAAGCAATTAGAACACAAAAAAACGATAAGGCTCCTGGATCAGATCTCGTTACAAATGAACTACTGAAAATAACATTACCAGTGATAGCCCCAAAGCTTACAGAAATATTTAATGAAATTATCAAAACGGAAAAGATTCCTGAGGATTGGACCAAATCGACCATTATACTGTTGCACAAAAAGGGTGACAAGGGAGATATAGCAAACTATAGGCCCATTAGCTTAATGTCTAATGTTTATAAAGTGTTTTCTAAAATTATACTGTCAAGAATTGCCAACACTCTCGAGGAAAATCAACCCAAGGAACAAGCTGGATTCCGCCAAAATTTTTCAACCATAGACCATATCCACACCCTTAGACAAATATTACAAAAATTCAAAGAATATAACATGATATACTATCTGGGTTTTGTTGATTTTAACAAAGCATTTGACACACTGGAACATGGATATATCTGGGATGCATTAAAAACACAAGGGGTACAGCTAAAATACATACGGATACTCCAGAATGTATATACCAAGAGTACTGCGCAAGTAAAGTTGGAAGATCTTGGTGAGGAATTTCCTATCAAAAGAGGCGTACGCCAAGGAGACCCTGTCTCGCCAAAGTTGTTCTCAGCTGTCTTAGAGATGGTATTCAGGAGCCTAGATTGGAGAAATAATGGAATAAACATAAACGGCGAAAACCTGAGCCACCTACGTTTTGCAGACGACCTCATTATATTTTCTAACAAGCCAGGAACACTGGAAACAATGCTACAGCAACTTGACGATGAAAGCAGCAAAGCAGGGCTAACAATGAATTTAAACAAAACAAAAATTATGTCCAACTCTTCACAAACAGACACAATAAAAGTCAATAATGAGCAAATAGAATACGTACATGAGTACATATATTTGGGACAGTTAATATCTACTGAAGACTGCATGGCAAAGGAAATAGAAAGAAGAATAACTAATACGTGGAAGCGATATTGGTCACTTAGCGAAGTAATGAAGAACAATGAAATGCCGATAAAGGAAAAAAGGAAAGTATATAATATGTGTATTCTACCATGTTTGTTATACGGCTGTCAAACCTGGGCATTGACTGAACAACTGGCAAACAAAATAGAAGTCTGTCAAAATAGTATTGAAAGAAGCACATTGGGAGTCAAAAGAAAAGATCGAGTGAAATTAAAAGACATAAGAAGTAAAACAAAATTTAAGAATGCATACATAACATACAAACAACTCAAGTGGAGGTGGACAGGACATATGGCAAGAGAGAAGAAAGAAAAATGGACACGACTTGTAACAGAGTGGTACCCAATAGACGGTAAGAGAAACAGAGGTAGACAGTCTAAGAGATGGGAGGATGACCTCAGGAAAATAGCGGGTCCAACATGGATCCGAACAGCAAAGAATAGGATAGAATGGAGATCTTTAGAGGAGGCCTTTGTCGGAAGACAAGTTGAAGAATAAATACCGTTTGCCTATTGTAAAATTCTATAACAGTTAATAAATAATTAGTTAATAAGTTTAGGCACATATACATTTTTGTAATTTAAACTAAGAATCAACAATAAAGGCTTATTATTATTATTATTATTATTATAAAAGGCTAATTCACGACAATCTGCAAACCAAATTAGCAAAGTGAATATATAATTACAGTAATCGTATTCGCATATCGTAATCCTTTCTACATTTGTGACAAATTATTTTTTTATTTCACCAAAAAAAAATGCCTTCATATAATTTAAAAGTACTTTGGGTATCGTGTCGGAGCAGGTAGCTAATGCGACGTGGGAATGATTAATTTGGGTAGCGAGTATATTTTATACGCAGCTTTCAACTTGTATGGTAACTACATATAGTTATATATACAGGTATGGGTTAGCTACTGCCCGATATATACCCGACCATCTACGGCGGATACGTGTTGAAACAACCTTACTTTGCCATACTTGATTGTATGTAGAAGTGATTTAATTGTGTTATGAGAACAGATCTTCATTATTTAACCTTTCAGCATCCAATGGTAGGGGTATGTTTGCCCGAGAAATGGTGGATATTGCTAGAGATTTAATGTCCACTCTTGTGGTTTTCTCTTAGCTCAAATTTCTCAAGACTCACGCACAAATGAGAGATGACGACAATTGTATTTTTGCCGCTACCTATCGAGGAGATACGGTATTGCACGAATATATACGAGATAATCCTTTATGTCATTTTTATGTTATTGTTTTGAATCGAGAGTATAGTGAAGTGTAATTTGTGTCCGCTAGTTCTCGTTCTTGAATAATAAAACAAAATCATAGTTGCACACGAGGTAAGTCTGTCATATATAGGTAAATAAATATACGTCGGTTAATTTACGTTTTTAATAGTAATTATCAGCTTCATCTATTAACGTTGAAAAAACAAAGTAATATTTATCACGGATATTGTTCTTGACTATATAGAAAATTCTAGAACCCTATAGTCCATATAATATACTAGCAGACCCGGCCACGCATTGCTGTGACTAAGGTAGCCTCAGTAACACGTGGTGGTTATGATAATAAATTGTAGTTTATATAAAACGTTTGTACGTTTAACATAGCACCATCTATTAAATACTTACTTAATCCAGTCAACAGATACCGCCATCTGTTAGAGTCATTTGGAGAAAGCAGATAATTGTGACTGTCAAATAATTAGCAATAAAATTATATTGTGACTATAGATTGAGATGGAAGCTATCCTATCTTATAAATTGGACCAAACTACACATGCTGTACAAATTTGATTAAAATCGGTTAAGTACTTTGGTAGTCCATCGTGGACAAACAACGTGACGCGTAATTTATATATATTAAGATAAGATTAGGTAGCTGCCTTAGTCACATTTCTATTCAGAAAAAATATAATACTATCCATATTGATATGATGATAATTGCATTTAAATATATATATCGTAAATTAATAACTATTATAGAAGATATTTCCGTGAATTGATAAAAACTGTCTGTGATAACGATAATGTGTCGGACGTGAAACATACTTAATATATTGTTTCGTGTGCTATAAATACTTTATTCTTTCATCAATATGTTAATGAAGATTATTCGAAACATCAAAATGGTAAAAATCAATATTATTAATTAACGAAATCTATTAAAATAATTTTATTTTGTAAAAGCCTATTTTATTTATATCCGCTAAATCCAGGCATTCCTTCCTGGATAAGAATGGCTTTCAAAACTTTAGATTGATAATTATATCAACATTGATAATTATAGTAAAAATACATTTTATTCCGTCACCACACTGAAAATTATATTTTTATTTGCATGTATCCCTGAATTAATATTCAGACATGCAAATAAAAATATATTTTTTATATATTGTATAGGACGAACTATTCGAATAGTAATCAATATTGTGAAAAGCTATTTAGTACGATCATCGTTATGTAGAGCGAAACTAATATACTTGTTAGAGTGGTATTAACATCATTTAGAATACGAGCTGAGCTTCATGTGTGCCTGCAGATTGACTATAGTACGTGTAATGT
Organism: Lymantria monacha; assembly: GCA_905163515.2. Classification (NCBI taxonomy): domain Eukaryota; kingdom Metazoa; phylum Arthropoda; class Insecta; order Lepidoptera; family Erebidae; genus Lymantria; species Lymantria monacha. Next base: position 521,490 of record LR991097.1, read on the forward strand.
AGGCCGCCTACACACACTGGCCGCGTAATTATTTGAATGTATCGCTCAGAGAGACAGTGACACGCGTGTGTGTGACGCGCTTAATGTGACCATTCGCTGGGAAAATTGAACGTGCTGTGTTTTGCTGATGAGTCGTTATGTACCTATTATATTTATTTGACAATTTTAAAATAATATTTGATATGTAATATTATGATAACGTTATCTGATTGTCTGATAAATATTGCAGTGTGCGATAAGACCGCCTAATTGTATCAACGTCCAATATTCAAATTACTGAAATTTAGCATTTTATATGCTTATAAATACCCGAATACGAAACGAAAAATTATGTCACAAGCGGGGTTCGAACCCGCACCTATTGGGAATCCGGCCCAACCGTGCTGCCACTTACACCATAGTGAACTATTTTAGGACATGCAGATTTCGCTTCATATTATATCTTACGTCTTCAAGGTGACGTATGCCATCTATCGGACAATGTTTGCACATTGTATAGACTTAATACTTCAAACTTTACAGTTAGAATTGTATTAAACGATGACACAACCTTGTTATTCAAATTACTGAAATTTTTAGCATTTAATATGCTTAATTATTTATAAATACCCGAATACGAAACGAAAAATTATGTCACAAGCGGGGTTCGAACCCGCACCTATTGGGAATCCGGCCCAACCGTGCTGCCACTTACACCATAGTGAACTATTTTAGGACATGCAGATTTCGCTTCATATTATATCTTACGTCTTCAAGGTGACGTATGCCATCTATCGGACAATGTTTGCACATTGTATAGACTTAATACTTCAAACTTTACAGTTAGAATTGTATTAAACGATGACACAACCTTGTTATTCAATTCATTCTTGTTCAATACAATTCTAACTGTAAAGTTTGAAGTATTAAGTCTATACAATGTGCAAACATTGTCCGATAGATGGCATACGTCACCTTGAAGACGTAAGATATAATATGAAGCGAAATCTGCATGTCCTAAAATAGTTCACTATGGTGTAAGTGGCAGCACGGTTGGGCCGGATTCCTAATAGGTGCGGGTTCGAACCCCGCTTGTGACATAATTTTTCGTTTCGTATTCGGGTATTTATAAATAATTAAGCATATTAAATGCTAAAAATTTCAGTAATTTGAATAACAAGGTTGTGTCATCGTTTAATACAATTCTAACTGTAAAGTTTGAAGTATTAAGTCTATACAATGTGCAAACATTGTCCGATAGATGGCATACGTCACCTTGAAGACGTAAGATATAATATGAAGCGAAATCTGCATGTCCTAAAATAGTTCACTATGGTGTAAGTGGCAGCACGGTTGGGCCGGATTCCCAATAGGTGCGGGTTCGAACCCCGCTTGTGACATAATTTTTCGTTTCGTATTCGGGTATTTATAAATAATTAAGCATATTAAATGCTAAAAATTTCAGTAATTTTATATGCTTGTTTATTTATAAAAAGTTGATTACGAGCGAAAAATTATTGTCACAAGTGGGATTCGAACCCACACCTATTGGAAAGTTCCAATCGTGCTTTATTGTTTGTGACAATCATTTTTCGCTCGTAATCAAGTTTTTATAAACGTCAAATATATTTTTTTTGTTTTATTCATGTATTTATAAATGGTGTACACTAAAGAGTTATTGCATTGTATTGTATAATTATACATTACTCTTGTCCGATTTTTAATTTATCGTCCGACGTAAAGCGATTAATCGTTCTGCAAGAATAATTTATTCTTTTTTCTTCAATAATGTAAGCGTTTATAGATAGGTTATAGTTTTTTATTATTTATGGTTATTTAGCTTTTAAAAATTACCTCAAAAACTTATTCATAAATGATGTCAAGTATTAGATATGACGTTTCCAAGAAGGTGAACAATGTCATAATGTGGTATATTTAGGAGATGGGTGGGTACATCAGTTGGTTCTGCTAATAACTTAATCAATTTTTACCATCTTTTAAAGTAAGAGGTGATATTTTTAATTCCACACACGTATTTTTTTATGTTTTTTTAACATTATATCTATAAATGATTAAACACGTTTATTCAAATTTCAACAAAATAGTATTTATCAGGGCTGTTATAATTATCAAACACGAAACGTTCTATTACCTCAGTTCATGCGTCATTATATCACTATACTTAATAAAGTTATATCTTAATTAAAATCTAACTTGTATTTTTGTAAAATCTATTAGTTTTATAGTAAAATTATACATAATAACTTTGCCACCACAAGCAATAAAAAAAAAAGAATAGAAGATGAATTAAATAATTCCACGTGTAATTAATTATTTGTAAATAATGAAAATTAAAAGTAACATAAAGATATTATTGGAACAATAATATAAATAATAAAAATTAAATGATATTGATAGTTATCCAAATATCACAAAATAAATATTAATCAATTATATATTGACATAAATGTATTAAGTTTATTTAGTTTATAATTATATTTGAATAATAAAACGAGGCCAATGAAAACATCAAAAGGCAGCACGAAAGTATCTAAATGACATCAAGTCTGAGGCGGGCACAGATAATTCTATTAAAATCTTCGATGTTGACCCACTTCAAACACTTCAAAGGCGTGTCAACGACGACAAACTCTTCTCAAATGAAAAATAGCGACTCATTGCTGTTAAGAAAATCCACGTAAGGAGCTCGAGTAGATAGGTTCAGTCAATACGGCCAACGACTCGTAAAGCCTTCATTAACGTAACATTAGTTTTTGCCAACAGCTTCCACTGCTTGTGACTTTTTGCCAGTACCGTAATGATTTTCGCGAAGCTCTCACTAATGATTTTTTGTGAGGAATTTCTGGTGGGCAGTGAGCGGATACATTAGCTTCATCAATCATTTCCTGACCTGCTGCTACTTACACCGTATACTTATACTTACAGTTTGGTAAGAGATGCTCTCAGCTAGTTCAATATCACAGCTAATTATATTTATTTCACAGATTAACTGAAAAATATTATACTTTGTATTATATATGTGACTAGGCCTTCACTTCGCTATGGTTTCGGTCGCTATGAAATCTCTAATAGCTTTAAGATATTTATTTTAATGAAATGTCTGTAAAGGAACATTTTAATTGAAGTCAAACCTTTTTATCGACGTATGGGAGAAATTTCATATTGTAACGTTTTTATGTTACGCGCCATCTTTATTTCTAAGTCACATTTTTCCGTTACGCGTCATATTTATTATGAAACTAGCTTTCACCCGCGACTTCGTCGACGCAGAAGTCATCCCTGACAGAGTTAAATAGAAAAAGCAATGCAATGTGTTGAAGGTTTGTCGCTCGGACGATGATCAACAGCGTCAGAAACTGGGATGCGGTCGCCGCCTTCTGCGAGTAAGTTGTCTAACGGAATTAGGTAATAGGGTGGGTCCGAGAGAAAATACTCTACGTTGACACGCTCTACCGTCGGTGCTTTGGGTGGCGCAAGCGTGAGTACCTGTACTGAGGTTCACTGCATGAAGTCTTGGACTCGAGATGATACGCTGTTGCGGTGGCCCGTCCGCATAACGTTGATGTACATGCACGGCGCGCTATGGGGTCACGCCTCACTTCGAACGGATTGGGCGTGGTGTGTCTATATACCATAGCCGGTCACCAAAGAAAAAGGTTGTTCATAGTTCTATTCATTCTACAAATTATATTGCCTTTAATATACCAGTTACGGCATGACCATGGGATAAAAATATAATTATCGCCCCCCTTTATTTGACTGTTTTGTTTCACCAGCAGAGTTGCGACCTCGTTAGATATGATTTATTATTTGAGTAATAGAGTGAACATTTTTGAAGCTAAACTTAACTTGTATCTTAAAACCTTAAGGGGGTATTCTGGTGTAACGCCTAAATTTTAGGTATTTTTCAAACGGATATTAAAAACAAATGAAAAACATCTTTATTATCCATTGTTTGTTATAACTTTTATTGTCAATTGAAGAATATAAAAAAACATTAAAAATAAAAACAAAATAAAAAAATCTTCAAATTACAGGCCGGTGGCTGGGGGCTACAAAAAAAATGGTGCTCCCTGGTTGACATGATTCCAACCCTTGTAGTGATCTAAAACAAAAAAAATCAAAAAGTTCCCCATCAGTAAAGATGTCGCTATCGGATTGACCTTTGCCAAAGAAAAAAAACAAAAGTTAACAAAATGGCGTCAACTTAAAAAAAAATTTTTTTACCCTCCTTTTTTGACCTTTTCGAATTTTTAAAAAATACTTCAAGTAGAAATTTTTCAAAATTCAAGGCAGGAGCGATAGAGAGATGTATAACAAAAGTTTTCTAACAATTTCAAAGGAATCGGTAAAGTAGAACTTGAGATATCATAACAACCACCTCAAAAAAAGTAGTTTTGAGAAAAACGCGTTTGAAGTTTGAGAAACAATTTCGGTAGAATAGCTCAGATAATTAATTTATACCCTAATATATATATGCATATATATATATGTATATATATATTTCGCAAAAACCTTTATTTATTCTATGTATATATATAAAGGTTTGTGTGGAATACAAAAGAATTTCTGGAAAGAACGAGTCCTCAAGTTGTCCGGCAACATCTGCCGTTCATTGTGTGATTCGCTCCGCTCCGCTAGCTTAGACGTCACGTCACAAAATCCGCTGTATCTCCGAAAATAGCTCGAATTTTGGAAAATCCGCTAAAGGTTATATGTTTGAAGGTCTAAACTTTGAAAAATGCAAAAACAAAAAAAAAACGATTTTTTCAAATTTCTACACCAGAATACCCCCTTAAGCAAGAACCTATTGCCGTCTACTATGTGTATCGTGTGAGCTCTCACACTGGCACTGGTCGCCACAACGGCACTGGTGCGGTGTTGATGGAGAGGGAGAGAGAAAGACGTGTTTATTTATTTTTACCGAAGAATATTTGTACGATGGTGTCCGATGGTTTACTGTGTGAGACACAAGGAGGTTTCAGGAGTGGAAGGGGATGCATGGATCAAGTGTTCTCTCTGCGCAATATTGTGGAGAAGCATCTGGCCCTAGGTCAGAGGGTTTTCTGCAGTTTTGTGGATCTGCAGAAAGCATTTGACACGGTTGTACGAAAGGAACTTTGGGACATTTTACCGGAGTATGGTATTAACGGTAAACTGCTGCAGGCTGTGCAATCCAGTTACATGGGCTGTAGAGCCTGTGTGCGGCTGGATGATGGAATGTCGCCTTGGTTTGACGTCAATATCGGCGTTAAGCAGGGCTGCGTTCTATCAGCCAGGCTGTTTATCATATATCTGGATAAATGTCTCCAAAGGTTGAACGATATGAATGTGGGAGTCCAGATGGGTGACTCAGTGGTCTCTGCTCTGCTTTATGCAGATGATGCAGTCCTGCTGGCACAGTCAGCGACTGACCTGCAGACCCTAGTCGACACAATGACAGAAGATTGTAAGAAAAGGGGTCTACGCGTGAATGTGAGCAAAACCAAAATAATGGTCTTTGAAAGAGATGAAGCCAGAACAGATGTAAGAGTAACAATAGGTAATGATGTACTAGAGCAAGTGGGTGAATTTGTATATCTTGGATGTGGATTTAGCCGAGATGGACGGTACACCACTGATATACAGCGAAGAGTGAATGCGGGAAATAGAGTGAACGGACCGTTGGGGCAACTTCTCAGCAGCCACCACCTCAGCCAGAAGGCACGTGTAGCAATACATAACGCAGTGCTTGTCCCAACATTACTGTATGGAAGTGAGAGTTGGGTATGCAGAAAAGAGTATGAAAGTAAAATTAATGCGGTCGAAATGCGATCTCTTCGGAAAATCTGTGGAGTTAGGCTGACCGACCGCATTCATAACGACGACGTAAGAGAGCGAGTAGGTATGAAAGAGAGTATTGGTGTAAAGATGCGAAAGGGAATGCTCCGATGGTTCGGACATGTGGAAAGAATGCCGAACGAACGTCTGGTTAAGAAGATATACAATGCGAAAGTGGAAGGGTGTAGGTACCGAGGGAGACCGAGACTAACCTACCTAGACCAGATCGGTCATGTACTGAAGGATGGTGGAGTCAAGAGTCTCCGAAACCGGCGAGCGTGTATGAAAAGAATTATGAATGTTGAGGAAGCGAGTGAAGTATGCAGAGATAGAGTTCTCTGGCACTCTGTTCTCTCTGCCTACCCTGCAAGGGATATGGCGTGATGATATGTATGTATGTATGTAATATTTGTACGTAATTTGAAAAGAATCGATAAAAAAATTTTCTCCCCATACACACTTTGCCACTTTGTTACACCCCCTTAGGGGATTCATAAAATCCTTTCATATTCAATCTTTATGTTATGAAAAGAAATGTGCGTCAAAATTTAATGTTTCTAGCTTTAATAGTTTCGGTTTGGCAGTAATGAGTCGTTCAACCCGCTTCACAGGCCTAATTTACACAACCAGAAGGTGAAAATTGACAATGACGGATGTTACCATAGAATATTTGATTCGACTCGTAATTTGAAAAGAATCAATAAAGATTTTTTCTCCCCATACAAACTTTGCCACTCTGTTTCACCCCTTTAGGGGTGTAATTTCGTAAAATCTTTTATTAGTAAATTTCTACGTCATAGAAAAAAACCAGTGTCAAAATTTCAAGTTGCCAGCTTCAATAATATCGGCTTGGTGCTAATGACTTAATAAGTCATCCAACTCGCTTCGCAGGCCTAATTTACACCCCCAGAGGGTGAAAATTAACAAATGCTGAAACACTTGTTCATTTATTTTTACTGAAGATAATTTGTACGTAATTTGAAAAGAAACGATAAAGATTTTTTTCTCTGATAATTTTTTAAATTGACATAGCTTTTTTATTTATAAATCAATTGACATGAAATAAAAGTTAGTTATACTTGGATACGGACTCGAATTATCACACTGTAAGTCTAAATGTTAAGTGAAGCTTACCCCAATATATTAGCGAAAACCGTGTCCAAATCGGATCAGCAGTTTCTGAGATTATCGTGCACAAACGCACAGACAAACAGATAAACAGACAAAAATTTTAACTATCATTGATTTGGGTTTTATTTGTGTTGATAAAGGTTCCAGTAATATTTTTTCTCATATATCTTCCATGTACAGACAGCGATCCGTTACATTTTTATTATATGTATAGAAGATAGATAGATATAGATGAAACTTCTTTGCGCGCATGAAGGAAAAATTTTTACCGATGAAACGCGACACGAGAAACGTGGCACGAGCGAGAGAGAGAGAGAGAAAGAGAGAATACATGCTATTGGTTGATGTATGTAAACGAGATTTAAAATTAGTTTGCCAAAATTTCACTTTTGATATGTGTACTTTGTACGCACGCACAACTTTTTTAAATTAAATGCATTATATTTTTAATCTCTTAGTATTTAATCATTTAAAATAGTTTCGTAAATAATCCATTATGTTTAGTAATGTTTAACACATAAACGTGAACACCATGTATTGTTCATAAGAGACAGATATATACCATTGCAGTCTTTTTTAACTGACTTCCAAAAAGGAGGAGGTTCTCAATTCGTTTTTTTTTGTATGTGTGTTGCGCGATAGCAACGCCAATTATGGATGGATTTTTATAATTCTTTCTATGTTAGAAATAGGATACTCTAAGGGTAGTCCCATATGCAGGGTATCAGGATTTGATGCTGGGATTCTGGGAATATCGAGAGTAATTCTTTAAAATCTAAGGCAAAATGCTATTTCTGATGCCTCTATACAAAATTTATAGTTCATCTAATTTAAGAAGTGCATTTTGGCGTTTTGCATTTTTTAATACACAATAACCTCGGTCAAACGTATACACATGATTGTAAACACTAAATCTGAAATTTTAAACAACTATTAAGTTATTTACATACATACATTAACATTGCGGGTGACTTTCTTGTACAATAATCTAATGTTGAAACTCGTAAAAGTAATTTAAAATAGAAATAACATGGTAAATAGTAATTGTTAGTGACGACCTAACAATGTCACGTCATCATGTTCTATACAGTAGTGCTTGACAACTTCCAATTCACGAATATTCAAATAATCGGTAAAATATTAGAAAAATACAATTAATCGAATAGAGATTTTGACAGAGATGTACATTTCGACACTTTGATTGATGAGGAAATAATTATTAATGTTCGCGACGCTGATAATTCAAGTAATAGTAGTAATTCTTAATAAATAGCTATTTTCAAATCCAGTTTTTGTTTTTAATTAACCTAATCCTACTAAATATGATGAATAGATTCTATGCTGAAATAATTAAATTTGTTTAGTACTAATTTAGCACTTAATTTATTCATCACCTTTTTGAAAAATAAAAAATAAACCGATTATTAATTATAAAGAATCAATATCGATTTCTCAGTAAAATCGGAAATTTTCGAGAGCGATTTTTTGGTTCACATACCTAGAAAACTTACTCAGACAGTTGTCAAAGTTCATTTCTTAGATTAGACAGACTATAGTTTGATTATTTGTGTATGGAGATTATCTTTATGAGCTTTAGCTGATGGTAAAACAACAATGTTACTAAGGTGTAAAATAAGGGTCACGGGATGAACATTTATATGGAAGTTTATCATTTTCAAAGTTAGAAGTACGAAATTTCTCACACCTGCATCTTTATAGAAAAAAGAATATGTGTGTTAGCGTTTTTTCAAAATTTCACTACTAAGGGGTAGTATAAGTAGTATAAAATAGGTAAAAATAAGTGAAAAAAAATAAAATACTTTTTTTAATGAATATAAATTAATTATTTTTTTTAAATATAAATTTTTTATTTCAATTTTGTTAAACTTTCGTGTATTAAGCCAATACGTTGAGATCGTTGCTCCTCGATTTGGTTTGATAACGTTCGCGAATCAAACTAAGTCGCTGAGAATGACTTTCTGTAGTTTCATTACGCCTAGATAAGTTTGTGTATGCCCTCATCTGAGAAAGCCTATTGACCCGCTGCTCGTCATTCTTATTTGTAATATTTATCCCATTTCCTAACTCCAATTTTCTTTAAACGAGTGTCTCTCTCGTCACTTGTTTCTTCCAAACGGTGCTGTCTCATTTGAGCAGCCCGTTTACTAGGTCTACCTATTAAAAAGAATCTGAATTCACTTATTTTCCACTAAAAACTGACAAATAAAAAAAAATATTTAAAAAAAAAACAAAAACCGACTTCAAAACTATACCTACGATAAACGATATACAATAAATTTACACTAAAAAGTAGAATATAATTCTTTTAATTAGTTTAATCTCAAAAGAATAACAGAACAATTTACGAAATTATAGTATACCTACCTATTTACAGGTAGGTATGTAAAAACGTATGCCAGCTAAATCAAAATTAAATTGCCCTTGCATAAATCTTTTAAGCGCATTAAATTATCAACGAAATCTGCCCGCGTTCGGCTAGTTCACTCAGTGACATCGCCTCTCCTTTCTCGCACCTGCCTCGCTCCGGCTATCGCCCTATTCGCAGTGATCATCCATCTTTGCGTAGGTCAGGTAGTTACTGCGTGAGCCGCGTGATGTTCGCAAAGTAGAAAAACTGTCCTTGGCTGGCACCGACGTCAAAAAAATAGTACTTGTAAATAAATATTAATAATTTCGTTTATTATATTTCAATGCTTCTTGCTTTGAAATACAAAATATAATATTATTAACCATTTTTTTGACATAGTATAAGTTTTTACATACCTACCTGTAAATAGGTAGGTATACTATAATTTCGTAAATTGTTCTGTTATTCTTTTGAGATTAAACTAATTAAAAGAATTATTTTCTACTTTTTAGTGTAAATTTATTGTATATCGTTTATCGTAGGTATAGTTTTGAAGTTGGTTTTTGTTTTTTTTTTTTAATATTTTTTGTAGATAATTTTAAGGTATAAAATTTCATATTACATTATTTTGATCTATCTTGTGAATTTTTTATGACCTCAATGAGAAATCTTTTAAATTCTCGGCTTTTCTCAATTTTAATATTTATTGTGTACAAACCTTCTTCTTGAATTACTCTGTCTATAGACGAAAACCACATTAAAATCCCTTGTGTAGTTTAAAAGATCTAAGCTTACAGGTAGCTAGAAGCTTTGTTTTATAATATCCAAAGATAAAGATTTATTTTATTATTATATTATTATTATATTTTCTCTGTAAATGTGCTGTATATTTTAGTGATTAGGACTATGCTGTTGACAGTTCTTTGTCTACAGCCGCGGGCCGGTCCGTCCGGGGTAGTACCACACTCTTGCAGAAGATCAACGTCTGAGTAAGGGCAATGTGTTATTGTGCTTCGTTCGGTGAGTGAGAGAGCCGACAGCTCAATTCGGCGGGATTGGGGTTTGTATTGGTAAGCAGCGGCCTAGCTCCTTGCTATTACAAAGGTCAATGGGCGGCAGAGACACTTACTATCGGGTTCTCTGCTTGCTTGTTTGCCAAAATAACTAATAAAAAAATTGGTCTGTGATTTTGAGAGCGAATGTTACCAGCACTTACATCATTCGTCACTATCATAAAGGACGACTAACGATGCCGTCTGGTCAACAATTACATACCCAAGGAGTGTTGACGTCAAACAGGTGGAGTCTTATAAAATTATTGTCATAACTTGTGCAATATGTACAATGGCACGAGTACATATTGAGTCGAATAACAGTAATTATGAGCAGGATGACGATGATGATAGCAGGATGATCTTGATAAGTGGTGGTAAACCCACCACCGCTTATCAAGCATATATTGTGTTGTAAAACACGACTAAGCGATTATAATAAGTCGGTAATCTTTATACAAGAGAAGGAAAACTCGAAAAATCCTATAATAACACGTTTCACTACCGTGGTATAGTACGCTAATTTCGCTCTTATTGAAGAAGGTTGAGCTCAGCAGTGGGATGTTTATAAGCTGAGATGATTATAAAGAAGTTTCATAAGTTTACAAAAATTATATCTAAAATAACTGATTCAATTTTAAAATTTCTTACACTAATAGGATTGTTATCTCTGAGTGAGGTTATTGCGATGACTCGCTTTGTTATGACAACATAAGAACGTATTGATTTGAATCCACTATTTATACACACGCTGACTATGATTAATAGTATTATTTGTGACACCAAGAATAAGATATTCAATATTTATATATTTTGGAAAGTTTTCTTAAGAATGTATTGAGAATTCTCGTTGCCTTCCATAATAAAGTATCCCGTTGGAGAAAATTTTAAGTCCGCTTTTGATGTCGGTAAAGTTGCGAGCCACTCTTTGACTTACCAAGCGACAAGAAACTAGGTTAATCCTCTGTAAGCTCCCGTTTTAGTACAGGTGTACTGAAGAGGTCTTCATTCTGGGGCTGGATTTATGTGAGATAGTTTAAAAATGTTTTGTGTGTGGTAGCGGCTAAGAATACTACCAACCCTTACATCGCTCGTGGATGTCGTAAAAGACGACTAAGAGCTCTTAATCGACCTGGGCCAACCCCATCTGGTGCCGTCTGGTCAACGATAGCATTCCCAAGGAGGGTTGACGTCAGGCAGGCGGCCGGTCATAAAACCATAGCCAAATCAAATTGCAATATGTCTGGGAATAAATTAGATGACGCTAGGGCTAGGGCGTACCCTGCAAGCGACGCGCAGGGGCAGCACCCGGTCCCTGCGAAAAATGGACAAGGGTTGTTGCACCACGGGCGGGTGCAACGTAAGAAGCAAGCTCTTGGTATGAAAGGGATAAGAATGAGGTATGCAAGTTGGAATGTTGGAACGATGACTGGAAGAGGAAGGGAATTGGCAGATTTCTTCAAAAGGAGAAGAGTAAATATTGCATGTCTGCAAGAAACAAAATGGAAGGGAACGAGAGCTCGAGAAATTGGTGAAGGATACAAGTTATATTATAGTGGTAGCGATGGAAAAAGGAATGGTGTAGGCATAGTATTAGATAAGAATTTGAAAGAATGTGTGACGAATGTAATAAGAATGAATGATAGATTAATAGTTGTGAAAATAGTGTGGGAGAACGTCATCCTGAATGTCATTAGCGCGTATGCACCCCAAGCCGGATGTAAAGATGAAGTGAAAGAAAAGTTTTGGCAGGATTTTGATGAAATTATGATAGGTATACCAGAAAGAGAAGAGATATGTATAGGAGGTGACTTTAATGGACACGTAGGAGCGGGCAATGAAAGTTATGAAACAGTGCATGGAGGATGGGGGTACGGCATGCGAAACGCTGGTGGGGAGACGCTACTTCAGGCGGCTTCGTCGTTTCACCTGGCCATCGGTAATACGTGGTTCCAAAAAAGAGATGAGCACCTTATTACCTATAAAAGTAGCAACCACTGTACGCAGATCGACTACTTTCTTATTAAGAGAAGTAAGTTGGTCTGTGTAAAGGATTGTAAGGTGCTACCAGGTGAAGCACTAGTATCCCAGCACCGTCCGTTAATACTAGTGATGGAGCAAAGAACACCCTCTATTAAGACCAGAAACCGACCCCCTCCTAAGATAAAATGGAGTATGCTTGAAAGGAAAGAGTATGCAAGTAGATTTAAAGAAAATGTGATGGATAAAATGATTGAAATGAATGATATGAATGATAAATCTGTGAATGAATGTTGGAATGAAATGGCTAGTTGTATTAGAAATACAGCTAAAGGAATACTAGGAGAAACGAAAGGAAAAGGTATAATTGATAGGGATACGTGGTGGTGGAATGAAGATGTGCAAAAGATCGTGAAAGAAAAGAAGAATGTATTTAAGGAATGGCAGAATGAACATAATGAAAGATTGAAGGAAGCAAAAAAGCTTGAATACAAGGAATGCAAGAAAAAAGCTAGACGGGTAATAGCTATTGCGAGAGCACAGGCCGAAGACATGATTTTTAAATCGATAGATGGGCCTCGAGGTCAAAAGATGCTATACCGCATAACTAAAGCCCGAGAAGAAAGAGCAAAAGATATTAGGCATGTCAGGTGTATAAAAGATGAAGCAGGTAAAGTGTTGATAAAAGAAGAGGAAATAAAAGAGCGTTGGAAGCAGTACTTTGAAAGGTTAATGAACGAAGAGAATTCATGGAGTGGAGTGTTAAAAGATGTATCAGAGAACGTCGGCCTAGTAAGGGAAATTACAATAGATGAGGTAAGAGAAGCAGTGAGAAGTATGAAAAATGGAAAGGCTGTAGGGCCCGATGGTATACCAGTTGAAGTATGGAAGATTTTGAAAGAGGATGGGTATATGTGGTTAACTTTATTCTTCGATAAGCTGCTGCGCGACGAAGTAATCCCCAATGAATGGTGCAATAGTATGCTAGTGCCCATTTTTAAAAATAAAGGGGATGTTCAGGACTGCGGTAGTTATCGAGGAATAAAGCTTATGTCACACAGTATGAAATTGTGGGAAAAAGTGATTGAGAAACGATTGCGAGAAGAAAGTGAGATCACCCAAAACCAGTTCGGATTTATGTCGGGCCGCGGGGCAACGGATGCCATGTTTGCACTGCGCCAACTGTGCGAAAAATATCGTGGTGCACATAAAAACTTGCACATGGTATTCGTTGACCTCGAGAAGGCCTATGACAGAATACCGAGAACAGTTTTGTGGTGGGTACTGAAAGAGAAAGGTGTGCCTGTGAAGTATGTTAGGTTAATCTGTGCCATGTACCGACAATCTAGGTCGTATGTGAAATCAGCGGCTGGAGACTCCGACGAGTTCAGTGTCGAAGTAGGTCTGCACCAAGGGTCGGCGTTAAGTCCTTACCTCTTCCTGTTGATAATGGATGCATTAACATCGGAGATACAGGAAGAGGCACCCTGGTGCATGCTATTCGCTGATGACATTGTTCTCGTCGGGAAAGAGGGCCTTGAGGTACAGAGCATGCTGGAAAAGTGGCGCTGTAAGTTGGAGAATGTAGGCTTGAAAATCAGCAGACCAAAAACAGAATACATGTTCTGCGATTTCGGCGGTCTCTCCAATTTTACACCCATAACTTTAGATGGAGTACCTATCCCAGTATGCTCGAACTTTCGATACCTCGGTTCTCTTATCCAAAACGATGGCGACCTGGATCGTGCGGTGAAGCACAGAATTGATGTGGGATGGATGAAATGGCGGCAGGTCACGGGTACAACATGCGACCCCAAAGTACCCCTTAAATTAAAGGGCCAAATATATAAAAGCCTAATAAGACCTGCTGTACTGTATGGATCAGCATGTTGGGCGATAAAAGCGACGGATGAGAGACGACTGCATGTAGCGGAGATGCGAATGTTGAGATGGATGTGTGGTGTGACAAGAATGGATAAAATAAGGAATGAACATATAAGAGGAAGTTTGAAAGTTGCGCCAGTGACGGAAAAATTAAGGAGTGAAAGATTGACATGGTATGGACATGTGATGAGAAGGGATGAAAGTAATGTTGTGAGGAAAGCTTTAAGCATGAATGTTGAAGGCTTAAGGGGTAAGGGAAGACCGAAGAAAAGATGGATGAACTGCGTGAAACATGACATGGATAGACAAGGAGTGACCACAGAGATGACGTCTGATAGAGTTGTATGGAAGGAGAAGACATATTGCGTCGACCCCAAATAAATTGGGATAAGAGCAGGTTGATGATGATGATGAGTTTAAAAATGTTTCTTAAACGGTATTAACATAACGCTGTCCCGTTATCTGATAGTTAGTTAGACCTTCAGAATGATCAGAATGGTGTTTTCCAACTTTTATGAAATGATTCCATCATGGTGATACGTTATATTTTGTAAGTAAAGAGAACAGAAGTTGGCTGCTTTACATTGTCATGAAAAGATTTCAAAATATTACAGGGCGTGAGAACAGGCGAGTAGGTTGAAAATATATGAAAGATTAGGTGCATTCATTTGGACATATGATCTGAATTTCAGGCGAGAAATGATGATGTGCCCAGGTGCGTTCTTGTGTTCAACAATGTAGGGCATAGATATTGCTCTAATTTTTTTTCTAAGTTGTAAGGTGAGTGACATTACGGCTTCCATTTTTAAGTGCCGGCTCTCATTTAAACATTACTCCAGAAAACGACTTGTATTAAGGCTCACTATGTGATTGGCTGGCTTATGACTGAAGCCTCCGATGAAACAGAACAATCATAAATTTCACATCAAATTAACAAACTAATAAAAACTATTTAACAAAAAAAAATTAAACCAACTAAACTACTTTAAGTACATCTAAGTAATTTTGAGTCGGCACCAAATAATCAATGAACAATGGTTACTAAATTACCTCCGACGCCGACTCAAAATTACTTAGGTGTATTTAAATTAGTTAAAGAACTTAGTTGACCTTAATGGTCAATAAACACAAAGTTTATTAATTTTTGCTTTTCAGTTTTTTCGGTGATTTAAATTTTTTGTTAAAAGTTTTTATTTTGTACTTTTTCGTGGTTATAATAAAATCTGTGAATGAACTATATATATATAGTCATCTCCTGTTTTCCTACCCTTAGAGGTGGATTTTTTTCCAAATTTATATGGGACTAACTTCGGGATTACCCTTTCCAGCAACAAAAGAATTTTCAAAATCAGACTACTCTATAAAAAGTTGTGCGTGGTCATACATAAAAAGAAAATATACGTGTACGACTTGGGAAACTCCACCGTTATTATTTGTTGGTTAAAAATATTGGCATATTATATTGTAAATCACTTTTAGTGTTTTAGTTACTACATGGAGGAATTACGTAAATATTTGAGAAGTAGAAGCAATAGTGGTAAAGTCACGCTGTTGATAGCTCTCTGTCCACAGCCGCGGGCTGGTCCGTACGGAGTGATAGTACCACATTCTCGCAAAAAATCGACAGCTTAGCAGTATCAATGAACTGTTGTGCTTCGTTTGGTGAGCGAGAGAGCCGGCTAATAAAACTTTCTGGGTGGGTCTGGTGTTTTCATTGATATACAGCGGCCTAGTTGTACCATTGGTATTGCAAAAGTCTATGGGAGACAGTAACACTTATCACCATGTATGGTGCCTATTCGTTTGCCACCATTAGCAATAAAAAAAGAGTCTTACCGATTGGCGTGAATAGTGCAGTGTATGCATATAACGTAACTGAGTGCAAATGTGGGTAGACTGAATAATGTGTGGATGTAAGAGCTTATTGTCGCGCGACATTTGCACGTTACAGAGGCGAGCGGATGTATACCAGCTCTACATGCTAAGCCAGCAATAGCTGTAAGTGTAAGTAATAATCTTTGAAAGCGTACCTTACTTTATAAGCACCTATATTGTATACTATAAACACTATGGGTGCAGTCCATCGTGATGATAAACTATTTATTCGCTAAATATTAACACAGTTCTAACTATGATTGTTCAATATAACGATACTTCTATAGCGCTATTGTATGTCTATATACGAGTAAGTAAACGAGGAAGTCGGCACCTAAAACGGTTGTATTATTAAAAGGAGCTAGTGGAAGCTATCCAATTCATTAAAAATTAACAAAGCGGCCCTCCACACTCGCTCATTATATGTTTCCTCTACATACTGTATATAGTGTAACAGTAATCATGGTTCAAAACATAAGAGGTAGCGGGTTATTGGAAAAGCAGAATATTTAGACCATTGTAGAACTATTTTTAATGAAATGAAAATGTTAACACTGCCATGTCTATATATTTTTGAATTGTATCTATTTGTAAAAAAAAAATGTCTCAAATGTTTCCACTGACTCATGACAAGGTAATGAAATAAACACAGTAGAGATCCCAATAAATTGTTAATACCCTATCAAAGGTTGCAAATATTTGCTAAAAATGTATAGTGTATGGTAATTACAGTTTATAATAAACTACCAACTGATGTTAGGTTGTTAGGTTATTAACTATTAATAAATTTAAGACATATTTGTTTAAATGGCTGTTGGACAATTTTTTTTATAAAGTCAATGAATTCTTAAAGCACAAATTTTAATGTAATTGCATTGAATTTTAATTTTGACATTGATTATTTTATTGTTATTTATTTCTAATTATAATTGTAATATTGTATAATTTAATTTAGATATTCATTATTTTGTAGTTGATTAAGTTATTTTATGATAATGTATTAATGTTTAATTGTAACATATTATATGTTAATTTATGAAAGTGACTAATATTTCTACATCAGCTTATGGTAGAATATGTGAGACGCATAAAATATTAATAAATAAATGTACCATATTCTGAGAAATAAACGATTATTTTTATTATTAAAAATATACGTTATTAAATAATTAATATTTAAAAAAAAGGCTTTCCTGTTTAATCCCTGCCTTTAATATGTACTGGTGAAAATCTTGATATCAATGATATTTTATAACAATATCTTAATAGTAACTAACAAAACTGAAATGGAGCTTAATTTTTTTTTTGAAAGATTTTAGCAAACTAGCTGTCCTTTTGATAGTTCATTCATTTATTATCTCAGCTCATATACGTCACACTGCGGGGTTCAAGCCTATCATAGGGGAGTAGGTAATTCAGCTACTATACTACGCTAGTCAGACGGGTTGATATAAGGTTATATTTCAATTTTTCTTTCTCTTGCCTATATGTCATAAGTATATTATATCCCATTGTCGTCTTTCACGATATCCCTCGGCGATACAAGAGGCGGTGACTTCTTATTCCATCACCATATAGAAAATTTGTTAGGAAATGGTTTGAATTTGAGGATATCGCTACGCGACTCCACTAGTTTGAATAGAAGTAGAGGAATAAGTTTAACTATGTTGCCTAAAGTAGATATTGAGGTTATATCAGGTACAAATGATATACTAGAAAGTATTTTGTTGGGTATCAAACCATATGCTAGAAGTTATGGCGTATAAGTTGTTATAAATAAAAAACTTTCTAGGCGTACAATAAAATACAAAGGCTTGAAAATATTTAAGAAGAGGTAGATTTTTAAGGCGAATAAGTAACTCTCTTGGCTTAGGATCGGCTATGATAAGGACGCCCGTTCGAGGACATTAAGATGGGCCCGATTAAAGAGTACCTAATAATTTTCCATGTGTGCGTACTGTATTTGTTTAAGCCAGTTGCAAATAGGAAAGATATTATAACATAATATTAAAAAAAAATAAAAAAAACATGTAAATAATTATTTGAAACAGTTCTGAGGCAAAAGTTTACAATATTATACAAATAAGAATCCTAACTCAATACCGATCATCATTTTGGGTACATTTCGTCCTGTCAAGGCTGTATCTTGTCATACCTGTAATGTATAACTCGCTACCTCTCATGACTTATAGGTGCACCACATCCGGAGCCGTGGGGTTTAATTGACCCGAAGACGAGTTGCGTATGACCTCAATTTTCCGACCCTTGCTTCACTGATGTACAATGTAGTCGGCTTTTTAACTCCACTCACTCAGAGTCGTCTCTGTCACGTCATAGGTACCACGCTAATGGTTGTAATATAGACTGAATGTGAACTATTTCATGAATAAATATAGACTGAATGTGAAGTATTTCATGAACAAATATAGACTGAATGTGAAGTATTTCATGAACAAATATAGACTGAATGTGAAGTATTTCATGAACAAATATAGACTGAATGTGAAGTATTTCATGAACAAATATAGACTGAATGTGAAGTATTTCATGAACAAATATAGACTGAATGTGAAGTATTTCATGAACAAATATAGACTGAATGTGAAGTATTTCATGAACAAATATAGACTGAATGTGAAATATTTCATGAACAAATATAGACTGAATGTGAAGTATTTCATGAACAAATATAGACTGAATGTGAAGTATTTCATGAACAAATATAGACTGAATGTGAAGTATTTCATGAACAAATATAGACTGAATGTGAAGTATTTCATGAACAAATATAGACTGAATGTGAAGTATTTCATGAACAAATATAGACTGAATGTGAAGTATTTCATGAACAAATATAGACTGAATGTGAAGTATTTCATGAACAAATATAGACTGAATGTGAAGTATTTCTCGTGTGGCGATTGGTAAGAATACAATGGTCAACACTCCTCAATCGGCCGGAGGATTCGTAATAATCGGCTAAGGTTCACGAAGTGAGTGCATAATAATTCGCTTGGTGAGCCTAAGATCTCACTGCGATATATGATGTGCTAATCCTCCTTGCAAACAGGTTGACACTGTCCTCTTATCTCTGGAGGAGGCCTACGTTCTACTAATGGACGGATAAATTCTGAAAAATTAATTATCGATATTTTTACCTATTTGAGTCCTCTTCTTCTATCTTCCTTTTCTTTTTTTTCCCCTTTCCTTTTGCTCGTATATATACGATTGAATTTATAAGTAGTTAGACAGAATTTGATAACGAAATTGTGTAATTATTTTATATTACCATATCGGGTATATATTAATATGAAACGATTATACGATTACGATAGCATTGCTATAATTTATTAAGATTTTTTAAAAATTTATATATTTTTTTTTACTGTGTATGGTGGCAAACGAGCAAACAGCACACCTGATTGTAAGTGTCACTGCTGCCCATAGACCTTTGCTATACCAAGGGTATATATATAGCAAAGTCGCTGCTTACCATTACAATCCTCAAACCCACCCAGTTTGTCTGCCGGCTCTCTCGCTTACCGAACGAAGTGCAACAGCACATTGCATTACTCAGACGTCGATCTTTTGCGAGAGTGTGGTACTATCCCGGACGGACTGGCCTGCGGCTGCAGACAGAGAACTGTCAACAGCGTGATCCTACCACTATTTATGTTAGTTCAAGGTTTTTGATTTAATATAAAAAAAATATGAAAATTGTTTCAGTAATTGTCTTTAAAAGAGATAATACGAGTATATTATCACTGTTTAAAACAATCAGAAACAATTTTGATCAAGTGTAATCCGTAATGGGAGGTCTACCTTCCCATGCTGATCAGACCAGTTGGCATAGATTTTTGTTCCATAAACATATAATAAAAGGATGGTTAATTGTATTTTTACTCCGCTACATAGAAAATATACTAATTAGAGAATAAATATATAAAAGTATAATATTTTACCTTTAAATATTATAATGAGTGTGTATAACAATAATATATATTAGACATTTGCATATATTATTATGTTGAAACTATATTCACGTTAATGATGAGCGGTCGAGGCAAGCTCCCGCTGGTATCGGCACATAGTTAAAACTCACAGATCATTTGGCAATAGCGGTTGCAAACTATCCTAATTGCCTCACTCGGTTTTAGATATCGCTCTGGTAATACATATGTGGTATTGTCTTATTGACAAGCGGAGCGATTTGTTATATATTACAAGTCAAGTATTTATATGATCGCCAAGGTGCTTTGATAATACTGACTAGATAGATGACGCGGTTGTTGAGATACCGACGTACCATGTCAGTGTCATGAGTTTGATTCCAATTGAAGACAATAATTTGTGCGATCCATATATTGTTGTTCTGAGTCTGGGCGTAATTCGTGTCTGATAATTGTATGTTTTTTAAAGTTACCTGCAGTACAAAGATTCTTTACTTAGTATAGGATCCTCTACTAAAAAAAAAACATATTTATTACTTCATTATGACATTTTCTTTTCTTAAAAGACACCACCCTTTTTTTTTTTTTTATTGGTGGGCTATGGATGCGTCTCGCCCCGCCGAATCGGTCCGGGGTGACGGAAAGGCGGCGCGTGACCCCATAGACCCACCGTAAAACCTTCTCTCTTCGCCGTGCGAGTGGACCACCGGTACTCGATTTTAACTTCGGTGGCCCGCCCGGCGGTTTACCCCCGCGGGTTCCTCTCGTCGACGCCCCGACAGATTTCGCCGTCGGGGCGTCGCCCTCACGCGGTGGCCTCACGTCGGGTGATCGGACAATTACCCCGTGCGATCACCCGAGGCCTCGGTTAGGGCGGTATCAGGCGCAGGTATTCGCGCCTGCGCTGCCCCGGCCGCTGACGGTGGCCCGGGTCGCGGGAATCCTCCCAGACTCGTTCCGCCGCCTCCTTCTGCGAGATGACAGCCTCGCAGAAGGCGGCGACCGCGTCCCAGTTCCTGACGCTGTCGACCATCGCCCTCGCGACAGCCGGCAGCGTCAGGTCGGCACCGATAACAGCGACGAGGTCACGGCGATGCCGGTCAAAGCCCGGACACACCTCCAGCGTGTGTTGCGCCGTGTCCTCGTCACTGCTGCAATGGTGGCAGGCCGGAGTCCACTCCCTATACGCGACCGTGTGCAGGTACAAGCCGAAGCATCCGTGCCCCGACAACACCTGCACCAGTCGAAAGGAGAGGATTCCGTGCCGCCGCTCCATCCACTCCATCAGTACGGGCCGGAGAGCCTCGACGGTGACGACACCGTGTCTAGGCCTCTCCGACGTCTCGGCGGGCGTCTTCGCGCCAGGTGGCTATCTCGCTCAGCGATGGGGAGCCACCTTCGTCGCGCAGTGAGGTCACCCGCTGGTAGAGATCGGAGAGCATCTCCGCCTCTAGGTCCCACGGGGGTGTCCCGGCCAGCAGGCATGCCGCCTCGGTCGATACCGTGCGGTACCCGCGAATGGCTCTGACCGCCATGACTCTCTGGGGTCTCCACAGAACAGCCCTGAGCTGGGCGTTCAGAGCCCTCGCCCACACGGGTGCGCCGTACATGGCCATCGAACGGATCACCCCCGAATACAGCCGTCGGCCCTCGAAGCTGGGTCCGCCCACGTTCGGCATGAGCCGCGAAAGGGCGGACGCCGCGCCGACCAGCCGGGGAGCAATTCGGCGAAAATGCTCCCGGAACCGTAAGTAATAATTACTGATTTACTTGATATTTAGCTTGATATTATTGAAAACTTTTAAAATTAAGTACTTCCATAATTATTTCGTCAATAACTAAAACATATTTATAGGCTTTATTTATTTCGTTCTCAACTAGGCTTCTTCTATGGTATGTAACTTAATATTTTTTAAGTACTGTATTCTAGTAGGTAAAGTTGTAACATCTCTGCTATAAATGTACTCACAAAAATAATACGATAAATGCAATAAAGCTTTAACCACTAAAACACTAGTTATGCAAATTTTTTTATTTGCTAAATAATATAGAACACCGATAAAAGCTGTTTTTTTTGTTACAGTAAAAAAATATAAATATACCATCATTTATGCTAATATTCGTCATATTGCTGGGCTTTAGCTATCTACATAAAAAAATTACCCACTATACCATTCCTTTTTTTTTTTTTCTTTTTTTTTTTTTTTTAAAAACCCTGCCGCGCTTTTACGGGGTGCCGGAGAGATCGTCTACTGACATTCTATCCCCGAAACCCCAACGCTTGGCCGTCTGGCCACGTCCTGTCGTCATTCAGGGTGGTGGAAGAAGGTGCGCATATCGGCGCCTCCTCCTCCCTGGCCGCCGCCGGCGGAGCGAGTCTGCGGACGCAATACGTACAGGACGTAGCAGATGACCCCCATCCCGGGGAGAAGCCGACCCCGTAGGAGCCAGTCGAATCCGACGTTCCACAGGACCGGACCAAGGACCGAACCCTGCGGGACGCCACACTCCACCCGATAGCGATGTATGCACCCGTCGCCCCCCTCCCAGAGCACGTGCTTTCCCTCGAGGTACGCCTCCAACAGCCTCCGGCGATACGGAGGCACTCCATGGTACCGAAGCGCCTCCTTTAATGTCTCGTGTGGGAGACTGTTGAAGGCGTTTTTTATGTCGAGCGAGACCGCCAGGAGAACTTCCTTTTTGGCCACCGCTTCGGTAGCCAGGGACTTCAGGGCGGCCAATGCGTCGATTGTTGACCGGCCGCCCCTGAACCCATATTGACTCTCTGATAGTCCCGGCCCGACTTCCTCGAGGTGCTGAACGAGACGGTCCGCGAGCACCTTCTCGAACAATTTGGCCGTTTCATCCAGCAGCACCAGTGGTCTGTATGCGGAAGGGGAGTCGACTGGGCGACCCTCCTTTCGCAGCAAGCATAGCTTACCAACCTTCCATTCCTCCGGGAACTGCCCGGACCTCAAGCACGCGTTAAGCAGTTCCCGGAGTTCACCCCTGAGGTATTCCGCGGCGATGCCAAGCACAAGCCCCGGGACGCCGTCCGGACCAGGCGATTTCCTCTTGCCCCGAAATCGGGAGAGGGCCACTTCCAGTTCTTGGTCGGTGATGAGTGGGACCAAAGTCTCCACCTCCATCTCCGACTGAGGAGCCATTCGGGGGGGAACGTGTCCCACGGAGCGAGGGAACAGTTCCCCCATTAACCTCGACAGGAGAACCGGATCCATCGATTCGATGATAGGGGCGCCACAGGCGCGGAGTTTGTTCCGCGCCCGGTGATATGAACGCCCCCACGGATCCCTGTCAAGGCTCATAAGAAGCTCCTCACGGGCCCTCTCCTTCGCCTGGCTGATGGCCAGTTGCAGCGTTTTCTTGCTGGTCTTATACACCATCCGCAGCTGACCCTCAAGGACGTCGTCCCCACTATACCATTCCGGCTAGATGCGTTGGCATAGAATTTTTTCGAGATTTCCTTCTCTTGCATAAATATTACATGTATATCACTTAATCGTCTTTTACGACACACACAATATGCTAAACTGTATTCTATCAAATTTGTCACCACGTGGATAATGAAGTTCGTGCTAATCGCTAGCCGCGCCGCTCATTACTGCACTGTGAGCCTACACAAAGCTTATCGCGTTCACATTTTCAGCACGGTCCGTACCTATATCACTAACGAGTGTAACGCCCCATTGTGCGATAACACATACTTTATATACTTGTTAAGTACTGTTTATATAGTTGTCTGCCTAACCGCTAAACTTATTCAGCTTAATGTTCTAACAATCTACTTCATATAAGTTCAACATCGACTATCGATTTGAGGTTATAAATGGCCGCCGAGAAACTAATATGGAGCTCATAACTCTGAGTGTTTGTGAATGACGCAAAAATATATCCTTTGTTTTCTTCTTACGTGTACCTACTTCATATTTTATTTATTGAAGTGAACATTTCTTTAGGCGCGCCGTGCAGTTTGTTATGTGGGTATCGACTTTGACTGAGTCTTCACGCTCGACTTTGTAACACTTGTTCGACTAACGGAACAAAAAGATCAGTGAGACTAAATATTACCAAAGTAATTTATACACATTTACTAACTTATTTTAAATATTATAAATGTGAAAATAACTCTGTCTATCTGCTACGCTTCTACGCTTAAGCTATTGAACCAATTTTGATGTTTTATAGAGAATAGAAAGAGATAGATTAAGGCTTGGGAAAGAATACAGGCTACCTCTAATCTTGAAAAAAAAAAGTTGAAAAGGTGATAAATTTTTTTATGTAAGTCTGTCGTTGTTGAAGATAGATTCATTAAACTTTATATTATATTTAGGCAATTAATAAGAAATGAACATGATGATAAGAAATGAACATATATCTACGCACACCGAAATTATTGGTAGCAGGAACTTTGCAAACGTTTTTCTTTTTTGGGAAAGTGAGCAATGATACACACATAATGATTATTTGGAAATACCACGCTTACAAGTGAATAGCCGAAACTGTTAGGCTTAGCAATATGAAGTTTTGCACACGGATACCATTTATAACCTATGCGAGCGCTATGAAAAGATTTTAAATAAATTATTATCCAAAGATGGATAAAAAAGTGAAATATTGTTGTATATACAAACAAAACCGCTAAAGTTATAGATTATTAAATAGAAGAAGAGAAAAGACAACAAGAAATTAGCGTACTACAATAGCTGGGCAGGCGGGTTAGCAGAGTGACTTATCTTGAGTTACTTTGCAATCTTAGAAAAATTTTAACCCACAGAAAAGTATATATTTCTTAACGTAATGAATACTGACACATCATCAAATTTAATTATTATAAATTCAACTTACTAAAACTTTAAATCTGAAATGTTAATTATTAACATTATAAATAAAGTTATATATTTCTAAACAAATATTTAATATCCAAGTTAAAGTTTGCAAACATTCAACAAATGTATTATTTAGAAAATAGAAGATGTGAACTAGAAGTACATATTATACATTTTGTATATTAAAATTATATTTAAAAGTTAGAAATCTGATATTAATGTAATAGCTTAAATATTTATTATATAACGTATGTATATATCGCTGTGTGGTAGCGGCTACGAATACTACCAATCCTCACTTTGCTCGTGGATGTCGTAGAAGACGACTGGGCCAACTCCATCTGATGCCGTTTGGTCAACAATTACATTCCCAAGGAGGGTTGATGTCTGGCAGGCGGCCGGTCATAAAACTATTGCCAATAACTTTTATAATATGTACTATGAATGAAGAGCACATATTCATATATCGACCCCAAGTAATTGGGATAAGAGTAGGAGAATGATGTATATACCTGTAGTTATGGTTCAATTTTGATTGCAACAGTAACGTTCCTGATGTTGATTGCACAGGATAACGTATTTTAACTATCAGCAGACCATTAATAATGTTCGAATTTCATGTAAATCAATTTGAAACCTATTGTTGTATGTACTATTCATTATCATCGTCGTCATCACAGCCCATAAATGTCCCACTGTTGGGCTTGGGCCTCCTTCGTAATGGAAGGGAAATTAACCTACTATATCGCGCTGGTCAGACGTGTTGGTATAGGGTTTTGTTTCGAGTTTTCCTTCTCTCGCATAAATTTTACATGCGTTTTATATCCCTTAGTCGTCTCGTATGATCACCCACGGGTAAGATATGGGGTGGTGAATAGTATTCTTACTCCGCACCACACGGAAAACTAATAAATATGTATTATTACGTGGCAATAAATTATTATTATTATTAGTTTTATTATTTTGCTTCTCTCTTTACCATGAGTTAATTTCTGCACTTTCGCAAGAGCCTTAGGCAATCACGAAGGCAGTAGATGAATCAATTGTCAAGAAATTTCTAACGATTCTATATGTATTTAGAATAACTAACTTCTGTTAATTTATGTATGTGAATGGATGAATGTCTAAAGGCTTAAAGCTTGTGTACAGAGTGTAAGTTATGACACTCGTAGAGGAAAGAACAATAGGCACAGCTTTTACTGTTTTGTCCCTCTACCGAGTTGTTACTATTATTATTATAAATTTGATATATAGATTGAGCTGCTTTGAAACTTTTCACACGCTTGATATCAACTTTAACGACGCTCGTCAAGTGTGTTTTGTATGTTTTTATTACGAGATTTCCTTCCATTTCAATTGATGCTGTTTAAATTCTTCAGTAGTTTGTTATTAAACCAGAACCTACGATATACTTTTTATATTTTCTTATGAATGTCGTAATATTACTAGCGTATACAATAGTAAGTTTTAAACATCTTTATTTTCTTTTCAGGGTAAGCTGGATGATTTTCCAAGTGCAAATTTCAATAGAAGAGAAAACGGCCGAACTAACAAATGTAAGGCATGGATTATCACTATTAAAATGAAGTAATATTACTATAATTCTTTGTTAATTATTAATTTTAAAAAGAGATGGGTTAATCTTTTCACAGTTAGCTATCAGAGTACTACACTATTGATGGAAAAATGACCAACTAATAATCACAATGGCTGGATGGATTCAAGAGTTCTATTTCAAGTTGTCCTGCTTCTAATGTAATGTGATATGCTTATGTCCTTTAACAACCTTCTCTACAACACTTGACCGAAACTAAAGTATTGTGAATTGTATTCTTACTTCCATTAAATTGTATTGTTACTTCAACTTCACCGTCAAACTTAAAACCATATAAGAAATATAATTCGTTTTATTCCATTGTAAAATTCAGTTAATAAATTCCAAATCCAGTTAAAATAAATCCATTAAGTGATATCCATTTTTGGACATAAACCTACCCGATGGTAGAATATTGTAATAATAATTTATCATTCTCTTACTCTTACACCAATTATTTGTGGTCGACGCAATATGTACTTATACATACCTATTTCAAAAGTTATTGGCAATAGTTTTATGAATAGTCGTATGCCTTGCGTCAACCCTGCATGGGAATGTAATTGTTGACCAAACGGCATCAGATGTAGTTAACCCAGGTCGATATAATGTCTTTTATATCATCGACTAACAAAATAAGGGTTGGTAGTATTCGTAGTGGTTACCACACAGTCATGCGGGATGCCATATTAAATAACTTAGTTTAATTAAAATTACATAATATTTTAATGTTGATTAAAAATAATATTCGAAGACGTGCGGATGTTTGCACGGATCTGGCACTCTCACGACCGTAAAAATTAATGTATAGAAGTATTTCTTTTATTAAAAGCTACATAATCGCAACGTGCTGTTTCCTTTCGAAAATGGTTTGGTAATTATTTGTCGTTTAATTGAAATTAATAAAAATCTAAACGGCTGAGTTTTTAGTGTATGTATACCTTATGAAAATTGGGTCCGTTTACATTTTTCTATTGGTTCTGTTCGTGCATTCGCTAAGGTTAAGGGAACAAATCACATACAGCCATGGGTTTGTTTACAATGCTTGCTAGCTATCTTTTGCGCTACGTCGAGAATTACGCGAAATTTCAAAGTATTTTTTTCTTTCATTTACGGCATTGACTAATTTATATGAGGCGTGCACTTTTGAATTTTCCAAACTATTTAATTTATTTTCTCCATAGACAATGGAGTAAGAATAAAATTTACCAGAGGTATAATGTAGTATAGACTATGCAAGAGAAGAACAATTGGAAGCTTGAAGTAGCTGATATACTAAGTCTATAATATAAGTTAATATATTCAGGTGCAAATATATTAATAATATATTTAATATATATATATTTATAAAGGCATCCCTGCCTATTACGCTTCACCTGACTTAACATATATAGGACATTTAATAAAGGCATCCCTGCCTATTACGCTTCACCTGACTTAACATATATAGGACATTTAATAAAGGCATCCCTGCCTATTACGCTTCACCTGACTTAACATATATAGGACATTTAATAAAGGCATCCCTGCCTATTACGCTTCACCTGACTTAACATATATAGGACATTTAATAGAAAGCAGGTGCGCTTCAATCTAGGATTAATTTAAGCTGGATATGAATTCGATTAATTGCTAGTCTATATAATTTAGGTACGTTAGGCATAAAGTCTGAGGCGGGAGTGTGGTAAATAATTATTCTTATTTTATATTACTTTTAAAGGCAGATGAATAAACAACACAATTGATGGTAAACATAATTTTTATTTAATTATTCATTTATTTATTTATTCATTTACCCCATACAACCATCTTTACAGGTTACTACCTGTACATTATAAGAAGTAACAGGCGACTTAAAGATTCTTAGGGGTATAGAAAATGTGTTTGCTATCATAGGTGCCAGGTTGAAAGAAATGTAATAAAGATAGGAAGGAAAAGAGAGGGAATATAGACCTTCACCTCTTTCGCTCATCAAGCAAAGCGTAGTAACAAATTATTACTGCTTAAAAGTTGACTCAGAGTTGTTTATTTATAGTCGTAGATAGAAAACTATCAGTACCGTGACTTACCATCACCGAAAATAATGATAATGTACTGTTGGTCAAAATTATTATTAATTAAAAAATTGTTATTTCGTAATAAAATAGGTCGAGGATTCCTAAAACAACAAAAAAAGGAAATTTAGAGTAAATGTATAAATTGGTTTGTACAATTAATAAAACAATTTCGTTTGATAACTTTGTGAGAAAATCTGTAATAGCGATATCATTCAAAAGAACAATTACAAAATAACATAATCCTATTTAGTAAATCTCTCAGAGCTGGAGTATCAAATAATTACAAAACAAATTTCTTTAGCAAAATAATTAATGATCATTTTTTTTATTAAAATTACTATTACTTTGCTTCGTTTAATTTTTAAAGTAAAGGTTTTCGGGTAAAATATATTGAAACAATATTTTACGAAGACTTTCGGCGTCCGCCATTCTCGTCTAATTATAAACTGTCTGAGGCAAAACTTTCAAGTTTTATTAATATTCAAATCAATATCAAATATCAAATTCCAGTACTTAAATATACTTAATAATTTATTTCAATATTAGGTGTCATTACCATCATTCTGCTCTTATGCCATTTATTTGGGGTTGACTCTATATATATATATATATATAGTTTGCATCGTACATATTGCAAAAGTTATTGGCAATAGAACTGCACATTTACACACCAGTGTAATAGACAGTATTGCTGTGTGGTAGCGGCTACAAATATTACCAACCCTTACTTCGCTCGTGGATGGCGTAAAAGACGACTAAAAGCTTCATGGACCTGAACCAACTCCACCTGATACCGTCAGGTCAACAATTACATTCCCAAGGAGGGTTGACGTCAGGCAGGCAGCCAGTCATAAAACTATTGCCAGTAACTTTTGCAATATGTATGATGGAAGCAGAGTACACATTGCGTTGACCCCAAGTAATTGGGATAAGAGCAGGAGAATGATGAAATGATGATAATAGACAGCAGAACTCTTCGGAGAAACCTATAACATCTACTCCTATTGGTGCCTTGCTTAACGAGCGTGGTAATTGTGGCATTAGCTCAACTCTTTATTCAGAGTTGTATAGTATATCAATTTTGGTATTATGGTTGTTCTTGTTCGTGTTTCAATAAAAAAAAAAAACTTAATACTTAATAATGATTTGCTCGACTGATATATCAAATTCAAGCTTCGTTATTGACAATCACTTGTCTTAGTGGCCTATATTAGCAATCACTTGTGTTAATGGACTAACTAAGAGGTATTTTTTTTTAATTTTATGGTTAGAGCCTTCTGGGTGGGTGTTAGTTGGTAGACAGCGATTGCCAATATAAATAATAAAAACGAGAGGTGTCAAGGGACACCCGGATGGAACGAAGTTCTATTTTAATTATATAATTTTTTTCTGCCTTAAGCGATTTTTATCGTTATATTATAGCCAATTTGCAAAATATCTTTATAAATTATAGTCTATGTGTTATTCTAATGAGCAAGCTATATTAGTATAAAGTTTCATCAAAATCCATTCAGTAGTTTTTACGTGAAATAGCAACAAACATGTTCACATTCATACATTATTACAAACTTTCACGTTTATAATATTAATAGGATATACAATTCCACTACACTACCAAAACTTTTGGGCCCCGAGCTCGAACGCGACCGACACGAAATTAATTTCGTTGCGCATTATTTTGATTTTGCTATATCTCTTAAGGTATTAATTTGCATGGTCTGAAGGAAAAAAAATATCTTCATGAAATGCTCAAGCCAACTAATGTATTTAAAATGATAAGGGTTAATACAGTATTTGTGTAAATAGCTTTTCAATTATCGTTTTATAATAGGCCATTTTTTAAAGTATTAAAATGGATATAGTATGTTATCCTTAAGAGATAGACATATACCATCGCGGACTTTTTTGTAGGCCTTTTTAAGCTGTATAATACTGTAGTACTTTATTTTGATCTATTTCGTAGGGTTCAGCCAGCGTTTGCAATGTAAACGCAAAAGAATGTGTTTATATACGACATCACATTAGAAACCTCTAAAATTATCAGTGTTTCTCTACTGCATTATGCATATATTATACATATAAACCTTCCTCTTGAATCACTCTATCTATAAAAAAAACCGCATCAATATCCGTTGCATAGTTTTAAAGATTTAAGCATAAATAGGGATATAGGGACAGAGAAAGCGACTTTGTTTTATGTTGTGTCGTTACAACTTTGTTGTGTCGTGACAACTTTTGGTCTTAATTTTTTTACGTCTAGCCCCCTTTCGCAACGCGCGATAAGGAACTTCATTCCAAAAAAAAAGTTTAAACATTATCATGTATGGAGGTTTGTTTTTCAAATAATATGTTATTTGATATTATGATAATACGTAATAGAGTCTCCGTCCCAAACTCATATTTGCTATTTTAGTAGCAATTCTTATCCATATTTATTCGATCGCGGTCCTAAGTGGGCTCGTTTTATTTATGCTCGGCCGACAGTCGGCTTAATGCAAGTCGCGTAGGGCACGCCCGACGTGCCGGACCATACGCCGCGCGCCGACCCAAAGATGGCGTTTTATTTGCGCTCATTAACATTTTTAAACGAAACGATAAAATTTGGGGATTTTCGTTTAGAAGCCTTTTATTTTTCGAATTTATATTTTAAACAATACTATTATTGTGGCTTTAAATATTATTTCGAATAATTTAGCTGACTTATCCAGATATTGTTAGATAAATGTTGTCAAAGCTCGAATAAAAAATTTAGTTCGATTAAAAATCGGGACCCTTGTGATGGGTGCAATAATATGTCAAGAATGACATGACTGTCACTAATGTGACAGATAAAACAGTAAAACTCCAAATTAAATTCTATGCCATCTTCTAGTATAGGCAGCATGACATAGCTTGAATTGCCTGCCATTGTGAATGATGCTCGAGTTTAGCAGTAAGACGCATGCGACTTGCGAAGAGTAGAGAATAATCTGTCTCAAACAAACTTACCCAAGTCTTACCGCTGTCGCTATTATGAAGATATATGAAGTTCTTTAAACACATTTTCCCTCTTAAGTACGTTTCAGTTGCAATTGTGGTTGAAGTTTAAGATATATCTATCCACTTTCTTCTCAACTAACTCAAAGCCTAATTTTATCTTTGTAATTTGAAAAAAAAAACTTAATATATAATATTCGTACAAAATATATACATATATGCAATTTGTTATGACAGCTGTTACCATAACCACAGTAGCTAGATAAGCTACGTATTAGCAATATAATACATGACATAACTATTGCCAATGGAATATGGTTAAAGCAATTTTGACCATTGCCTTCGCAAACGTGTAAAATATATTATTTTTATATACAAGCTATATTCCACCATAGTGTTAGACATACATCCTCACAAATCTTCATATTTACAATATTAGTGAAAGGTATTATAAAACAAAAGTATTACATTAAACTCCTTGTAGACAATAAGACAAAGAATCAGTGCTCTCATCTCGTTCGCTCCCGCGACGTTTTTCATTTCCTCTTATATACGCTGTTTATTTTTATTATATACTTTTAGCGAGAAATGTGTGTTTAATTTTGTTGAGTGTTCATTTAGAGCCGACGGTGCGGCAGATATTATAATTTGTTTGGTACAACCAACTAGCATTGCGTTGGTATGTTGCTTTTTATTTTTTATTTTATTTAATTTTCATAAATGCAACTTGCCTACCGTGGAATTAAGAACAACATTTTTTTGGAATATTCTTACTCTACATTGGTCACAATAGGTAGAGAGCACAGAACAATAAAAAGTAAGTGCAATAACTAGTGGTTTTATATATTTTGAGGCAGTCCGTATTGAGCATAGCTAGTCAAAGGATCGTAGGATAACTATTATCCTAAACAGAATACAAAAATATGTCGTAAGGGTAAACGTAAGGTCATCAGAGCAAGTGTTTTTGAGGTAGATGTACTCGGAATAGTAAGTAACTTAGGAAATGACGAGTGAGTTACACTGAGCTTTTGCTAAATCTTCTCAAATTATAGACGCATTCCGATTCAGTGGTAGATCGTTAGAATTTTCAAATAAAATATATAATTGACAGTATGTAAGTGGCCCCTATAATACTCATCATGTAATTTATTTGATTAAGAATCTTACCTACACACATAGCAACAATTTAATCGTACAAGTGTTATCCTCCATGCAATGAAACCGAGCTCACGACACTGGTACAGGGCGTCCTGGTCAATATAATAACCACTGCGCCGTCTTATGACTATTGATCATCCATCCAAGTTATGACAGCTGTTATCATAACGACAATGACTGAAGTATTATATTTATAATGTGTCCACATCATCTGTGTAGTTGATAAATAAGTTTAGAATAACGAAATTACTAAAATTTAGCATTTAAAATGCTTGATTATTTATAAAAACTTGATTATGAGAGAAAAATGATGCCATATGTGATTATCATTTTTCGCTCCTAATCAAGTTTTCTTAGAATAATGGTTTCGTTATATTTTGAGATAATCTCTTATTATAATACGTTTGACTTTTTGACTTTAAAAGGCCAGCTCATCATCAGCCAAGAGTCCTGACCCGTTATGAACTCGATATAACACTTTTGCATGGACTTTTTTTTTAATCTGGTATCTTCGGGATTATAGCACGTCAGACTATATGAAAAAATAATTGACAGAATATTAAAAAACGTAATTATGTTGAAATTAATTTTCAATAAATGACAAAAATTGAAAATCCCAATGTAAATTTTTTCCAAGCGTCAAATTCCACACACATACGGATTATCTCAAGTTAAACAGGTTCGTTCCGCCCGCGCGGCTCGCCCTGGACACTTATAACACCCCGGGTATCATACACCATTAATTAATTACTACCGCCCGCCCACGAACGTCCGGGTTAACCAAAATAATTAAAGGTTGCTAATTAAATAATTATTACACGTGATTAAAATATATGTATATATACCAAGTTGTGCTGGCGACTTCGCTCGCGCAATATTAGGTATTTCATATATATTTAATTTTATTATTTTATTTAAACAATGTGTATGTTAAATTTCCGTGTGGTTACGGAGTAAGAATACCATTCACCACCCCCTATCTTACCCGTGGATGATCGTAAGAGACGACTAAGGGATTTAAAACGCATATAACGTCTAGAGAAGGAAAACTCAAAACAAAATCCTATATCAACACGTCTGACCAGCGTGGTGTAGTAGGTCAGTTTTCTTCCCATTATGGAGGAGGCTCGAGTCCAACAGTGGGACATTTATGAGCTGAAATCATGATTATGATAATTTAAACAATGACGTCAATACATAATGTGACAACAATAATACAACAACAACAACAATAATAATAAAAACATTATTAATATCCACAATACATCAATCACTATTATTGTTATCTCTACAGTTATCATGACAACGGTCGCTCTATAGAACGCTTGATTCGTGATGTCCCAATAAGCTACCGTAAAGTGGTAATTACTGAATTTGCCTTAAAGAAACTACCAAATTGCTTAGTTTAACACAAATGGATTAGTGGCTAAGATACAGTACTTATTACTATGTCAAGGGTTCGATTACCATGCAGGATAGTACTTAATGTGATCTGTAAACTGTTGCTCTGAATCTTGTTGTAATTTGTGTCCCTTAATTAAATATTCGTAATCGCCTGTATTACAAGGATTATATCTTTAGTGTAACGTGTCATCCTACAAACAAAAAATAAGTCAAACCTCACAGTTATATAAATGATGAGGATAGGTTTCAAAGTCACAGTACGACGGGGCAAGATCACACCAATCGTTACCAGTTACTCAGTCGATAGGTTCGTAGCTATCATACGAGCCGGCTGACAATGGAGCCGGTCAAATTTCTTGTGTAAGATATATAAGTGTGTTATTATTTGATAGGACTTATAGCGTATTCCAATTATTGTACATGAGGCGGTCCTGCGCCGCTCTCATCCAACGACTCCTCGCAACTTTCACAAGCTCATCAATTCATTAGACCATTGATTAAACTAGCCTAATTAAGAACATACAAATATCACTGTTATTTGAAATATGTTGGTTTCTAGACTGTATAAACTACATCAATTTGTTCTGAAAAGTATATTACTAAAAAATATTCAGCGACATAGTTGAGAAGTGTAGAAATGAAGTATTCATTTACATATTACATAACGGCTATAACATGTGTACGTGTGCTGTATAGATGCGTACAAAGTCATTGAAGTGTGGACACGATCAGGGCGGCTCTATTACACGCGACATTAGGCCGCCGCTGATACCCCTCTACCCTAACTCACCCCCGATCTCGACTCATTATGTGTACGTGTAATGTGTGTAGTAATAACAGTAGTTTCTCTGTGTGAGTGTGAGCTAAATAGTTAAACTGAGTAATTTCGAAATATTTTGAAATGTTCATCGTTTTGGTTTTTGGGTTATTTATAATCAACCATATGTGTTTGTCCTCACATTTTTCGTATAGTTACCATATAATGTGTTAATAATTCCCCCTCCTTACTTTAGGCGTGTAAGTCCTAAGAACTATCTGAAAGAGAATATGTGGCGTTACTTTTCTGGAAACTTTCCCTAGAAATGTATGTTATTACAGTACGATAATACAGTTGTATAATATCATATAATATAAAATTTTATATATACAAGGTGGAGACGACCATACGACAATAATTTTAATCTAGTGTATCTGATGACTTGCCCAGCCTGTATACAAACTTTGAATACAATATGTCGTATAGTTTAGCCGCAGCACATTACTTTGTATTATTAACAATTTCCACACTCTGTATAAAAATTAAAATTATTCGCCTATCAATGAGCTCCCGCGCCGCATCGGTATAAACTAATATGAAACTAGTACCTACATATGAACTTAAAAAAAGGAATTGTACGATCTTTCGACAAGTTAAAATATATCGCCGTCAATGGCGACCTGTTAACAAGAGTTCGAAATAATATTTTAAGACGATATAATTTGTGCGTTCGGGTCCATGGCGCACATATCGAAAATTTAAAAGTTTAACGACCAAGTGAATTATTAAAGTTATCGTGATTATTTTAATAAAATAATCGAGTGAGAATGAATAGCGCCCAAACATTAAGTGTATGTATTTACCTACGTTTACAAGTTGTAACATATGATACCACAAGGTC
Organism: Lymantria monacha; assembly: GCA_905163515.2. Lineage (NCBI taxonomy): Eukaryota > Metazoa > Arthropoda > Insecta > Lepidoptera > Erebidae > Lymantria > Lymantria monacha. The sequence goes on from LR991097.1 coordinate 557,244, forward strand.
ACTCGCGTGCCGACCACAGGTTAGTGAACTAATATTTACAAACGGTGTTCTATTTTGTTTCAATATTTATGATAAAAAGTTTGTTTGAAAAAATTGTTTTTTAAATATGCATGCGAGGACTTTTTTAATAGTTTCAAAATACTCCTATACACTAGTATTGACGGTGTTTTCATTTATTGTCGTATTGACGTCTCCACTCTGTATATATATAAATATAAAATTTTATATATAGAATCATTCTCTTTTTGTATTGGTAATGAATTTGTATTAATTTTGTATTAAAATTGTGGGTCAAAATATAATATCTTATAGGGTAGATATAAATTTCTGTAATAACAGTGACATATTGGACGTAAGATACCTTAGTCCCCCGTGACCATGATCACTGTAAAGTGTTCGAAACGTCGGGAAATGAAAAATCAAATACAAACGCTATAGAATACGTAAAAGTAGTTTTATTCCAAATGTGTAATACTCGCGTAAACATTAGAAATCATTATTTAAAAAAAATATTTTATAAAAAAAACAAAAACCGACTTCAAAACTATACCTACGATAAATGATATACAATAAACATACACTAAAAAGTAGAAAATAATTCTTTTAATTAGTTTAATCTCAAAAGAATAACAGAACGATTTACAAAATTATAGTATACCTACCTATTTACAGGTAGGTATGTAAAAACTTATACTATGTCAAGAAAAATGGATAATAATATTATATTTTGTATTTCAAAGCAAGGAGCATTGAAATATAATAAAGGAAATTATTAATATTTATTTACAAGTACTATTTTTTTATTTATTTACAAGTACTATTTTTTTTTATTATATTTCAATGCTCCTTGCTTTGAAATACAAAATATAATATTATTATCCATTTTTCTTGACATAGTATAAGTTTTTACATACCTACCTGTAAATAGGTAGGTATACTATAATTTTGTAAATCGTTCTGTTATTCTTTTGAGATTAAACTAATTAAAAGAATTATTTTCTACTTTTTAGTGTAAGTTTATTGTATATCATTCATCGTAGGTATAGTTTTGAAGTCGGTTTTTGTTTTTTTTATAAAATATTTTTTTATTTGCCGGTTTTTAGTGGAAAATAAGTGAATTCAGATTTTTTTAAAAGGTAGCCCTAGTAAACGGGCTGCTCAAATGAGACAGCACTGTTTCGAAGATACGAGTGATGAGAGAGACACTCATTTTTAAGAAAAATGGTGTTAGGAAATGGGATAAATATTACAAATGAGAGTGAAGAGCAGCGGGTCAATAGGCTTTCTCAGATGAGGGCATACACAAACTTATCTAGGCGTAATGAAACTTCAGAAAGCCATTCTGAGCGACTCTGTTTGATTCGCGAACGTTATCAAAACAAATCGAGGAGCAACGATCTCAACGTATTAGCTTAATACACGAAAGTTTAACAATATTGAAAAAAAAAATATAATATTTAAAAATATAATTAATATTCATTAAAAAAATATTTTTTTTTTTTACTTGTTTTTAGCTATTTTATACTACTTATGACTGAAAATATATTTTTGGAACAAAAATATTTCATTCAAGTATGTAAATACGCAAACTCATAAATATATATATGTTAATTGTCTCTACATCATCATCATCTAAATCCGTGTGGTGACGGAGTAAGAATACAATTCACCACCCCATGTCATACCCGTGGGTGATCGTACGAGACGACTAAGGGATATAAGACGCATATAACATCTATGCAAGAGGGAAAACTCGAAACAAAACCCTATACCAACACGTCTGACTAGCGCGGTATAGTAGGTTAATTTCCCTCCCATTACGGAGGAGGCTCGAGCCCAATAGTGGGACATTTATGGGCTGTGATGATGATGAATTGTCTCTACACGTATTTTATCGCTAGTACACTACGCTAAGTTTTAGATAACTCATTAGATACATAAAATCTTGGTTTAATTTACGACTTACATAAAAATAAAATGATAATTTATTGTTGTCTAGTTATACGTTGTATAAACGCAAATTCAATGCGACATATACGAAAAAGTTAGACTTTTCTTTTGCGTTCAATGACAATAAAAATATTAAGTATCAAAACGAAAACTGTTATTATACATTGGTACCCTTTATTTTTACACCGTAGTCGTTGTACGGTGTATGATAGTATAAAACTAAAGAGGAATGCGAGATGATTTATCGTCAAGAAAACTTAAAGTTGATAGCGTGCCAAGATTTTAATTTACATTTGTAAGATGTGAACGTGTTTCCTTTTGAAATGAAAATAATGTGTTACAAAGTTGATTTATTGTGTTAGAACACAGACAAATATGAGACAAATCATATTTTGGACAATTTGCGGTGTGGGTTATTATTTATTGCTTACAAAGTTTTTCCATCAGTTTTATATCCGTGTGGTGATGAAGTGTGAATACAATGATCACCACCCTGTCCTTGAACGTGAGTAAATGACGATTAACGGACGCAAGGAGATAACAATATTACAAAAGAAAGAAAATTCGTGCCTTATTAGATCAATTTCTTTCTCACTATGGAGGTGGCTCTAGTTCAAAGCTGTGAGGTGATGATGATGAACAAAGTTTTCATTTATAGTTATTTTTATTTTCACTCCATGCACTGAGCTATTCAAATACAAAACATGCACCCATTAGTCAATCTATTTCAGTAAATTTAGGTTTGCACTTTTATCCTACTCGTATGATAACACATTTCAATTACAGCATTTTAATTGCTGGTTACATATATTGAGAAACTAAATGTATTGAGCAGTTAAATAAATAAAATAAAATAAGTAAACTATTAAGGTAATTCGTCTGCGTCATGCTGCATGTTTGTAAAATCCTCCGCACTAGAAGTATTGTTTCGTTAGTGCAGGGTGAGGTATTCAAAAAAAGTATGTATAAATAAATATATATATATATGTTTAACGAACGGCATCTAACATCAAATCGGCTGCCGACTATGCCGTTATCATAGACAATAAAAAAAAGTACGCCTGGCCATAAAATAATTGCTTAAGCTTCTGCATGAATGTAGAATTATGATGATAGAAAATACTATATTGTGTCGCTCCTGAGTCATTGGGTTGAGAGCAGGACGATGAAGGTGATGGTAGGTTATTATATTGCCACAGTTCACGATCCTGGTATACCTTGTTCGCTTCATTCACTTCAATATCACTCAGCAATAATACTTTCAGTCGTTATGTACTAATCTCAAAAAAGTTCTGCGTGTCTTACCTATATATTCGAGATCAAGACGTAATTTTCCAGCGTTTTATATACTTTATATCGTTCATCATCACTGACTGTAGGACTGTAATACTAGAGTAAACATTAGCGTAGATTTCTTAATCTCAGATTAAACATTAATACACTGAAATGTATATACATTACAATCAATTGTCAGTATTACAATTAGTGGCAAATGACTTCAATATATCAATAGCAGTGTGGATTTACTGATAATCTTGTACAATTGGCTTAACACAATAACTATACATCAGTATTAACGATATACACAGCGCTATACAGTAATCACATAATCTGTCCATTCGTTTGACACGACATTATAATGTATAGTTGTTAGCCACTAGTCAAGTAGTCACCCAGGGGACTGTCGTTATTGTATACGTACAGTTTATCGTTTAGAATTATATAAAGCGTTAGTACTTGAAGATTTAGTTTTCAAATTTTGATTTTCTCGGTAAAATTCTTAATTATAAGTTCGATATTTTGAAACTATGTCCGGTTACTGGTATTAGCTTAACCTTTCTGATATAAGCATAGAATAAAGGCGTAGTTTTGCTTTTAAATTGAATATTTTTTAATTAAATTAAGCATAAAATGAAAAAGAAATATTTGCAATTATTTATGTAGTGATTCATTAAGAATAGTATATGTCATGTTCTCACTTTCTCGATAGAGTCCTAAGACGTGAATACCCAACATAAGGAAATAATAGCATAAAGTAAAGCGGGCAACTAATTTTACCTTCACAATATGGTGTAGTAGAATTATATCGACCTTTTTTTTTTTTTTTTTGACGCTGGGAAACGCTTTTTCGCGCTAACCCCTGCCCGCCGATGTCAAGACGGGAGGGAGTGCGGGACTCGCCGGCCGGCTAATCCGACCGGAATACCCACTAAAACCACAGCGGCCCCCTTACGCGCTTTTACGGGACGCCGGAGAGATCGTCTACTGACATTCGATCCCCGCCGCCCCAACGCTTGGCCTTCTGGCCACGCCCTGTCGATCCTCAAGGCGGTGGGAGGAGGTGAGCATAACGGCGCCTCCTCCTCCCCGGACGCCGGCGACGGAGCGAGTCAGCGGACGCATGCGCCTCACGTTCCCGCTCCGCAGCCTCCTTCTTCTCCATGACGGCCTCGCAATACGAGGCCATCGACGTCCAGCACCTATCGCTGTCAAGCATCTTGGAGATGATGGTCGACAGCGACAGGTCTCTTCCAATGACCGCCGACAGGACGTGGCGCTGGGGCCCCTAGGCGGGGCAAACCTCCAGAGTGTGACGCGCATCATCCACTGGCGCGCCACACTCGTGACATCCTGGGGCCCCTTCTCTTCCAATTTTATGCAGGTACTTACCGAAGACCCCGTGTCCGGTAAGCACCTGCACCATCCTGAAGCTAAGGCTGCCGTGCCTTCTTCTGATCCAGCGGTGGAGATGTGGCGCGACCGCCTCCACAGTCCCCCGCCCTGCTACGGGGGACTCCAGATCCTCTCTCCACCGCCGGATGACTCCTCTTCGGACCACTTCCGAATCTCTGCCCAGTCTCCTCGCGGAGACTTGCTCGCCGCCGCGCCACAACGCGCAGCCGGTAGGCCTCTACCAAGGCCTTAGCTATAAGTGGCCAAGGCGGGTTCCCCGCCAGTAATGTCGCTGCAGTCCACGACACCGTACGGTAGCCCCTAATAGCCCTCACCACCATGACCCTCTGCGGACGTCGCAGGAGGGCCCTATTGCGGGCAGTGAGGGACTCCGACCAAATAGGGGCACTATACAGCGCACTAGACCGCACGACTCCGGCTTACAATCGCCGACAGGACGACCCTGGACCTCCAGTGTTCGGCAGAAGCCTACTTAGCGCCGAGGCCGATTTGACAAGCCGCGGGACGAGCTGGGCAAAGTGTGGCCCGAAATTCCATTTTGAATCAAGGTGCAGACCCAGATATTTCATCTGGGCCCGCACTGGCACGGCAACCCCAGACACACTGATGTGTGCTCCTCGGGGGGGGCCTCGACCTGGGCCATGAAATAGGAGGGCCTCGGTTTTCTCCGCCGAGACCCTCAGGCCAAACATGCCAATCCGGCCCACGACGAGCGCGACTCCTTCCCGTGCCAATCGGGCAGCCCCCAGGAAGTCGGGCCTCCTCGCCGTGGTGAGGGTATCATCCGCGTAGCAGATGACCCCCATCCTGGAAAGAAGCCGACCCCGCAGGAGCCAGTCGAATCCGACGTTCTACAGGACCGGACCGAGGACCGATCCCTGTGGAACGCCGCACTCCACCCGATGGCGATGTATGCGCCCGTTGCCCCCCTCCCAGAGCACATGCCTTCCCTCGAGGTGCGCCTCCAACAGCCTCCGGAGATACGGGGGCACTCCATGAAAGCGGAGCGCCTCCTTCAGCGTCTCGTGTGGGAGATTGTTGAAGGCGTTCTTGATGTCGAGCGAGACTGCCAGAAGTACTTCCTTATGGGCCACCGCTTCGGTGATCAGGGACTTCAGGGCAGCTAATGCCAATTGTCGACCGGCCGCCCTGAACCCATATTGACTTTCTGACAGTCCCGGCCCAACCTCCTCGAGGTGCTGGACAAGACGGTCCGCGAGCACCTTCTCAAACAATTTGGCCGTCTCGTCCAGCAGCACCAGTGGCCTGTATGCGGAAGGGGAGTCGATTGGGCGACCCTCCTTCCGCAGCAAACACAATCTTCCACACCTCCATTGCTCCGCGAACTGCCCGGACCTCAAACATGCATTGAGCAGCTCCCGGAGTTCACCCCCGAGGTACTCAGCGGCGACGCCGAGCACGAGTCCCGGGACACCGTCTGGACCAGGCGCCTTCCTTTTTCCACGAAGTCGGGAGAGGGCCACTTCCATCTCCCGGTCGGTGATGAGTGGGGCTGAGATCTACACCTCCACCACCGACCGAGGAGACATACTGAGGGGAGCATGTCCCATGGAACTCGGAAACAGCTCCCCCATAAGCCCCGACAGAAGATCTGAGTCCATGGATTCGATGATGGGGACGCCACAGGCGCGGAGTTTATTCCGCGCTCGTTGATATGGGCACCCCCATGGATCCCCGTCGAGGCCCGCAAGCAGCTCCTCACGAGCCCTCTCCTTCGCCTGGCTGATGGCCAGCTGCAGGGTCTTCTTCCTTGTTTTATATTCATCCCGCAGCTGGCCCTTATGGACTTCGTCCCGATCGACTCTTTGACGGCATCGGACGTAGGCACGCCGCGCCCGGTTGGAAGCCACCCGAAGATTCGCAATTTCGGGTGACCACCAATATACTTGACGACGCAGCGGCCTCCGCCGAGCCCTCGGTATCGCCGCATCACAAACTGCCTCGAGGGCACTTCTCATTTGTAGGTAGCCATCCTGTCCTACCCCAGCGCTGCACTATGGCAGACTCCCGGGAATTATATCGACCTGGGCCAACACCACCTGATGCCGTCTGATCAACAATTACATTCTCTAAGAGGATTGAAGTCAGGCAAGCGGCCAGTCATAATACTAGAGAAATTCGTGAAACATAAATATTCACACTCATGGCAATGGAATACAGTTTTTTCAGAGCTTACCTGCCCAACTCTTGAAATGTTTCTCCGAGAAAGGTATTATTAGTGGATTAGTGATTGCAGTATGCTGCAATCACTAATCCATTTGTCAAGCCTAGCTGTTAGGGCAATAACCATTCCATTATGCGGTATTCTATGTAGTGAACTTGCAACCATTACTGGATGATGAGAGGCTGAATGATGATAATGAGAAAAATATCACCCGCAGGCAATAAATAACTAAGTATAGTACGTAAATGAGATATGCAATAAAAAAAAATGTATTCTTTGATTGAGACTGAGATTCTATGATGAGATCATCACACGACAGATCGGCTCCATAAAAATAAATACAGTATTGTCCTCGTCATCGAGGTGTGGAGCCGTGTTGCGTAAAAATCATCATCATCATCATCGATTCAGCTCGTATATATCCCAATGTTGGGCTCAAGCCATCACAAAGGAAGGGAAATTACTGTACCATGCTAATCAAACAGTTCGGTATAAGGCTATATGACGACCTTCTTTCATTTGCATAAATGTTGTAGGTATATTATATTTCTTAGTCGTCTTTTGCGACACCTACTTAGTGTTGAATTGTATTCTTATTCCATCACTATACGGAAAACGTGCGTGCATATATTATTTATAAATAAAAAGAACATGGGAATTACTACTAGTAACACTCCAAGCCGAGGCTCGTATCCCGTAAGGTCCAGTACCCTTGGGATTCGTTAATTAAAAGTATTAGGTTGACAGTCCTCTGCACTAACCGCTACCAGGGTTGTAACATCCATCTGAGGCTACCATTCAGTACAAAAAATATTCGCATTCAACTCAAATCTATCATCTCTAAAAAGTCCGAACTTAAAGTATTCACATTATTCGTACAATAATATAAAATCTTTATCCAAAACACAAATGTACACAAGAAATAAAATAAAATGCCATCTAACGCCAATATTTACAATTATTTGTATGGCGTATAAATTTGGTACCGACCGAAAACCCATCCCGTGGACCTTTCAAGTATTCCTTTTGTTGGGATTATTGACTGGAAAGCGAAAAGGGAAAATTCTGCTGAACCTTACATATGCTGACCATTTTGAATTTGTCTACCGCGCCCCGCAATTGTTTTACGAGATTGGGTGATTTTGGTAGTTTACAATCGATTGGGAGGGTTCGAGTTATGTCGGTGGTCGATGGAGGCCGTTATAGGTAGATTCAGTTCAGCTGCGAGTGGAGTGCGGTCAGCGGTCAATACATTATGACATGGAGATGATTGTTCCTTCTTTGTTGTAGCACTTGTAAATAGGCCACACGCGGGCCTTGTTTACTTCACATAATTGGCTCGTACAAATATTATACGTATAAATAATCTTATTATTGGCCCTTGAAACCACACTATTTGAGAGTATAAAATAATTTATTTATATAAACAAGGGGTCTGGCCGCAATTAGTCAAAACCATGGAAAAAAAAATTAAAACTACTGATTGAACAAAAGCTTATGAAATAACTTACAGGTGTTTTCAATATCTAAAACATTAACATATTTATAGATATATAAATGCTAAAGTTACGGTATATGTACATATATCTGTATGTTCATGCAGCTATATGCATTTTACGCGGGAGCTGCTTATCTGATTTATAAATAACATTTAATGCATATTTATGTTATTTACATAAAGTACGAGTTATTTAGTGACATGAGTAGAGACAGTATTTATGTACTACGGGCGAAATGCAGAACTGTGCATAAAAAAGCTTAAGAATATATTGTTAAGAGATACTATACTCCAAAGTATACACTTTTATATCGAGAATACTTTAGGAATATACAATTACCAACATCTACATTTGAAATAACTATTTATGTGCCGTACGAGTATTTTTGTGTAAAATTGAATCCACGTCTATATAACATATTGTTTTTTTATTATTTTTGAAGACAATACCTGACACTAGAGAAATCGTCCTTATAATGCGTAACTTTACCAATCTAGAATTAACGAACAAATTAACTTAAACTTAGAATTTATGAATCACATAAAGTATTATTTTGGGGCGGGATCGAACTTAAGACCGTGGTACAGTAGGTCGGTATCTTAACCACTATCCTGTCTATTTAGACATTACGTAGTTTGAGCTATATGTAATTGGTAGTAAGAGAACTGTGCTCTAGATATTTAAAGGATCATTGAAAAAAGGCTAAAAGTATACATCTATACCTAAAAAAGGACGACCTTTCGTTTGGTCCTATATATACCAATATACAAGTTAATTTCTTTCAGGATACTTTATTTTTTACAAGAAAATATCTATTTAATCAGGATAAATGATCGTCTTGGAGAGAATTGGCCTAAAATCGAGAAATAGAGTGATTGAGAGAAGGCCTTTGCCCTGCGGGAGAAATGGCAGTATATTAAAAAAAATTGTCGACGCATAACTCCTGGTTGTCGAAATTATGTGAGCATTCATTATGTGAGCATTCATTATCGTTTACTTTAACATTGAAGATATATATTAATTTTTGGAATATTTTACTACTAAAATTTTTATGAACAATTTCTTAAATATGATAGTTATTCACGATTCTAAGCTTGAACATACAACATTATGAATATTCATGACAGTGATTGTTGGATTGGAATGATCACCCTCAAATGTACTTACATGTGATCTAAATCTAGAATATAATTATCCCTTTGAGTTGATGAGATTAGATCAGTCAACATTGTTGCGTAATCTTGTTAGCTCAGAAACTCGACCATAAATACGATTAAAATTATGTAATTACATTTGTGTAGCCTTTGAGTGAAAGAGTGAATTATTTCCAACAGACGAACAAGGGCTAGTTTATTGGAACAGTATTTTAGTAATAATTCTTTTGTTACTCTTATTGAAGCGTCATAAATATTTTGAAGTGAAAACTTCTTTTGGCGCACCGCACACAGTTTTATTAATGGGCTGTAAGTGAAACTGATACGTCACGCTCTGAGGTGAAAGGGTCGATCGGGTGAACTCGAGACCGCCGAATGTACCCGAGCGGGAAAGATACAGTCAGCTGCTCTTCACTGCTGTGTCGCTATGTGTACTACATATATTCAGTATATATGTAATTATTGTTATTATTAATTATTATCAATTATTCATTAGCTTTTAGTACCTAGTTATTCTTTGACGGTTGGATATGGGATGGTCACTCCCATACATACATTTTTTTCTATATCTTTTCCATAGGTTTAAGTTTTCACTTGTGTTGGCAGTCCCCATGACTGCTTTGTGTTTTTTTTTATTGTGTTTTTCGATTTATGCTTGTATTGAAATGAATTTTTAATATGGCGCCATCGTTAAAGTAGTAATGTTGCCAGATAAACTAGATGTTTTACTACATTTGCGAGTACCTTGACTTTTATATACATAATTTTATTTAAATTATGCCACAAATATTTACATAAATATAATAATCTTTCATTTAGTGACATAGTAAGAATACAATTCATCAATAAGTAGGTGTTCTTTTCAGTGTAGTGTAATCAGTAAATTTCCTGTTCAGTGTTGCAAAATGATAAAATAAAACATAGTTATTTATATTTTTGCATTTTTGAATTACCACTTTTAATTTAACTGAAGTCTAAGTTGTTTTCATACAATTAACACGGAAGTAATACGTTTTGTGTTACAATGGCTTACATATAGATTAGATTAGAATATGTATATTATAGTGGAGTATATGTAGTAACTTGTAGTGTGTTATAGAAGGCCATCCTTTACATATGGGTATTGTTCACCTGACTTGAGACGTGTTCGTTTTGGGTAACTGGGGCATACGGAAATGTGTGTAGACTGTAACTAACTTGGTTGAATATTATGTAGTTAGAGTCTTGTGGGTCAAATCCAATTGATTGAGTCAATTTGAGTGGTTATAGAATATATATAGTAAGTCAGTAAAAGACGTTTAATGATAGATTTAACATCAAATATATATGTAAACATTACTTTTTTTGGAAATTATTTTAATACATAAAATCATTTTGTATTTTTGAAAAATTGTATTAATACATAGTTATACGCTAGCCAAAGACAACTAGTGTAAATATTAAACCTTCATAGAGTGGTCTGCAGTCTTTGCCTATTAGATGTTATAAACGCGTAATTCTAATGGAGACGTCAAAACTTCCTTCATTTAAGGGTCATGTTCGATACATAAGTATGTTCCGTCTTCCTTGTACATATAATACAGTAAAATATGTCATGCTACAGTTATTATAAATACCTACTACATATATATATATATATATATATATATATATATATATACATACATATCATCACGCCATATCCCTTGCAGGGTAGGCAGAGAGAACAGAGTGCCAGAGATCTCTATCTCTGCATACTTCACTCGCTTCCTCAACATTCATAATTCTCTTCATACACGCTCGCCGGTTTCGGAGACTCTTGACTCCACCTTCCTTCAGTACCTGACCGATCTGGTCTAGGTAGGTTAGTCTCGGTCTGCCCCGGTACCTACATCCTTCCACTTTCGCATTGTATATCTTCTTAACCAGACGTTCGTTCGGCATTCTTTCCACATGTCCGAACCATCGGAGCATTCCCTTTCGCATCTTTACACTACGATTTAATATGTAACAGACGAAAGAGATAGAATTGTTTTTATACTTTCTGTCAAATGTCTCCCAAATATTCCAAGTATACATATATATATATATATATGTCTGTTACATTTTAGTTTGAAATCCGATTAAATCGTGTCTTCGATTTTCCCTTTCTCAGTCTGTATACGTAGTACTGTTAGGTACCAGTCTGTATACGTGGTACTGTTAGGTACCAGTCTGTATACGTGGTGGTATTACTAGTGGTAGGACCAACCACGCTGTTAACGGTTTTCTGTTTACAGTCGCGGGCCCGTCCGTCCGGGGTGGTACCTCTCTCGCAGAGGATCGACGTCTGAGCAGTGGCAATGTGCTGTAGTGCTTTGTTCGGTGAGCGAGAGAGCCGGAAGCCCTTTGGGTGGGTTTGTATTGATAGGTAGCGGCCCAGCTATACCGTGGGTGTTGCAAAGGTCCATGGGCGGCAGTGACACTTACCATCAGGTGTGCTGCTTGCGTTTGCCACCATAAGCGATAAAAAAAACCTTAGTGTCCGAGGAACATTGATATACTATAGTAATCACATCATAAAATAATCACGCTAACGTCAAACGGGTTTTCTAGAGGTTTTTTTTTTCGAGTTTCCATTCTCTTAATGATTTCTGAAGCTTACGAGTTTTTACGAATAACATAATATATGTGAAATAAAACTAATGTTGTCTCGTTTGTGTTTAATTTTAAAATTTCCAAAGTATTATACACTTTTCAGTATTAATTATTACGTGAGGGCTTTCCTTTCTCTTGCAGTAATGTTATCCACTTAGATGTCGTAGTTGTCTTTTATAACAGAGGGAGTTGTGGAGGTAGAGTAAGTTATTGGCAAATTGAAGCCCGTGTGGTAACGGTTGTAATATATTTTATTTCGCGCATTATTTGTTGAAACTTTCCTCAGGTAATATTTCGTTTAGCAATATTATAATTGCAACGTAATTTTGCATGTAGTAAGAAATATAAATTATACAAAATACCTAGAAGTCTAGGGCCACATTGACTCACTATATAATTCAAAATTTAAACATGAATGACATTCTCAAAAAAAAAAACAATCAGTTGGTCTAACAGGGATTTTATCGCATATTAACTTGATTTTATTTATCCAACATCTCGTATGAATTACAGCACCAATTATCACGGGAGAACTAAGATTTTAAAGAGAACGAAGGTTCATTTTGAACCACCATCAAATTGAACCACGTGTCGATCAAGATGTCTTCATTATTGTGTACCTGCAATGATCCTCTCACAATAAGGTATATTGGTATTATAACAAAATGTATTTTGTTTAGGTGATCTGTTTAGTATGTTTTGAGATAGGCTATGGCCAGTCACAACTTGCCCAATCCGCTTGGAGCGATGGAAAGAATGTCGAGCGGAAACCCAACAACTGGTCATTCACGTACCTTTATATCGCCATGTGGGCGGATCATCGGTACTAGGTGTCTGTTATCGGTGATCCGGTTTCACTCTTTAGAGGTACCATCTCGTATCGGCAGCAATATCGTCGACAGTCCTGACACACTACCACCCTCTGAACGCATCTTCACCCTTGCTGATAGAGCTCCGCGTGTGCCTCCGCCTTCAATTTCCACTGAGGGGGAATTCTGCTATACTACTCAGATGGGCAAAGGGATAGCCATAGTGGGTGTGTAGCCACCAAACCTTTTGTATTTTGCTTCATACGTATTTTTTATGTTTATTAATAAAATAACAAAAGAAATATACATTTACTGGTAGAGCTTTTTATATTTTAATTTTTTTCTGTAATGACCTTTCAAAGGTTCATATTTAATTAAGTTTTTTTCCATAATATAATATTATACTATAAGAGATATTTAGCGGTATCTTTCTAGGAAATTGTAAATGATATTGAATAATGTTAAATAAAATATATTTTCGAATTAGTTAACTTATTTTGATCATTAATTATTGAATACCTGGAAGCCGGCAGAATGCGTTAATTTTAAAAAAGATAAATATAAATTTAATAAATATGTTATTTGTTGGTAGCGTTGTACGAGGTGCGACCCACGTCGATTGATTCGGCTGACTCGTACGGGCACACATTTATAACGTAGGTACCACCCTCGTTCACCTCTATTGAACCTTGTAACGTTTGTGGCCCTCACACCTGTAGCTCGAACCCCTTTGTTTTAATTTCCAATCGTTAAATATCTTTGTATATTGTTAACGAACGAGTTATTTTATCTATGTTTACTGATACAGTTATTTATCGCAGACAATTATAGTTTAATGTAGATATTGTTTGGATTTTGCTATTTCTCTTTGTTTTTCGAAACAAAGAAGATCGAATAATTAAAGGTTTATATTGCTTTGTATTTTATTTGTACACGATTATGTGTTGATATTTTACTATGCCAAAAACTATCAGCATTTATTTGACTAATGCTAATAGAGTTTTTGGGATCAATGTTTGACAATGAATTTTAAATTATGTTATATTTTTATTAAAGTAAAAAAGGATTATAAGGTGGTAAGGTAAAGGTAAGCGTAAAGGATTGTAAGGTGCTACCAGGTGAAGCACTAGTATCCCAGCACCGTCCGTTAATACTAGTGATGGAGCAAAGAACACCCTCTATTAAGACCAGAAACCGACCCCCTCCTAAGGTAATGGAGTATGCTTGAAAGGAAAGAGTATGCAAGTAGATTTAAAGAAAATGTGATGGATAAAATGATTGAAATGAATAATATGAATGATAAATCTGTGAATGAATGTTGGAATGAAATTTTATTGTGGTAGGGCCACACTGTTGATAGTTCTCTATCTACAGTCGCAGGCAGGCCCGACCGGGGTGGTACCACACTCTCGCAGAATATCGACGTATGAATGGTGGCTTTTGCCGCTGTGCTTCGTTCGGTGAGCGAGAGAGCCGGAGCCTAACTTTCCGGGTGTGTTTTCGTGTGGTGGGTTCTGGTGATGCTTGAAATTTACGGTGGTAAGGTCTTGGTTGGGGCATTGGGCGTGAGGGGCTGATATGGGGTACAGGGAGACCCGGTGGGAATGGTCACCGCCGGCCACCTGCCGGTCAGCAGGGGACCCGAGCCCAGGACTATCCCCCCTGGGAGGCTGTCCCGCCAACCGGCGAAAATCCCGTTGCGGAGTCGTCGTGCCGGAGTGGGAAACCGGAGTGGAGCCCGACGACTACGGGCGGGGGGGCACCGGGGGCCCTTCCGTGCTTCGTGTCAGCTCCTCACAAAACCCACCCTCCAACCATGTACTATGCCCCGCACCTTTTTTTTTGGCATCACCGGACCCCATTCCACGAAAGTACACTCCCTTCCTCTTCTTATACAAAACCCATGAAAAGGAAACACAAAAAGAGAAGGTTTTACACGGCGGTCCCTCTATCCACATTTGACGTGGACTTTTGTAACATTAGGGGTTTACACAGCAATCTCGCCGCCGTCCACCAACACCTCGAGACGGCGCGGCCTGCCTTGCTCTTTTTAACGGAGACGCAGATAAGTGCCCCGGATGATATTTCGTACCTAAATTATCCAGGCTACGAGTTGGAACACTCCTTCCACCGTAAAGCTGGGGTGTGCGTGTTCATCCGGGATGACATCTGTTGTCGCCGCCTTAGGGCCCTCGAGCATGGTGACCTGTCAATTTTATGGTTACGCGTAGACTATGGAGGGTATACCCGCATCTACGCGTGCCTCTACAGGTCCCATGGCAGTGATTCAGGGTCAACTCAGTTATTCGAGAACGTTCAATGGGGGATTGACGAAATATTGGAGCAGTGTCCATCAGCGGAGGTGGTGGTTCTTGGAGACTTTAATGCTCATCATAAAGAGTGGTTGGGGTCCCGAACCACTAACCTCTTGGGTAGGCATCTCTTCAATATGGTCTCGGCCTATGGTCTCTCACAACTGGTAACACAGCCCACCCGTGTTCCAGACATTGAGAGCCATGAGCCGTCTCTACTGGATCTTCTGCTGACTACACACCAGCACGGATACCGGGTAGTGGTCGAAGCTCCTCTTGGGTCATCTGACCACTGCTTGGTCCGTAGCAAAGCCCCTATTGCGAGGCCTAATCGCTCTAAAGCGACTGGGACTCGCAGAGTCTGGCAATATAAGTCAGCAGATTGGGATAGGCTTCGCGAGTTCTACGCATCCTACCCATGGAAGCAGCTTTGCTTCGCCTCTAGGGACCCTGGCATTTGTGCGGATTGCGTTACCGATACCGTTATTACGGGGATGGAATTATTCATCCCCAACACCAAAATACCGGTCGGTGGCCGCAGCCGGCCTTGGTTTAATAAAACCTGCAGGACGGCTGCACAGCAAAAGCAGTCCGCATACCAGGCCTGGAATAGGGCCCAAAACTGTCGGGACCCAAATGTCAGGGAGGAGAAGCGAAAATTTAATGCTGCTTCTAGATCTAGTAAGAAGGCTATTGCCAGAGCCAAGGCGGAACATGTTGCCAGAATCGGCGAGCGATTGGAGAGCTATCCCGCCGGGAGTCGTGCATTCTGGTCGCTCGCCAAAGCTGCCCAAGGCAACTTCTGCCAGTCCAATCTCCCACCACTGCAGAAAAATGATGGCAGTCTAGCCCACAGTGCAAAGGAGAAGGCCGATCTTTTAGGTCAATTCTTTGCCTGTAACTCGACTTTGGACGCTGGAACCGCCACACCACCTATCATCCCGCGGTGTGAAAGCTCTCTGCCTAAAATCCGCATTACGCAGCGAGCGGTGAGGCGGGAGCTGCGGCTAATAGACGTACATAAGTCGAGCGGGCCGGATGGCATCCCTGCAGTGGTCCTGAAAACGTGCGCCCCCGAGTTGACCCCCGTCCTCACGCGCTTATACCGACTTTCCTATGATACTTGTAGGGTTCCATCTTCGTGGAAGATAGCCCATGTCCACCCGATTCCGAAAAAGGGAGACCGGTCGGACCCGTCGAATTACAGGCCGATTGCGATTACATCCTTGCTCTCCAAAATAATGGAGAAAATAATCAACCATCAGCTTCTGCAGTACCTTGAGGATCATCAGCTGATCAGTGACCGCCAATATGGGTTTCGTCATGGTCGGTCGGCTGGTGATCTTCTTGTGTACCTCACACACCGTTGGGCGGAGGCCTTGGAGGGCAAGGGTGAGGCGCTAGCGTTCAGCCTAGATATCGCGAAGGCGTTCGACAGGGTTTGGCACAGGGCCCTTCTATCGAAGCTACCATCATATGGAATCCCCGAGGGACTCTGTAATTGGATCACCAGTTTTTTGGATGGTCGGAGCATAAAAGTAGTCGTCGATGGCTCCTGCTCCGAGACCATGCCCATTAATGCTGGTGTACCACAAGGCTCGGTGCTCTCCCCGACGTTGTTTATTCTGCATATCAATGACATGCTCTCCATAGAGAGTATTCGTTGCTATGCGGATGACAGCACGGGTGACGAGCGATACACCGAGCATCAGAATGTCCCTCGGAGTATGTTACAGGAAAGACGGGCTCAACTTGTGTCTGAAGTCGAGCGCTCTCTAGGGCGGGCCTCAAAATGGGGTGAACGGAATTTAGTCCAGTTCAACCCCACTAAGACACAAGTTTGCGCGTTCACTGCGAAGAAGGACCCTTTTATCATGGCGCCTCAGTTCCAAGGAGTAACTCTCCAAATCTCCGAGAGTATTGGGATCCTCGGCGTCGAGCTATCGAACAAAGTCCAGTTTGGGAGTCATTTGGAGGACAAAGCCAAATTGGCAAGCAAAAAGTTGGGCGTGCTGAGCAGGGCCAGGCGGTACTTCACGCCGAGTCAACGTCTTGTGCTATATAAAGCACAAGTTCGTCCTCACATGGAGTACTGCTCTCATCTCTGGGCAGGCGCGCCTAAATATCAGCTAGACCCACTTGACTCCCTACAAAGGCGGGCAGTTCGAATCGTCGGTGATCCCAATCTCACGGACAGACTAGAGTCGCTGGAGCGGCGGAGAGACTTTGGGTCACTCTGTGTACTCTACCGGCTCTTTCACGGGGAGTGCTCTGAGGAACTGTTTGACTTGGTACCACCGTCACCATTTTACCACCGTACCACTCGACACCGTAGCAGGGTTCATTCATTTCACCTGGAAACGATATGGTCCTCGACCGTACGTTTTCAGCGATCATTTCTCCCACGTACATGCAAGATCTGGAATGAACTACCTGCTGCTGTGTTTCCCGAGCGCTATGACATGTCCTTCTTCAAACGAGGTTTAAGAAGAGCTCTTCCTTCACGGTAGGCAGCGGCCTGGCTGTACCCCTGGTGTTGCTGGGTCCATGTGCAACAGCATTACTTACCATCAGGTGTGCTGTTTGCTCGTTTGTCACCGTAGACAATAAAAAAAAAAAAAAAAAAAAAAAAAAAAAAAATGGCTAGTTGTATTATACATAAAATACAAAGCAATATAAATACAGCTAAAGGAATACTAGGAGAAACGAAAAGAAAAGGTATAATTGATAGGGATACCTACGTGGTGGTGGAATGAAGATGTGCAAAAGATCGTGAAAGAAAAGAAGAATGTATTTAAGGAATGGCAGAATGAACATAATGAAAGATTGAAGGAAGCAAAAAAGCTTGAATACAAGGAATGCAAGAAAAAAGCTAGACGGGTAATAGCTATTGCGAGAGCACAGGCCGAAGACATGATTTTTAAATCGATAGATGGGCCTCGAGGTCAAAAGATGCTATACCGCATAACTAAAGCCCGAGAAGAAAGAGCAAAAGATATTAGGCATGTCAGGTGTATAAAAGATGAAGCAGGTAAAGTGTTGATAAAAGAAGAGGAAATAAAAGAGCGTTGGAAGCAGTACTTTGAAACGTTAATGAACGAAGAGAATTCATGGAGTGGAGTGTTAAAAGATGTATCAGAGAACGTCGGCCTAGTAAGGGAAATTACAATAGATGAGGTAAGAGAAGTAGTGAGAAGTATGAAAAATGGAAAGCTTGTAGGGCCCGATGGTATACCAGTTGAAGCATGGAAGATTTTGGAAGAGGATGGGTATATGTGGTAACTTTATTCTTCGATAAGCTGCTGCGCGACGAAGTAATCCCCAATGAATGGTGCAATAGTACGCTAGTGCCCATTTTTAAAAATAAAGGGGATGTTCAGGACTGCGGTAGTTATCGAGGAATAAAGCTTATGTCACACAGTGTGAAATTGTGGGAAAAAGTGATTGAGAAACGATTGCGAGAAGAAAGTGAGATCACCCAAAACCAGTTCGGATTTATGCCGGGCCGCGGGGCAACGGATGCCATGTTTGCACTGCGCCGACTGTGCGAAAAATATCGTGGTGCACATAAAAACTTGCACATGGTATTCGTTGACCTCGAGAAGGCCTATGACAGAATACCGAGAACAGTTTTGTGGTGGATACTGAAAGAGAAAGGTGTGCCTGTGAAGTATGTTAGATTAATCTGTGCCATGTACCGACAATCTAGGTCGTACGTGAAATCAGCGGCTGGAGACTCCGACGAGTTCAGTGTTGAAGTAGGTCTGCGCCAAGGGTCGGCGTTAAGTCCTTACCTCTTCCTGTTGATAATGGATGCATTAACATCGGAGATACAGCAAGAGGCACCCTGGTGCATGCTATTCGCTGATGACATTGCTCTCGTCGGGAAAGAGGGCCTTGAGGTACAGAGCATGCTGGAACAGTGGCGCTGTAAGTTGGAGAATGTAGACTTGAAAATCAGCAGACCAAAAACAGAATACATGTTCTGCGATTTCGGCGGTCTCTCCAATTTTGCACCCATAACTCTAGATGGAGTACCTATCCCAGTATGCTCGAACTTTCGATACCTCGGTTCTCTTATCCAAAGCGATGGCGACCTGGATCGTGCGGTGAAGCACAGAATTGATGTGGGATGGATGAAATGGCAGCAGGTCACGGGTACAACATGCGACCCCAAAGTACCCCTTAAATTAAAGGGCCAAATATATAAAAGCCTAATAAGACCTGCTGTACTGTATGGATCAGCATGTTGGGCGATAAAAGCGACGGATGAGAGACGACTGCATGTAGCGGAGATGCGAATGTTGAGATGGATGTGTGGTGTGACAAGAATGGATAAAATAAGGAATAAACATATAAGAGGCAGTTTGAAAGTTGCGCCAGTGACGGAAAAATTAAGGAGTGAAAGATTGACATGGTATGGACATGTGATGAGAAGGGATGAAAGTAATGTTGTGAGGAAAGCTTTAAGCATGAATGTTGAAGGCTTAAGGGGTAAGGGAAGATCGAAGAAAAGATGGATGAACTGCGTGAAACATGACATGGATAGACAAGGAGTGACCACAGAGATGACGTCTGATAGAGTTGTATGGAAGGAGAAGACATATTGCGTCGACCCCAAATAAATTGGGATAAGAGCAGGTTGATGATGATGATGTTATATTTTTATTAACAAGTTTTGCCAAGTTCTGCGGGTCTACCAATCTTGGATAATAACCAACATCCTAACCTAAGTCCTTTGTTATAACAGGTCGTGCAAAAAGTCTTGCCGCATATAGTATGTATAAACTTTTAATAAAATCTCTTTGGTTGTATCAGTATCTGCCATTCAGCTGCATCAGGGAGGCACTCCGGTTCCATGGAGTGCCCCTGTACCTCAGGCGGCTGGTGGCAGACTATTTGGAGGGGCGCAGTGTCCTCTACGCGAGCCCCGCAGGGGACATTGTGCGGACGCCCATGTCGTGCGGTGTTCCGCAGGGGTCAGTTCTGGGGCCGACTCTGTGGGACATCGGTTACGACTGGGCGTTAAGAGGGAGTCTCCCCCCCGGGCTGAGCGTTATTTGCTATGCTGACGACACGCTCGTCACAGCCCGGGGCAGGACACTCGAAGAGGCGGCGAGCCTGGCCACTCGCGGCACCGAGGAGATGGTCAGGCGAATTGAGGCGCTGGGGCTCAGGGTGGCCCTAAACAAGACGGAGGCCCTAATATTCCATGGGCCCCGTGTGAGGCTGCCCATCGGCGCCTCGTTAGTCGTCAACTCCATCCACATCAGTATCCAGGCCCATATGAGGTACTTGGGCCTGGTGCTCGACGGGCGATGGTGGTTCCGGGAGCATTTCCGTCAAATTGCTCCCCGGCTGGTCGGCGCGGCGTCCGCCCTTTCTCGGCTCATGCCGAACGTGGGCGGACCCAGTTTCGAGGGCCGACGGCTGTATGCGGGGGTGATCCGCTCAATGGCCATGTACGGCGCACCCGTGTGGGCGAGGGCTCTGAACGCCCAGCTCAGGGCGGTGCTGTGGAGGCCACAGCGAGCCATGGCGGTCAGAGCCATTCGCGGGTACTGCACGGTGTCTACCGAGGCGGCATGCCTATTGGCCGGGACACCCCCGTGGGACCTAGAGGCGGAGATGCTCTCCGACCTCTACCGGCGGGTTACCTCAATGCGCGAAGAGGGTGGCTCCCCATCGTTCAACGAGATAGCCACCTGGCGCGAGGACGCCCGCCGAGAAGTCATCGCCCGTTGGGCTACGCGGCTGGAGAGGCCTAGACACGGTGTTTTTACCGTTGAGGCCCTCCGGCCCGTACTGATGGAGTGGATGGAGCGGCGGCACGGAGTCCTCTCTTTCCGGTTGGTGCAGGTCTTGTCGGGGCATGGTTGCTTCGGCAAGTACCTGCACACGGTCGTGCGGAGGGAGTGGACTCCGTCCTGCCACCATTGCAGTAGCGACGAGGACACGGCGCAACATACGCTCGAGGTATGTTCGGGCTGGGACGGGCAGCGCCGTGACCTCGTCGCTGTCATCGGTGCCGACCTGACGCTGCCGACTGTTGCGCGAGCAATGGTCGACAGCGTCAGGAATTGGGACGCGGTCGCCGCCTTCTGCGAGGCTGTCATCTCGCAGAAGGAGGCGGCGGAACGGGCCCGGGAGGATTCCCGTGACCCGGGCCGCCGCCCGCGGCCGGGGCGGCGCAGGCGCGAGTACCTGCGCCTGATGCCGCCCTAACCGAGGCTTCGGGTGATCGGACCGGGGAATTGTCCGATCACCCGACGTGAGGCCACCGCGTGAGGACGACGCCTCGACGGCGAAAGCTGTCGGGGCGTCGACAAGAGAGGAGCCCGAGAGGGCATACCGCCGAGCGGGCCACCGAAGACAAAGATCGGGTACCGGTGGCCCGCTCGCACGGCGAAGAAGAGGTGCTTGCAGGGTGGGTCAATGGGGTCGTGCGCCGCCTCTTCCGTCACCCCGGACCGATTTGGCGGGGTGCGACGTCCATAACCCACCGCAAAAAAAAAAAAAAAAAAAAAAAATGGTTGTATCAGTATCTCTTTGGTTGTGATATCATTAAAAAGGTTATATTTCAAAATCTATATATAATAAAAATGTAACGGATCGCTGTCTGTACATGGAAGATATATGAGAAAAAATCTTACTGGGACCTTTATCAACACTAATAGAACCCAAAACAATGATTTTTAAAATTTTTGTCTGTTTATCTGTTTGTCTGTGTGTGTGTGCACGCTAATCTCAGAAATGGCTTATCCGATTTAGACGCGGTTTTCGCTAATATATTGTGGTAAGCTTCACTTAAAATGTAGGCTTTATTTCTGTCAATTAGTTTATAAATAAAAAAGTTATGGCAATTTAAAAATGTTCGGAGAAAAAAATCTTTATCGATTATTTTCAAATTACGTACAAATATTCTTCAGTAAAAATAAATAAACACGTGTTTCAGCATTTGTTGATTTTCACCCTCTGTGGGTGTAAATTGGGCCTGCAAAGCGGGTTGTACGACTCATTAAATCGTTAGCACCAAGCCGATATTATTGAAGCTGGCAACTTGAAATGTTGACAGTGGTTTCTTTATATGACGTAGAGATTTACTAAGAAAGGATTTTACGAAATTATACTCCTAAGGGGGTGAGCAGAGTGGCAAAGTTTGTATGGGGAGAAAAAAATCTTTATTGATTCTTTTCAAATTACGAGTCGAATCAAATATTCTAGGGTAATATCCGGCATTTATCAATTTTCACCCTCTGGTTGTGTAAATTAGACCTGTGAAACGAATTGATCGACTCATTACCGCCAAGTCGAAACTATTAAAGCTAAAAACATACAATTTTGAAGCACGTTTTTATTTATGACATAGAGATTCAATATGAAAGGATTTTATGAATTCCGCCCCCCTTTTTTTTTTTTTTTTTTTTTTTCTTTTTCGCAAGGTGGGACCATGGATGTGGTCGCGCCCCGACAAATCGGCCCGGGGCGACGGAAGAGGCGGCGCGCAACCCCATGGACCCACCCTGCAAACACCTCTCTTCGCCGTGCGAGCGGACCACCGGTACCCGATCTTTGTCTTCGGTGGCCATGAATTCCGCCCCTAAGGGAGTGTACTGCACACGGTCGTGCGGAGGGAGTGGACTCCGTCCTGCCACCATTGCAGTAGCGACGAGGAAACGGCGTAACATTCGCTCGAGGTATGTTCGGCCTGGGACGGGCAGCGCCGTGACCTCGTCGCTATCATCGGTGCCGACCTGACGCTGCCGGCTGTTGCGCGAGCGATGGTCGACAGTGTCAGGAATTGGGACGCGGTCGCCGCCTTCTGCGAGGCTGTCATCTCGCAGAAGTTGGCGGCGGAACGGGCCCGGGAGGATTCCCGTGACCCGGGCCGCCGCCCGCGGCCGGGGCGGCGCAGGCGCGAGTACCTACGTCTGATGCCGCCCTAACCGAGGCTTCGGGTGATCGGACCGGGGAATTGTCCAGTCACCCGACGTGAGGCAACCGCGTGAGAACGACGCCTTGACGGCGAAAGCTGTCGGGGCGTCGACAGGAGAGGAGCCCGAGAGGGTATACCGCCGAGCGGGCTACCGAAGACAAAGATCGGGTACCGGTGGCCCGCTCGCACGGTGAAGAAGAGGTGCTTGCAGGGTGGGTCAATGGGGTTGCGCGCCGCCTCTTCCGTCACCCCGGACCGATTTGGCGCGGTGCGACGTCCATAGCACACCGCAAAAAAAAAAGTGGTCACGGTTGAGACCGTCCAGCGTCTCCTGCCAACTCGCACCTTTGGCGGCTCGGATGACCAGCCGAAAGGCAGTCCGCGCACTGCGGTACGCCTCGTACGGGGGTCCCGGGGGGAGACCTCCATCCGGATATACCGGTGGTCCGACAGGGTCTCCGCCTCCTCCAGGACACTCCAGTTCCTCACCCGTGGTGCGACAGCGGGGCTAGCGAACGACAAGTCCACTATCGACCCGCCTGGATTGCAGGAGGAGATCCTGCGCACCGGCAGAGTGTGTCACAAAGCGGCAAAGTGTGTATGGCGAGAAAATTCCTTTATCGATTCTTTTCAAATTACGTACAAATATTCTTCGGTAAAAATAAATAAACACGTATTTCTCTCTTCCTCTCCATCAACCCCGCACCAGTGCCGGCGTGAGAGCTCACACAATACACATAGTAGACGGCAATAGGTTCTTGCCTAATGGTTTAAGATACAGGTTAAGTTTAGCTTCAAAAATGTTCACTTTACAACTTAAATAATAAATCATATCTAACGAGGTCGCAACTCTGCTGGTGAAACAAAACAGGCAAATAAAGGGTGGCGATAATTATATTTTTATCCCATGGTCATACCGTAAATAATATATTAATGGCAATATAATTTGTAGAATGAATAGAACTTTGAACCACCTTTTTCTTTAGTGACCGGCTGTGGTATATAGACACACGCGCGCCGTACACGTACATCTACGTTGTGCTGGCGGGCCACCGCAACCGGGTATCATTTCGAGTCGAAGCCTTCATGCAGTGAACCTCAATACAGGTACTTACGCTTGCGCCGCCCAAAGCACCGACGGTAGAGCATGTCAACCTAGAGTATTTTCTCTCGGACCCACCCTATTGCCTAATTCCGTTAGACAACTAACTCGCAGAAGGCGCCGACCGCATCCCAGTTTCTGACACTGTTGAGTATCGTCCTAGCGACAAACCTTCAACACCTTGCATTGCTTTTTCTATTTAACTCTGTCAGAGATGACTTCTGTGTGGACGAAGTCGCGGGCAAAAGCTTGTATGAAATAATTTAGTAAAATGTTGTTGCCCGCCGATTTTCATGTGTTTTTGTTTCTGTCAAAATGAGTGAATTTAATGAAGAAATTAGATACATTTTAAAATTTTATTACAAAAAGTAATAAATACAACGCAAACCGCGAACATATTTGTAATATTTATGAACCTAATGCTGTATTAAGAGTAGCACAAAGTTGGTTTAAACGTTTTCAATACTTTTCTTCAATTTTGATGTCAAAGATGTACCTCGCTCTGGACGCAATTTTTGAAAAATCGGAGCAAGCTCGGTATATCAGTAGTTACGACGTAGCTGAAAATCTGGGCATTGACCACAAAACAGTTTTGACCTATTTGAAAAAAGCTGCATATACAAATAATTTTTTTGTATAAAAAGCTAGATATTTGGATGCACACGAGCTCGCTGAAAAAACTAACTGAACCGTGTACTTATTTGCGATTTTTTGTTGAGACGTAATAAAACTGAATTGTATTTGAAGAGATTGGCAACTGGTAGTGAAAAGTAGATTATGTAGGATAAGAACTTGTGGAAAAAGTCGTGATGAAAGGTCGGTCAAGCAACACAGACTGTGGCAAAACCCGGGCTAACTCGCAATAGTATAATACTGTGTGTATGGTGGGATTGGAAGAGTATTGTTCACTTTGAGCTTTTACTGCCAGCCAGAACCATCGAATTGGATCGCTACTGCTAACAACTGATGAGGTTAAAGCAAGAAATTAAGAGAAAGCGGCCAGAATTAATCAACAGAAAGGGTGTTTTTTCAACCTTTCATAAAGATAACGCTATGCCAAACATATTTTTAGTCACACAGCAAAAATTGAGAGTTTGGCTGGGAGGTAATGCATCCACCATATATATAGTATAGCCCTAAAAAACTACTTGTCGCGCTTTTTGATCGTTAGCCCTAAAATTTCTACAAAACTGGGATCATGTCTCTACCTACAAGATGGCAGACAGTCATCGAGCAATGGTTTATTATAATAAAATCCAAATAAACTTTAAAAATAAAATGTCTTGAATTTTCATATAGAATACGAAAAAACTTTTTCTCTGAACTGATGATATTCTCTAGACATAGTTGAGGAAATTGGCTCAAATCATAGATTGGGACAAAAATAAAAAATTCTATTGCGATTTTTGGACATTGTCTTTAAAAAATTCTCAATTGTATTGCGAAATTTGATGTATGTAACATCAAATTTCGGCGAAGAGTTAACCTTCGGAGGTAAAGTACATTCGTCTTCAAACTGTCCATATTCTAACTATCCAGATGTTTACGGCAACGTTTTAATGAGGTATAAATATATTTTTATTATATTATGATAAATATTATCATTATGTAAATTCCAATAGTTAAATTTTCAAAGGTAGCACGTTACAGTTTATGTGCGAGTGTTACAGCTTGGTGCATCCCTTTGATAACTCGGTCGCTTTAAATCTTACAATAAAATATCAAGCGACACTTTCGTCTCACTCGTTTTATTATCTCGCTAAATTATTAAAGTTTATGCTGTACTATGTCGACGGTAGATGATATTATTGTGGCACAAGTTCTATTGTTCAGTTTTGATGAGCTGTGTTGAATTTGTTATATGTTTTAAATTATACAAAAAGTATATTTTTCCTCTGCATGAAATGGGGTTATAACCTAAATATGAATTTTTTGTGTTGCATTTGTGCGAAAATATCGTTTTAAGCCTGAATATAATTTGTTCCTTTTAGACGTTATATTGTTAATATCTTCCATGACACATTCCCTAACGTGGAGATGTTTTTTCAAATAAGTGTTACGGAGTTTTCCCTTTAATCTAATTCATTTTTATGTTTTAACATGGAATGTAAATCTTTTTTTAAACATACAATTGTATTTTGATGACTGATTCACATTTTTTTTTATTTCATTTAATTGTAATTCATCATCTCTATGATCACAGAGGCTGTATAAAGTGGTAATGACCTTCTTAGTAGGTCTTTCTAAAGGAACTTCAATAACGGGTATGGTCTAGAACTATGTCCGACATATAAAATTATGTGAGGTTTATAAACAAAAAACTTGAGTTCTAAAATTACATCGCATAGAAGAAGCTGTTATATCTCTGTGTACTGCTTACAGTATAACGACGTAAAGCTATAATTCAAAAGTTATATAAACTTTGAAAGATGTTTGAGGATCTACTACTAGTGGTAAAAAGGCACACTGATGAGATTTGAACTTGTAGTCATAAATCACACTTAAGGCCTACACGGTAGTAATTTGCTACTGTGCCTCGTTCGATGAGAGAGAGAGAGAGCTGAGGGCTCAAACTCTACTGTAGGAATGGCAGGCACTTTGCTGTGCTCTTGGTATTGGAGAGATTATAATTAGGCATAACGTTGAGATGTTTCGATGGTGACAGCTTGCTACTCTGAAATCAAACATAGTAAAAAAAGGTTGTCTTATTTTTTGTCTCCTGGTTATCGCTACTTCAGTCATAAAATAAATAATTTGAAAAACAACACTGACAAATAAAAGCAAATTTAAGAAAGTTGTTGTTTAAGGAACATCTAAATAAAGATACAAATACAATTTTGAGTCAAGTGCGGTATAAACTCGGTCGTTGTTTGAGTCAAAATACATTTTACTTGGAACATTTATATCCAAGATTGATTTGCGTAACAAATATCGTTCTAACAAAGTAAGAACGTAAAGAAGGGAGCACATTACTGTCGACATCAAATTATATTACAGTGCGACGCACGACGGGACGAGCCTGAGGCGGCAAACTGCAAAATTGGACGAAACACATAAAATGTTTTAGCTGATCTGGGTTTTAGGCCGCCTTATAAAAACTTATGATCGAAAACATATTGTCATGTTACGATATTGTTTTTGTTTATCTCAATAATTAATTGGTAACGTTATTGATACAATTTGACGTCTGCCATTTTTGCTGATTGTTAGAAAACTACGTGATTGAAATAGTGATTGGTTTAGTGATAGATTTATGACAAAATATATTTCGATAAACATATATATACACTATATTACTATGGGTTTAATATGGTAGGGTATATATAATAAATTATTTTTGAACGAAAAATGGTTACTATGTACATCTATTGGAAAATAATTCACCAAATGATCAAGAGCATTGGGTTCTCGGCATCGAACTATCAAGCAAAATCCAGTTTGAGAGCCATTCGGAGCATTTGCTAAATTGGCAAGGAGAAAGCTGGGCGTCCTGAACAGAGCCAGGTGGTGCTTTACAACGAGACAGCGTCTTGGGCTGTATAAACCATATGTATCATGGATGGATAGATGGATGGGAATACAATTTTATTTTTCTATTACTAAATTCAAATTCGTTATTTTTTATACATGAATATAGAAATAAATAGGTGTAAAAATACTAATACCGACCTTATTTAGCCCTAATTACAGAGTACAAATTTATTTATTTAAAATTTATTTATTTAAAGTTCATTTGAATTAAAAAAAAGCTTCATCATCATTTTCTTACTCTTATCCCAATTACTTGAGGATACAGTATGTATTCGTATTTCATAGTACATATTGTTATAGTTATTGGCAATAGTTTTACGACCGGCCACCTGCCAGACGTAAACCCTCCTTTTTTTTTTTTTTTTTTTTGGTGGACTATGGATTAGTCTCGCCCCGCCAAATCGGTCCGGGGTGACGGAAAAGGCGGCGCGTGACCCCATAGACCCACCGTAAAAACTCCTCTCTCTTCGCCGTGCGAGCGGGTCACCGGGACCCGATTTTTAACTTCGGTGGCCCGCCCGGCGGTTCACCCTCGCGGGTTCCTCTCGTCGACGCCCCGACAGATTTCGCCGTCGGGGTACCACCCAATTGGGGCGATCAGGCACGGCGTACGGTTCCGCGACTACGGCTGCACCAATCGACCACTCCGCCATGGATTGCAGGAGGAGATCCTGCGCTCCGGCGGAGTGGTTGGTGTTGGCCTGCAGGAGGAGGTGCATGGCTGGTGTACCCATTATCGGGTTGTGTCCATGACCTCCTCGCCAGCGGGCGATCGGACCGCGCTAGGAGCGGGAGCGGCCGTGGTCGTAGGGCCGCCCCGCGCCTTTGGGGCCGAAGCTGGAGGTTTGCACGCCCCAGAGCCCATGCGGTGCTTGGCGGGCTTATTGCCCGCCGCACACGCGGGGCAGTGGGGCGGGGCGGCGCAAGATGCCGCCACGTGCCCGGTCTGACCGCAGCGGAAACACAATCCGCCGCAGTCGAAGCAATTAGTGCACGTCGGTCGAGTGTGTCCGACCGCCATGCACTTGTAGCACCTCGCAGGCCGGTGCTCAAGCACGGTTACCCGCGCCGAGCTCCAGCCCACGAGGAGCCTGCCTGAGCCGGCCAGTTGCCTGACCGACTCCACCGGGCACTGCGCCCAGGCAGCACCTACGCCACCCGGACCGGGACGAATGGCACCGACCCGGACGGTGTCTATAGGATACCCGGTTTTCGAGGCAATAGCCTCCCGGATGTCTTCCACCGTCACTGAATCGTCCAAACCCGAAATGCGCATTTCGGCGCACTTGACGGGCCTGGCGATCTTGATGCCACCCTCCTCGGCGAACAAACCTCTCAGCTTCTCGGCCACGCTGTCGGCCGTCTTGGCGCCCTCGGCCCCTGGGAACTCGAGAATTCGAGCCCCCGTCCGGGCCTTGCGGGTCCTGGCTTCGACGCCTCCAATATCGGAGACGTCTAGCTCCCGCCGGGCCTTCCTCAAGACGGCCTCGTAGCTGAGGCCCTTCTCGGCCGCCTCGGGCAGCACAGTGATCACCACTGCGGCCGTCTTCGGCGACTTGAGCCCCTTGCGCGGTCTCTTCTTCCGTCCGGCTCCTGCCTGAGGAGCGGGGACCTCAGCGGCGCGCTTGGCCTCCGCTCTCCTCCTTTGGCCGCGACTCCTTCTATCGCGTTCGGCTACCTGCCAACCCTGTTCGGGTACGGCAGTCGTGCCAGACGCGGAAGGCCTCGTCGCGGCCTCGCTGGTCGTCGCCGGCGGTGTTGTTGCGGGCGACTTCAGCGGTCCGGCAGGAGCCGGAGCCGTCTTCCTCCTCAGGGCGGGTCCCTTCGGAGCTGGGCCGGGGCCTTTGGGCTTAGGCCCGGCCGCGGCCGCGGCGTAGCTCCCCACGCGGTCACCCTGACAAGGCAGCGGGGCGGGGGCTGGTGCCACATGCGGCCGCTTGTCCGCGGCGAGAGGTGGTCGGACACGTGGTTCTGGAGGCAACCTCGCCTCCAGAACGGCGAAGCGCGCATCGACGAGCTTGCCCACTGCGCCGATGATTTTGGCGAGGGCCTCGTCCGATATGCCTCCCACCTCAAACGGGGTCGGCTGAGCCTCCTTAGGGGCCCGTTCTACGGCGCCTGGCGGCTTTGGCGCCGCAGGGGCGCTAGCCGGCGGCAAGCGGTCCGCGGGGAGAGGCGTCAACCTCACCACGGGAACAGGGAGTTTCACCGCGGTGACCGCGCCAGCGTCAGCCGGCGGCGCGCGCTTTGCGGCGGCAGGCTTCTTCCTCGCCGTGGGGACGGGTGTGACGCTGACGCCATCACCCAACGTCGTCGGCGCCGCAGCGCGAGGCGGCTTTGGCGCCGCAGCGGCCGCCGAGTATCCGGCCCTGGCCGATAGTGCGGCTGGCGCGGGTGACACGAACAGCGCCACCTGCGCCTTGAGGTCGGCCACGTCTATCAACAGCTGGCGGTTTGCGCGACGCATTTCCGCCAGCATGTCGCCCAGGTTCCGGTTTCGGGTCCGCAGGCCTGACATCTCGCCTCTAAGGCGGACATTTTTGGCCTGCACATCCGTGGCCTCGCCGGCGCGGACAGCGACCGCCGCCGCCCTTTCGATGACCGAGGTCCCTCGCCCTCTTCGGGAGGCCTGGATCTTGGGTGGAGGCATGTTGGCCACGCTCCCCTCGGTTTCGGCGCTCGAGCTGCCTCCCTTACTCAGGGGGCGCTTTCGCACCTGCGAGGGGAGGGCCTCCTCCTTCTTAGTCGCGGTCGCCGGCGGCGTCTTTGCTGCTAGACGCGCCGACGACCTAGTGGGGCCTTCACCAGCCGACCCACTGTCCTTTTTGGACGGCCCTGCGGGAATATCACCGCCCTCGTCCATTCTGACGGTAGATCCGCCGCCCTCGTCTTCGGACGGCTCTGCTACATCGCTGTCGCCCTCGTCCGTCGACGGCTCTGCTGCGAGTCTACCGTCCTTCTTCTCTTCAGCGGCGGCAGCCTCCCTGCGCGCTCGCCGCTCCTCCAGCCGCCTTTTGTGGCTCAGGCCGTTGCCCCGAGACTTTCGAGGCGACCTCCTCTTCTTCTTCTGGGCCTCCACGGTTTGTGCCGGGCCCTCGGCGGACGCCTCAAGTCCTGAGGACGAGGCGTCGTCTTGGTCAGTTTTTGATCGGCTTGACCGGGCCTTGGGGTGAGGATCGCTACAATCCCCGTCGGGTTTATTTAAATTTTGAGTATCCATTTGATTCCCACGAGAATGGGAGATACATTGCGTCGACCCGGGCAGAGATCCCTTTACCCGGGCAAGCCTACATTTACCAACCAGGGGGTCAGCCGGTACCCTGGCTGGAGCGTGCTAACGACAGAACAACCCATCTGCCATGCATCTTCTCGCCGCACGCCAGAACTTAAGATTCTGGGTGATTTCCGAGTCCGAATGTTACTTCGAACTCTTTATAGAGGTTGTCTTCCTCGCGGTCCGGGCGGTTAAGCCAAGACCCTCGCTCCTGAAACTAAGACAAGCAAAGAATCAGGTTTACGATGTGTGGGCGGTGGCGTGTGCCTGCCCAGCCCTCAAATGAATGAGTGACTGAGCCCGTCCCAATATTTCGCGTCCTATACCCTCTACTACGACTGTAGTAGAGTAAGGAGCGAAATCGCGCAGATATTTGCTACGGACGACAGTACAACAGAAGAACTGGGGACCGCCGTCCGCACCCAGGGTACACCGCGTGGAGGTTTCTGGGATAGTACCCCAAACCCTCCTTGGGAATGTAAAAAAAACGTCATCAGATGGAGCTGGCCCAGGTCGTTATAGGGCTCTTAGTTGTCTTTTACGTCATCCACGAGCATAGGATAGGTTGATAGTATTGTTAGCCGCTACCACACAGCATTAAAAAAGCAATTAAAAAAAACTTAAATAAAATAATTAAACAAATGGTTTTCAAATATTTAATTTGCATTATAATTATTGAATCTTTTACAGAATATATATTTTGAAAAGATTTTGTTGCAACACACCTTTATCTACGATAAAATTTCACAACAAAGAGACATTAGACAATTTACAACGTTGTTTAATTGATTTGATTTAATCCGATAACAAGTCACATTCGGCGACAATAGATAGATTATTACTTTTATTTATTTAGGCAATAATCTACCACTAATAGTTACTGTTATATAATACATATATATGTAGGTACATATACTCCTATACCATTTCATTATACCGAAATACCTTCATTAGATCAAAATGTCCAATAATAGTTAACAAAATGCGTACACGAGCGACCTCCAGCCCTCAAAGTTGCGCCGTAATAGGCACCAGAACAAAAAGACCTACACGCAAAGCCCCGTAATCCCTTTCAAGAATTGTTGTTCAAATATCAGAGAATGGAGCCCTTCAATTACAATCGCTCGCTTAATTAGAAGGCAGCCAGTGTTTATTAAGGTTTGCCTGGGACCAAATCAATGGTCCACTATTTACAGCCTGTGTGGGGTTTGTCGTACTCACAGTAATCTATCGGATCGGTCACTGTGCTCTTGTTGTTATATACTCTATTTATTTTAATCTCAATATAAAGTATAATATTTTTAAAAATATTTGAAATAAAACTATTTTTACGGATTCTATCCCGTTTATATTTGATTTTTATTTTCCCGACGGTGTGAACACTTTAAAGCGTTCATGGTGACTGTAGGACTAAGGTGTCTCACGTCCAACAAGTCATGGTTATTACAGACATTTATATCTATCCGCTACAGTACAGGTGATTACATTTTAATATATTAATTATTACATTTTTTTTTTTTGGGAGTGGGCTACGGTCGGCACACTCCTCGCACCACTCCATCCGGGGTGACAGAGGGGCGTAAGCACGCTCACCCGTAACCCACCCGTGACGTCACCTTCGTCGTTGGGCCGGCCACCAGAGCAGAGTGACTTAACGTCAGTGGTCGGGAATTAATTATTACATAGACATATCTTATGCTTGTTACCATAGGTATTTTGTCATTACAATTATCAGTGCAATAGAAATGTTAAAGCTATTTTCGGTAGATGGCAGTATAGACCGTCACTGATGTGTTCAGAAACAGGGCCCATTATTTGTCCCATCCACTAATGATTATTTTGAGTTTGATTATATTTTGTGTCCCATAATCTTTATTAACTATTAACGGTCTTCTTTTTATCCTAATTCTTTGCTTTCACTCCTTCTCTATTCCTGCTCTATCTCTATTTACTTTATATTTACTTCACACTTAAAGCTTTCGACATTTACTTATAACTTTCCTAATAACATTACTCTTATCGTATCTTATCACGCTGTAAAGTAATATCTACTTCGTTGTTCCGGCAAACAAAATGTAAGGTAAATCTTAGTACCAATGTATGATGACGAAGTTTATTTTAAACATCTCTATTTGTGAATTTTAATAGTAAAAAATAAAAATAAAATGTATTTCAATTTTATTTCTGTTTTTTGCAATAAAATAAAATCAACGAAAATATAAGGATTAATTCCTTAGTGCAGTCGTTAAAAACTGTGAATTATATAAATAATACATTTATATGCGAACTACATGAGTTTGAGCACAGGAAGTTAAAAACAAAATTTCTTCTTCTCAGCTCATATATGTCCCACTGTTGAGCTCGAGATCCTCCCTAATGGGAGAGAAAATGACCTACTATACCACGCTGGTCACACGTGTTGATATAGAGTTTTGCTTCGAGTTTTCATTCTCTTGCATAGATGTTATATGCCTTTTACATCCCTTAGTCGTCTCTTGCGATCACCCACGGCAAGGGCGTGGCGAATTATATTCTTACTACGTCACCACACGGATAATATGTAATAATACTCTCCAGTAACGAATAATACGATAACCATCTCACTTTAACGAGTATCAATTTTTTTATTGCTTATGTTTGCAAACAAGCAAGCAGTATGCCTGACGGCAAGTGTCACTGCCGCCCATCGACCTTTGCTATACCAAGGGTATCACTAGGCCGCTGCCTATCAATACAAACCCAATACTCACTTAGATGGGCTTCCGGCTCTCTCGCTCATCAAACGAAGAGCAATAGCACATTTCCATTACTCGGACGTCGATCTTCTGCGAGAGTGTGGTACTACGTTATATCCCTTAGTCATGTCTTACGACCACTCACGAATGGAAAAGGAGGTGAAGAATTGTATGCTTACTCTAGAACCATACGGATAAAAAAAAAGAAAATGCAATGTCATTATTAATTTGAAGTAAGATAATATTATTATTAAAATATTAAAAAGTAATACATAAATATAGAACAAAATAAAGAAAAGCTAAAAGCGCCGTGTTAGCGGCGGGGCAGCCTCCATTACATAACATTCCACTTATCTGACAATATACAATATACATATAAATATTATTCATATATTAGTATAGTTATTCTGTTCGTGTAAGTTTGAATACGAGTGTCTGTCTAGTGAGCGTCCACAATATGTGTTATTATATTCTAGCCGACAGAAGGAATATATTTGATGTGTAAATAAACCTCGGTTATGGTCCAAGCTCTTTACTTTATGAGGCACTATAAACGAATTACTTGCGAGTATGTGAATCTTATTATATTTTTTTATTAACTTTTTTATTCGCAAAGCGGAAGGCAAAAGTACACCTGTGTGTTGCAATATAACAATATTATTATTTGACTAAAGTAAAGTTACGAAATGTGTTATAGTTTCTGTCAGTCGTGTTTGTATTTATATATAAATACTTTCTATAGTAGCGGTAGATTGTCGCCTTCTGGGAGACAGTCATGGAGGAGGAGCGGGTCCGTGAGGAACTCCTCTACGGCGACACGCTCCGTCGCTGGCGCCTTGAGCGGCGCAGGCGCGAATAACTGCCTCTGATGCAGCTCTAGCCGAGGTAGTGGGTGACCGGACCGGGAATTAGTCTAGTCACCCGAAGTGAGGCCACATCGTGCGAGGACGATGCCCCGACGGCTAAAGCTGTCGGGACAGCAATTCGAGAGGATACCCGTGAGGGTAAACTACCGGGCGGGTCTCCGAAGACAAAGATCGGGTTCCGGTAGCCTGCTCGCTCGGCGAAAAGAGGTACATATAGGATGGGTCTATGGGATCACGCGCCGCTTCTTCTGTCGCCCCAGATGGATTTAACAGGGTGTGACCATTCCATAGCCCATCGTCAAAAAAAGCGCTAGGTAATAATAAAAAGATTTTGTTTAAAGACAACATCACTTTCTTGGCAGACTGTGGTTTGAACACACAGCGCCAATGACATGTGAGGCGACGGTAAGGCGGCATATGACCCTATAACCCACCGTGTTCTCTCCATCACTATTGGAGCGACCACTGATACCGCTTCCTTGACATCCGTGGTCAGCCCAGTAAGTTATACTTTCGGGTCGATTGACGCCCTGGCAACAAGCAACTTTGTTGTGTTGTCAGGGCGTCGCCCTTACTCGGCTGACCTCTCTGTCGATGGCGGACTAATCTCTAATCTCCGATCCATCCACCCCAATATAACATTATTAAAAATATATTAAAATACATACATTAATGGCGGCGTGGTCTGAGTTAGAGACCGTATAGATCTCTGTGAAGTTAACTAAAATTGTTGGATATCCGATGAATTAAAATTTATTCTACGCCTTAACCGAGCCCGATATCAAATTTTTAAATAATTTTGATATGTTCGTGATCTATACGAGATACGTTATGACAAGTTTTGGTTCAACCGATCAAAACTATCAGACAAAACGTCATCATCATCATCACAGTCCATATATGTATGTCCCACTGTTGGGCTCGGGCCTCCTCCGTAATGGGAGGATGATGAGGAAATTAACCTACTATACCGCGCTGGTCAGACATGTTGGTATAGGGTTTAGTTTCGAGTTTTCCTTCTCTTGCATAGATGTTATATGCATTTTATATCCCTTAGTCGTCTCTTACGATCACCTACGGCTAAGATAGGGGGTGGTGAATTGTATTCTTACTCCGTCACCACACGGAGAATTTTTATTATATTAATACAAGGGTTAAATTAAGGGTACAAATTAACGGGTGGTACAGTGTATTTCTTTTTATTTACGCTTAGTGATGTCGTAAGAATACAATACACTCCCTATCCTGGCCGCAAAAGACGACTAAGAGTTTATATTATGATGCCTATAACATCTATGTAAGAGAAGGAAAATTGGAAATAAACCCTTATAGTAAGTAGATTACCCTTTTGCTATGGGGGTAGCTTGAACATATGCCAGTGGCCAGTAGAATTCACCCTAAATTATTGTTCATTCGCGCGAGGGCGCTTGTTATCGATAGACGCGTAGTAGATTTTTATTCTTCTTTGTGCAATAACCGGTTATATCCAGTAAGCGCCGCACAGACGTGTATTTATTTATGATGTGATTAGTTTGCTATATATTTATAAACATTAATTCTGTCTATGCCCAAGCTGAGGTAGACATGGAGAATATCGGCCTACAGGCCTATCGTGCTGCTTGACGATGCGGGCAAGCTATTGGAGAGGGTGCTGGCTGCCCGCATCGAGCGGCACCTCGTTGGCACGGGGCCCGATCTGTCGGACGCCCAGTTTGGGTTCAGGAGGGGTCGTTCGACGATCGCGGCTCTGCTGCGCCTGAGGGCCGTGGCGACTGAGGCCGTCACCGGCGGAGGAGTGCTGTTGGTGGTGTCCCTGGACATCGCCAACGCATTCAATAGTCTGCCATTTAGCTGCATCAGGGAGGCGCTCCGATACCACGGAGTGCCAGTTTACCTGAGGCGGCTAGTGGCAGACTATCTGGAGGGGCGCAGCGTCCTCTACACCAACCGAGTAGGGGACGTTGTGCGAACGCCCATGACGTGCGGTGTCCCACAGGGATCGGTCCTTGGACCCACCCTGTGGAACATCGGCTACGACTGGGCGTTGAGAGGGAGCCTCCCACCCGGGCTGGGCGTGATCTGTTACGCCGACGACACGCTCGTCACAGCCCGCGGTGGGACGCTGGAGGAGGCGGCAGGCCTGGCGACTCTCGGCACCGAAGAGATCGTCAGGCGGATCGAGGCGCTGGGGTTGAGGGTGGCCCTGGATAAGACGGAGGCCCTCTTGTTCCATGGGCCCCGCATGGGCCCTCCCATCGGCGTTTCGATCACCGTCAATTCGGTTGACATCAGCATCCGGGCCCATATGAGGTATTTGGGCCTGGTGCTCGACGGGCATTGGTGGTTTCGGGAGCATTTCCGCAGGCTCGCTCCGCGGCTCGTCGGCGCGGCGTCCGCCCTTTCATGGCTAATGCCGAATGTGGGCGGACCGAGCGCTACGTGCCGACAGCTGTACACGGGGGTCGTCCGGTCGATGGCCCTGTACGGCGCACCGGTGTGGGCGGGGTCCCTGACCGTCCGACTCAGGGCTCTTCTGTGGCGACCACAGAGGGCCATGACGGTCAGGGCTGTACGCGGGTACCGCACGGTGGCGACGGAGGCAGCGTGCCTGTTGGCCGGGAGTCCCCCGTGGGACCTGGAGGCGGAAATGCTCGCCAATTTGTATCGGCGGGTGTCGGGGGTGCGCGCGGAGGGCGGTGTGGTCTCTTTGAGGGAACTCACCGCCTGGCGCGTTGACGCCCGCCTAGATGTCATTGCCCGTTGGGCAGTCCGGCTGGAGAGGCCTCGGTTCGGTGTGCGGACCGTAGAGGCCTTCCGGCCGGTGCTGATGCAGTGGTTGGAACGGCGGCACGGGGTGCTCTCCTTCCGACTGGTGCAGGTTTTGACGGGGCATGGATGCTTCGCCAAATACCTGCACAAGGTCGTCAGGAGGGAGAGTACACCGTCCTGCCACCACTGCGATTGCGACGAAGACACGGCGCAGCATACGCTCGAGGTTTGTGCCGCTTGGGCAGAGCAGCGTCGTGAACTCGTCGCAATCATCGGTGCCGACCTGACGCTGCCGACCATCGCCAGGGCGATGCTCGACAGCGTCAGGAACTGGGACGCGGTCGCAACCTTCTGCGAGGCAGTAGTCTCGCGGAAGGAGGCGGCGGAGCGCGTGCGCGAGGAGCGTCTCCTCGACGGCGCGAGCCGCCGCCGGCGACTGGGGCGGCGCAGGCGCGATTACCTGCGCCTGATGCCGCCCTAGCCGAGGCCGCGGGTGACTGGATCGGGGAATTAGTCCGTCACCCGCCGAGAGGCCGACCGCGTGAGGAAAGACCGACATCCTACCCGAGGGGGGGATGTCGGTCGAGGAGAGGGTACTCCTCAGGGGTATTCCGTCGGGCCGACCACTGACGTCAAGTCACTCTGCTCCGGTGGTCGGCCCAACGACGAAGGCGACGTCACGGGTGGGTTACGGGTGTGCGCGCTTACGCCCCTCTGTCACCCCGGATGGAGTGGTGCGAGGAGTGTGCCGACCGTAGCCCACCCCCCAAAAAAAAAAAAAAAAAAAAAAAAAGACATGGAGAATATCACTATTAGATTTACCAACTACAGTGAAAGTGAGATGACAGGTAGTAATGAAAATGTTAGTCAGACGAGTATTACGGAAGATGGGATTAATATGGAGTCGGCAAGACCTTCAAAGAGAAATCGAGAGATAAATGAAGAAGAAATATGGACAACTGTGTCCCGAAAGGCAAAACGATTTGGAAGATCGGGAAGAGACGATTTATCAAGAATTCCAGAAGATAAGGTCGAGGTATGTGTAACTAGTACAGAAAAACTACCTAAACAATTTGGATTGGCTAAGATGTTGAAATCGGATGGCATACAAAATGTGTCAAGAGTTAAATTCGTAAATCCATATAAAGTTTTGATCCAATTTAGTGACGAAAATAGTGCGGAGTCACTGATTAATTGTGAATCTTTTGAGAAAAGAGGATTTAAATGCCATAAAACGATGGAAATTAACCAGTCCTTCGGTGTAATACGAGATGTCGATCTAGATCTGAGCGAAGAAGAAATAATGCAGGGCCTTAGCAGTGATACAAGTATATTAGCAGCTAGAAGATTAAAACGTAAAAATTCTGCTGATGGACATTGGGAGTCTAGTGAAGCAGTAAGAATATGTTTCAAAGGTTCATCTTTACCAGCTTATGTATACATCTATGAGACCAGAGCATCGGTGGTTCCATACGTCTTTCCTGTTACGCAGTGCTCTCGGTGCTGGAGATTTGGACACACGCTGAAAACATGTCCCTCCAATAAGATAATCTGCCCGAAATGTACGAAGCATCACGAAAACTGTGAAACATCGGTTTTTCTATGCAATAACTGTGGCGGCACACATATGACCATTGCTAAACACTGTCCAATGTTTATAAAAGAGAAAAAAATAAGGGGATTGATGGCAGAATTTAACTGCTCTTACAAGAGGGCACTTACTCTATATGTACCACCTTCGCGTCAACCATCGGAACTTCCTCTAGAATCACCATTACAAAACGAGCCAATAATTGCAGATAATTTTCAAACCGATACAGGTATACTAGTGTTAAATCATGGTACATCCAATGCAAAGACCACGAAGGAAAGTCGAAAAAATATAAGACGAAAATCTAAAGAGAAAAGAAAGCGGAGAATTAGTGGAAGAGAAGACGATATACTTGACAGCTTATCGGAGGCTAGTTATGATCAGATAAATGTGATGGTAGAAGAAGTGGAAGAAGATTACCAAAATCAAAGAGACAAATCAAAATATAAGGACAAAATCTCTTGGCAAGTACTACTCAAAAAATTACAACAGGTGATTCTTTATGGCAATAATAATTCGTGGGAGGACAAGATTAAAAATTGTATAAATATAATTATTGGTGAGCTAATATCCTTTATAAAGAAATCTATATCTGAAGGGTCTTGTCTTAATCTCTTAAAACAACTATGGACAGCTACAACTCCATCGTTTCTGTAAATATGTTACAGTGGAATGCGCAAAGCATCCGCCCTAAGAGAAAGGAACTAGAAACACTTTTAGCTCAGGAGAAGATTCATATTGTACTAATAAGTGAGACTTGGTTGGACCCAGGTAGTCAATTTCGAATTAGTGGTTATAATATATTTCGAAATGACCGCGATGATGGATTCGGAGGTGTAGCTATTTTGACTCATCGATCGATCAAGGCAGTTCAATGTAGTACTACACTGTCAAACACACAAATTGAGATTGTCCACGTGAAACTAATGAATTGTGATCACTTGGAGCACATACTATCTTTATATTGTCCACCATCTGCTAACACTTCTTCAAACGATTGGGATCAAATTTTCGCGATGTTTAATAGAAAATCCTTAATTGCTGGCGACTTAAATGGCCACCATACAAATTGGTCAATAAAGACAGATGCAAGAGGTAATCAAATATTTGATTCGATTATAGACAACCATTGTATTTCCTTGAATGATGGCACACACACAAGAGTTAAATTGGTGAATGGGATTGTACAAAAATCTTCACCCGATGTTACGTTAATCTCAACAGATATATCTTTAAGATTCGAGTGGAGTGTCCTAAATGAAAACTTAGGAAGCGACCACTTATTCATTAAAATTAAAACTAATATTCTAAGACCCCTCTCGAACAGAAAGAGACGTAACTTTAAGATGGCCGACTGGGGAAAATACACACAAATTTTAGAGAGAGAATTTAGGTTGTTGACAATATCAGAAGACAACCAATCTGCTTATGACGAATTTATTACTACGATAAATAAAGCAGGAGATGAATCAATTCCATTTATAAAAGTCTGTGAGAGTCCTCTACGCAAAACCAAATTCATACCGAAGTCATACTGGAATCAAGAAATATCTAAAACGGTAGCTGAAAGGCGCAAAGCGCTTGCATCGTTCAGACGAAATCCCACACCTGATAA
The DNA here is from genome assembly GCA_905163515.2 of Lymantria monacha. Taxonomy (NCBI): domain Eukaryota; kingdom Metazoa; phylum Arthropoda; class Insecta; order Lepidoptera; family Erebidae; genus Lymantria; species Lymantria monacha. The sequence continues at coordinate 597,882 of LR991097.1, forward strand.
TTTAGACATATTGAAAAATAAAATTAAAATGGCACAAAGTCTGATTAGGACTGAAAGCTCTAAAGCATGGAGAAGATTTTGTACTAGTATTGATAGTGTTACGACATCCAAGGAAATGTGGACGAAAATGAAATGGTTTAAAGGCTACAAGGCACAGACAAATAGTATTTCACGTGAGCTAACCGAATCTATACTATGTAATTTGGCACCTGATTTTGTGATTCCATCTAATCCCGTTATCACGATACAAAATCTTAGTTTGTCATCGCCAGTTTCAATACAGGAATTAAAAAACTCTATTAAATTAACAGACACCACACCTGGTACAGACAATATATCATATTCAATGTTAAGAAATCTGCCAGATGTAGCCAAAAGGGTATTAATAATCTTGTTTAATAAATTCCTTTCAACAGGTTTTGTACCATCACAATGGAAAGAAATTAAAATAATTCCTGTACTGAAGCCTGGTTCGAATAGTTACTCCGTATCAACAGTTAGGCCTATAGCTTTAATGTCTTGTCCATGTAAGTTATTCCACTCGATTTTAACACGAAGATTAGAGTGGTATTTTGAGTCGAATAAATGCTTTCCTGAGGAAATGACTGGCTTCAGAAGAGGAAGATCTTGCATGGACAATCTGACAAGAATCGTGTCAAGTATACAGATAGGATTCACTGAGAGTCAAACTACTTTGGGTTGCTTTATTGACATAGAAAATGCTTACAATAACATCAATGTAACTGCACTTTTGGGCATTTTAGATACTCTTGGAGTGGGGACCATGATATGTAACTACCTTTGGACATTTTTAAATTCGCGACGATTAAGTTTTGAATTAAATAATAATGAATCGCTGTCGCGAATTTCGGGAAGGGGTATAACGCAAGGTGACCCATTATCTCCATTGTTGTTTAATGTAGTAACTAGTTTTATCTGTAAAGAAATTAGACATGTATTTATTTCCCAATATGCAGATGACTTTGTGTTATACTGCACTCACAAAAGCCTTACTAACGCGATCTCTAACATTCAGAATGCTCTTTGCTTTTTGAATTCACTAGTGGAGCAATTGGGTTTAACTATATCACACAATAAAACCAAAGTTTGCGTTTTTACCAGGGGTTGTCGTAGGAGTGCCAATAACTATAGTGTAACGTTGAGAGTTAACAACCAAAGTATTCAACAAGTTGATAGCGTCAAATATTTGGGCATGTGGCTTGATAAAAATCTAAAATGGAGCAGACACATCAATGAAATTCGAGAAAGGACCCTGAAATTTTTAAATATCTTCAAAGTGCTTGCAGGGTCGGATTGGGGCATCCATCCAAAGCACCTAAGGAGACTGTATATTTCTATAATACGAAGCAGATTTGATTTTGGTTGTTTTCTGTATGATAATAGTGCAAAAAGCCACTTGTATAAACTAGATAAAATACAAAATCAAGCCATGCGACTGATAGGTGGAATGATAAGGAGTTGCCCAATCCATGTTATGGAATGTGAATTATGTTTAACACCTCTGTATATTCGCAGGCGATTTCTAGCTGCTAAGTTTTACCTTAAATCAAGGTCGATGCAAAATTGTGGCACTTTACATGTACTGAAGCAATTGGGTGGGCTTTGCGATAAGGCTTATTGGAGACAAAAGAAACTTCCCCTACTCATAGAAACACATAAGATGTATGAGAATACAACAATATATTCACAAACAGCTTTGCCGACTTATTGCTTCAATACATGGATCACCAATTATGACCTAGCTGAAAATGTAAATGTAGTAATTGCAGGCATTACATGTACAAAGAAACGTATTCCTGCAGGACAACTACAAAGTATCTGCTCAGAGTTCTTGTTAGATTCATTTGACGCATATTATAAAATTTATACAGATGGGTCTAAGGATGAATATGGATGTGGAGCTGCCTTCTATGACTCGCAGACAGACACCAGCGCAAAGTTCAATATTAACACCAGAGCTTCCGTGATGCATTGCGAACTTATAGCAATTTCCGAAGCGTTATCTTACACTATATCCTTAAATTTTAACAAATATGTAATTCTGTCAGACTCTAGAAGTGCCCTCCTACACTTGGCTCGGCTAACCTCGAATATTCGAGGACATCCGATAGCCTACCATATCTTAGATTCCATTTGTAAGCTACGTGCACTAAATAAGGAGGTAGTTATCCAATGGATACCCTCCCACATAGGTATCATTGGTAATGAGAAGGCTGACCAAGCAGCTAAATTAGCAATAAGTGATGGTATTCCATATGATGGTCTACCACTACATAGCGAAATATTGAATTTAGCTAAAGTACAATGCAGGCAGTTATGGAATGAGTACTTTGATAAACGCTCCCTTACAAAAGGAATTTGGTACCGAACTATTCAGAATCAAACCCTTAGGCACCCATGGTTCGATTATCACCAACTGAGTAGGAAACAGATAGTAACGATTATGAGGCTACGTTCCGGACATATTCCATCACAAAAATTTAAATTTTTAATGGGAATTTCTAATTCACCCAACTGTTCAATTTGCAACATAATAGAAGACGTGCATCATGTGCTCATGGAATGTGTTCGTAACGAGGCTGTAAGACAGAAAATAAAATCTCAAAGTGATCAAAATGTGGGTATCTGCAATAGTATCCTTGCATACCCACTATCTGAAGAATCTAGTACACTTGTGGAACTATACATTAGAGTAAGCTAAAAGTGTTAAGTAATTTAGGTATTATATAGTTAAATAAGTGAAAATGTATAGATATATATTTTATTTGTATACATACGGGGGTGACATAGTCACTGAGTGACAAAGCCCCTTTTCAAAAATAAAGATTAAAAAAAAAAAAAAAAAAAAATTATTGTTGGTACTAAGTTAACAAAAACTCTAAAACTACAATCGATATACATTAATACATCGTCTGATCAATAAATCTGGATGGATATAAAACGGATGAATAAATAAGGCACGTAAACTCAGTTGTACGATAAACCGCGGTCCAATATCAAGCGATGATCGTTGAAACAACAAATTCGCGGATCACGTGATAAAACCGCTCCGAGGGTAATATCGCGAGGTGACGTCACCACCCACCATCCGTATTGTCCAACACAAGTAAGCACAGTTACGACCGTATCTTACGTCTAAATGTTAAAAGGTACGATTGTATAAATTTTATATGTCATCATAGTTTAAGAAGCTAACAATTTTAACGCGAACACTTTATATTATAGTCAATATTTTATTGTTTAACGGTGTTATACACTTTTATTGACTTTTGTAGAAAAGGGGTCTACGCGTGAATGTGAACAAAACCAAAATAATGGTCTTTGAAAGAGATGAAGCCAGAACAGATGTAAGAGTAACAATAGGTAATGATGTACTAGAGCAAGTGGATGAATTTGTATATCTTGGATGTGGATTTAGCCGAGATGGAAGGTACACCACTGATATAGAGCGAAGAGTGAATGCGGGAAATAGAGTGAACGGAGCGTTGGGGCAACTTCTCGGTAGCCACCACCTCAGCCAGAAGGCACGTGTAGCAATACATAACGCAGTGCTTGTCTCAACATTACTGTATGGAAGCGAGAGTTGGGTATGCAGAAAAGAGTATGAAAGTAAAATTAATGCGGTCGAAATGCGATCTCTGCGGTAAATCTGTGGAGTAAGGCTGACCGACCGCATTCGTAACGAGGACGTAAGAGAGCGAGTAGGTATGAAACAGAGTATTGGTGTAAAGATGCGAAAGGGAATGCTCCGATGGTTCGGACATGTGGAAAGAATGCCGAACGAACGTCTGGTTAAGAAGATATACAATGCGAAAGTGGAAGGATGTAGGTACCGGGGGAGATCGAGACTAACCTACCTAGACCAGATCGGTCATGTACTGAAGGAAGGTGGAGTCAAGAGTCTCCGAAACCGGCGAGCGCGTATGAAGAGAATTATGAATGTTGAGGAAGCGAGTGAAGTATGCAAAGATAGAGTTCTCTGGCACTCTGTTCTCTCTGCCTACCCTGCAAGAGATATGGCGTGATGATATGTATGTATGTATTGACTTGTGTTTTATTGGAAAGTGCTACAGTAAAGTAGTTATTTTTTCAGGGAAAATTAAACTTATCTAGATGCACGATCAACCTGCATTTGAGTTTGTAACGTCTCCAACCATTGCCGCAATAAGTAAAAGGATATTTTTTCCCTGGAGTTTATGGCTTAGTTTAGAGACCTTTAAGCCAAATCTTTGTTTCAAATATTGACTTCCTTTAAAGTCATCGTCCGTCAGTAAGCCAGCTTTCAACATGGCCCACACTGTTAAAGGTATCTTTTGGGTATTTTAGTGGAAAACGAAAACGTATATCAGGCACTTGTTTACGAACGAAGCTCATACTCCGTACATCGACGTTTCTGTCAAAACAAAATAAGCCGTTAATTTTAAGTTTATATAAACTCATTAACATTCGCTCCTCCGCTGTATCATGTACTCATTTAATTCATTACAAGAAAACTGTAAAATTAGCCGTTTTATTCAATCGTTCTTAAGTTAAGCTTCACTAAAAGCACCCTAAAGCTTATACAGCACTGTTATATCATATTCACTATACCTCAGTACTTCCTCCGCATCACATTACATAAAATGCAATCAAAATTCCTTAATATAACAAGTTAAAACACTAAGACGTTATACAAGAGCACCACATGATGTTTTTTCTTTCCCGCTAAAACTCCAGAAGGTCATATAAATACACTTTCCACAGAGTAAAAATAAAATATTTAAAATAACTCATTGTCGACGTCACAAGTCATTTTAGTGGTATATATTTGGTTACACAGATAATGAGTGGTTTAAGTAATGACTACGCGCCGAGGATTGCAAGTTTAATTTCAGCGAACAATAATTCTATGTGAGATCCACAAACGGCTGTTGTGACTTTATGTATTCGTTAACTCGTGTAAGTTGTTCCACGACACAACAAATTTAGTCCCTAGTATTGAGATATCAACATCCTGCACTTATCCTAATCACTTGTAGTCGACGTAATACGTGCTCTATTTTCACCGTACACATTACAAAATTTTTGGCAATAGTTTTATGACCGTCCTGATGTCAACCCTTCTTGCGAATGTAGTTGTTAACCAAACGGCATCAGATGGAGTTGACATAGGTCGATGTAAAGCTCTTAGCCATCTTTTGTGACACTCACGAGCAATTTAAGGGTTGATGGTACGAATACCATCAACCCTCTATACAGCAAAGTGCCTTGCTTTCTAAATTTCGTCCAAAATTTAATAAAAGATACATTACGTCACATTTTTATACTATATGCTAACATATAAACAGTAAGAGCCAAGTATCAGATAACATAATTGTCTAATACAATGCTCAGTGCGACTGCTAATTCAATAAATATGAGGTCATTAATAGTATTATTATTAGATTTTTGTGTATTAATTTGATCATTCGTGATAATAAAGTGTTATGTATAATATCAACGTACACCTTAATAAGCTACCATCACCCATTACTCTGACTAAGATATTAAATATGAAGATAGGTAGCAGCGTTGTTAGCTGCGACGAATTTATAGGTTATAGCATCACTCCTTGGGGAGGTCTAAATGCAACAAAGGATTTTGATAGATTGATAGATGGATAGAAAATAAAGAAAAAAATAAAATATGCTCTCGAAGAAAATGAACCTGTGTTCTGAGAGTAAACCTAGTATCATGGAACGGACCATAATCTTGCATGCTTACATTTAATTAAGGATGAAAAATATATTACTATGCAAGTTTTGTGAAAAATCATAAGGTTTATTAGAATTTGCCACCAGATGGCGCTGTTTATATTTGTAAACATTATGTTTTACTTAATGCCCAAATAAATTAAAATATTTTATTTTATTTTTTAAGATACTTATCTTTCGTGATTAAAGTTTAAAATGATGTATAATATTTTCATTTTCCAAAATATTATAAATTATAACTAAGGACGTTGCAATTAAAACTCGATACATGAAACTTATATGGCATCTGAACACGTAATAACCGTACATGTTAACGTGAATTAGAATTAAAATAACAAGAACATTTCCATCCAAATCCGATTTGAACTTAAACGCGTTTAAATCTGTTAACCAGACTCGAATAATGCAGCGTAGATGTACACGTTACTTATATCAGGCCGTAGTTATTTGAGCGTAAAATATAAAGCAATTATGTTCGTGCAAAACGCGGAACAATTTGTTTGTAACAATAGCTGTGTACGCGTTTAAAAAGATTGGCAATCAATCCCGTTAACCCGGGATTATGAACCGTGACAATTTAACGAGAAATGTTCACAATACGAAAAGCTGTCTCTGTATTGTTTGTATTTAATTACAAATGGGACTTTACCGATCATTTACACCAATTTCTTATGAACACTTCACAAAGAAACGTCTAAGAAATGTATTTCTCACGGTTTGCGCATTCTATTTCATCACATTTATCCCGTTTATTTGATAAAAAATCTTTGTTATTATAATAACATACTAAAATGTAAGGTATAGTTAAGCAATTATGTTTTAAAATGATCGTTACCGGGATTAACACTATGTGTTTTATCACTTAAGAGGTTTCGATAACTGTAAACAAAGGTGGAGATGACAATGCGACAATATATTAAAACACAGGCAATACTAGAGTACCTATAGGAATATTTTGAAACTATCTAAAAAGTCCTCACATGCAAATTTAAAAAAAAAAATATTTTCAAACAAACTTTTTATCATAAATATTGAAACAAAATAGAACACCGTTTGTAAATATTAGTTCACTGACCTGTAATCCGACCGAGTAGATCCTTTCATTATACCGCATGCGCATTAGGTACTTTTAATTTTCTTATCTAAGTCTGATGACACAATTTATATGAATCTTATTGGTGAGGAATAAGGTATAATATGCATTAATTTGTATTGCGTTTGGCGACGATTTAAGTGGTAAACTAGTAATGTAGGTACCTACCTTCATATTAGTTTATACTAATGCGGCGCGGGAGGTCTTTGATCTCTTAACGATAGCATAATAATTTTAATTTTAATACAGAGTGTATAAAATGTTAATAAAGAAAGTAATGTGAAGTGGCTAAACTATACGACAAAATTATATTCAAAGTTTGTATACAGGCTGGGCAAGTCATCAGATACACTGAATTAAAATTATTGTCGTATGTTCGTCTCCACTCTGTATATAATTGGGAAAGTCGGTAGACATTTATATTTGATCGCAAATTAACTCGCAGCTACTTAAGTTGTGGGTTGGCCACGGAAATCCGGCCTCGGATATCAAGGTCGGTACCAGTGGCCAGCCCAATGCGATGGGGAGGGAATACGGTGGGTTATGGGGCCACGTGCCGCCCTTTCATCGCCCCGGACGGAATGGACAGTGTGTGTCCAAACCATAGTCTGAAAAAAAAATGCTTCAGTAGTTCCGTGATCATGGCGCTTACAACAGTACCGAAATATCGGAAACGCGTATGTAATAAAATACATAGTATAAATCCAGATAACCATAATTTTGAAAGTATTAGTGACTATAAATCTTATAAGCCATTGTCAAAACTATAACAGAAAATCGCTTAGGGGTTAGTTACTTGAAAGGGTAAACCGATAGAAAGTCCGCTAACGTTAAATTTACTCTGATACTTTTTACCATTTTGGTGACTTTATATGTTACTAGCTTCTGACCGCGGCTTCGCCCTCGTAAAAGGTTACTTTCCTAAATTTTTTTACCCCCTATTTTTATTTGACCCCTTAAGGGTAATTTTTTTACTAATTTTTAATGTCATATTTATTTATATCTACTCAATAGCCTAAAAATAACTTTCAAGTTTCTGGCTTTAAAAATGACGATACTTCCTTACAACTTTTCATCCCCCTTTACAATCCTTTTTTGCATTAAAAAGTAGCCTATGTCCTTTGTCAGGTTCTAGACTATCTGTGTACCAAATTTCATTTAGATCGGTTCGGTAGCTTTGGCGTGAAAGAGTGACAGACAGACAGACAGAGTTACTTTCGCATTTATAATATTAGTAAGGATGGTTAGATATATTGGTATAGAATTTTATTTCGAGTACATCACCACATAAGGAATCAAATATAAAGTGGCAGTATCCCATATAAAAGCAAACAGCACGTGGTGTATTTATCATACACCCGATGCCATATATCCAATTTTATACACAAAAAAAATATTTTAAGAGCTTTCTATAAACATTACAATCGAACATTCTGGAATATAACATTATTTATCTAGACAGCTCACGTTAACAAAATCACTGGAGTATAATTTGTGTGCGACACAAGGGTAGGTAGTTATTTTCTGCGTACATTTATTATAACTAGTATTCGCGTTAATTTCGTGTAGGCCGCCTTGCCCGGGGGTGTTATAAAACAAAAACCCATTAGAATCCCGTAAAGTTACGTCCCTATAAAGAGTTCACTGTCATTAAACACACAAAAGTTAATAATCATATGATAATTTATACGTAACAGTGTGTAGAGTATGCATTTTAATTACGTCGGCAAGTTTCACAAGTTTGTCCATTCAGAGTTGGCGGCTATCCGGCTAGGAGATATATAGTTTAGAGACATTAAATCATCACTTTGTATGTGAACATCCAAATTACTGTTTCAAAGCCATTATTTATAACAAGGACTTTAGTTTTCTCATTTATATTGTGTTAGAAAAATAATTAAGGAAATATAGTATATGTTTAACAATAGTTTTTCTTTGTGATGTAGGGACTCACTAAGAAATAAATAATAAAATTCAACCCCAAAGGAGTGAAATGCAGTGGTTAAAGTTGTAAGTGAAGAAAAAAAAAACTTTATATATTGTCTTCAAATTAAGTACAAAACACTCTTCAGTAAAAATTAATGAATACGTGTTTCAAAATTTCATTCAATTTTAAAACTCCAACTAAGGGATTAATTAGAGGATTAAATTCTGGATTGATACTTTTATTTAGTTTGTTCTTCTATGAAAGTTCAGTAGAAATACTACATATTTCTATCATATCTATACAGCGTTTAATTTTTTTGTTGTAGAAATTTACCTAAACAGGAATAGTCTGAAAAGCTCCTCAGAGGATATTATGCTTAGGTAAGCGTAAAAATTCATCAACAATATTACATAATGGATGAGTTTTATTTTACAACCCTCAACATAAATAATAAAAATGATATTGAAAGGGTACGGCCACACGATTTCTAAGCGGATGAAGTCGCTGGCATAAGCTAGTGTTATTTTTAAATGTATATTACTATTATAAAATATAACAGTTTGCATATTTATGAATGCGCTGAACTATCAGCTAGATTCCAAAAATCTGTTGTCATGACAACTACTGAGATAAAAAATTAGTGGTTTATATAACATTATTATTCATATCACGGGACGAAGTGGGTGTACAAACAAAACGTCACCACACGCGGAAGTCATTTCCCACTTTACGTAAGATAAGGCAGTTTTTTTTGTTATTATGATTGATAATATCCCACATAGTACGAGGAAAATAATAAAATACGGTCCCGGAAAAAGCTGCCGAGAAACGAGTTTATTGATTGCCATTTCAGGGTATAAGATGGACTATACTCCCATAGGAATTAGCATGAACGGATCGTAGGATTATAAAATATGTAAGGAGGAAGCTTCACGTACATCGCTCGAGAACTAATGCAATGACGGGTGGGGGGACAGTTGAGAAATGAAGGTCTGCACTTATTTTATGGACTGCCTCTTCTCGCTTCTTTGTTGATCCAATCTGAAGGTTAATTGGAGTTGGTGTCGATTGATTCTAACGGTTTTTGTGTGGCACTGAATGGTGATTGATCAATCCATAGTTATTTATATAAGTCAATCTTTTCATGTAATGATGTAGTGAGAACACAATTTATCTTTTCATTAGTCTGCCTGTAGATGTCGTGAAAGAGGACTAAGAGAAACACCAAACTAATGGAATGTAATATAATTTATTACACATACCTATATATTTCTTTTTTTTTATTGCTTATGGTATGAGCAAGCAGCACACCCGATGGTAAGTGTCACTGCCGCCCATGGACCACCGCAATACCAATGGTACAGCTAGGCTGTTGCCTACTAATGAATGCTCACCAAGAATGTTGGGCTGCCGGCTCTCTCTTTAGTTCATCGAATGAAGAACAACAGTGTATTACCATTGTTCGGACGTCGATTTTCTGTGAGAGTATAGACGGAACTGTCAACAGCGTGGTCCTACCACTAACATATTTATATATAATATTTTAATTTCTGCGTGTGGTGACGCAGTTAGAATACAATTCACCACGCCATATCTTACTCGTAGATGATCGTAAAAGATGAATAAGGTATAAAACTTAGATATAAAACGCATTTAACATCTATGCGAGAGAAGGAAATCTTGAAACAAAACTTTTTACCAACATGTCTGACCAGCTTGGTATAGCAGGTTAATTTCCCTCCCATTGAGTAGGCTTTGAAATAAATAAAAGATCTTCGAACAAAAGGAAATATTTGGAATAAAAATGACCAACTTGGTATAATAGGTTAATTTTTATACTGAAGTAGTAGAGTCTTTAGCCCAGTTGTGGGACATATGTGAGCTGAGATAAAATTATAGAGCAAATAAAACTATTTTTACAGATTCTATCGCGTTTGCTCGATTTTTAATTCCCCAACGCAACGAACAGTTTACAACGGTAATGGTCACGAGACGGTAATCACGAGAGGACTTTTTCTCTGTGACCATGAATGTTGGGCAATTAAAACTGAAATACAAACGCGACAAATACCGTAAAAATAGTTTTATTTCAAATGATACAATCCTTAACTGCTATAATTCTGTCCCCACATCGCTATAACATAAGAATTGTAAATATCATTTGACACTCTACTGTCTCTAATATTATACACTTATGCAGGTGTTTAAACAATCTGCCATTGTGTGAAGTGTAGTAATAGTGTTTGCTTTACATTACGTAGTTTGTGAGTTTTAGTCAAACAAATATTTAGTAGTGAGCGGCGATGTACCGCGCGCACCTCGTACTCAAACTATTGCTTGCACCTTGCGGTATAACTTATCATGCGGATATGCGATACTGTTGCCAGTTTAATAACTATGTTGATAACTTTAGCTGTGTTTAAGATTAGATGGAATCTGATTACGTTAGAAGTGTCTTTGTCGATCATTTGTACAATAATGTTTGATGACTGAGCTGTTCTTCTTTTTTTTGTAATGGCAATCTAATACGAGTCTTTTGTTGCCAGTGTTGAGTTTTTATATAGCAAGTTTTTTTTAATTATCACTATAATTTTTGTGGTAGAACTACGCTGTTGATAGTTTTTTGTGTACAGCCGCGGGCCGGTCGGCCGGCGGGTTTGGGGTGGTACCACACTCTCGCAGAAGATCGATGTATGAGTAATGGCGATTTGTTATTGCGCTTAGTTTGGTGAGCGAGAGAGCCGGAAGCTCAACTGGTGGGTTTGGGGTTTGTATTGGTAGGCAGTAGCCTAGCTATACCTTGGTATTGCAAAGGTCTATCGGCGGCAGTAACGCTTACCATCAGGTGTGCTGGATGCTCGTTTGCCACCATAAACAATAAAAAAAACATCCATCATTAAGTCATATTATCTTTGTAAATAAATAAATATACTTGATATTTCCTATAACTGATCATTACATTATCGATCTCTAATCCGAAACACCAATCTTATTTCACTATAAGATCACCTTGCATTACTCAGTATTTATCTCGTGTATACCACAACACTGACTGGTTCTGTATCTGTCGTAATTAGACTAGTAGATTCACACTCCATCACAGATAGTTAACAGAAGCCAACAGGCAGACAAAGGCTTCTAATCAATCGAAACAAGGGCGTCATTGTTTTCCTTATTGCAAATACATATATATATATTGATAGAACTCTTATACAATACATTATCGTTACATATTGTTTGTATATAACTATAATCTTTAATATCTTACGAAGTATTAGTTCGTATATAGCTATATCTTTAATTGAATGCATTTGATACATATCTGAAAAGAAAATATGAAAAAAACTTACTATATAGTTTGAGTCCTAAAGACATATGATAGAAATGAAACTTTGTGTGAGAGAGAAATAATTAAAAACACTTTGATTTGTGATGTTTACGCGTGTATTGCACATTTGAAATAAAACTACTTTGTATAAAGGCGTACTCTCGTGATCATGAACGTTTTAAAACATTAAGAAATTAAAAATCTAAATACAATCGCGATAGAATCCATAAAAATAGTTTTATTTCAAATTAATCACTTTTGTATAGCATATACCTATATATTTATTATTTATTTATAAAACTAGTGACCCCGTCCTCGCTTCACTTCGGTATTCGGTCGTTCTCTCTCCGCATTTTAAATCTCTAATAACTTCAAAGATTAATTTTTTTTATTGCTTATGGTGGTAAACCAGCATGCAGCACACCTGATGGTAAGTGTCACTGCCGCCCATGGACCTTTGCTATACTAAAGGTGTAGCTAGGCCATTGCCTATCAATAACCCCGAACCCACCCAGTTACGCTACCGGCTGTCTCACTTACCGAACGAAGAGCAATAGCATATTGCCATTACTCAGACATCGATTTTCTGTGAGAGTGTGGTACTACCCCGGACGGACCGGCCCGCGGCTGCCGACAGAGAACTGTCAAGAGCGTGGTCCTACCACTAAAAAAAATATATGCTGTAAATTTGTATGTACATTAATCGCACCACATATTTAATGTATCTAATTGGATAAGGAGTAATATTGTTTTGTTGAAAATAGCTTGTTAATGAAGCCATTAGTTTTTGGTAATGTGTAAAGATAAATATGACTACAGTGAATTATTCTTATGAGGTAGACATATATCATCCAGGACTTTTTTGTAGTGAGGGGAGGTTGGTTCTCTTGCCAAAGCCGGGTTGGCCCCCGGATTTGCCGTCGGCCTACAGGCCCATCGTGCTTCTCGACGATGTGGGTAAGTTGCTGGAGCGTGTCCTCGCTGCCCGCATCGTCCGACACTTGGAGGAGGTGGGGCCCGATCTGTCGGACGCTCAATATGGGTTTAGGAGGGGGCGTTCGACCATCGGGGCCCTGCTACGCCTGAGGCAGACGGCCGCGGAGGCTGTCGCCGGCAAGGGAGTGCTGTTGGCGGTGTCGCTGGACATCGCCAACGCATTCAATAGTCTGCCATTCAGCTGCATCAAGGAGGCGCTCCGGTTCCATGGAGTGCCCCTGTACCTCAGGCGGCTGGTGGCAGACTATTTGGAGGGGCACAGTATCCTCTGCGCGGGTCCCGCAGGGGACATTGTGCGGACGCCCATGTCGTGCGGTGTTCCACAGGGGTCGGTTCTGGGGCCGACTCTGTGGGACATCGGGTACGACTGGGCGTTGAGAGGGAGTCTCCCCCCCGGGCTGAGCTTGGTGTGCTATGCTGACGACACGCTCGTCACAGCCCGGGGCAGGACACTCGAAGAGGCGGCGAGCCTGGCCACTCTCGGCACCGAGGAGATGGTCAGGCGAATCGAGGCGCTGGGGCTCAGGGTGGCCTTAAATAAGACGGAGGCCCTATTATTCCATGGGCCACGCGTAAGGCTGCCAACCGGCGCCTCGTTAGTCGTCAACTCCATCCAGATCAACATCCAGGCCCATATGAAGTACTTGGGTCTGGTGCTCGACGGGCGATGGTGGTTCCGGGAGCATTTCCGACAGATTGCTCCCCGGCTGGTCGGCGCGGCGTCCGCCCTTTCTCGGCTCATGCCGAATGTGGGCGGACCCAGTTTCGAGGGCCGACGGCTGTATGCGGGGGTCATCCGCTCGATGGCCATGTACGGCGCACCCGTGTGGGCGAGGGCTCTGAACGCCCAGCTCAGGGCGGTTCTGTGGAGGCCACAGAGAGCCATGGCGGTCAGAGCCATTCGCGGGTACCGCACGGTGTCGACAGAGGCGGCGTGCCTATTGGCCGGGACACCCCCGTGGGACCTAGAGGCGGAGATGCTCTCCGACCTCTACCGGCGGGTTACCTCAGTGCGCGAGGAGGGTGGCTCCCCATCGTTGAGCGAGATAGCCACCTGGCGCGAGGACGCCCGCCGAGACGTTATCGCCCGTTGGGTTACGCGGCTGGAGAGGCCTAGACATGGTATCGTGACCGTCGAAGCCTTCCGGTCCGTATTGATGAAATGGATGGAGCGGCGGCACGGGGTCCTCACCTTCCGACTGGTGCAGGTGTTGACGGGGCACGGGTGCTTCGGGAAATACCTGCACACGGTCGTGTACAGGAAGTGGACTCCGGGCTGCCATCATTGCAGTAGTGACGAGGACACGGCGCAACATACGCTCGAGGAATGCTCGGGCTGGGACGGGCAGCGCCGCGACCTCGTCGCTATTATCGGTGCCGACCTGGCACTGCCGGCTGTCGCGAGGGCGATGGTCGACAGCGTCAGGAATTGGGACGCGGTCGCCGCCTTCTGCGAGGCTGTCATCTCGCGGAAGGAGGCGGCGGAACGAGTCAGGGAGGACTCCCGCGACCCGGGCCGCCGCCAGCGGCCGGGGCGGCGCAGGCGCGAATACCTGCGCCTGATGCCGCCCTAACCCAGGCCTCGGGTGATCGGACCGGGGAATTGTCCGGTCACCCGACGCGAGGCCACCGCGTGAGGGCGACGCCCCGACGGCGAAATCTGTCGGGGCGTCGACGAGAGGAACCCGCGAGGGTAAACCGCCGAGCGGACCACCGAAGACAAAGATCGGGTACCGGTGGTCCGCTCGCACGGCGAAGAGAGAGGATTTTTCGGTGGGTCTATGGGATCACGCGCCGCCTTCTCCGTCACCCCGGACCGATTTGGCGGGGCGAGACGCACCCATAGCCCAACAATAATAAAAAAAAAAAAAAAAAAAAAAAAAAAGGACTTTTTTGTAGATCTTTTTAAGATATACGATTTCGTAGTATGTTATTTTGATATATCTTACAAAGCCAAGCGCTTAATATTTAAGCGCATAATAATATGTTTTTTACAACATTACATTACAAATAATTTAAATTCCCGTTTTTTTATCAGCTTTGTCTATTAATAAATACCGCATTAAAATCAGTTGCGTAGTTCAAAAGATCTAAACATACAGATAACGTAAAGTCCCTAGGACTTTATACTATGTATTAATATAGATTATTAAAAGCGATAAGAGATACGCTCTTAATAATATATAGATAAATCTCTTAATAATAGATAAGATACTTATTTTAAGTTAGCAAGAAAATGAGTAAAAAACAATTACACCATTCACAGGAAAGATTAGAGGAGAATTTTCTCCGTCATCTCACGGAGAATGATCATTATTATTAACATTAAAATAGCATTACTAGTTGCCATCTAAAGCTATTGCGTATTACGCAACAGTTAACGAAGGAGGTTATTATACGGGTTCTCATATTAAATCGAAGTCGTATCAGTCCTCGTGAGGCCCGGCCCCAGTCGTATAACATTACTAGGTATTATCGAACTCACGTAACCAAATAACTTTACGTATAAGTCAGTTTATCGGTTAACTTATATGCAAAGCGATTTATCGCTGCAAGGTCGTAAACTTTAAAGAGTTACAGAAAGTTTGTGTTATTGTGAAGTGTTACGTGCTGTTTTAAATGTTGTTATAATTCCTAGTTATTTTGAAACGATAATTATATAATATCTAAAGAAAATACCGAGCTTAGCTCCATAAT
Source organism: Lymantria monacha (assembly GCA_905163515.2). Classification (NCBI taxonomy): domain Eukaryota; kingdom Metazoa; phylum Arthropoda; class Insecta; order Lepidoptera; family Erebidae; genus Lymantria; species Lymantria monacha. The sequence goes on from LR991097.1 coordinate 613,676, forward strand.
TCCTTTTTATTGTTTCTTGAAAAATGTATTAAGATATTGAAATATAATTAAAAAATATTATGGCAATAAAAACAGGGAAACTAATAATTAAGGGAAATCAAGTACCGAACCAGAACTATGTCTGGTCGATTTTCCAACTGAGCTACATCTATTCTAAATGATAGTGGGAAAATTAATATTATTTTTTTCTTGACCAATCTTTTTTCATTCTTTTCATGTAACATTAAAGCTACCACCACCAAATACAGAGTCTGAGACGTTGATCTTAATTATTAACATATGAATATTTCACTAACCGTTTAACAATTTACAGACAAATGTCTATTTTCTTTTTCTTTATTCTCAGCAATATAATTATTGGGCACTGTCTTACATAAAGGTGACAAATTGAGTTAATATCATCATCATCACAGCCCATAAATGTCCCACTGTTGGGCTCAGGCCTCCTCCGTAATGGGAGAGAAATTAACCTACTATAACCGCGCTGGTCAGACGTGTTGGTATAGGGTTTTGTTTCGAGTTTTCCTTCTCTCGCATAGATGTTATATGCGTTTCATATCCCTTAGTCGTCTCGTATGATCACCCACGGGTAAGATATGGGGTGGTGAATAGTATTCTTACTCCGTCACCACACGGAAGTAATATAATATAAGAGTTAATATACCACCGTGTTATTGAGACATACTCGTACCAGTAACAATATACATACATTCTTAATCGACTCGACTAAGAAGTAAATTGCCACAATCGTCACGCTTAGTAGGCAATTTGATGATCGCAGACGGTGCTATAAATTACCCAGCAAAGCGCAATCTCTATTAATTAATTTTTATGTATCTCTTGGAAGAGAAATTATTTCATCTACTTTGTATTCTTAATCAAAAATCATTTATTAGCAGTTGAGATAAAATTATCATCGACATCCTACTCTTTTTTCATTACTTGTGGTCGGCGCAATGTGTTGACCAGATAGCATTAGCTGACTTAGGTCGTATTAAATCCCTTAGTTGTTTTATAAGACATCTACTAGCAATGTAAGGAGGGTAGTATCGTAGCCAACATAATACAACTATATATTATATAAGCCATAAAATATATAAACAAAATGTTAAATACAAAACGTAGACAGCAACATCCTGTACTGTTTGAGACTTAGTTACAAATGTAACTTGTGTAGATGTGAGTGCGGTATTAGTTTACCTACTGTGAAGACGGAGCGGTGCCCGCAAGCCGATGTGGTGCGGCCGTTCACTCACTGTGCCGTACTACTAGGGCTGGTACTAATAGATATACAAATAAATTAAAATGTCTAGTTGTAATCTTTTCGCATGTCATAACGGATTAAGAATATAAATAGTTGACCATTATTTCTTTTTTGTCAAAGTCGTAAAAATCATCCTTGGGATTAGAAGGTAGTTTATAATATTATTATCAGCAATGTTCAACTCTTGGGGGAGAGCATTGGGCTGTTGGAGAGATATTTATGTTCAACGGAGGATTTATATGTATGATCATGGTTCTAAGTATTATGTTCATGATCATGAACCATATTGTACTTTTTAACTAAATTAATCATGAATAACGTAGAATTGGAGATTTATTTTAACTGAAGCTAAAAAAGGTGAGGTTTTTAATTCAGATGATTATTTTTTTTTTTTGTATATATAAATCTACTTAAAATTCTTGAAGATCCTAGTGAATTCGATCTCTTTCGTATTTTGTTAATTATTTTCTTAAAGAAAACACTTCCCCTTAAGGAATAAATATTTGTATCAAAGGAGATTTTACAACAATTATCGAACACAAATTACAACCAAACGGAAAAATAGTGTAAAAATCCCATAAACGGTTACCCTGGGTGAAATTTGAATCGTTGTTGGTATCCCTAAACTACCTGTCTCTAAGACGCTTCTGTTGCAGAATATCGTTGCATAAATGTTTTGCTACAATCTCAGCATAGAACTGTGACGAGCGCAAGCTGGTGCACAATATACAACGTATCTTACTCGTAATACTAACTAGATATTGTTTTTAACGAGTTCTGTAGTAAAGTGAACAATGATAGTACTGTTCTCCTTAAGAGTTCTATTTGTTCACCTGTAGCAGGGTTGTATATGCGAGGGTGACAACGAGTGTACTATAGAGAAGGATCGGTAGTGAGACCAAATGGCGACAGAGGAGTACAAGACGATAGATTATACGGTTACGAACCGTCTCTTCTATCGGCCCGGATGGATTGAATGGGATGTCAACCAAATATCAAAAAAAGTGTTCTACTTGTTAGAGTCAAATACAGAGTTAGTTTTTCAAAAAGGTTTTAAAGATGTGTTAATTTTCATTAGCAATGAGCCAAATGGTGAGAGAAATTAGTCTACTGTATCATGTCGAACATTAAGTTCATTACGGTCAATATCACTCACCACTTCAGCTCTATATGCCCCAGTGTTGGGCTCGAGCCTCCTCCACAATAGAAGAGAAATTGATATTCTGTACCACGATGGAGGGGTTCTTATAGGATTTCATTTCGAGTTATCCTTATCTTACATAGATGTTCTTCTTCCGTCGCCCCGGACGGATTAACGGGGCGTGACCGCATCGTAGCCCACGTCAAAAAAAAAAATCTTCCATAGATGTTATTTGCATATTATATTCCTTAGTCGTCTTTTACGACATCCACAGGCAGGAGAGGGTATAATGAAATATATTCTTACTCCATCATTACATGGTAAATGAATTTCAATTGTAGGATATAAATTGCTTTCACTCAGGGACCTCTACGGCATGCGTTGAACTTAAAGGAATGGTAATAAATAGTAATTTATTTACTTTTCTGTTTGGCAACAGAGTAAGAATACAATTCATCTCTCTCTTACCCGTGGGTATTGTAAGAGATGATTAAGAGATGTAATATGCAGATAACATCTAGAGAAGAAAATCTCCAAACAAAACCCTATACAAACCTGCCTGACTAGCAATGACGTAGTAGGTCAATTTCCCTCCTATTATAGAAAAGCTTCGAGCTTAGCAGTGGGACGTATATCAGCTGAGATGATTATCATGATGATAAATATTTTTATTACGTGACCGCACAAGAAACAGGTCCCTAATAAGAACAAGTCTCATAGTATGGGTAGACATAATAAAAAAATAAATTCATTTTCTTCTCTCTTCGTGAGAGGGAGTCAAGTCTCACAATAGAAAATGCAGAGCTTGCGAAGATAGAAATTACTACGTATTTCTCATGTTGTAACGGGTACAAATATAATGCCAGAACTTTTTCCTTTCTGATGGTGGTTGTAGAAAATATTCAAAAGATAAGATAATATTAATGCAAGAGTAGGAAAACTTGAAATAACGTATTAGACTTGTTGGCCAGTATGTCACAGTATGGTATTTTATCTTTACGGTGAAGTTCTAACCAACAATCGGATATTTATAAACTTGAAGAACTTGAAACGTGCCATAATTAGATATAAGCTTTGCCCTTTAAAACAGAACTTAGGAATATTAATCACTATTAAAACTAATTCAATTTTAAGTCATTGAAAACTAATAAGCGATGAAAATGTACCAACGTATGCTATATGTGTGTACGTGATAATAATGTTACGTGCGAATGAATTTACACCCCTTATAACCTAATTCTACCCCAAATTCTAGTAAATTACAACCCCAATAGCGGAATTGAACTAAAATTTTCTCTCACTACTCATAAATATAATACAATGGAACAAATTGTATACGGTAATGGGTTTCATTTGGCGATGCGATTATAAACGAAAATTATTGGGAAATGGGTGCTTAGTTACGTGTGGTTATAATATGTATGAAATGTATAAACAATGATTGTGTTTGTAGCTATTATCGTCACCTTATTCGTAGAAGTCGGAATATTTAACTGAGCAATTGAATTTGAGGAGATTGGGTAGCAGTTTTCTTCTGGGAAACGTATAATACCTCATTGTGATCGCCAAAACGATTGTCTCAGAGAGGTCTATATCTAGCAGTGGATTGGGGCAGACTGAATGATGATGATAAAGATTATCTTCGACGAATTAAATAAAAATGTTGTGGGTATTGAGAGGAATCGAAGGGACGTACACAAAAAGGTATAAAAGTTTTTTAAAGAGTATTATTTAAATTTATCGGTTTGTTATTTATTTCTGTTAAGTTTAGTAATTACATATTATATAGAATAATTATATATTAAAGTGTTTAGAAATTTTATCCTCTTCCTGTTGACAGGTTAATTTGATACACAATCTTAGTTCGGATGACAGTCATTACTATTATAAAGCCACATTCCCACAACTTCGTCAATATGGATGTCAAATGATAAGGCTTGGCTAGTACAATACTGTGCACTATAATGTAAATAAACAAATATAAATTTCATATAATCTACACGAGTAATATCTTTATTTTCAATTTTTTTTCTTATTAATTCATAATTAATTCCATCATATCAATATAATAATAAAAATCCCTGCATCGTAAAAGTATTATCATTACTGAAATTTCTATTACTCCTTCATCCATGTCTCCAATTACAATCGTTCACAATAAATATGGTGGATAATTGACATTCAAAATATATTATTTTGTCCAATATCAGTTTGATAGCACACAAATGAAAGCGTTACCAACAAAATATTCATCAAGACAAAACAGATATCTTACTTTTGTATTCGTCTAAAATATTATAATATGAAATGAGCCATTACAGTTTTCTTTTGAAGGCTAAAGCTAAGCCGAAAAATTAAATTTAAAATCACCGGCCGAACGTTGAAAAGGCTCTAAACTTTATTTAACAGCGGGCTTTGGAAAATATCTTGAGTCACCTCGAGTTGTTTATCCGAGATGAAAGATATTACGGCCCAAGTGGCAAGCGAAGGGATTCCATGATAAGTATCGCATTTGAATAACATTATACAAAATATATTTACATTTAATTTTGTTTTTGTTGATATGAATAATTGTTTTCAACGCAGTTCATGGATTAACTAACTTTCATATTTATTAGGGCACTCATCGTAGGTATATTTGCGAGTGATTCGATGCACTTTGCAAACATAATGTACACCACAGAAATTTTTATCAACCATCTAATTAGCAATGTATACGCGTCATAACAACTTGTGTCACAACTTTATAATTATTTAATTATTTATTAAATTTTAAGAAAGAAAATTACATCTAATATAACATTATATCTAAAGAAATGAAAAGTGAGGACTATTTAAGAGCTTCGTAACATGATTTTAAAAGTACCTAATCCATAAATACAACAAAGAACAAAGCTAAAAATTATCCTGCATAAGAATAAAACCCAAGACATTTGGCAAGGTAGTTCGGTATGGTAACCGCTACGCGATCTATGTAGTTAGCAATCAACAGACAACAGTAGCTAGTAATATAGTTAAAATACATTACGCGGCTAGTTCGTCGTACGTTTTCAGCTTTCACCAACAGCTTATACACCAGCATCGTTGTATTAAGTCGTAAATTAATTTCACGCTTATCCCGCCCCACCCGACTTACGTAATAATGAGATACACACCCTACGACTATTTACACATATTTCTTTACAAAACTCCCCCGGATAAAAAACGCGAGAGAAAATGGTTTTCAGCGAAATTTAGCTGAATCTCTTTAATCCTGTTTTACAACGGGCCTTAGTTCATTTACAAACGGTGCAGATAAGCTCAATCCGCATTCCAGATATTCCTTTTGTTGATCTTTTTAGATAGGTATGCCTTGATATCTGAACGTTTTAGTTAAATCGACTCACCGTTCTAAATGGTTTCATTTATTTAAATTTTAAATATTCCGCGAGCTAAGTTATATTATACGATTATCAGATTATGATCACTAGTAAACAGTGATTTTGTTGCCCTTGATGTTAGAGTGGTTTCGAGTACCTCTATGCTGACAATTAATGAAACTATTAATGGTTTTATAAGATTGGTTCTGGGTTTTTTTAAATCTTAATTTTTATATTTAAAAAGAAAATCAATAAAAATGAGAAAGTATATTGTTAAATATAAACTTTTTATTAAAAATAATTAATATCTGTTTTATTTTAATATTAAATTAATAGACACTAAAGTTCAAAATAAGAAAAATATCATAAAATGCATGTGAAACTTCTAAAAAAAATTCTTTTAGCAGCTCTTTTATTATATTTTTTTCGGGACAATCTCTTTTCAAAGACCATCAGTAATCTGCTATCATGTGACGGTCTCATCTTCTCTGATACCAATCTTCCACCATTTTGATATCCCGATTGAAGCGCTCTTCTTGTCATTCGCTATAATTTTCTAGATTCTCAGAAAATCTGTCAAGATGACTGTGTAGAAAGTGCAATTTAATGTTCATATTTGCTCCTAAAATTTTGAAAATCAGTCTTTGAGTTTTATTGAATGGGCAATTGGTATTGATGAAATCGATTTTCATTATGCTGTAAAATACACACAATGAAGAGCCGTCAATCAATAGATGTTTATCCCTTTAAACTCATCTCTAAAAGTAACTTTGAGATAATATTAGAGTACACTGGTTCTTTATTTTCATTAAAATAATTGGTTAAAATAATTGGAGGCTTTCCGTGTGGTGACGGAGTAAGAATACCATTCACCACCCCCTATCTTACCCGTGGGTGATCGTACGAGACAACTAAGGGATATAAAATGCAGATAACATCTATGCGAGAGAAGGAAAACTTGAAACAAAACCCTATACCAACACGTCTGACCAGCGTGGTATAGTTGATCAATCCAGAGCCTCCTCCACAATGGGAGGGCATCCCATTGTGGAGGAGGCTCGAGCCCAACAGTGGGACGTGTATTAGCTGAGATGTTGATGATGATGAATTGGTTAATATCTCACTTTCTCGTGTTCTGTATACTGTAATAGTTACATTTGGTCCCACTAAATACTTTTATTTTAATCTTGAAGCCAACAGTGTACATATATACATAATAGTAACTTCACATTAGCAACTTATCTGAAACTAGTCATACGTCCTCCAACTCTGTCAATTAAATGAGCTTTTGGGCAGTCACAACAAATGAGGGACAAGAGGACGAGACGACAGGTTACGTGATGTTGATACACCAAATCAATACACAAAAACCTAATTTTAACAAAATAATGAGCATTGTATAATAATTCATGTTCTAAAAGTGATCTTAATCTACAAATTTATTAATGCCAAAATGATTAAAATCAGAGCCAATTTAGTAGTTTCATGAATATATTCGGGAATTTTAGACTTAAAAACATAGAAATCCGCAGACATATCCAGGGCAACAAAAAATATTGTTTTTTTTTTTGTAGAGCTGTGTTGTACCTATGTCTATATATAGACATAGGTACAACACAGCTCTACAAAAAAAAAAAATATTTTACATAGCTAGAAAATAATTGACCAACCCCCTTTCAGTTGTGGATGTTGTAAAATACCACAAAGAAATGTGATATGCTAATATGATTGACTGCACAGATAAATCAGATCCGTAGTGGTTAAGATTCTTCCTTGCCAGTGCTGTGGGTTCGATTTCTAGGACAATACTTTGTGTGATCCATAAAATATTATCCTGAATTTGAATGTAATTTGTCTACGTTAATTATATATTTGTAAAGTCTACGAATACAAGGATTACTTCCTTAGTCCAGGGTGGTATCTTAAAAGAAAATGAAAACAAAGAAACCTTATGTCAATCCATCTGACCAGCGTGATATAATAGATCCATTTCCTTACTATTAGGAGGCAAGCGTGGGCTGTATATGGTGAGAGAACAACTTATTAATTTTACGTCACACGTCTTATTAATTTTACTACTTAAATTATGCATACGAAATATGTTAAAGCATTATTGTAAGGTTACGGGGTGTGACCACTCCATTGTCCAACGCCAAAAAAAGGCATTATCCTAATGTTGATCTAATTTCTTTCTTTACATTAGATTATTCATAATGAAATTTATATTATCGTTGCGAATTATAAAAGATTGAACTCATAAAATATAATGTGATAGCCGTAGCACTTGTAATAATAATTAATAAAAGTTAATTATTTGTAAAATTATTTCAATAGAACGAGTTAAAAGGACTGAAATCCCATTAAAATTGAGAACGACGACAAAAAAGGTTTAAACTGCAATTATTACCCATTTCGTATCTGTCTTACACGGGACTGTGAGCAAAAAGGGACGAGGGGACAAAAAGAGCCAGCGATAATGGTCCCACGCACTACCGACAGCCTCGGGCCATTTTAGGGTTTAGTACAATGGCAATGCTTGAACGTCGAACGGTAATCGACGTTTTATAAGAACAGCTACAGAATGGTTACGTCACCGCGACCTTTTGCGTTGTACAACTTGATGGCCTTTGTGTTGGTCTCATTAGAGCCACTTTGGATTCTCTTTCAGCTCGTGGACCCTTTATACTATAGGATAATGCAGTTACGATAAATATAGGCTCTTCGTCTAACTTTAGAATATATCTTGGCTGTTAACATACTTTACGACTTTGAAATGAAAAGCAAATAGTTTTATGCGAATCACTATACCATGAAATATTGTAGCATGAATGACTGAATAGATAGCGCAGTGGTTAAGGTACCGACCTTCCGTGCCAGTTCTATAAATTAGATTCCCACGCAGGACAATACTTTGTGCTATCCATAAAGTGTTCTGAGTCTGGGTGTAATTTGTCTGCGTCCATTGCATATTTGTAAAGTCCCCCACAATACATAGATTATTTTCTTAGGGAAGTTTTTAAAAAAATAATACTTTTAGAAGTGAAAACTTAATTTGTGTGTATTAATTTAAACAGCATTGTCACATTCGGTTATGGAACGCTTATTAGAATATAGTCGACCCATCAACTATGAGAGCATTTTTTAGAGAACGATACAAATAACGATCAGTCATATATATATTTATAATTACATATATTGTCAAATGTTATTAATTTCTGAATATAGACGAAAAAAAACAATAGTTATATTTCGTATTATTAACTTCGCTTTTATGTAGTTATCACACCGATCATGCGGTATTAACTGCAAACTAATTTCTGTTCCAAATATTTTTGAAATATAAACTCATTTGCAAAAAAAACGGGCGGTTTTGATTTTCATTCATATTTAAAAAGATACAATACCAAAAAGGTTTCAATCGTTTGTACACGTTACTGGCCGGTTTTAAAAATGCTGTGGTATTTAAAAAAGTACGTTCTAAATTCAATTTTTCATTTGATGTTCATTTTTACAGAAAACCCCTTTTTATCCTACATTTTTGGCGCGAAGTTCCAGAAGTTAACATCGACTTTCATAACTTTTATTCAATTTTTATCGATTAATTTCATATCCTTGACTGTCAAAGCTTTATTTAATGCTGTTTGGCTGTATCAAAAATGGTAGATAAAGTGGTAAAAGCTACCAAAATTATCGCGCTGCTTGAAGAGGGTTGCAGCCAATGTTTCGTGGCTAGGAGGCTAAATGTTAGTCGCTCGACAGTCCAAAGGACCTGGCAGCGATATCAGGAGACTGGTTCCGTCGAGAGAAGGCCTGGTTCTGGAAGAAAACCATGTACCCAACCACGGGATGATCGTTTTCTTGTGAGTCGCGCATTGAGAAATCGCAAATCTTCGTATGTGGATCTTAAGAACAACCTCCAAGAAGTAAGAAATGTGCATATTAGTCTATGGACGGTCAGGAGGAGGCTTCTCGCTGCCAATATACGCAGTCACCGCCCGGCCCGCGGCCCCAAATTACTCCGTGAGCACAGAGTTCACAGGCTTAGGTTCGCTAGAAATTGTGAATCATGGACTCAAGACGATTGGAATAGGGTTTTGTTCTCTGATGAAGCCAGGATATCTCTGTTCGGTGAAGATCGACGTCGGCGAGTGCTAAGAAGACAAGGAGAACGCTTTGCAGAGGCATGTTTCGAAGAAATCACACCTTATGGTGGGGGCTCTGTTATGTTTTGGGCAGGAATAAATTCAATGGATCGTACAGAGTTAGTCTTCATTGAAAACGGCTCACTGACTGGGCATCGATACATAACGGAAGTTCTAATTTCTCATGCACAACCCGCATTGGCCGCTCTAGGTGAAGACTCGATTTTTATGGACGACAATGCTCGCGCCCACCGATCCCGCGATGTTAATGCGTATGTGCAAGAGGTCGGCATTCGTCGTTTGGATTGGCCAGCTCGAAGTCCCGACCTCAATCCCATAGAGCATGTCTGGGACGTTCTGAAACGGCGTGTGAGATCAGTACACCCGGCTCCGTAGACCATCAGAGAGCTGAAGAATGTGATTACTGCGGAGTGGGAACGTATTCCGCAAGCAAGTATCCGGGATATACTCGCTAGCATGCCCAGACGAATTCAAGCTGTGATTTTAGCTAGAGGGGGTCACACTCGATACTAAACATTTATCTGCTTTTACTTTATTAAAGAAAAACAAACAAAAAAACTTTTTTATTTTTACTTCATGAGCATATGCACTACTAGCGAATATACACTACTAGCGAGGTTTAGCATTATTTCCCATAAATTGTATCTAAATTTTATGAAATACTGATGAAAACGATTATTTTCTTATTAATTTACCAAATTGTGTGGATAAAACTACCTATAATTATCAAACAAAGAAATATTAACATTTGAAATGGTTCATTGCTTAGGTGCCCGTTTTTTTTGCAAATGAGTGTATATTGTTCAATGTGTGTGTCTGCACAAATTGTGTTATTTAACATGCGGTTGAACATGTTTCGCGTCCACCGAGGACGCCGAAGTATAAAATAGCACTACGAAAATTGCTTCCCTCATCATCATTACTCACACCAGTTACAAAAGAACGACTTCTAGCCTTGGCTGTGAAAATTTGATATCCGATCAAACATACATTTATCTTCGCCATTTGCGAGTAGACAGAGAAATTTGATAAGCATCTCTCTTGAAAGGTACCGATTTACTTAATGCAAAATAAAATTTAGACGTTCTCGCGGTAACTGTGAGGTTCTTCTAGAAATTGTCTTTCGCTCAGAATATTTGAGCACAAGATGGGAGCACTCAACGGTACGCTAATGGCGTCGTTTTAAAACGACACGAATATAATAAATTATTGACATCATATTTTCTATAGGGCTTTGGGAAACTTGTTATTTTATTTTTACAATATTAATACTTGTCTGGTCGTTCACTTAATATTTTATATAACGGTCAGTGGATAAGATGTTAAACGTATGCAATTCCAATAGTTGTGCCGACAAATTGGGATTTTTGTGAACAATGCGAACGTATTAAATATGCAAGGATATGTATGTGAGTAACAACCGTTCATGTTTTGTATACTGACTTATAAATGTGACATAATTTTAAATTTGCTTTATTACAAATAATAACACAACGACCGTGATATATTTACGTGACTCTTGTCAATTATTTAGATTAATTTATTTTTCTGTGGTGATGGAGTAAGAATACTATTAACTAGGAATAAATCATTGTGTTCCGGGAGTTTAGAAATGTAGAACTAATAAACACAAAATATACATGGGCAGTACAATCGATTGTGTATCGTACGAACAGTTACCTTGTACGACAGTCGGACGACAATTGGACGACAATCGGACGAGACTAAACATGAGACGTTAGTATTTAAATCGATTGATCCATTCATAGATTAACAAATTCATATTTATACTATTATTATACTATATTTAATTTTTATATATTAATTATTTACAGATTAACTGAAATTAAACTATTTTTTTCGCACACTTTACAGCGTTCATGGTGACACGAAGACTCCCGTGACCATGAAAACTGTAAAGTGTTCAAAACGTCGGGAAATTAAAAATCAAATACAAACGTGAAAGAATCCGTAAAAATAGTTATGTATATAATGTGTAGTGGTTAAAATACAGGATCTACCATGACAGTATCGTGAGTTCAGTTCTGACGCAGGACAATACTTAGTATCGTTTATTTAATAACTAGCTGATTATTTAATAATAATCCTTTCGCTGAAGAGAAAAACATCTTTAAAATTTTATTTCGAACTATTTAGGAAACGATTGAGCGATTTATGGAATATTAAGAATTACTGGATTTATGAAGAATTACTTCAAAATATAAGAAATAATAAAATAAAGTATTTATTGCACCTTATTTTTATTAATTACATAAATTGTCCGTCATGCATCTTCCACCTTCTAAAGTAATCATTGCGATTAGGTTAATCAGTTTATTAATTTTATAGCGTTGCAGATTTTTCTTCTGGTCACTCCACTACGCATTCAACTCGAAAACACGATTCGCTTGTAAACTAGACTTGAGCAGTGCTAACGATATTTGGGCAGTAGCGAGTATTTTATTTATTAAATTACTCGCTACTCGACTAAAATAGTCGTCCAGTCCGAATTAAGTTTTAGTATATTTAATCATTGCTCGTTTCCAATATATTGTACAAATAGCTTTTTTTCAGATGAGTCGTTAAAAAAAATAAAATTATTTTGTAACACCAAGGTGTAATGTTTCAAAATTATTTTACATAATTTTAATAGTTATTGTTATTAAAATGTTGTAATAATTTGTCTCTATGTTATAATTTCAACAATTTTATAAAACACTTACAACTAATGCAGTAAATAAAACAATACATTGTCATTGCCCTCCTAAAGTGGCGATAATTGTTGTTGCTTGAGTCGGTGGTTGACTAGTTAAATAATGTTAGAAGAGTATAATTAGTGAACTCGAACATGTGACGGCACTCAATGCCGATGATATTTAGACTGCTAATAGTCTTGAAGTTATAGCATCATAACCCTATTGCAAGAGTAAATATATATTATATTTTATTATAGAGTGAGATTGTACTTCATATTTTAAAGTGTAGAGATTTACGTATGATTTTAATAAATATATTCTAAGTTCTTGGGTCTTTACTTGAATAATATTATAACTTGATATATACATGAAAATTACAAAATCAAATCTGTAACAGAAACAGACGCTGTACCACAAAACTTACAAACTGAAAACAGTTCAGTTAAACTAATTGTAGAATACAAACAATGCGGCAACCGTGCGGACCTAACGATCGTTGCAGGTGGAGCTCGCAACTAACAGGACAGATACAAGTAAGTATACAATACGGTCGCACAAAGGAGGCATCGTATGAGATAACAAGGGGGAGAAGTACCGGCCCCATTACACCACCTTGAGGTACTCCACCCTTTAATGAACGCTAGGACACCGCTAAAGTGAAGTGTTCTTGTTGCTTTAATGGTTTTATTCACGTGTTTGATGGGTCTTTTAATTACTTTATAATAATAGGGAGTGACAATAATGTTTCTGTACCTACGTGTGGTTTGTTATCAACAGTTGGTCTGACAATTAACATGAAGAATATTTTAAAAGATTTTGTAGGCACTGTCTGTAAGTATTAAGTTTAGAAAAGAGTAAATCATTTTAAAACTATATTTAACGCTGAAATTTTATCAAAATATTTAGAGACTTTATAAATTCTCATTGACAAATGAAATAAAGAACATTGGTGTGCAGGGACCGATGCCAAGTGGCGATTGGTGTAAAGACCTACTGGCGACTAACAGTAATCTGAGTTTGGCACGAGTTCGACAACACGACTCTCTACGCCGAGGTATTGAGCTTAGCAATGAGATTTAAGAGAAATTATACTTACGCTTTAGGAGAAGGAATATTTTATCTTAAGTAATAATTTAGAAACAAAACAATGAAGTCGAAAAATATTGAAGATCTTTATTTTTTTTTTCAACACTAGCAAATAACATAATTAATTAATAACCTTCATTGTAATGTTATGATAACTCTGGAGGCTGCTGGTAACGTAAATTATTTAATCGAAATACAGTTCTTGAATCTTATATAAAATGTTGAAATAACTTTGTTCACATTACTTGCTATTACTATATACATTACAATTAATAAATTAAAAGGTAAAGAATGTTAAATTATTTTAATTTATTAGGTACCAGTACACAATGGTATATTAGCCTTAACATTTTATCTTATGGTGACTGATTAAGAGTCAAGAATATGTAGCCCCCTTAATTTCTCATAATAGCTTTAAAAGCCGGACGCTGTGTGGTAGCGGCTACGAATACTACCAACCCTTACTTTGATCGTGGATGTCGTAAAAAACGACTAAAAACCTTATAAGGTCCTGAGCCAACTCCATCTGATGCCGTTTGGTCAACAATTACGTTCCCAAGGAAGGTTGACGTCTGGCAGGCGGCCGGTCATAAAACTATTATCAATAACTTTTACAATATGTACTATGAAAGAAGAGTACATATTATATAAACCTCAAGTAATTGGGATAAGGGTAGGAGAACGATGATGAGTCATATAAGCTGATTAGATGATAATGAAAAATATATATATATTAAAAAGTAAAGGTAGGTACCAGTATTCTTTGAGGCAACTTGTTATATTTACTGCAATTGCTGACTCTTTTGCCAATTGTCTAATTATGGAATTATCTGTTTTTGGAGACGCCTATGTTTAACAGTAGAGGGCGATAGATTGATGGAACAGTAGATAGTGATAATATAGGAATGGCTGTTTATGCCGGTATAAAAGGGAACTCCTGTTACACAACGCAATTCATTTAAAGTTAGATTTTAATCAAATTACATCTTACGCTTAAATTTACATCCAGTCATTAGCCTAGTGCCACTTTTGGCAATAGACCTCAACACATAAAGAGGATATTCGAAAAACGATAAGCTGATACAAGTTGGTATTATGATTTGCTCAGCAGATTAGCACTGATCATTTACCTGGTATGGTAACCCTTAGTTGGTTTCACTCCCACGGGATTTTTTTTCTATAAATATACTGCCCTACATTAAATGATTACTAGGTGGCAACACTTTAATTCTGGACATATCATCACAGGATGGTACATTTATTGAAATTAGTTTTTTGAGAAAAATATATATTGTCTTTATAAAAACCCGATTACGAAGCGAAAAATGATGTTACAAGTGGGATTCGAACCCACACCTATTGGGAATCCGTCCCAATTGTGCTTCAATTCAATTCAATTCCTAATAGGTGTGGGTTCGAATCCCACTTGTGACATCATTTTTCGCTTCGTAATCAGGTTTTTATAAATAATTAAACATATTAAATGCTACAGTAATTTGAGTTTATATATTTTTTTATTTTAATCAATCCTAAATATTTTAAATATAATAAATAGAGTTAAAAAAAAGTTTAAACGATAATGTCGAATATGCCTTTAAAGATTGTTTGCTATCTAAAATTTAATATTTAATAATATTTCTATAGATACAGGAGTGCCCTATACAAATAGTTATAATAACTGTTATTCGTTTAAAATTTTGATTAACAATGGAAGTCGGTTTATATTTATACAAAAATTAATTAAAGTAGCCAAATATATCTAAATATAATATTTGATTAACTCCTATATGATTGCTATAGGTCTGTGCGTAATATTAATATATCAACAGATTGTACTAAAATCGTTCTTAGATCGATTTCATCACGAACCACTTCAAATGAATGGTTGAGGCGCTCTTAATGTACAAATAGGCCGGCCGTATTGTAACCTGGATAGAGGTTAGGCAGGGATGGACGAGGTCATCTCAACTCGTCTTTTTAACCGCTTAAGTGGCTGAGTTGCTATGGTATTTGTTACAATCTGAATACATATATGGCTTCAGTGGACGATTATTATTTTATGTTTCAGAAATCACATAAGCTGTTTGATTACAGCATGAAGTTGATAATAATTTAGCTGTTAAGTCACCTTAATAAATTCTAAGATTATTGTCTTGATATATATGTATATTATAAAGCTCAATACTTGGAACACAATTTGATAATAATGAGACATCGCGCATCAAACGTTTTACGCAAGTGCTCTCAGCAACTGCAGAGATAACAAAAATTATGGTTTAAGTGTTGAATGTTATTAATATTGATATAATTGTTAATAACACGGGATGTCAAGGGTGTTCAATCAATATAAGAGATGATTATATATAAAATCCATGCAATTGAAGCTATTGCTGCAGCTATATTATTTTAAAAAACTCTGCACTAAGGAATTAATATTTGTATTGTGGGGGACATAACAAACATATAATTAAAGGACGTAAATTACACCCGAATCGAACCCAAGACACTTTACACGCCAGGTCGGTATCTTAACCACTATGACATTTGTTATTACTCTTTCAGGACTATGCACCACTTTATTAAAGATTATATATATATATATTTATATATATATATATATATATATATATATATATATATATATATATATATATATATATATATATTACTAGCTTCTGCCCGCTGCTTCACCCGCATAAAAGGATACTTTTCTAAAGTTTTTCATCCCTTATCTTTATTTTACCCCTTTAGGGTAATAAAGATATTTCCTTACATCTTCTCATACAGGGGTATGAGGGTTGTAAAGGGTTACAACCCTTTTTTTGCATTAAAAAGTAGCCTATATCCTTTGTCAGGCTCTAGACGATCTGTGTACCAAATTTCATTTAGATCGGTTCAGAAGTTTTGTCGTGAAAGAGCGACAGACAGACAGAGTTACTTTCGCATTTATAATATTAGTAAGGATTACCCATGCTGCTGTAATGCAGGCCTTGATCATGCTCGAGGACACAATATGTACTAACACTATATGAGAGCCAAGAATGGGGAGATGATTCATTCTGATCATTATCCATCATTGTCTACATTGTGCAACAACGTCCTTATAATAAATAAGTAAACGGAAATGGGTTCTTAACATGTCTGTGTTCATAAAATCTTTTAAGTCGTTTATTCATTAGATAAAGGTATTACGTCATTAGCATCCAATATAGAGATTACAGCTAAAGAACTGTATTGAAATGATAACGCTGGCAAATTAGAATAAAGT
Source organism: Lymantria monacha (assembly GCA_905163515.2). NCBI lineage: Eukaryota > Metazoa > Arthropoda > Insecta > Lepidoptera > Erebidae > Lymantria > Lymantria monacha. The sequence goes on from LR991097.1 coordinate 630,653, forward strand.
CCTCGCTTAAGACAATTTTAATCTGCCAGAAATTAATGTTATTCGGATTTAATCTATTCTTAGATTAGCTTTTATGATATGAAAATTGGTAAATTTTCTAAAACATCAACTAATGTTAAAGATAGATATTAGTAGGTAATATTATAAATGTGAATGTAAATTCATTTGTTACGCTTCCATGCCAAAACTACCTAACCGATTATCATTAAACATTGTACACATAGTCTTCAAAGTATTAGAAAAGACATAGGATACTTATTATTAAAAAAAGTTACGGAGGGTAAAAAGACTAATTTTGGCAGACATACATACATACATACATATCATCACGCCATATCCCTTGCAGGGTAGGCAGAGAGAACAGAGTGCCAGAGAACTCTATCCTTGCACACTTCACTCGCTTCTTCAACATTCATAATTCTCTTCATACACGCTCGCCGGTCTCGGAGACTCTTGATTCGACCTTCGGCAGATAGTCCTGATAGCTGAAACTTTAGTTAATATGATATTAATTTGACTATGGGTAATACAGTAGTCGGTAATATAATATTTTTGACAAACAATTCTATTGGAATGTATGATCTTGGATATTTATTTATTTGCTGCGGGCTTCAACGCAAGCAAAGCTAGTTATTAAATAAAATATTTAAGTTATAATTTAGACGTAATAATTATCATACAAAAAATATTAGTAGTATACAACTCGAATTAGAATAATAAACTCTGTTAATAAACTTCTGACCTAGATTGGGTTAAAGATGACATTATCCTTGTACCAAAACTTAAGAAAACTTGAGTTTCAATTGTTCCCACTAAAGCATTCCTGTACTAATTAGCGCCGTGAGCGACAGATATAAAAGCGTCTGTTGGCCGCTGGAAACAAATCGTTTTACAGATGAAACCGTGTTTTTCTTTCTTGCACCAGCTTCACGACAGACTAATATCAACCTTTTTAAATGCTTTGATGAAACAGAAGTACTTTTAAGTTTCACTAAAAATACCGTATCAAAGAATTCTTCAGCATTTTCCATTAAGAAATTTATTTTTTTTGTTGAAATTGTAGAAAGGATTTATATGTGTTTATGTTTATGAAGTGTTTTACATAACAAAACGGTACCTCACGAGCCCTTGTGCCGGTATGGTTTACCTTTTTCTTTGTTGTAATGTTGGCTCATTAGACGCGCTAGATTGGAAACTTTATGCATTCTGGCGGTAATAATTTTCACGCGATGTGTAAGTACTTCATAAATGTTAACATCAACGTAAATAAAAAACTCTTTCATTTTAACAAGGCTTTTATGTATTATTAGAAGAATTCTATTGCTATTTACAATGGGTTGCTTTTAATCTTTCTCATGTTGAAACAATGAAATGGTGAAAATTCAAAGATTCATGTTCACTATAATAGGTACCATCACTGAGATATATAGAGTATTTTTGTCGTTTACATAGCCACATCGTCGACACTCAGCCCTCACCAATGCGGCCCCCGGGGCATGTTTGACAAATAGAGATCTCGTGCACCGAATTTGGCTTGAAAAAAATTGTCGCGGAACGAGCTCACGAAGCCTATATCTACAACCAAATAACAATGAACTGCTCCGGCATCTTCTACTAGAGTATTATAGTCGAAGTGAGGGACAATCGCATGCTCGCTGACGGTTCATTATATTCTGGATATGATATGTAGACTGCAATAAAATAAATTGCGAGCATTTGCTATACGTATTTGGTATAACGAGGATCTTTATGGCGCCGATAATGTTATGGGCAGGTAATGTTCTGTTTCAAATGTACGAATGGACGTTTCACCGTTTCATGATCGTTTTTCTATATTTTAACTGAAAATGTCTAATGTTTCTATAATATACACCTGCGTTTAAAAGAGTCAAAATAATTCACGGGTTATTGCACTTCGATGGCTATTATTGTAGATGTTGTAGTGTGTTCGTGGGTTACTATTTGTTAAATATTATTTGTTAATTTTCATAAAAAACAATTATATTATTAAAGTTAAAGTTAAAAAAAAATTTCTGTCTTGCACCTCTTTCCATCACGAAGCTTATTTCGTAATGGAACATGTTATTATATCTTTTCTTAGCAAAGATATAATAACATGTTCCATTTATCAAACTAATAAATGATTTTTAAGTCCACATAATTAGAACAAAGGCGTATTTTACAAGTTACAGTTCCAAAATTAGTTATTTGCTATTGAGAAAAAAAAACAGAGTATCAAATACACAACAAATAACATATTTTTGCGCGAAAGGATTCATATTCGGGGCATGGCAATTGATAATCATATTACTATTTCAAGTCGTAATTAAATTGAGAGTTAAAATTGAGAACATACAATTATTCGGCAGTCCATCTTCGTAATAACCACAACATTTTGATATCGTTTTCCTCGTGGTGGGTCAGTAAGAATAAAATTACTCTTTTTTATTCTGTGGGTTTCGTAAAAGAAGGCTAAGGGATGGCAGTAGATGTATTATAAGAGAAGGAAAGATTGAAATGAAATTTTATGCCAACATTACTGATTAGCGTGGTTTGATAGAATTTTATTGTTGATATAGCTTATATGTATTAAACAATGAGAAAATTATTTTCGTGATCATGGATGCTGTAAAGTACCTGAAATATCATGATAATAAATTTGAAACAACGGTTCAAATTTCCCACTTAAATTAAAGAGAAAAATTATAAAACCTTATTAAGGCCTGTTATACCATATGGATTAACATTTTGAGCTAAGGGGAAGTCCATTAATCACGTGAGATTTGAAAGGGAGGGGGAGGGTATTGACAAAAATCACGAAGTCCTAAACCTTCATAGTCTTAATTAAACCTCACCACGTATCACCAAGGGGGAGGGGGGTTAAAAATGCTAAAAAAAGATCACGTGATTAATGGACGTCCCCTAATAAGAGTAATAAAAGCGATGCTGAAGCAAAAGATGACTACATATAGCAGAGATACGAATATTGAGATAGATGTGCGGCGTGACGTGAATGGATAAAGTAAAAACTGACCGTATTAGAGAAAGTTTAAAAGTTGCACTAGTAACGGCAAAGTTAAAGAATGATCTCTTTACGTGGTTGAATATGTGATGCGAAAGTAAAGAAAACGTTTTAAGTATGAATCGAAGGCTCTAGAGGTAAGGGAAGACAAAGAAATGATGGATGAACAGCATGAAACATAATATATATAGACAAAGAATGGACTCACAGATGAAGTCTGATAAATTTGTGTGGAATAGAAGACATATTGCGTCGACGTATTTAGGATAAGACCAGGATAAATATGATAGTTAAAATATATTTATTTTAATATGATTCAAATATTGAATTGATATCTTTACGTTATTTTATCAATATTTGGTGTTCATAGTTTCCATTATATCGAGTTAGTATTATCTCAATATAATAATTGGTAATTTCTGAACTGAGATATTGAATCAGTCGAATACGTTCCCTTACAATTACATAACCCAGTTCTGCGTACAATAATCGAACGATTCACTATTCATAGTTTATGTTAATATAGTTTACATTGTCTTAAATGTATAACGCTGATGTTTTCGGTAATGTTGAAGTAAATGGTTTGGTCTGACGCTCAAAGGCATACACGTTACTTAGCCTCATTTAATTATAATTTGATAATATTAAGGTATATATTAAACAAAACTATTTTAATGTATTTTATTTTTAAAGTATATTTCTAATACTTTTCAGCATTCCTGTTTAGTGGACGATTACGATATTTGTCGTCTAATATTTTTTCTAACTAACTCTAAATACTGTATATTTATTATTAAACTTTGTAAATGTCAAAAAGTCTCTGTAAGTAATAGACACGTGCTAAATAGTAGAAGTATACCTGTATATGGTCGAAAGGGAAAGAGTACAAAAGTGCAAAAGTTTACCTTAAAGGTAGGCAATTCACTTTCAGAAGCAAAATAATTATTAAAATATTCTTTAGATGTCTGGATCGTTGCAGCGTCGTTGAACGATCACAAAGGAGTGAAAAAGATATATGTCTCTTTAATACTGAGTTATGAGAAAGATTTATATTCGTATTTTCGTCGATAATATTTATTAACTGTTGCAGTATAAAACTTTGCGTATGTGACTTCGCTCGTGTATATACTTTGTTATTGATAAAATGTATCCTATTTTGTTCTGTGCGTCATTTCTAGGGTTTCGTATCGCAAAAGGAAAAAACGGAACCCTTACAGGATCACTTTATTGTCCGTCTGACAGTTTATCAAGACTCTTTTTCCTGAGAAAAAGCGCGAAATAACGCTGAAATTTATATCAAATACTCAGGTCAACTGTCCTTTAGGGCTGTGTAAAAGTTTAACGTCTAAGGCTACGTCCTAATTGACATGTCGTTCCACGACAAAATCGGTTGTTCGCATTGCCGTGCAACAAGTTGGTCGTACGACAATAATGATGTGTCCAAATTGCATTGTCGTCAGTCGTCGAAATGTCGTTGTCAAAGATATATATATGTCATAGTATTAGTCTAAGATCCGACTGCGGGATTAGTGCGCTCATCGGTTATTTGCTAAAAACCAAATTTTTATGTATATTTATAATTAGGAGAATATATATCTACCAAGTTGCCTATCAAAATTTGGCCGCTAGTATTTTTAATTGCTTTTTGGGAAAAATTTCGTTTACTTGTTTTTTAAATAAAATATCATCTACATCACGGCAATTTACATAATGATTTTAAAAAATCACGGTTGCTATTGCGCACCTGGCCGCACCTCTTCGCAGCCAGGTGTAAACAGGTATGATTTCGATACATTTATACGTTCATAACGTATATTTATTAATTATATATCAATTTGAAGCTATTTTTTTTCTATTAATTATCATATATGGTTACCTAATTAAATCTAGCCGCAAATAAGGGTTGCTGGCAACAGCCAGCGCAATGGCTTAAAACCGTCGCACAGCCGGCAATCGCTATCCTCGTCTGACAAATGATGTTACGCGTTATCTCTTTCACTCCACCTTAAATATTTATCATCTTTAACAGCCAGCAACACTTATTTGCGGCCAGATTTAATTAGGTTACCATATATGATAATTAATAGAAAAAAATTAACTTCAATTTGATATATAATTAATAAATATACGTTATGAACGTATAAATGTATCGAAATCATACCCGTTTACACCTGGCTGCGAAGAGGTGCGGCCAGGTGCGTAATAGCAACCGTGATTTTTTAAAATCATTATGTAAATTGCCGTGATGTAGACGATATTTTATTTAAAAAACAGTGAACGAAATTTTTTCCCAAAAAGCAATTAAAAATAATTTAATTAAAAATATTAGCGGCCAAATTTTGATAGGCAACTTGGTAGATATATATTCTCCTAATTATAAATATACATAAAAAATTGGTTTTTAGCAAATAACCGATGAGCGTACTAATCCCGCAGTCGGATCTTGTACTATATATTCATTTTACTTATCAACCAAAAACACGTGTTGCCCGGACGACCGACACGACAAAATAGAACAGATTTGAATTTAAAACACAACGACCAACAAATGCGATGTCGCACGTCAGTGCGAGTTGTCAGTTAGGACAGCTCCATTCAAAAGCATGTGTTTTAATTTTGTCGCATTAGTTGATCGGTTGGACAACAAAAGTCGTGTCGTATTGCGACAGCCAATTAGGACATAGCGTAAGGCTACGTCCTAATTGGCAAGTCGTTCTACGACAAAATCGGTTGTTCGCATTGCCGTGCAACAAGTTGGTCGTACGACAAAAATGATGTGTCCAAATTGCATTGTCGTCAGTCGTCGAAATGTCGTTGTCAAAGATTTAATGTGCTTAGCGAAAATTTTTATTTAAAATATTTATTATTGAAAAAGCAAAAATCGCACGTGAACGAGTGCAACAGATATATAAAGATAGGATGAAATTTGGCGAATTTCACCATCTGTACTGTCAACTACGAGAAAATAACAATTTATTTTACCAGTACACTAGAATGAAGATAAATACGTTTGATTATGTTCTTGAAGCAATAAGACTAACATGTACACACCAGATTACAAATTTTAAGAAACCTATTTCTATAGAAGAAAGACTGATTGTTACTTTGAGGTAAAAAACTATTAAAATATTAAATTTAATAAAAAAACGTAGATACATACAAATTTTAGTAGTGTAACAAATACTGTTGAACCTGCATAAGTGAGAGATAAAGGGACTGCAATATCTTTTCTTTTTCTCTTATTCCCGAGTTTTTAGCATAGAGGTATAGGTGAAATTTTATTCATAGAGGTCTCTAAAAAAAAATATCTCACTTTTTAAACTTTTAGGTGGTAAAATAATGGGATTTAGAAAATATTCTCGCTAATGTAGTTTTCTCATTTACTCAGTTCTCACTAGAGTTAGTGAGAAACTTGAGTAAGTGTGACTGTAATTAGTATTAGTTTATGATAACGCTTCTGTATTATCATTAACTAACTCCCGATGTATCAGATTTTGAATTTCTGTCCTAATAAGTAATTTTTTCATTGGGTTGAGCATTTTTAGGTAAGGAAGAAGCGATTTTAAAAAGTGCATATCGTCATTGGCATCATAATCCTCGTTTTTCTCGTATGTAGTTAGTGCTGCTAATTTGGTTTTCTCTAGTTCCAACATTTGCGTCTCAAAATCAGTCATCTTTGAGGCCTTTCTACTTCTCTTATTACTTCGAGAAGTTGTTCTATCAGCATTTTGGCGTCGAGGCGTCTCGTGCTGAAATATTTCTTCAGTAGGTTGTTGTTCAGAAGTTTCTGATTCACTTTCATTTTGAAATACGCCATCTGGATAATTAGACATTGAAGTACCTGGAGTACTGACAGGTAGTCCCAGACCCTCATTGGTCATTAGATCTCGACTGACTTGACTGATATTATCAGTATTAGTAACGAAAGTGAGCCTAGTTTCAATTTCTGCTTCATGTACAACTTCAATATTACTGTTAATGAAGTTGCTGTCTGTATTTTTAGGCATCATTGTGTCTGTTAAAAATGAGAGGGCCTGAAAGTACACCCATTTGCCCGTGTATCTACATATCGGGCTTCCAGAATCTCCAGATCGCGGCTTTTTGATTTTTTTTAATTCTCTCTGGAACTGGTCTCTCAAATTACGCCATTTAACCTTTATTTCTTCTTCTGAAATTAATTAAAATATTTTTATTATTTTTAGGTATTTAGCTACTGGATTGTCCTTTCGACAAATCGCTTTTTCATTTAGAGTATCAAAAAGTGCCGTTTCCGCAATTGTCATCGAAGTTTGTGCTGCAATTTGGAAAACGCTTCTATATAAACATATGAGACGGCCAAATAAAGACGAATTAAGTCAAATAGCAGAAGATTTTGGAAAAAAATGGGACTTTCCGCATTGTGTTGGAGGAATTGATGGCAAACATATTAGAGTCAAATGTCCTACAAATTCGGGCAGTATGTATTTTAACTACAAAGCGTTCTATTCTATAGTGCTGATGGCTGTAGTAGACGCTCATTACAGATTTATAGTGGTAGATATCGGATTATATGGGAAAGATAGCGACGGAGGTGTTTTTTGGAATACACAATTGTGCAATGAGATTGAAAATGGAACCTTTGAGCTACCAGTTCCGAAAAACTTGCCCAATTCTGATGTCGAAGCACCCTTTGTGTTTGTAGGTGATGAAGCCTTTCCTTTAAAATCATATTTAATGAAGCCATATCCACGAAGGCAACTTCTGAATAAAGATGAAAAATCTTATTTTAACTATCGTTTGTCTCGTGCCAGAATGGTTGCAGAATGCGCTTTTGGAATTATTGCAGCAAAATTTCGAATACTTCAAAAAAATATAGAAACCAGTATTGATAATGCCAATCATATAGTTAAAGCTATATGTCTTTTACATAACGTTATCATTGACTTTGAAGGAAACAAAGCAAACGATACCGATATAAGAACTCACTACACAACACTGAATAGTATTCTGAATTCTAGACGGAGAAACAGGCCCACAACTGATGCTCTGCGTCTGCGAGAACTATTTACAAATTATTTAAAAAATAACCGTATTTGATTATATATATCGTCAGAAAGTGAAATTCTGTACCTAATATATTAATAACGTACATGTATTTAATTTTATTCTTAACACCTAGATATCACAAGTCATTTCTACATAATGCACTAGCTAAATAACAAACAATTATAAAATTCATTCAACCTCGTACACTAGAAAAAAGTAAAATTTTACAATGTATTTTTTTCCTTGTTGTTTTGAACATTATAGTTTTGTGAAAAACTTATAAAAACAGCGTATCTACGCATATGGCCATAACGGTAAAAGCAATAAAATAGGTACTTACTATCTTTTTTTAAAATTTTTGCCACTATTGACCATTCTTTATCAACTAAAATACGATTTTTGTAGTTTTTGTCCCATTTACTCCACAATATGGGCCTTCCTTGTATTTCTGTTATCAAAGAATCACTCATAGTATTCATTTTACTTATCAACCAAAAACGGACGACCGACACGACAAAATAGAACAGATTTGAATTTAAAACACAACGACCAACAAATGCGATGTCGCACGTCAGTGCGAGTTGTCAGTTAGGACAGCTCCATTCAAAAGCATGTGTTTTAATTTTGTCGCATTAGTTGATCGGTTGGACAACAAAAGTTGTGTCGTATTGCGACAGCCAATTAGGACATAGCGTAAGGCTACGTCCTAATTGACATGTCGTTCCACGACAAAATCGGTTGTTCGCATTGCCGTGCAACAAGTTGGTCGTACGACAATAATGATGTGTCCAAATTGCATTGTCGTCAGTCGTCGAAATGTCGTTGTCAAAGATTTAATGTGCTTAGCGAAAATTTTTATTTAAAATATTTATTATTGAAAAAGCAAAAATCGCACGTGAACGAGTGCAACAGATATATAAAGATAGGATGAAATTTGGCGAATTTCACCATCTGTACTGTCAACTACGAGAAAATAACAATTTATTTTACCAGTACACTAGAATGAAGATAAATACGTTTGATTATGTTCTTGAAGCAATAAGACTAACATGTACACACCAGATTACAAATTTTAAGAAACCTATTTCTATAGAAGAAAGACTGATTGTTACTTTGAGGTAAAAAACTATTAAAATATTAAATTTAATAAAAAAACGTAGATACATACAAATTTTAGTAGTGTAACAAATACTGTTGAACCTGCATAAGTGAGAGATAAAGGGACTGCAATATCTTTTCTTTTTCTCTTATTCCCGAGTTTTTAGCATAGAGGTATAGGTGAAATTTTATTCATAGAGGTCTCTAAAAAAAAATATCTCACTTTTTAAACTTTTAGGTGGTAAAATAATGGGATTTAGAAAATATTCTCGCTAATGTAGTTTTCTCATTTACTCAGTTCTCACTAGAGTTAGTGAGAAACTTGAGTAAGTGTGACTGTAATTAGTATTAGTTTATGATAACGCTTCTGTATTATCATTAACTAACTCCCGATGTATCAGATTTTGAATTTCTGTCCTAATAAGTAATTTTTTCATTGGGTTGAGCATTTTTAGGTAAGGAAGAAGCGATTTTAAAAAGTGCATATCGTCATTGGCATCATAATCCTCGTTTTTCTCGTATGTAGTTAGTGCTGCTAATTTGGTTTTCTCTAGTTCCAACATTTGCGTCTCAAAATCAGTCATCTTTGAGGCCTTTCTACTTCTCTTATTACTTCGAGAAGTTGTTCTATCAGCATTTTGGCGTCGAGGCGTCTCGTGCTGAAATATTTCTTCAGTAGGTTGTTGTTCAGAAGTTTCTGATTCACTTTCATTTTGAAATACGCCATCTGGATAATTAGACATTGAAGTACCTGGAGTACTGACAGGTAGTCCCAGACCCTCATTGGTCATTAGATCTCGACTGACTTGACTGATATTATCAGTATTAGTAACGAAAGTGAGCCTAGTTTCAATTTCTGCTTCATGTACAACTTCAATATTACTGTTAATGAAGTTGCTGTCTGTATTTTTAGGCATCATTGTGTCTGTTAAAAATGAGAGGGCCTGAAAGTACACCCATTTGCCCGTGTATCTACATATCGGGCTTCCAGAATCTCCAGATCGCGGCTTTTTGATTTTTTTTAATTCTCTCTGGAACTGGTCTCTCAAATTACGCCATTTAACCTTTATTTCTTCTTCTGAAATTAATTAAAATATTTTTATTATTTTTAGGTATTTAGCTACTGGATTGTCCTTTCGACAAATCGCTTTTTCATTTAGAGTATCAAAAAGTGCCGTTTCCGCAATTGTCATCGAAGTTTGTGCTGCAATTTGGAAAACGCTTCTATATAAACATATGAGACGGCCAAATAAAGACGAATTAAGTCAAATAGCAGAAGATTTTGGAAAAAAATGGGACTTTCCGCATTGTGTTGGAGGAATTGATGGCAAACATATTAGAGTCAAATGTCCTACAAATTCGGGCAGTATGTATTTTAACTACAAAGCGTTCTATTCTATAGTGCTGATGGCTGTAGTAGACGCTCATTACAGATTTATAGTGGTAGATATCGGATTATATGGGAAAGATAGCGACGGAGGTGTTTTTTGGAATACACAATTGTGCAATGAGATTGAAAATGGAACCTTTGAGCTACCAGTTCCGAAAAACTTGCCCAATTCTGATGTCGAAGCACCCTTTGTGTTTGTAGGTGATGAAGCCTTTCCTTTAAAATCATATTTAATGAAGCCATATCCACGAAGGCAACTTCTGAATAAAGATGAAAAATCTTATTTTAACTATCGTTTGTCTCGTGCCAGAATGGTTGCAGAATGCGCTTTTGGAATTATTGCAGCAAAATTTCGAATACTTCAAAAAAATATAGAAACCAGTATTGATAATGCCAATCATATAGTTAAAGCTATATGTCTTTTACATAACGTTATCATTGACTTTGAAGGAAACAAAGCAAACGATACCGATATAAGAACTCACTACACAACACTGAATAGTATTCTGAATTCTAGACGGAGAAACAGGCCCACAACTGATGCTCTGCGTCTGCGAGAACTATTTACAAATTATTTAAAAAATAACCGTATTTGATTATATATATCGTCAGAAAGTGAAATTCTGTACCTAATATATTAATAACGTACATGTATTTAATTTTATTCTTAACACCTAGATATCACAAGTCATTTCTACATAATGCACTAGCTAAATAACAAACAATTATAAAATTCATTCAACCTCGTACACTAGAAAAAAGTAAAATTTTACAATGTATTTTTTTCCTTGTTGTTTTGAACATTATAGTTTTGTGAAAAACTTATAAAAACAGCGTATCTACGCATATGGCCATAACGGTAAAAGCAATAAAATAGGTACTTACTATCTTTTTTTAAAATTTTTGCCACTATTGACCATTCTTTATCAACTAAAATACGATTTTTGTAGTTTTTGTCCCATTTACTCCACAATATGGGCCTTCCTTGTATTTCTGTTATCAAAGAATCACTCATAGTATTCATTTTACTTATCAACCAAAAACGGACGACCGACACGACAAAATAGAACAGATTTGAATTTAAAACACAACGACCAACAAATGCGATGTCGCACGTCAGTGCGAGTTGTCAGTTAGGACAGCTCCATTCAAAAGCATGTGTTTTAATTTTGTCGCATTAGTTGATCGGTTGGACAACAAAAGTTGTGTCGTATTGCGACAGCCAATTAGGACATAGCGTAAGGCTACGTCCTAATTGACATGTCGTTCCACGACAAAATCGGTTGTTCGCATTGCCGTGCAACAAGTTGGTCGTACGACAATAATGATGTGTCCAAATTGCATTGTCGTCAGTCGTCGAAATGTCGTTGTCAAAGATATATATATGTCATAATATTAGTCTAAGACCCGACTGCGGGATTAGTGCGCTCATCGGTTATTTGCTAAAAACCAAATTTTTATGTATATTTATAATTAGGAGAATATATATCTACCAAGTTGCCTATCAAAATTTGGCCGCTAGTATTTTTAATTAATTTATTTTTAATTGCTTTTTGGGAAAATTTCGTTCGATTTTGGATATCATTCAGAGTGTCTAAAAAAAATTGTAGTTCTAAAGCAAAAAGATAAAAAATAATTTGAAGATTTTTGCAAAACACAAACCGTAAGTAATATTTTAATTGAATTTAAGACTAATATAGGTTATAGTTACAATATAAATGTCACAGTTCTAACTTTGAGGTTTTTTATTAAAAATTATTTTCTTTTAATTTGGGTTGCGACTACACGGCTGCATTTTTCAACAAAGGGAAAATTCGGCCCTTGAATTTATTTATTAAGCACCCACAAATTCAACAAGTTTTTGCATCATTGACGAATCCTACTGACATCTTTGATGAAACCAAAATTGATGCAGTCCAAGAGTTTACGTGCCTTATGTATGGACTCCCGAAGTGTCAAAGCGTAAATGCCGCAAGATGTTTATTATTTAACAAAATGTACGCTTCAAAACCAAATAATGAAAAATTTATGAAAAGAATTAAAGGTTTAGACTCGACGCACATTCCACCGTGCTGGAAATCTTTGAAACAAAAATTGTTGCGGACAATCTTTGTTAATTCGATGTGGGTAAATGCCACTGAGCCGGACTGTATCAAGTTCAGCCCGGAAAATAATGGCTGGCTGCTATTAGATGGTTTTCTAATACCAACATGGTTCCTAGGAGACTCAACTCCAACTCAAGTTAAGAATGTGGTATGTGATTCTATGAACAAATATTCCGATAATTACGACAATTCTGATATTTCTAGCGATGAAAGTGATAGCTCCGATGATAGTGTAACTGAAAGCTCCGATGATTCAGATTTTTAAACAAGAGTTACGGAAATAGAAGAAACATTTTTAAAATTTTTAATTTGCTTAAATGTTTTGTAAAAATTTGGTTTTTAGCAAATAACCGATGAGCGTACTAATCCCGCAGTCGGATCTCGTACTATATTCATTTTACTTATCAACCAAAAACACGTGTTGCCCGGACGACCGACACGACAAAATAGAACAGGTTTGAAATTAAAACACAACGACCAACAAATGCGATGTCGCACGTCAGTGCGAGTTGTCAGTTAGGACAGCTCCATTCAAAAGCATGTGTTTTAATTTTGTCGCATTAGTTGATCGGTTGGACAACAAAAGTTGTGTCGTATTGCGACAGCCAATTAGGACATAGCGTAAGCCAACGTAATCAAAAGATATTTTTTTTTTTTTTTCGGGGGGTGGGCTACGGTCGGCGCACTCCTCGCACCACTCCATCCGGGGTGACAGAGGGGCGTAAGCACACACACCCGTAACCCACCCGTGACGTCACCTTCGTCGTTGGGCCGACCACCGGAGCAGAGTGACTTGACGTCAGTGGTCGGCCCGACGGAATACCCCTGAGGAGTACCCTCTCCTCGACCGACATCCCCCCCTCGGGTAGGATGTCGGTCTTTCCTCACGCGGTCGGCCTCTCGGCGGGTGACGGACTAATTCCCCGATCCAGTCACCCGCGGCCTTGGCTAGGGCGGCATCAGGCGCAGGTAATCGCGCCTGCGCCGCCCCAGTCGCCGAATAATCAAAAGATATAGCCGTTTATGCTGTAAATGTTCGATACTCGCAAGGAAAAAACCTACAGGGTACTTCCCGTGAACTCAGAATCTTGAAATTTGGTACGAAGCAACGTCTCGCGAAAAGCATAAAATTTTAGTTACTTAATTAATTTTAAACTAATCTCTTTCCCCCTGAACGTGTAGAGGTATTAAATTTAAATTCATATAAAATACTCAAAACTATAATACCTTTAAGCTGTAACAAAGTCAATGTCCACGCAATCAAAAGAAACAGCAATTTTAGCCGCATATTTTGAGACTTAAACTACTGGGAAGGGAATCAAAACCTAAAGGATACTTACAGTCGACCCAGAATCTTGAAATTTGGCATATAGCAATGTTTTATAGTACACATAAAGGAAACGATCGAAAACCTTACATTTTTAGTTACATCACATTATATATATATTTTTTTTAATAATAATAAACTTGTTACCCTTTTCCTCATAAACGCGTAAAAGTATCAAGTTGAAATGCATATCAAATACTTAGGTTTAATTTGAAAATAAATAATATGTGTTAAATATAAAATAAGGAATTACTGAAACTATAAAAAGATCTTTGTCTTAAATTTATGCTCCTCCAGCTTTCCACATTGTAATATTATAGATTTCATTTAGCAATAAAAATTCCATAACTTTTACTTATACACCAACAGGTTTGTACGGAACCCTCGGTGTGCGAGTCCGACTCGCACTGGGTGGGTTTTTTATGTTATTGTATTGTCATATATTATTTGCCTAATATGGCATATGACGCTGTCCTGGTGGACTTTTTGCTTTCACTTTTGACTATTACCTATTTATTGACAGAATTATTTAAATTAACTATTACATGGGCGTGCACTAACTAGACGTGTGACGTAACTAACTAATTTGAAAGAAGCTATACTTGGTGATAATTTTCCATGAAATAAAGTATAAAATATTCTTAAAAAATATATTCTTTTATTAACAAAGGAGATACCATATGTAGAGTTTTATGGATAAACATTAGTTATAAACAGAATTAGGAAACAGAAAAAGTATCAGTAAATAAAGAAATATCTAAATTAATGTAAACAATTCAAATATTTATATTGTATGATATAAGCAATATATAAATACTATTTTTATAATTAAACTATCTAACACAACAGACGCTGTTCTATACGAATCTAAAAAAAGAATAAAATTCCTTGGCATTCCTTGGCATCTGTGATTGATGCCATCTATCTGTTCTAAATTTTGAATCTACGTCATTTTTAAATCCACCTGAATAAATAAAAAAGATTTTGAATAGGTAAATACGCAAGGATGTGCGAATACAATGTGTACCCTATACTTTCTCATTGGAGTCGTAAAATCAAGTTGAAGGATCGTCAGGTAACGGACAGCATTGTTTTTGTAAACTTATAACACTAGCTACGAACGCCAAGCTGCCAATCAAACATGGCGATTATGGTATTAATCTCATTTGCGAGACATCTATTCAGCATGCTCAGCAGTGAGTATCGATAATCTGATCGATGGATGGATAAAATGAAACACATGGATGGGCAAGAATTTTTTTTTGGCTGGATATTGTCTGGACAGAGTGTGTCCAGACAAATTGTTCGTTTAAATATATTAATAAAAGTAATCTGTAATGTCTATAATTTAATTGTTGCAGAGCAGTGATGTGATGTGTGAGCGGGACATGATGTACTGGTGTCGGGTCCGCGGTCGGTAGGCGACGAGCGCGACGTGCACTCGACACGCGACCATCAACATGCTGCTGTCCCTGTTGCTGCACTGCTTCTGCGTCGCCACCACTGCCTCCATATCCAGTGGAGGTGAGTACAATACTTGTATAATATACAATACAACCGACAAAAATGTACCTACATCAGACGATAGGCTCGTGTGATATCACCAAACTAACGTTTAAAATTTATTTTTCTAATCTTTGTATACGGTCAGTATTTTTGCTCGTTCTCTCAAATGTCATCTACATTCTAGGTGACATTTAAAGCAATATAAATAACACATACTGACATTTTTTTATGTTATAATTCTCTTGTTCTTATTCCAATTACTTGTACTCGAGGCGATATGTACTCGTGCATATTGCAAAGTTATTAGCACTAGTTGTATGACCGACGTCAACCTTCCTTGGAACTGTAATTGTTGACCAGACGGCGCACGTTGTCCCATGTCGATGTAAAGCTCTTATTTGTCTTTTACGACATCCACGTGCAAAGTAAAGGTTGGTAGTATTCATAGCTGCTATCACAATACATTTTTTATGTTACCATGATGTTAAAATAAAAAAATAAAATTTTGTATTATACTTAACAACTGATGTGACTGAGACATAGCATTTTTATTATATTATTGTATCATTTCTAACATCTTACGTGTTGCCTAAAATTTAGGTGTCAATGTCAAAAACTCATAGCAGATGAGTATTTTTTCTCTATCCTTCGTAGTAGTTCCATACGTTCGCAGAAAATTCATTGTTGTGAATATTCAGCGACTTGGCTTTGGGCCTTATATTGCTTTAGATCGTGAGCAACTTACCGACAATCACCACTTACCGTCGGGTAAGTTGTTGATCTATCACTAAAATGAATAAGAAATGAAAAGGAATGGAGGTAGGTACCTCATATACTTTTCTACATTCATGACGGTCGGTTGAGTAGTTAAGGTGTAACAATATAACTAGTATATATCAAAAATAATAAAAACCAGGTAGTACGGAAGTTAGGAACTTCAAAAGTTAATCCGCTGGACCTCGATACTTTTTAAGTTTTAAATATTTGTAAAAAACTGAAAACGGCTGCTAGGTAACAACAATCGAATAGATCGAACAACATCGTTTTTTTTTTTTACGTACTTTTCCATGAAGTATTATTTCGTAGAAAAACTCGCTATTCAAACATTTATATTTTTTATACGAAATAAAAGTGGGGAAAAGTTTCAATAGAATATTTATTTTCGGGGATATTTGCAATTTAGGACAATCTGATAAAATTCCAATGAATAAATTTGATAAAAATTCCTGATATTATGACGCCTATAAAGTCGATTATTTTTCAATTTAATAAGATTATAAATAATTTAACTATTACTTTGCCCAAAAGTCAGCAATGGGCAATAATACCTATACAAATAACATTTATGCACCTTATAGAAAACTGAAAATAAAATTCTATACAAATTCGTCTAGCCAGCGAGCGTGGTATAGTTTTTTATATTGCTTCTAGTGGCAAACGAGCAAGCAGTACATCTATGGTGAGTGTTACTGCAGCTCATGGACCTTTGTAATAGCCGAAGTACAGGTAGGCCGCTGCCTGCCAACCAAAAGCCACCTAATTTGGTCTTCTTGCTCCCTCGCTCTCTAAACGCAACAGCACATTGTCACTGCTGAGACGTCGATTTTCTGCGAGTGTGGTACTACCCCAGACGGACAGACTCGGCCCCCGAAGACAAAAACCGGGTGGCGATGGCCCGCTCGCACGGCGAAGAGAGGTGTTTGCAGGGTGGGTTTATAGGGTTGCGTGCCGCCTCTTTCGTCACCCCGGACCAATTTGGCGGGGTGGGACCGCCTCCATAGTCGACCGCAAAAAAAAAAAAAAAAAAAAAAAAGACGGACAGGCTCGCGGCTGTAGACATAACAATTATGTTACAATCGCATACATAACATATTTTCTATGCTAAACAGTTTGAAAGTCTGAGATTTAATGTTCATAAAATAATTTAACTTGAATTAATATTAAAAGCGACTAAACTAAATTAATTACTTAAAAATTAATTTATATTTCGTGCTTAGTACAACTAAACGTCTCTGAGCTTTTGAATAGCAAACATTTCCAGTTGTAGAAGTTTTAAACAAAAATATCTGCAAGTTTAATAGATAAAGTAAGTCGCGATACTCGCGGAGAGGATCTCACTAAAATATTCCGTTAAACCGGGGCCATAACTTATTCTATTCAGGAAATAAAACAAAGGCTCCACTACTTGGAACGGGAATATTTCAAAAAACACGTTCTATTTCGCGTCTGAACTGAACAAAGTACAAGTATTGTTAGACGATTGATTTTATTTTTTATTACCTTTGATTGTAGACCGTTCAAAAATATTCTTAACTTTCATATTTTGGAAATATAAATCTTAAACAAAAACCTTTAAAATCTTAATGAGATCAGTGTGAATCACCACCTATATGGGTTGTAATAACATTTTTATTAAAGTGAAAACTTTTTTAGTGGCGTTGTGCACTTTTTTGGGGTGGGTAAAATATGTTGAACTCGCGTCAGGACACGTGACCTGATCGAAAATTCGTAAGACGGAGGGAGAGTAGACCGTAAGAGAGGAAGTAATAATATATTATGTGTTTAATATAATATTACATAATATAATATATTTAGTATGTGTATTTATTGTATAATCACACCCATACTTACTCAATGGGGCACGCTTTTTATTATTTGTATTCGTTTTTTTTTTCATAGGTTTAAGTTTTTCCTTCTGTCGGCAGTCCACAGGACTGCTTTATGTTTTTTAAGTTTCCATTTTCGTCATCCATCTATACATTATTCTATCGACGCTCACTGCTAGCGATTGCCCTCCTCACTATAATGAGAATGGCCTGTGGAGTGATCCTGTGTCAGCTGCATGCAATGGTTTCCTGATACGTTAATTATGCCGTCAGTCTACGTGATATATGACCACTCCATATCGAGCCATCTAATCTACCTTCCTAATTTTTTTACTTTCATGGATTTTGGTAATATTTAACAGCTACTAAACTATTCAATTACAAGTGAAAGTTTTGAATACGATTTAACGTTCATGATCACGGGAAGACGTTGCAAGTGAAAGCAAGCAAAATACAAACGCGATAAATTTAGTTTTAATTTCATACATACATATACACATACATATCATCACACCATATCCCTTGCAGGGTAGGCAGAGAGAACAGAGTGCCAGAGAACTCTATCCTTGCATACTTCACTCGCTTCCTCAACATTCATAATTCTCTTTATACACGCTCGCCGGTTTGGGAGACTCTTGACTCCACCTTCCTTCAGTACGTGACCAATCTGGTCTAGGTATGTTAGTCTCGGTCTCTCTCGGTACCTACATCCTTTTAATTTTAATGTGTGATTATCGCGTAAACATCAGAAATCATGATATTAAACTACTATTCCTAAGACTACTAATTAAAAAAAACAACTAAGCAGAATAATAGACAAGAGTACCATAGTAAGTCTTCCCATGACCATATATGTATATTCTAACATCAAATACAAACGCGATACAATCTGTAAAAGTAGTTTTATTTCAAATGTGTAATACTCGCGTAAATATCTGAAACCATTAAAAAGGCTACCAATTTAAAAAAAAAACTACCAATTAAAAGACTACCAGTAAAAGGGCTACTACACTATTGGTTGATTACTGGGTCGAGTGAAATAAGACTCATAAATAAAATGCGTGTCATAGTTAATTCTCTAGTCAAAGATTTTACGATAATAATTATTTGTAGTACTAAGGTCTTACTTGTATATATACTTTAATGAAATGTAAACTGTAACGTTGTAAATAAATTTTGTTATACAATGACAATTATATTATTATAAATTATTATTAAGTTTATTTGCTCTTAGAAGTAAAATAATAATGAAATTTAACTGAAATCGAGGACGATATTGCGTACTGCCTTATACTTGCTTTTTTTTTTTATTTTTTTTATTGCTTATGGTGGCAAACGAGCAAGCAGCATACCTGATGGTAAGTGTCACTGCCGCCCATGGAGCTTTGCAATACCAAGTGTATAGCTTATGCCGCTGCCTAGCAATAAAATCCCCAAACCCTCCCAATTGGGCTACCGACTCTCTCGCTCACGGAAGGAAGCGCAATAGCACATTGCCATTACTCAGACGTGGACCTTCTGCTCAGTGTGGTACTACTCCGGACGAACAGGCCCGCAGCTGTAAACAGAGAACTGTCAACAGCGCGATCCTACCACTATAAACTCTCGTGGCGTTGCTTTCCTTAATGTACACTGTATTATATTTTTTTCCACTGGAACTATGCATTTGTTTGGAATAAAGGCGCTTATTATTATATTGTTTGCCTTATGATGACAGAATAAGAATATAATTCATCACCCCTTATCTTAATTATGGGTGATCGTAAGAGACGACTACATACATAGGGGAGACCGGGGCTGGTTGTGACACGGGTAAGTAGTTACAGTGGCACTGGTGGCGAAACAGGGAACGCTGAAGTAATGCTAGAAAGAGAAAAATGACGTTTCTACTACTGGCTCACTCAATGCGAGAGCTATTGGCGCCAGAGTTATTGTGACAGGAGCACGTGTGTGTCGCCAAAAAAACCACAGGTTTGTAACATTTTCGATTTTTAGTAATTATGGTCTATAACCTGTATTTTGAACTAATCGGAGAAGTTTGTAGTGTAATTTTTGCGTCTTAATGCTTCTTTTTTGCGTTGGAATTACGTTTATATTGTTATATTAAATGTGTTTTTATTACTCAATCTCAAAGTATAAATTTTGGTGTCGGGGCTAAAAGTTACATTTGCTCGGGGTAGGTTGTTACATGTCACAATCTGCCCCTTGATTTCTCGTTCCAACTGATATAATGTAAACCATATAACTTATTGATTTCTTTTTGTAGGATGATGACACATAAAAGAAAACGGAGCGTGGCAAAATATCAAAAGATGTTTACGAACAAGCTGCGGTTATATTGGAGGAGGATGAAACATAAAAAAAATCGTGGCATCGCAAAAGGTTTCGGCTTGTGTCATATGTCGTTAAAAGATATATGAAGAAAAGGAAAGATGTAGAAGTGTAGAATGACTAACAGCGTTTTTAAAACGCAACCCGTATTTATCTATATGGTCGCCAGAAGCTACAAGCTTGAGCAGCGCCACATCATTCAATAAAACGAATGTTGACAATTTCTTTTCTCAGTTGGCTGATGATTAGAAAGAGATACATTTTCTGCATCACGTATATGGAATGTAGACGAGACAGGTGTCACAGCGATGGTGAAACCCAGAAAAAATTTAGCTGAAAAAGCTTCTAAGCAAGTTGGTTCAATTAGAACAGCCGAGAGAGGGATTCTTGTGACTCTTTGCGTAGCGGTAAATAATGTTAATTATTTGTTTTATTCTAAGTTTTAATTTAATAAGGCATGCATTCTAGACATTGTGATATTATAATTAATAAAGACAACCAACTATGTGTGATGATTGTTCCTATTAAAAAGTGTTTAATAACATTTGTCTTTGTTTGTAACATTTTACCCCATGTACTGTAACAACCAGCCCCTGACTCGGGGTTAAAAGTGACAGACCTCCTTTCACAGAATTCAGTCATGTATGTCTATTGTAATTATTTGGTACATAAAGCAACATTCAATATTTAATACAGAATAGTTACTCAACCGAAAAAACCTTTACTCAGATAAAACGATTAAATAAATAAAAAGTAAAAATATGACACTTCATAAATAAAATGTCACAACCAGCCCCGGTCTCCCCTACATACATATCATCACACCATGTCCCTTGCAGGGTAGGCAGAGAGAACAGAGTGCCAGAGAACTCTATCCTTGCATACTTCACTCGCTTCCTCAACATTCATAATTCTCTTCATACACGTTCGCCGGTTTCAGAGACTCTTAACTCCACCTTCCTTCAGTACGACGAGACGACTAAGAGGTATACAACTTATGCAAGAGAAGTAAAACTCGAAACAATACCCAATAACAATACACCTGAATAGCGTGGTATAGTAAGTCAATTCTCCTTCCCTTACGGAGGAAGCTTTATCCTTCTTGAATAGTGGAGCGCATAAGCTGAGATGATATAATCACATAATGAAGCCAAATTCTCGATTTCAGCATCGCGACGGTAGTAGGTCTATTCTGTAAATATTGGTGAAATAGAAAATGTAAGCACCGTTATTTCATATTTTATACACTTTAGTGCTTTTTCTGTATTATATTACATAATATATCATGAAAATTATCTAATTTATTGTTATAATTCGTTAAAACATTATAATGGAATGTCCCACCACATACGGTCACATTCCCACTGAAGTAGAGCAAATATTTATAACTAAAGAACCACATTCTAAAAATACCCCCGATTTATTTTGAGCGTCAAGGTAAGCTAAAAAAATCATAAGCACATGTAACGAAAATATAACAACACAAATAAAATATCGCCCGTAGTACAAAATAACGTTGGTAAAAGATCAGAAATAATTTAACGTACATTCTTATGAAATATTTGAGTCACATTTTGTAACAAATCATATGCTATACATATCAATCATACGCATTCAACAGGATGAGCAAAAAATATTGCTTGACATACAGTAATATCAATCGGAGCGGATCTACGTCGACATTGGAGTGTCCCGCGGAATCCACGCACGAGTGAATGAATACGAGCTAGATATCGTTCGTTCTTCATTCGGCACCAATCGAATGGAATGAATCGTGTAAAACCTGCTCACAGTGATTTTTTATTGAGAATATGGTAAGTATAGAGATACGGTAGAGCGGTTTTTGAAACGCAACACATATTTTTCCTGGATTTCGCGAGGTATTGGAACAAAGAGTACGAATGGAGGAAAAGCTTAGAGCGTTGACTTCGTATCGCTACTATTTGTGTACGCATTATAAGATATTTTCGTACTTGTTAAAGAAAAGATATTTTAAAGATAATGGTCATCTACTATAGATGTGATTCAGACTACAATAGACTCTTCCATTAACGACTGTTTCAACTTTTAATTAGGGTCAGAATGTCTTTTTGCATGTAACTTTTACGATTTCGCGTAGAACAACACATTTTCTGAAATGAAATTTCTTATTCCCAAGGACTATAAAACATTACCTGCGATTTGCTAAAAATATATATTTTAACTGCTAACCTACTCATAGTAACAACATTTTAATTCTTTCTTTATGTTTTATAGATAACATTCGCACTGTTGAGTTTGTAGATATACAATTAATAGATCACTCACCAAGGCAGACTATGCTAAGAATATTTAGCAATTGGGGTGAAACTGTAATTATTTATATTTTTCTTCACTCTGAGTTTACTTCTTGGCTTTATTGCTATGTATTGAAAGACTACGTACGTACTCATATGTAAAGTCTCTAAAACCTTTAATCTAAGAAAATTACTAATGATACTTTACCTATTCACTTAGTTCGAAATCATGTTATCATTTATAAATATAGGTCAAGCGAAGTGAAAGATATGGCCAAATCACAAACTTCTAAAGCTTTTTAATAAAAAAATAAAGCAAAGATTACAAAATGTCAAAATAACTTTGAGAGAGATTCCTGTATTTTCTTTAATCTTGATTGAAGGTAGATCCGCTTCCAATCTCATATACAAACTTAAAGTAAAATCGATTACGTTAAAAAATACTTTCTTTAAAATTTTCAAAATTCATTTCTGATGTGTACGCAATTCAGACCGAATAAATTTCGGATATCAGCTTGTACGAGTAAATCCCGGATAAATCCCGGATGTCAGCTTATACAAGATCAGAATGGTTCTCAATCAATTAAAAAACAGCAAGGTATCGGGAGACGACCGAATTACTGCAAAACTTCTGTCTTATTAGTTATATCGTTCTTGGGGGCGACGTTCCAGAGTCGTGACTAGGAGTGTGGTGGCGCTGTTTATCAAGAAGGGCAATAAAACCCTTATAAAGAACTAAAAAACCATCTCACTCTCGATCCCCGTCTACAACCTTTTTTGAGAGTCATTACAAAGTAACTCATTTGCAAGCTCGATGACTTCTAGCCGCCTGAACAAAACAGGTTTCAGAACAAGCCAATAGTACCATAGACACATGCACACGCTTTGGCAGATTATCCAGAAGACCAAGGAGTACGATCGGTATCTGTATATAGCTTTTGTGGATTATGAGAAAGCCTTTTCAATTCTGTCGAAATTTGGACGGTGTTCCAGTGCTTTTAACGGTGCCAAATCGATTATCATTACGTCGAAGTGCTGAAGTGTTTATATAGGAAAGCTACAATGTCAGTCCGCATCCGGGATATCAAGTGAAACTTCCATTTTGTCAATTTTAATGTGTTTTGAAATTAATCTACCACCGGATCGGAAAGCGGCCACAAATTATAATATAAATAGGATAAGCGTACAAAACCGATCCAATTTCAGAAAAGTGCGAGAGAGCGAGACCTAATCCCAGCAAAATTGCTTAGCAGTGTATTCGAAAATATCTTTGTCTTAAACTAAAGCGGACTCGGCATAAGCGTTAACGGCGAAATTACATCACTCACCTTCGATTTGTAGACGATATTTGTTATTATGGCGGAACCCGCGGAGGTCATTGCACTATGTTCAACAATCTCAGTTGGGTATTCCCATTAATGGGTTTGCGAATATAATATGGACAAGACGATAGTCATGTCAAACACCCATATCATTCTAATACCTATCTTAGTTGGCAATGCAATTCTCGAAGTTGTTGATCATTATGTTTACCTTGGATAAACATCTTTATATAGTTATCAGTGCATGAGACTGCTCTGATAACATAACTGCATATGTCCTTTAACTTTATGTCCTAATATTCATTGCCATCAATAGTGTTCACCTAAATGCCTGAGATTGCTATTTTCATGGATGGTTTAAATTTTAATCACGAAATTTTTTTAGGGGAAGGAAATTTGAAAGGTGCATGATATTTTTTCACAGTGTTGTTTTGTTTACAGTTTTCCTTCTTTTGCTGCGATAATAACTGCTTAAGTCTCTTACTCATTACTGCAAGAATAGGAAAACTCAAAATAAAACTTTATACCTAGTCTTACGATAAATACTGTTAAAAAGAAAAAAAAATCTCTTGCAAATAATATTTATTACTTTTACAGTGTGTTAATTTAATACATAAATATAAAACAATTTAAAATATAAAAAGCTTATTCGAAGTGGTCTCCATTAGCTGCTAGACAGTCCTTTAAACGTTGAGGCCAGTTGTCAATAGAAGCACACACTATTTCAATGGGAAAATTCTTCACTGCCAATCGTATGGATTGTTTTAGGGACTCCAAATTATCATGGCATTTAGTGCAAACCGTACTCTCTAAAACTGATCATGAATCATAATCCAGCGGATTAAGATCGGGGCTAGACGACGGCTAGTCTTCAGCTCTGATGAAGTCCGAAACGTTCTTTTCCAACCAAGACTGCGTAGATCGAGCTTTATGACCTGGCGCCGAGTCTTGCTGGAAGGACCATTCTTGGTTATTGAACATGGTGTTGTTAAGAGGCTTCACTACCTTCTCAAGAATGGTATCTTGATACACTTGCTTGCCGATGTTTTGATACCTTTTTCACCAAAGTATGGGTCAGTCACTCCTTCATAGCTAATACCCCACCATCACTGAAGTCGGATAATGCCCAAGTTCCACTCTGTCGACTAATTGGAAAGCTTCCTTAGAACTTTGAGCATAAATATGGTCATTTTGTTTGTTAAAATTTTACTCAATTGTAAAAAAAATCTCACCCATAAACAAAATTTTTCTGTGACCTCCCTTTGCGTACCGCTTCAGTAGTTGTTTCGATTTTACCACCCTATTCTTTTTTAAATTATAAGTTAAGAAATGACCAGTACGACTCTTATAGGCTGCAAGTCTTAAGTTATCTTTTAAAATACGCGACATGGTTCTAAGTGCTGTCTTCATCTCCCGAGATAAAATCTTTTGTTTCAGACAGGATTTCTTCAAATTCTTTCCCTTACTACTTTGACCACCTTTGTTGTACGAACACTTTTTTTTTGCTTTGGGCTATGTATACGTCTCGCCCCGCCAAATCGGTCCGGGGTGACGGAAGAGGCGGCGCGTGATCCCATTGATCCACCATGCAACTCCTCTCTTTGCCGTGCGAGCGGACCACCTGTACCCGATCTTTGTCTACACTCGCGGATTTCTCTCGAGCTGACGCCCCGACAGCTTTCGCCGTCGGGGCGTCGTCCTTACGCTATAGCCTCACATCAGATGACCGGACTATTCCCCGGTCCGATCACCCGAGGCCTCGGTTAGGGCGGCATCAGGCGCAGGTTTGTCGTAGGAACACTACGTGGACGGGCAAATCTGTTTCTGTCATAAACAAAGGAGGTCTCATTGTACCTATTAATAGCTACACAAACATTTTACTAATACCAAGCGTATGGAGAGTTTTAAAAAATGCATTTGGCTCCATATCTACTTTGTATAATGCAATCATAGCGATTCGGTTCTCTTTATCATCCCGCTCCATTTTATTTATAGCCTTGTATTTATAGCCGGATTAAGTAACAGTACACGTGATCAGCTTGACATAGAAAATCAATTTTCCTCTCATTATGGAGGAGGCTTGAGCTTTGTAGTAGGCCGTTTATGAGCTGGAATGATGAGTCAAAGCTATCATGAGTTTTAAGTCCATATAAGTAAACCTGCGACTAAAACTAGTATTACAATAAATAAGAGGTCTCAATCAATAACTCTTTGATGCTATGGGCTGACAGACTTATACACTTATCTACTCTCAAATAAAGCAATTTAAATATAAGTCTTGAGAATTCATGCTACAGAAATTTCAGTTTATTGAATTTGTCGTGAATCGTTTCGAGGTGGGCCGTTGAAAATAAGATGATATCATTAAAGTGAGCGGCAGAGATGGAGGGCCGGGTCAGTGGAACATCAAAGGAGCTATCTTTGTACTCGCGAACATTTGAATTTATCTCCTCTATGTTATCGTTAATGAAACATGATTCCCTTGTGTGTTTCTGAGATCTGGTCGTGTTTGTACTTAGAACAATATATTAATGTCTTATGGGTTAGACAGATGTCGGTTATTTTATTCACGCATAGTGTCATCACTCATTATTAAAAGGGAGTCCAAGTTTAATCAATCACTTTCCAATAGCATATGCTGAGTTTATCATTCATTTCATCATCTCAGCTTGTATATGTCCCACTGTTGGGCTCGAGCCTCTTCCGTAATGGGAGAAAAATTGACCTACTATACCACGCTGGTCAGACGTATTGGTATAGGGTTTTGTTTCAAGTTTTCTATCTCTTGCATAGATGTTATATGCATATTACATCTCATAGTTGTATCTTACAATCACCCATGGGTGAGGTAGGGGATAGTGAATTAAATTCTTACTTCGTTACGAAACGGATAATCATTCATTTATTTATATAAAATTATAAATGTGAGAGGAGCGTTATGTCTCTCTCCTTTTCAATACTCCAAGTTAAGCAAGACACTGATCTCACTCCACTCGCCACTGTGTTTATTCTCACAACTTTTAGTTGCTCAGAATGTTAGATCACAATGTGGACGCCCATCAAAATGCAATATTATTTAAACTTTTTCAAATAAGTGGTCCGCTAAGTACGCTCTTTTGCCATCATAGACAAAAAAAAATATTCAATTTCTCAGCCCATATAGGTACGTCTCACGATGGGACACAAGTTTTTTTTAGGAGAGAGTAAGTAGGCCACATATAGCACAACCCATCCAAATAGGCCGAACTATCGGAATACATGTGTAGACTATGTTCATTGCTTTAAGGTGCACATGCTTCTTTAATTTTTACAAATTATTTAACATTTTACTTCTGTGTCTTTAAGACAGACAGAACACGGTACGAAGTGTACCCTTCCTGGTAACAGAAGTACTGTACACTTCTGTTACCTAGCCACTATACTTGCTACTCTTGCTTCTATCCTGGCATGTCTAAGCCTGCGAGCCTTGTACCAGGCGTACACGAATCACTTGAATTGGAAATAATGTACAGAGGTGAGGGTCATATTGTTATTGATTGTATTGCCGTGATTGAAAATCTTTTACCGTTTCCTTGCAAATTGTAAAAATGCCCAATATAAATAACTCTCGAACGTAATATCAATTAAATCTCGTTAACTTAAAAAGCATTCGGCTTAAGCCTCATCCTTTTAAAATCACTTCGAAAGGACACGGCTTTTGTATCATCCTCCGAATTTAGCTTGGTCACAGTATCAATGGAAAAAGAATGAAGTAATTTTGCTACCTTTCCAGCTAAACAACAGTGTATTGTTACATTAATTACGTTTTCAATATTGTTTTAAAGTTGAAAATTATGTATTTAGATAGCACAAGTTAACACATATGTATACCGTATTACCATAATTATGTTAACATTTTTAATAAATATGATTTATTCAAACATCCTTATAATTATAATAAACTAAAACACATTCATGTTTTAGAAGCAAATTAATTATATAAATTAATGATTTGAACTTTATAAATGTAAAGCTCACGTAAATAATAGAAATGGTTACAAATTAAATTTACAAGCGTCCCTCAAGGGACATCATTAGTGCCGACTCGTTCACAAATACAAAATCACTATAAAGGTATAAGCATATAACAATTATTTTTCATTCAATTAACCCTTAAATGTTTCAATTAAACCGACCGAACAATAACGAAACAAAATTTCACACACGAGTGAAAAGGAATGTTTCAATATAACATCAAAAGGTAAAAATAATTAACAAATTGATGTTTCATAGCTGGATTCAGCTAGTATTAAAATTAAATTTCATTTTAATTATAGTGTGTTGCTCTTTGAACACCAACTTGTCTGGAAAATTTAATAACAAAACTAAATAATGTTTACTTGAGCCAACTTTGAGGACAGCTACCTACATTATGACGAGACAACAAAAGAACTAGATCGAAATATAATAAGTTTAATTAGGCTCATTATTTTTTTTAGGAATAATCATTATTACCAGAGACAATGATTGAAACAGGAATTAACTTTATCATATTACATATGAACTATGTTAAATATTTAGTTTTAGATGTCTGTACTTTAAGTAGTTTCATCTAGCTGTAGCCTATACCATACCTGCTGTACCTAATACCTATCTAACCTAATACCTAAATATGCAATTAAATGATCAGTCTAGTGGTAGAATCACGCTCCTGGCATTTTTCTAGCTGTAGTTATAAATATGCCAGTTCATCTGTGGTAGAATTGTACTTTTGTACAAAAATGACATCTGTATAGTAGCAATTTACTACTGCGCTTCATTGCGTGTTCAAGAGAGCTAGATAGAGGTTTAATTTTTGAGGTATGCTGTGACTTTACCTGTACCCATAGTATTAGGGGTACCTATCAGTGTAGTTACATTGGTAATTGTATCTGATGGTGACGTGCAAGCAGCTCATCTGTTGTGAGGCTGTCCGTTTGGTTACCATCAAAGTCATTAAAAGAAATAGCACTTAACGTGTCCCAGTATTATAATTTCAATAACGTTTTTATGTATTATATTTTATTTCATATTCTATTCTCCATGATCTGAAATAAATAATACTGAATATATTTTTATTTTTAACCAATAAAGGATCTATTTTCACGACAGGCGCAGTAGAACGACACAATGGTTACTGTCGAAACTTAAAATTATGATCAATAGTATTCAGATAAATTATGACATTAATGATATCGGTAACTAATATCATATGTCGCAAGATTCACTTGTTGCCGTATGTATCTGGAGGTACGGTAGAATCCGCGTCAGTACGAGCTAAAGGAAGCGCAAGTGCACGATTATCTTTTCTCAAAGTATTAAGTAACTTTTTTGAGCACGAGGGTTCTAAAAAGTTAATTAGTTATTAATTTATTACTAGTTTATGTTTGGATGTATCAGATAAATGAAATTCTTGAGATACGTTGTCAATAATAGACTGTAACATATAAAGTTTTAATTGAATTAATCTACAAAAATACTATACCACGTTGATGAGAGGTGCTGGTGTAGGGTTTTATTTAGTTTTCCTTCTCTTACTACAATATTATATTTTATTTCATGTTCTCCTTCTCTTGGAGTATTTTTTTAATTGCTTTTATTGGCAAACGAGCAAGCAGTTCACCTGATGGTAAGTGTTACTGCCGCCCATGGACCTTTAGGGCCGCTGCCTACCAATACAAACCCCAAACCCACCCAGTTGGGATACCGGCTCTCTCGCTCACCGAACAAAGCGCAATAGCACATTGGCATTACTCAGACGTGGATCTTCTGCGAGAGTAATGAATGTTATCTGGTTACATCTCTTAATCGTCTACAGTACACCGGCGGGCAAGAAAGGGTGGTGAGTTGACTTTAATTTGTATTCTTAACTAACTATCACCCGCGATTGACTCTGAGTGAAAGCGATGATGTACAAAAATAAGGCTATTTTGATGTATTTTGTACACAAAAACAGACTTAATCTGTTTTTATTTTCATGTATTTTTATTTCCATTGATTGTTTTACAACTAGAGCCTTCTTTTATATTATCTATTAGCACACCAAAGTTATCGCGTTTGTATTTTATTGTGAATTGCCCGAGATATCGAATACATTACAGCGTTCATCGCGATCACTGACATCATGATGACTTCGTGATCATGAACGCTGTAGAATTTCCAATACGTTGGGCAGTTATTAATTAAATGTCAAATAAAAACGCAATAAAATCCCTAAAAATAGTTTTATTTTAAATAAGTCATACTCTCGTACACATCAGATATCATCACACGACAGTATATATAAATATATTTAAATACATAATTAGATATAACAGTGTTATGTACCAATACTTTAGTAGTTGTTACTTCACATTAAACCTTTTAATAATCAATACGGCCACCTGGTTTGTTTGGTTAGGATCCACATATAGCTGAGTCATGTTTCCAATATCGCTCAGTATCTCTTGTATCCACAGCCTCTAACGTGTTTGCTGCCATAAATCTTTTATTGTTAATATTAAACTATGTAGATATTTTAAATTGAAAGAGATCACTACAGGTGTATTTTGAACTATCCAAAAATTAGTTTTTTTTTATTTCAATACTCTTAATCTCACGCCTATATCAACGAATAGGTAAATAGAAATATAGACATACATACATACATACATAGCCTCACGTCTGTTTCCCAGAGGGTTAGGCAGAGACTACGGATTGCCACAAACCACGATCCTGACATACCTCCATCGCTTCATTCACACTCATCACAGTCTTCATGCATGCTCTACGGTTACGCGTACTCTTAACCTGACCTTTCGCCAATACATCTTCAATTTGATCCAGAAAGGTACGACGTGGTCTTCCCCTTGTAAATGTCCCACTCACACTCGCTTTGTATACTTGCTTAGTCAACCTTTCTTCTCTCATTCTTTCCACGTGGCCAAACCACCTCAGCATTCCCTTTTTTATCTTTGCCGCTACTTCTTCATTCACACCACAGCGCTGTCTTATAACACTATTCCTAATTCTATCTTTCATACTTACACCATACATACTACGAAGAGCTCTCATCTCTACAGCATTTATTCTACTTTCATGTCTTCCCTGCCAAATCCAACTTTCACTACCATACATGAGAGTGGGCACCAATACTCCCCTATGTACAGCTAGGCGTGCCTTTTTAGACACATTCCTACTCTTCATAAAAGCGTACAATGCCCCATTCACTTTATTGCTAGCATTAACTCGTCTTTCAACATCATCATCATTTTTACCATCACTAGTAAACAGAAATATAGACGTACTAAAATATTTACATATAAATTTTAGTCTCATGTATTAAGGGATTAGATACTTACTACTTACCCGGCATAGCTCAAAGTCCAGGCTTACTGCTGAAAATTTTCCAAGAAAATACTTGAAAATCCAAGTAGTCCTTTTTTTGAGCTATCTGTATTGGTCATCCGGAGCGTGCAGCCTCATAATCCGCAGTGTTTCCCTCCCATCACCATTGAATTGACCATTGGTACCAATTCTTTGACGTCCGTAGTCAGTCTGGCGGGTTACCCTTTCGAATACCATCCCCATCGACCAGATCTACAGTGCTGTGAGGACATCACGCTCGCACAGTCAGTTTATCAAGTTCGTACAGTCAGCCTTTCTTCGGGTGTCAGACGGTAATCCCCAGTCCGTCCACTTGCAACCTCAGCTAAGGCGGCATTAGGCGTAGATACATGAGCTTGCGCTGCCTGACGTGACGCAGGCGGAGTGCATCGTCATGGAGAATCTCCCCTCTGATACGTTCCGCTACCTCCTTGGCGAGAAGAAATAGAAATACTCTGCAAAAAACTTATAACGATCAAAATCGTCAACTTAGCATGTATGTATGAATCACTACAGAGTTCTGTCCACTTCCACAATGGGAGAAAAATACCATAGCACGCTGGTCAGTTGAGTTCGTCAGTCTGTTTGAGGTTTTCTTCTCTTATGATGAGTGACATTATCTTCTTTTAGCCATTGTAGAGATGCCTATTATGGTTCATCTAATCTAAGAAGTGCATTTTGACGTTTTGCATATTTTAATACACAATAATAGGTTATTGTCAAACGTATACACATGATTAAAAACAATAAATCTGAAATTTTAAACAACTATTAAGTTATTTACATAATTAACGTTGCGGGTGACTTTCTCGTCCAATAATCTAATGTTGTACTCGTAAAACTAATTGAAAATAAAATTAACGTGGTAAATAGTAATTGTTATTGACGATTTTATAATGTCACTTCATCACGTTCTATACAGCAGTGCTTGACAACTTCCAATCCACGAATATCTAAATAATCGGTAAAAATATTAGGATAATATAATTAATCGAATAGAGATTTTGACAGAGATGTACGTTTCGACAATTTTATTGATAAGAAAATAATGATTATTTTTCGAGACGATGATAATTTAAGTAATAGTGGTGATTCTGAATAAATAGCTATTCTCAAATCCAGTTTTTGTTTTTGCTTTACCTAATTCTACTAAATATGACGAATAGATTTTATGCTGGAAGAATTAAATTTGTTTAGTATTAATTTAGCACGTAATTTATTCATCTCCTTTTTGAAAAAAAAAAAATATAAACCGATTATTAATTAAAAAGAATCAATATCGATTTCCAACTAAAATCGGAAATTTTCTATAGCGATTATTTGGTTCACATACCTAGACAACTAACTCCGACAGCTGTCAAAATGCACTTCTTAGATTAGATAGACTATAGTGACGTTTATGGGCTAAAGAAAATCTAAAGTAAAAAAAAGTTTAGGAGCTTCTTGCTGCTGTTGACTTTGATTTTCTTATAACAAGCTGTTGATTTTCTTATAACAAGTTATGGTCAGTCTGTGGGGCTATAACCTGTGCTCATCATTAATAGAGGAGCAGGCCCCTGGTACCGACTCTTTGACTTTGATCAACCATTTGGCTATATACCCTTTTAAATGACCATCTCAGCCGACGCTTCAGCAACAAAGTACTGGGATGTCGGCCTTAGGCGGTAGTCTTCTCTGCGGGTTTAACCACCTGCAGTCTCGGCTAGGATGATAGCCAGCGCAAATATCCGCGCCCGGGCACCTTATAAGCTGACGTCGAAGCGTATTAGCGTGAAGATTCTTATTCCTGACCCGCTCCATCGTCATTTTACCTGCTGTTGAAAAATAGTCTTAGCTTTCAAGTTTTAAATAATGCTATTATGTCTTAATATTTTCTTTGAGCAAATATATAGCGAATATTCAATGAAAAACATATAAAAATATAATTCAATTCTATCTTTACCATTGCAAAAAGTCAGACTACCATCTTTATTAATTCTATAGGTAGGTAACAGGCTCATACAACGAACTGAGTACGACTTGATCGGCCTAATAGAGAGCTAACTACGTACTCAGACCCATTAACAGTTCGTACAGAATACATTATTAAGATGTTTGTCAGATTTTATAAGAGAAAAGGTGATCATATACTATTATTACAGAGTTAGATTTATTTGTATCAGGATAAATAATATCTATTAATAATATTTGTAATAATGATTTAACATTTGCTTTGCATGCTATCTATGTTTTTCATATGGTAATGGAGTAGGAACATAGTATTATAGATATAACACCTATGTAGGATAAAAAAAGAGAATAAGAACCTCCCGTTACCATAATCTCCAGTCCAGTCCTCCCGTGACCATAATCACTGTGAAGTGGTCGAAACGTCGGGAAATTAAAAATCAAATACAAACGCGATAGTATCCGTAAAACTAATTTTATTTCAAAGAGAATAAGGAGATAGAAGAAGAAGGTAACCTCGGTGCCTTGTACCATTCCGTTAGCTTTATATTGTGTTCCATAATTATTTCTACAGTATTTTAAGACACAAACAATTTGACTACATTTCTCTGGTTTATTTTAGACTTTAAAAAAATAAATGAATGCTGTACGGAAACGACTTTTATTTAGACTGTTTAAATTTTATATCAAGTTAAAGTTGAGGTGATATAACATTTGAAATGTTATTGATTTGCTACAATGTAATATATTTTTTAAATTCTGAAGTTAAATATATAACATATAATATACGATTCAAAATTCTAAGTGAACTCCAAACATAATAAAAAAAAACTAATGAGCAGAACTAGTTAAGATAAATTCAATGAGCCCAAACTTGACGCGTTCACTATTAGGCAATATTTGGCATAATTTCGTCTCCCGCCTTAAACCTCGATCATCAGAGTAGTTCAGCATAAATGAGTATTATAAACGTTAAATCACATACATGTCTATCACATCAGCTTTCATATAGAAGAAATCCCATCATGATCACTTCGTTCGTTTAGAAACTACGATACTATAGACAGAAACACAGATATACAGTCACGCCGACTCTCAAACATTCCTAAATTAAACTCATAATATTCTTCTTTTTACGTTCTAGCTCAAAAATATAGAAATATTTACGAAAAAGGAAAAAAAGAAACAAACGAGAGATATGGATAATCCGTATCTCTCGTATGTAAGCAATAAGGAGTTCCGGATGTTAATGGACTAAAAAAATAATATATATGTCATCACTACTCTAAAAAATAAAGCCTTTAGGATATTGTAAATATCATTAAATATCGTAAGCATTGCGTTAGCACAAGAGATTACTAATTTTATGTCAAGGCGACTCATTAGCACGGTAATAAGTCAAAAATACATTTATGTGTGCTGGAGCTCGTGTCCAGTTATATATTATAAAATCCTACTTTATATATATTTCTTTGTTAAATAACCTAATTAAGATAAGAGCAACATTTTGAAAATATTAAAACTTAAATGAAGATGTACTTTTAGTGAATAGAGGTCTGCGGCAGAGCGGAGCGCTATTTAAATTCCCTCAGATATTTCTTTGAAATTATATTCCACAAAAAAAAGGTATTGCTTTATTTAAGAAAAAAATACACTCAGAAATATTGAAACTGTACATTAGATTGCCACTAACATTGCGTAAAAATATACTTATTTACTCAGTCATTCATAGCAAGCAAAAGTAATTTAATAAATGGAATACGGACCGTATTGTTCACAGCGTAGTAATACTGGGGGTACGTACGTACGTGTACACAGATGGTGCGGTATTTTGTCTTGTAAAATTTTATCTTAATAAAGCAGCGAAAACTTTCTATATTTAATAATACATTGGTATACTATATAGTGGTTTTGGTTAAGAAGTTACTACATCGAAAATTATCGTTTAGTTTTATATTGAGTAAAGTAATCGAGTTTTTAGAGAAAAAATACATATTTTTTGAATTTTTAAATAAGTCAATTGTGATGACTTGAAGTGTATATGTGTTTCTAGTGTATATTGACAGTGATGGCATATGCTCATGAAATTATGCTTTTTAAAGGACCGCTTCATAAAAAGTTCCAAAGTCGATCAGCGTGCTATGGAGAGGGCTGTGCTCGGCATTTATCTACGTGATAAAATTCGGTAATTCGTAGAAGAAACAGAGTAACCGACATAGCTCAAAGAATTAACATGTTGAAGTGGCGATAGGTAGACCACATCCGTCGTCAAACCAACACCCGTTGGCTTATGTGTAACAGTGAACATCTACAGAATGATGGATGGATGACTTCCATATAAAATATTTTAAAAGTATTAGAAATTCTTTTCTCTTAAACTTTAAGCAATCGACTTAGTCTATTTACCTTATACATATTCCCACTAACCTCTCGAGGGCCACTATTAGTTCTTAAGAGATCACTATGGGTCATCCGTTGACAGTTGGATTGACAATGTCTTTTGGTGTTATTTTGACTCTTAAGGATGTGAGAAACACCTCCTATTAACTTCTGCAGACAGCTTTGCCTGCGCAAAAAGTAATTTTCTATGAAATCTCTGTCTTTGTGCCATTTTTGTCTGTTCATAGATCTGTTCAACGGTATACGCGTAATTGAGTAAAAAACAGCTCCAGCCGCGAGTTGGGCCGTCTGCGGTAGTACCACATTCTCAAAGAATATCTACGTTTGAGCAGTTGAAAACTGCGTACCGAAGAGCAAAAGGGTCAACAGCCTAACTTTCTGGATGGGTGTTAGTTGGTAGGCAGTATTCTAGCTGTACACCCAGGGGGGTAAAGGTCCATGAGCATGGCAGTAACACTTACCAGAAGGTCTGCTGCTTGCTCGTTTGCGACCATCAGCAGTAAAACAAATAAACTTAACCCTAGACACCTAACCTTCGTCGAATCGACGAGTACGCATAAGAAATATTGCTATACCTTATTAACGCGAGCGCGTATCACAGCGACATCACTTGCCAACTCAGTGCTCGCCGAGCTCTCCCAGCAGACGGCGGCGTTCAGCGCGTAAGTATTATTATTTTTGATTTATTACGAAAATGATCGTCGTTTCGATGAATGATTAGGTTTTGTGTATATATTTTTTAAATGAATGTTTATACTTTTTGCAGGTTATAACCATGTCTAATAACCGATCATTGTCTGATGAGCGTCTGTTCCGTTTCTTGATGGACGAAGATGTTAGCGCTTCCGAGGAGTTGAGTAATAGCGAAACCGAAGACAATGTGGAGGTGGATGATGTAGAAAGTGACACTCAAGAGGACCCATCCGATAGCGAAGATGTCCATAGCCATTGCTCTTCACCTGTTATGCAAGACCAAGTCTCGGAGCTACAACCATCACCAGCTCTAGTAACAGAAAGTTCAGGTACTAATTCTGGTATTTTGACTATATCACAAAGTAATATTCGAAGTCGAGCACGCCATGTTTGGGCCACGAGTAAAGGACGTGTTTCAAGTAGAACAGCTGGAACAAATATTGTGCGAGTTGCCCGAGGACCTACGCGTATTGTGAGGCATATTTCGGATCGTCTTCTTTTATTTGAACAATTTATAACTGATCAGATACTTGACGAAATTTT
This sequence comes from Lymantria monacha, assembly GCA_905163515.2. Taxonomy (NCBI): domain Eukaryota; kingdom Metazoa; phylum Arthropoda; class Insecta; order Lepidoptera; family Erebidae; genus Lymantria; species Lymantria monacha. Next base: position 667,627 of record LR991097.1, read on the forward strand.
AAAATGGACTAATTCTGAGATTGCTATAAAAAGGCAAAATTACGACCAACGAACCTCGACGCTGAACGATACCAGCAAAGAAGAAATTAAGGCTCTTCTTGGTATCCTGGTGTTAACGGCAGCTCTGAAGGACAACCATCTCACCCTCGAAGAATTGTTCAACTCAGAGTATTCTGGTACGAGATATGTGTCATGTATGAGCAAAGAGAGATGCGACTTCCTTCTGCGTTGCCTTCGTTTCGACGATAAAAGTTTTCGCTTACAACGACAAAAAGACGATCCCTTTACACCTATAAGGAACTTATGGGAAATGCTTATGGTTCAGTGTCGTCAAAACTATGTCCCTGGAATAAACGTAACTATAGACGAACAGCTGTTGGCATTCAGAGGTAGGTGCAAGTTTCGAATGTATATCCCGAATAAACCTGCAAAGTACGGGATCAAGTTAGAAATGATGTGCGATAGTGGCACAAGATACATGATCGATAGTACGCCATATCTCGGAAAAGGAACCAATACAGGAGGTCTGCCATTGGGAGAGTATTTCGTAAAGGAGTTGACTCGCAGTATACATGGTTCAAACAGAAACGTAACCATGGATAATTGGTTTACTTCAGTGCCACTAGCGAAGCAGTTACTGCAGCAGCCGTATAAATTGACGCTTGTTGGGACTCTGCGGGCTAATAAAAAGGAAATCCCCGATGAGTTAAAAAATTATCGATCCCGGAACGTCAATACATCGATGTTTTGTTATGATGGTCCCCTTACACTGCTCTCATATAAGCCAAAACCATCAAAAATTGTATATTTACTATCTTCTTGCGACGAAGAAGGCTCAGTCAACCCCGGATCACAAAAGCCACACATGATCGAGTTTTACAATAGCACAAAAGGAGGGGTAGATACATTTGACCAAATGTGCTCAGTGATGTCATGCAGCAGAAAAACTAACAGGTGGCCAATGTGCGTCTTTTACGGCATGATAAATATATCATGTATCAATAGCTACGTAATTTACTGTCACAATGCTTCTGTAATGAATGAAAAAGTAATGATTAGGCGCGATTTTATGAAGAAGTTGCACACACAACTAGTGGAACCTGGCTAAAAATCCGGGTGGAAATTCGTACTATGCCGACGCACGTCAAAAATAAAATAAAAGACATATTAGGCATGCCGACTGATCAAGGCCAATCAACATCCACAGATGGTCAAGCAAACTCTTTGGAAGGTCAATCATCAAATGATGATCCTCAACCAGCCGGGATACCAAATATAAGGAAAAGGAAAGTCTGTGGTCTTTGTTCCTATAAAAAAAGGCGAATGACAAAGTCGTACTGCTCAAAATGCAGCACCGCAGTTTGTGGTGAACACAAAGTTGATTTTTGCATAAAATGCTCTATAAAATAATTATTTTTCTACGTACTACTAATTGATAAGACTGTTATATTACATGTTTCCTAAAAAGAGAAGACTATTTTGTGTTATTTTTTTTAAGTTGATTTTTATAAGTAAGTGTCTCAATTGATCTCCAAAAACTACACTAGTTACAATTTAAGGTACTAAATAAATATTTTCATATTAAACTATTGTTTTTTTTATTAAAATACCAATTCATACTAATCATGATGTAATCAGCACAACATAAATATAGATAATTACACAAAAAATGTGTCCCAAAATTTGCTCGTCGAAGCGACGTATGGTTAGGTATACAGGACTGTGTGCGAAGGTTAGGTGTCTAGGGTTAAAGAATGGTACCAACTTGTTGATAGTGGACTAAAATTGCTTGAATAGAAATAAAATATATATGAAAGAGTCACTATGTCAGTCATCATCATCACCATCTCAGCTTCTATAAGTCCCACTGCTGTCCTCAAGACCACTCCACAACAGAAAGTAAATTAACCTAATATGCCACGCTGGTCAAATGTGTTGGTATGATATTTTATTTTCAGTTTTCCTTCTCTTATCTACATACTCTACAGTTTATATGCATATTACATCCCTTAATCCTCTTTTACGATACTCACGTTGAAAATAAAGGATGGTGAATTGTATTCCTGCTTCATCAGAATACGGAAAACAAACCAACTCGTCCAGTGCAGTAAGCATACCATTAAAAAAAACAAACACAGGCGTCTATTTTATAACTTATATATACTTTAATATACTTTTAGTTTGAAAGTTTTAACTTGTGCGAGAATCGAATGGTTAACTAGGCCTACTGTTATTTATTTTCGGCGGTAAGGTGTCATCATTTAAATTGCACGTCACCGTATAGTTTGACAAAAGCATGTAATATTATGCGCATACACGCCCCGTGAAATATTTGGCACGGGGACCGTCCCCGTACGACGTCGCCTTGAAACAAATATTTGTATAAATAATATTTAATATGTTGTCACTGTGATAATGGGTCAGAAGGAAAGGAAGACAATATATCAACACTTCTTATTTTTATAAAGATCGTTCCAACTCAGCTCATGTACATCCCAGGATGGAAATTGATCTCCTATACCGCGCTGGTGAGACGGGTTTATCGGGTATAAGGTTATATTTTGTGTTTTTCTTCTCTTGCATAGATGTTATTTGCATATTGTATCCTATAGACACTCGTTACTAGGAAAGGGGTTGGTAAATTATATTTTTATACCGTCACCACAGCGAAAAAAAAAAAAAAACATTTCCTTAAAGAAAAATGCATTTATTTCCAAAAAATAAAAATTTTGCGTGCCGATCGAACTCTCAACGAGTACGTAAGGTCGGTACTTTAACTACGCCTCCATTTTGACATTTATGAACGAAGCTCAATAGCACATTGCCATTACTCAGACGTCGATCTTCTGCGAGCGTGTGGTACTACCCCGGACGGACCGGCTCGCGACTGTAGACAGAAAACTAACAACAGCGTGGTCTTACCACTAAAAAATTAAAACTATTCGGAATTTATTTCACATAAACTTCACATAATCGAATATGTACGTAATGTATTGTACATACAATTGGCAAAGACAAATCATTTATGATATATATAAGTCTCGTAAGAGATATATTAGTTAGGAGGATGTACCTATATTATCAATTTTATATTACATCTTAAAATTAATCCAATAATGAACCATCGGATCAAAACGTGGCCGCCATTGAAAACATCTGGCAAGAAATCAAACTTTTAAACGTCTATTTTCTATCAAATTGTATCATCATTCTCCTACTCTTATCCCAATTACTTGTGGTCGATACAATATGTACACTTCTTTCATAGTACATATTGTAGAAGTTATCGGCATAGTTTTACGAACGGCCGCCTGCCTGACGTCAACCTTCCTTGAGAATGTAATTGTTGACCAAACGGCATCAGATGGAGTTGGCCCAGGTCGTTATAAGGCTCTTAGTCGTCTTTTACGGCACCCACGAGCAAAGCAAATGTTGGTAGTATTCGTAGCCGCTACCACACAGCAGAAGTAACTAAACATATTATATCAAATTGTTTATATAATATGTTTAGTTACTTTCATCAGCAGTGTGGTCTTCATATAATGTAAAATAATATGATTAGATCAGATCTCTGAAGCGGCACCCGACCATAATGTAACTACTGGTAAAGTCAACACTTCTTTCTACATAAATACATGAATAATAATAGCAAAAATACTAAAACAAATATATATATATATATATATATATATATATATATATATATATATATATATATATATATATAGTATATTATATATGTACGTTATTGGTTCAGAATGTGAGTCCAATTTCTGGTGCTTATATTTATACAGTATAACAATATATGTAGAGTAAATATTTATACTATTACACTTACACTCCCTTTGATAATAGTTATTCCAATGAAAACGTGTTTACTGTCAAATGAATATTTAATTCGTAATGAAATAGGATTCGAAATGAACTCTCGACCTAGATAGAATAAATAAAAACACTACATCTCGTTTATTTTCACAAGAACTTTCGACCAAAGGTCTATGAGAATACAATATCTATTGAACCTTCTTTTAGTAAATTGAAATAAATCATTCGATCAAATAATCTACGTTTAGATCATTCAATTGGATGATCTAAACGTGTTTCCTTACAAAAACAAGAGCGCGTTCATCTTAATTTTGTGTTTCCTACTATGATACGTAGAAATGAAACATTTTGTAATAATATTAGATGATTCTAATATTATTATATTGGGTTTCATTTATTATTTCTATAATAAAGAAAAATATATTTCATTTTATGTCAAGTTGATACAGTAGAGCGTTTGATAGAAACGAAAAGGATAGATAATTACATTTTTAAAATAAATATCGTATACGAAAAAGCTGGGTCAAATATTAATCAACGACACACAGAATTATAGGTGACAAGTACAAGATCAAAGCAGCAAAAATTATCGAGAATTTTGTACATTAGTTGTTAATTGGTGTTGAAGTTTTACAAGGTTTTATTGCGAAGAAAGCTCGGTATAATGTTGGAAACTTATTAAATTTCGCTATCAGTTTTGTCAGAGACATATTCATGTATCATCAATGCCTCTGACAAACAGGGTTTTAGAGTGTTTACCAATAAAGAACAATTTGATAATATGAAGAGAATCAAATAATAAATAAATTGACAAAATCGTAAGTATTTATATAATTAAAGATTGTATTAAAAATAATGTAATTATCTGTATTGCTTAGAATTTGAAATTACTTTGAAATTTCCATAATAAATGGAAGAAACAGTTGTAAAACTGATCGAAATTCTTTTGTCTGGAAATTCAATTTCAGTGTCAAATATTTAATACTAAATAAAAAATATATCCAATTAATTAACTATGCTTTGAGCAGCTTTTAACGTTCTCTTTATTCTTTAAAACAACATTCATATTTTTTTTTAAATAATATTTTGATTTTAAATAAAACGCAATTTAATAACTTGTAAATAATTTATGAATTAATAATAGAAAGCACTTGAAAGGTCAAGAACCTTTCAAGTGCTTCATAATTTACAACGAAAGTAAATACAATTCACATTTTTGTTATCATAGATATTGTTGATGTGGAAATTTCTTAATGATTTTTTTATGTTTACCTGAGTATTACACATTTGAAATAAAACTATTTTTACGGATTCTATCGCGTTTGTATTTGATATTTAATTTTACGTCATTTCTAACAATTTACAATGTTCTTGGTCACGTGAGGACTGTCTCTCATGTCTCCCAGTCCTGGACGTATGTAACAAAAAGGTCGAGAAGAGTGCGCTATTTGAATGGACTCAAGATGTATATTCTGCTATTTTTCAAACATTTATGGTCTTGTCACAATCTGCTTACCCATCTAAGACGAAGGTAGGATGACATGGATATACATAACAAGCCGTATGGTCCTCCTTCGTTTATTAAGTAATCCACCGCGACATTTGTTTAGCCTGGTTTTCGTAATAGTAAGAAAATATCTATCTATACGAAAAAGTATACAGAAATTTCGTCGGTCCTGAAATTACCAAAGCAATTTAAATAAAACGCTTCCAAATAGAGCCGTAACACTTATTCGTGTAATAGTTTTTTGTAATTAGCCGTCGAGACTCTCAGCGCTATTTACGTCTTTATAATTGGTTTTTCTAAGTTTTTATTAAGTTATTTTTTTATTCATTTCATTACTACAATGATTCATTTTATTACGCTAATTAAAAGCGCTTGGTTTGTAAGTTTTTATGAGAGTTTATTATTTTAATAGATTCAAAAAAGTACTGAAATTATAATTACTTAAGATTTTTATTGACGAGGTGATTGTATATTTTATATGTTGTTTTTATCTATCTATTAGTTATATTAATCTGTCGACATCTATTGTTGAACATTGGCCTTTTTAATTGGAGATAAAGCCATAATCGCCACTGTTGATAGTTAGTTTGGCGATTACAATTGATATTATAATATAAGTTTCCTTTTTTTTTTTTTTTTTTTTTTTTTTTTGCGGTGGGCCATGGACGTCGCACCCCGCCAAGTCGGTCCGGGGTGACGGAAGAGGCGGCGCGCAACCCCATTGACCCACCCTGCAAGCACCTCTTCTTCGCCGTGCGAGCGGGCCATCGGTACCCGATTTTTGTCTTCGGTGGCCCGCTCGGCGGTATGCCCTCTCGGGCTCCTCTCCTGTCGACGCCCCGACAGCTTTCGCCGTCAAGGCGTCGTCCTCACGCGGTGGCCTCACGTCGGGTGACCGGACAATTCCCCGGTCCGATCACCCGAAGCCTCGGTTAGGGCGGCATCAGGCGCAGGTATTCGCGCCTGCGCCGCCCCGGCCGCTGACGGCGGCCCGGGTCACGGGAATCCTCCCGGACTCGTTCCGCCGTCTCCTTCTGCGAGATGACAGCCTCGCAGAAGGCGGCGACCGCGTCCCAGTTCCTGACGCTGTCGACCATCGCCCTCGCGACAGCCGGCAGCGTCAGGTCGGCACCGATAACAGCGACGAGGTCACGGCGCTGCCCGTCCCAACTCGGACACACCTCAAGTGTGTGTCTCGCCGTGTCCTCGTCACTGCTGCAATGGTGGCAGGCCGGAGTCCACTCTCTATACGCGACCGTGTGCAGGTACAAACCGAAACACCCGTGCCCCGACAATACCTGCACCAGCCGAAAGGAGAGGACTCCGTGCCGCCGCTCCATCCATTCCATCAGTACGGGCCGGAGGGCCTCGACGGTAACGACACCGTGTCTTGGCCTCTCCAGCCGCGTAACCCAACGGGCGATGACGTCTCGGCGGGCGTCCTCGCGCCAGGTGGCTATCTCGCTCAACGATGGGGAGCCACCTTCGTCGCGCACTGAGGTAACCCGCCGGTAGAGGTCGGAGAGCATCTCCGCCTCTAGGTCCCACGGGGGTGTCCCGGCCAATAGGCACGCCGCCTCTGTCGACACCGTGCGGTACCCGCGAATGGCTCTGACCGCCATGGCTCGCTGTGGCCTCCACAGCACCGCCCTGAGCTGGGCGTTCAGAGCCCTCGCCCACACGGGTGCGCCGTACATGGCCATTGAGCGGATCACCCCCGCATACAGCCGTCGGCCCTCGAAACTGGGTCCGCCCACATTCGGCATGAGCCGAGAAAGGGCGGACGCCGCGCCGACCAGCCGGGGAGCAATTTGGCGAAAATGCTCCCGGAATCACCATCGCCCGTCGAGCACCAGACCCAAGTACCTCATATGGGCCTGGATACTGATGTGGATGGAGTTGACGACTAACGAGGCGCCGATGGGCAGCCTCACACGGGGCCCATGGAATAGTAGGGCCTCCGTCTTGTTTAGGGCCACCCTGAGCCCCAGCGCCTCGATTCGCCTGACCATCTCCTCGGTGCCGAGAGTGGCCAGGCTCGCCGCCTCTTCGAATGTCCTGCCCCGGGCTGTGACGAGCGTGTCGTCAGCATAGCAAATAACGCTCAGCCCGGGGGGGAGACTCCCTCTCAACGCCCAGTCGTACCCGATGTCCCACAGAGTCGGGCCCAGAACCGACCCCTGCGGAACACCGCACGACATGGGCGTCCGCACAATGTCCCCTGCGGGGCTCGCGTAGAGGACACTGCGCCCCTCCAAATAGTCTGCCACCAGCCGCCTGAGGTACAGGGGCACTCCATGGAACCGGAGCGCCTCCCTGATGCAGCTGAATGGCAGACTATTGAAGGCGTTGGCGATGTCCAACGACACCGCCAACAACACTCCTTTGCCGGCGACAGCCTCCGCGGCCGTCTGCCTCAGGCGTAGCAGGGCCCCGATGGTCGAACGCCCCCTCCGAAACCCAAATTGAGCGTCCGACAGATCGGGCCCCACCTCCTCCAGGTGCTGGACGATGCGGGCAGCGAGGACACGCTCCAGCAGCTTACCCACATCGTCCAGAAGCACAATGGGCCTGTAGGCCGACGGCGAATCCGGGGGCCGTCCCGGCTTTGGCAGGAGAACCAACCTCCCTTCCTTCCAGCACTCAGGGAACTGTCCAGACGTCAGACAGGCGTTGAACAGTCGCCTAAGGCGAGGTTCGAGATGCTCGAGGAGCAACATCAACACCCGGACTGGGATTCCGTCCGGGCCGGGGGCTGTGGTGGTGGAACGAATCTTCGCCACGGCTGCCCCCACTTCCGACTCCGTCACGGGCGGAACACTCTCGACGGCCTCCCGGTCGTGATCTGGCGAAGCCATGACCGGGGGCGTGTGCTCCGACTGCCGCGGGAACAGCTCCTCGACCACTCTACGAAGGAGGTCGGGCTGGAGGGTCTCGGTGAGGGGGGGGCCCTGCGCGCGAAGCTTATTCAGCGACGCGCGATACGGGCGACCCCAGGGGTCACGGTCGAGACCATCCAGCATCTCCTGCCAACTTGCGTCCTTGGCGGACCGGATGGCCAGCCGAAAGGCGGTACGCGCACTGCGGTACGCCTCGTACAGCTGGCCCTCCCGCTCAACATCGCGGCGACGCCGCCGACTGCGGGTGTAGGACCTTCGGGCACTAATGCACGCCGCACGAAGGTCCGCCAGTCTTGGGGACCACCAGTAGACCCCCTGCCTCGGAGGTAGACGCCGCACCCTGGGCATGGCCGCATCGCAAACCTGCGTTAACGCACTGCGGATGCGGACAGCCTCAACGTCCACTCCGTCCGCTGGGGGTGGTGAGGACAGCCACGTGTTCACGATGGCCGCCTCCGCCAGTAGGTCTCTATCCAGCCGCCCCACAGCCCACCGCGGAAATGCGGGAGCTCGGTCCGCCCTGTGACCCCTGCTGGGGTCCCGGAGAGGGGAGACCTCCATCCGGATGTAACGGTGATCCGACAGGGTCTCCGCCTCCTCCAGGACACGCCAGTTCCTCACTCGTGGTGCGACAGCGGGGCTAGCGAACGACAAGTCCACTATCGACCCACCCTGCTGTCGCACACACGTGTTCACTGAGCCTCTGTTTAGGACACAGAGGCCCAGTGACGCCGCCCACTCCACGATCGCCCGCCCGCGATCGTCCGTCATCGGGGACCCCCACGCCGTGGATTTGGCGTTGAAGTCCCCCAGGACCAGGACGAGGCCCGGTGCCAGTCGCCGTATCGAAGCCTCCAAGGTGGTGAGGGAGGCCCCGAAATCGTCCATTCTCCTGTTAGGGGAGAGGTAAACGCTGTAGAGTGTGACCCCTCCCCATTCCGCAGCGACAAATTCCTCGCCCCTATCCAAAAGGGACAAGGACGGGAAGTGCCGCTGCGTGGAGACGACGATTGCCGCGGTTCCGTTCCGGCTGACCACCCAATTGGGGCGATCAGGCACACAGTACGGTTCCGCGACTACGGCTGCACCGATCGACCACTCCGCCATGGATTGCAGGAGGAGATCCTGCGCACCTGCGGAGTGGTTGGTGTTGGCCTGCAGGAGATGAGTGGACTGGGCAGCCATTAATGGGCCGTGTCCATTATCACCTCCTGGCTTGCGGCGGGCGATCGGGCCGCGCTAGGAGCGGGAGCGGCCGTGGTCGAAAGGCCGCTCCGCCCCTTTGGAGCCGAAGCTGGAGGTCTACACGCCCCAGAGCCCATGCGGTGCTTGGCAGGCTTATTGCCCGCCGCACACGCGGGGCAGTGGGGCGGGGCGGCGCAAGATGCCGCCATGTGTCCAGTCTGACCGCAGCGGAAACAGAGTCCGACGCAGTCAAAGCAATTAGTGCATGTTGGCCGGGTATGCCCGACCGCCATGCACTTGAAACACCTCGCAGGCCGGTGCTCCAGCACGGTGACTCGCGCTGAGCTCCAGCCCACGAGGAGCCTGCCTGAGCCGGCCAGTTGCCTGACCGACTCCACTGGGCACTGCGCCCAGGCGGCACCTACGCCGCCCGGACCGGGCCGGATGGCGCCAACTCGGACGGTGTCCAGGGGACACCCGGTTTTCGAGGCGATGGCCTCCCGGATGTCTTCCACCGTCACGGAGTCGTCCAGACCCGTGATGCGCATTTCGGCGCACTTTACGGGTCTGGCGATTTTGACGCCACCCTCCTCGGCGAACAGACCTCGTAGCTTCGACGCCACGCTATCGGCCGTCCTGGTACCCTCGGCCCCAGGGAACTCTAAAATCCGAGCCCCTGTCCGGGCCTTGCGGGTCCTGGCTTCGACGCCTCCTATGTCGGAGACGTCGAGCTCCCGCCGGGCTTTCCTCAGAACGGCCTCATAGCTGAGGCCCCTTTCTGCCGCCTCAGGCAGCACAGTGATCACCACTGCGGCTGTCTTCGGCGGCCGGAGCCCCTTGCGCGGCCTCTTCCTCTTCCTCCCGCCTCCTTCGGCTCCTGCCTGGGGAGCGGCGACCTCAGCGGCGCGCTTGGCCGCCGCTCTTCTTCTCTGGCCGCGACTCTTCCTACCGCGCTCAGCCACCTGCCAACCCTGTTCGGGCGCAGCGGGCGTGCCAGGCGCGGGAGGCGCGGTCGCGGGCGCTCTAGTCGTCGCTGGCGGTGTCGGTGCTGGCGACGACTGCGGTCCGGCAGGAGCCGGTGCTGTCTTCCTCTTCGGAGCAGGCCCCTTCTTTTTTGGCCCAGCCCAGCGGCTGCGGCGTAGCTCACCCCCACGCGGCCACCCTGACAAGGTAGCGGGGCGGGGGCTGGTGCCGCATATGGCCGCTTGTCCGCGGCGAGAGGCGGCCGAACACGTGGTTCTGGAGGCAGCCTTGCCTCCAGAACGGCCAAGCGCGCATCCACCAGATTACCGACGGTGTCGATAATGGCGCGCAAGGCCTCATCCGGCACGCCCCCCACCGCGGGCAGCGGGGTCGATGTTATCGGCTGGGCTGCTGTAGGGGCCTGCTCCACGGCGTTGGGTGGGCTGGCGCTGGTCGGCGGCGCACGCTCCGTGGTCGGAGGTGTCTTCGGCGCGGCGGCGACCACTGGGCGACCAGCGCCTCGGGGCGGTTTCGGAGCGGCGAGAGCTCGGCGGCCAGTACTGGCCGGCGGCGCAGGTGGCGTAGGCGGCACGAGCCGCGCGATTTGGGCCCTCAGATCGGCCACATCCTTTGAGAAGACGCGGTTGGCCCTCCTTACCGCGGCCAGCTCCGCCTCTAAGCGGCGATTCTGGGCCCGCAGGCCTGACACCTCGCCACCAAGGCGGGCGTTTTCGGCCTGCAGGGCCTCCATGTCCGGGGCGTTACCGCTCGTGTGGGCACCAGCGTCCGCCACTTCTGTGGGAGGGATGCCGGACAACACCCCCAGCACCCTCGCGGCGACCGCCTCGTCGTCGGCCCGCTTGCGAGCCTCCGCCCCTCCACGCACTCCGCCGGCCGGGGAGTGGGTCGTCCTTCCCGACGCCGCGGCCCCTCGCCCTCTGCGAGAGGCCGGAACTTTGGGAGGAGGCATGATGACAGCACTCCCCTCGGAATCGGCGCCCGAGCTGTCCTCCCTGTTCAGGGGGCGCTTCCGCACCTTCGAGGGGAGGGCCTCCTCCCTTACCATCAGTGCCGCGGTTAGGGCCGCCGCCGCAGGACGCGGCGACGACTTGGCGGCGGCGGCTTCCTCAGCCGACCCGCTGGCCTCCTTGGACGGCTCTGCGGAATTACCGCCCTCCTCCATTAAATCGGCAGATCCACTGCCCTCGTCTCTGGACGGCTCTGCGACAGTACTGTCGCCCTCGTCCATTGACGGCTCTGCAGTTGATCTGCCGCCGTCCTTCTTCAGTTTGGCGGCATCCCGCTCCTGCTTTTTTGCCGCTGCCCGCTGCCTCTCGTGAGGGTTCGCTTTCCCCCATGTGTACCGGGTCCGGCGCCTCTTCTTCTTCGAGAGGGGGGCCTCTGTGGTCGGTGCCGGGCCCTCGGCGGACGCCTCCAGTCCTAAGGACGAGGCGTCGTTTTGGTCAGTTTTACATTGGCTTGACGAGGCCGTGATGTGGGAATCCTCTGGATTCCCGTCTTGAGTTGGTGTAGGTGTAAAAGAAGTAAAATCCATATTGATTCCCACGATTATGGGAGAAATAGAGCGTCGACCCGGGCAGAGATCCCTGTACCCGGGCAAGCCTACATTTACCAACCAGGGGGTCGGCCGGTACCCTGGCTGGAGCGTGCTAAGAACAGAACAGCCCATCTGCCATGCATCTTCTCGCCGCACGCCAGAACTTAAGATTCTGGGTGATTTCCGAATTCGAACGTCGAATTCTTTATAGAGGTTGTCTTCCTCGCGGTCCGGGCGGTTAAGCCAAGACCCTCGTTCCTGAAACTACGCCTCACGACAACTTGTCCTGAAGCAAGATATCAGGTTTACGATATGTCGGCGGTGGCATAAGCCTGCCCAGCCCTCAAGTTAATGAGTGACCGGGCCCGTCCGAAATTTCGCGTCCTGTACCGTCTACAACTAGAGGGTCAGGAGCGAATTGGGGCTCTACCCATTGCTGGGGAACCCCCCCTCGCGCCAGAAATTTGCTACGGGCGACAATTCAACAGAGGGATCTGGGGGACTGTCGCCCGCACCCAGGGTACACCACGCGGAGGTTTCTGGCATCGTACCCCTAATATAAGTTTCCTAGCACACTAACAGCCTATTTACCTGGTGAATAAAAATGTGAGAATATTTAAAAAACCCGATTACGAAGCGAAAAATGATGTCAAAAGCGGGATTCGAATCCGCGCCTATTGGGATTCCGGCCCAATCGTGCTGCCACTACACCACCGTGACTTATTGTAGGATATGCAAATTTCGCTTCGTATCATATTTACGTCTTAAGGTGACGGTATGCTATCTACCCGACAATGTTTACACATTGTTATAGGCTTAATACTTCAAACTTTACAGTTAGAATTAGAATTAGTTAAACGTTGACACAACCTTGTTATTTAAATTACTGAAATTTAGCATTTAACTTGCTTAATTTTTTTTTTTTCGCTTCGTAATTGGGTTTTATAAATAATTAAGCATATTAAATGCTAAATTTCAGTAATTTAAAGAATATTTTATTCTTAATCCGTGTATGAGACACGAAGAACAACTCTTACTTTCACATAATAAGGTGAGTGTATTATTGTTTTCTGGGCCCTTAAAACAGACTTTATGTCAAATATTAAAATTTTAGGAAAAAAATCCAATAATAGTTTAACCAGACCCAGAATACTAGTTTAGAAGCTCGTAAACAGCATCGATATGCCACTTGTTTGCCTAATTAAAGTTTTTTTTTAATGGAATGTCAGATAAATCAATTTAACTGAATATAACACTAGTTATTTAAGTGTGGGCTGACCGACTGCATTCGTAACGACGACGTAAGAGAGCGAGTAGGTATGAAAGAGAGTATTGGTGTAAAGATGTGAAAGGGAATGCTCCGATGGTTCGGACATGTGAAAAGAATGCCAAACGAACGTCAGGATGTAGGTACCGGGGGAGACCGAGACTAACCTATCTAGACCAGATCGGTCATGTACTGAAGGAAGGTGGAGTCAAGAGTCTCTGAAACCGGCGAGCGTGTATGAAGAGAATTATGAATGTTGAGGCAGCGAGTGAAGTATGCAAGGATAGAGTTCTCTGGCACTCTGTTCTCTCTGCCTACCCTGCAAGGGATATGGCGTGATGATATGTATGTATGTATGTTATTTAAGTGTAGATATCTCAGTGAGTCATATAATTCAACATTTGTACGCTCGCTGGCACTAGATCAGAAACTTCCCACTACAGATAACCGCCACCAACATTTGGCAAACGTGTCTACTAGAATCAGTAAAATAGCTTTCCGTGCGGACACTTAGGAATATTGCGAACGAGGTCAACAGAACCGCTACGGTGTGAGGGGCGCTTAGTGACGTGATGTCAACCGACACGTTTGGTCATGCTCCAGAAATGCATACTAACCATAATGTACGGAGACAGCGAACTGACGATTATTTATTAAATTGTTGGTGTATTTAAAAGAGTAAATGTATGAATGAGAATTTGGATATTCAATAATTTAAGTTTTCCTTTTAGTGACGGGTTTAGAATACAGTTTAGTCTTGTTGAGGACCTTATCATTCGGTGGTAATATAACCGTCTGAGTAAATAAGGGAATAATCAATAACTGTCTCCTAGGAAACATAAAATACGGACTGGCCGATAAATTAGTAGATGACTAAAATTTCAGTCCTTTATCTTCGATTGTTGGTCACAGAATGTCTGCATTCAATAGCTTCTAGAAGTTTCTATTTCATTATCAATTCACTGGAGGTACACCTCAGACCTCTTTGATTGCGTTTTATTCCATAAAGCTCCACACTTGATGTCTTATCTGAAGACAATTTAATTATAATTTCATATGCTTGATTTTCATCCTACATTAAAAATATACTCTCGAATGCGAGCTTCCTCTAGATAACGGCAATTAGCCTACTATACCATACCGACCGACAATTTAAAATACGATTTAATTTGGAATTTTCCTTTCTTTGCAATAATGATATCTGCTTATGCTCTTAAACGATTTTTACGATACGACTTATGAAATCTGATTTATTTATTAATTATTTCAGAACCACATATAAAATATAAATACTGAATTCAAAGTTTTGGTTCGAGTGACCGCTCAATACACAGAGAGTAGATACACAGAAAGTGAATAATTTGCGCTAATGTGACCGCGTGCAATCTTTCCCTTATTCCGGATGGTTAAGTGTGGTATGATTGCGAACCTACCATGCTTAACCACAGCCGACCAAAAAGGACTGAAAGTACCTTAGTGCAAAACTGTCCACATAAATTACGAAACTCAGTAGTCACATTCAGTATTATAATGCGAACTTATACCTTTGAAACTGTTTCTCCCGGCGTTCAAGTACATTTATAACAGTTAACACAGAGAGTCAGCAATTTTATTTATACTATTCCTATACTATGCATGAAATTATGGTTAATGATAAAGTGTCCAACGTCATGATTACGGCAGAATCAGGAAATTTCAGAAATTCCTAAATAGTAAAATTCTTGATTAACCATAATATCATATATATATTAGTAACCACGATAGTTTGAAATACTCTAACATTGTTATCGCTACGGGTTGCGGCGATCAGTTGGCAGTCATATTACAGAAAAATGAAATTTTGCCAAAACTGATTATACTATAAAGCCTGCTACAATACAATGAGATAATAAGACTATGAGAATGAATAACATATTTGCATAATGTAATGGTTATATAAAAATGTTGCCTCTTGTTTTTTATTGTCTAAAATATATATTTATATGTTCCAATGGTTAGACTATGTATTATAAGTGAACTAATCCTTATTTACTGGACCACTGAAATTAAATAGAAACTATTAGAGTGCCTAGACTAGATAGCTCCAGAGATAAACTACTGAATATACTATGAAATTGGAAAGTAAAGAATTAGGATCGAAACAAACACTACGACCTCATGGTACAATCTACCCTCAAATTGTTACGAATACACAGTGAGTGTTCTGATATACACCATAGTATAAATACCAATGTCGCATTGATCATCATACTCAAAAAAATGAGAACAACTAGGAACTAGTTAGGAAAATAACAGCTGGGCAAACAAATAATATAACATCAAATCCGCCTTTGTTTGCATCTCGTAAAATCTATTTTCGTGCTTAGTGATATAGACTGAGTGCGAAGTAGGTACTGTTATGCCCACAGACTATCGTAATCCCATCAGACCACAACCTATTAACAAAAAGGCCGTACAATCTATTCAAATTTAAATATTTACATGAAAATTAAACATATTAGCTTACCGTCCTGCCATTCTAGCCGTGGTTGGCACAACATGCCCTTACCTTCTATAAACTCCTGTCAACCGTCTTATCTGGAATCATCACTCCTTTTATACCTATATTCTCATTAACACCATCCATCTCTTTTTTGCATATCCCGTAATTCTTATGTCCACACACATTCATATCGATAAGTCTGTTTATCATATACCTTTTATTCCTCTTCGTTACATGGCCATGCCAAGACAATCTTAAGTTCCTAATTTCTTCCATCACTGATACCACGTTCAGAATTCCTCAAATATATATATAGGAATTTTATATATTTATTTATAAGACTAAGCGTATCACGAGACTTGTATGACTGATACATTTTAATGAGCTATCAGAAATATGTTATTTTATTTGAGCGAGACCTGAACATTCATCTCAAGGTTGTCTGGAAGAAATTGCAGTATGTGATAAAACTGCCTAATTGTACCAATGTTAAATTATTGTATTTTATTTTATTCATGAACTTAAAATGGTCGTATTGCACGCCAAATGTTGTGCCAATGTGTGTATTGTATGGAACGGTTGGTTGTATAAGGCTAAACCTCATTTCACCAGTCGTTGTGGATCACACAAGAGTGTCGAAGTTTACCATATTTTGCTACGTAGCTCCTCGTGCATCTATTGTAGAGGCCACAGGATCTTGCATCGATTCCCGTGGCCGCCCTGTTCTATTTTCACTTCTATATATAAATAGGCTAGTGGATTACAACTCTCTTGGAAAGCACATCTACACGACAAATTATGGTTGACCCTAATTTCCTCAACGACAAAAAAATTAATTATTAAAAAAAGGAACCCACTTTAAAATAAAATTACGCTTAAAAGCTGTTATTTATTTTTCATTAACCTTTTACGTTTTACGTTAAATACTTGCCGCCAAACAAAGCGAAGGTTAATTTATATAATTAGCAATTAAAAGGTTTTTCTGTCCAACTTCCGGTGCGACATTTAAAATGAACTGAAAATTCGAAATTTATGTGATTTTTTTATAAAAACAACACCTTGTCTACTAGCAAATATTCATTACAGAAATATTATCAACTGAAGTATTTATAATTATGTAAAAGTAATATTTGGTTAATTAAGGTTTAATTAAATTGGACATGGTGAACTAAAGTAAAGCATGTGATATCTGCCTATGAATATAATGGTTAATTCTTCTTCCTTTCACGTAGTTATCCATCCATCCATCATTGGAGACAAGCCTATAATAGCAATGCTTGCCAGACGATTTGGCGTTGGCTATAGGTGTAATATGTTTTCCAGGCAGTCTGCTGCCATTTGCCTAGCATTTCTTCAAACGATTTTTGCGACTTTCAAGTCACCATTAAATCAACCATATCAATTAGTAAAAGTAATAACGTTTAAGTGATGTGACTTGATAATATCATAATTTGAAATAAAATAAGCCCATCTTTTTCAATTCATATAACCAGCATGGTATATACTAACTGAATTTTGCCAATAATGTATTTTGATGTCTACGCGAGTGTTACACATTTGAAATATAATATTTTTTATGAATTCTATCTCGTTTATATTTGATTTTAAATTACTCGACGTTTCTAACACTTTTAATGATAATAACAATGACTTGTTGGACGTGAGACACCTTAGTTCTCCCGTGACCATGAACGTTGTAAAGTGTTCGCTGCGTCAGGCAATTCAAAATTAAATATAAACGCGATAGAATCCGTAAATATAGTTTTATTGTAAATAAATTTTCATCATAATTATTTAGAAAAAGTACCTAATAGTGGAACACGCATGTTCTAATAAGATAAACAAAAAAATATAATGTTTTAGTATTTTCGTAAACGTGTACCATAAGTAAGTTAAGTAGATAATATAACTTTGTACTGTTTTGTTTAAGAGTTTCAGTGTTCGGGACTGATAACGCCTTGTTTATACCTTACACGTGAGTTTGATTACATTTATCTACAAATAATTGTATAGCATTCAGTAGATATGTATACTGTTTGTTTCGAGTTGCTATTCTTTTGCTCTAGTACTGTCTGAATTTATTTCTTAGTTGTCTTTTACAATATACACGAGTACTGCATTATATTTTTATTGCCACGCCATAATGTGCTATGTTCAATATCCAGGCAGGTAAAGTTACATTCAGTATATTCTTCATAAAACTTTTCTGAAAACTATCAAAATCAAAGTTGAGATTCAATAGATCGTAAACCATTTGATTTATGTAAATAATTCCTCTATTGATATTCTTTCATTTGAAAATAGCAATTATTTTTGTAGTAGAAATTAAAAAAATCGGCCAAGTGCGAGTTGTACTCGCGCGCGAAGGGTTCCGTAAAACTAAAAATCTCGTTTGGTCAAAAATTACATTCCCAAGGAGGGTTGACGTCTGGCAGGGGGCCGGTCATAAAACTATTGCCAATAACTTTTACATTTTTTTTTTTTAATTTAAGGCTCATCTACGACATAAACACTAGCATATGCTAAGATCATTCCAGTGCCTTAAAACTAGTGTTTATATCAATTACAGATGTGCACAACATTTAGGAATATATTACAATGCGTAAATTAAAATTACATTATGTACTATGAAAGAAGAGTACATATTGTATCGATCCCAAGTAATTGGGCATTTTTTTTTTTTTTAGGGGTGGGTTATGGTCGGTGCTCTTCTCGCACCACTCCGTCCGGGGCGACAGAAGGGCGTACGCACGCATACCCGTAACCCACCCACGAACCTCGTCTACGTCGTTGAACCAGCCACTGGAGCAGCGTCAACTTGTCGTCAGTGGCCGGCCCGACGGAATATCCCCTGAGAAGTACCCTCCCCTTGAGCGCCCCCCCCCCGGGGGGGGGGCGGACGTCGGAAGTAATTGGGATAAGAGTAGGAGAATGATGATGATGAATTCAAGTTTCTTTTTTCTTTGATATTAATTCAAGTTACACCTAAATTAGTAGTAAATAAAAATTTGTAGTTTAAATAAATATTAAAACTACTAATTTTTAAAACATTTGATGAACACGTTTTTAAACTATTTTATTTATAATATTATATTATTAAATTATTATAAATAAATTTTGCAAAAATAAATAGCAAAAAGAGTTCGGCGGTGAGATTCGAACTCATGCCTACGGTGTCTTAAACCAGCACCTTAGACCACTCGGTCACGCTGCCTGTTCATTGTCAGTGCAAAATTAACTGCTGCTTTTTAACCATACATGTTCAGGTGAAAAGGGGTAGTGAGTTTAAAATGATTAAAAATATTTTTTTTATATGATGTAATAAAAAATTTACAGTTTTCACATTTTTTTCTTGATCTGTGCTATAAGAAGCTGCTTCGTTCCAAATTTCAAGATTCTGAGTTCACGGGAAGTACCCTGTAGGTTTTGATTCCCTTGAGAGTGTCGAAAATTTGCAGAAATTTGCGACATAAATAGCTGTATCTTTTGATTGCGGTAGCTTAAAAGTTTGATTTTTTCACAGCTCTAAGGGACAGTAGACTTGAGTATTTGATATAAATTTCAGCTTGATACCTCCACGCGTTCCTGAGAAAAAGAGTCTTGACAGACAGACAGACAGACAGACAGACGGACGGACAACAAAGTGATCCTATAAGGGTTCCGTTTTTTCCTTTCGAGGTACGGAACCCTAAAAACAATATTGTGTGACAAATTTGCTTCTGCAGTCCTTGAGCGTGGGAACTTATGATCGAACACATACATTCACATTTACTAATCACACAGACACATCGCACAGTAATAATACACGCACCCTGGAAACGAATAAATCTAATTGCCGGTGCTTGCATTAGTTACATATTTATTACACGCTTGTATTAGTAGAATCTTCACAGTGTCACAGAAAACACGCAATGTATTAGGTCGCTAGATCGCTAGTACAAGATCTACTACTACTACGAGTACTAGATCGCTACGCCTGCAGTGAGTAGCCGGCAGCAAAAGGTGGGGTCTAGAGTCTCAGAGTGTATGCTTTCTGGGTATTATACACAGAACAAAATACTTAGAGAGAAGAACGACAGCTTCATACTGTAGAATTGCTCACACGGTGCACACTAGCGCTCTAGTTTATTTCATCGAAAATACTCGTAGTGCAGGTTACTTAAAAATGTGATTATTTCAAAACAATATTCAGCTATCGAATTTCTGATTGCTGTGTTTGCACAATACAATTTAGGTCCATATATTCGAATGTATAAAAATTGTGCGAATTATGAAATCTCTTTGACAAAGATAAAAAAGGGTATGCTGAGGTGGTTCGGACACGTGGAAAGAATGAGTGAAGAAAGGTTGACTAAACAAGTATACAAAGCGAGTGTGAGTGGGACGATTACAAGGGGAAGACCACGTCGTACTTTCCTGGATCAAATCGAAGATGTGTTAGTGAAAGGTCAGATTAAGAGTACGCGTAATCGTAGAGCATGCATGAAGACTGTGATGAGTGTGAATGAAGCGATGGAGGTATGTCAGGATCGTGGTTTGTGGCAATCCGTAGTCTCTGCCTACCCCTCAGGGAAACAGGCGTGAGGCTATGTATGTATGTATGAAATCTCTAACATTAAAAACAATAGTTCCATATAAGCTTGCAACTCATTTTGATCATTTTTGTCAGCAAAAAATGAGTAATTTACTGCATAACTATACTCACTACTTTATTTTGAATTTGACTTTATTTTTTTATGTTTATTTTATATTATTAATTTTCTTTCGGTTTCCCCATATCTACCTGAAATATGACTTTGATACGATTACGATAAGTACTTGCATAGTGTTTGACAATTAATTTGGTTTACAAAAATACATAATTAAATTTGCATATGTATTATGTACCTTGATCTTTTATTTGCTCAAAGAATATAAATTAGCAGCTGTGTTCGACGCTGACACTCGCAACACGCCCTAAAAAAATATTGCGAAGCTATGGGGCTCGATTCGAACAACTCGACGCGCTCTCACACTTTTTTTTTGCGGTGGGCCATGGACGTCGCAGCCCGCCAAATCGGTCCGGGGTGACGGAAGAGGCGGCGCGCAACCCCATTGACCCACCCTGCAAGCACCTCTTCTTCGCCGTGCGAGCAGGCCACCGGTACCCGATCTTTGTCTTCGGTGGCCCGCTCGGCGGTATGCCCTCTTGGGCTCCTCTCCTGTCGACGCCCCGACAGCTTTCGCCGTCGAGCCGTCGTCCTCCCGCGGTGGCCTCACGTCGGGTGACCGGACAATTCCCCGGTCCGATCACCCGAAGCCTCGGTTAGGGCGGCATCAGGCGCAGGTACTCACGCCTGCGCCGCCCCGGCCGCGGGCGGCGGCCCGGATCACGGGAGTCCTCCCGGGCCCGTTCCGCCGCTTCCTTCTGCGAGATGACAGCCTCGCAGAAGGCGGCGACCGCGTCCCAATTCCTGACGCTGTCGACTATCGCTCGCGCAACAGCCGGCAGCGTCAGGTCGGCACCGATGACAGCGACGAGGTCACGGCGCTGCCCGTCCCAGCCCGAACATACCTCGAGCGTATGTTGCGCCGTGTCCTCGTCGCTACTGCAATGGTGGCAGGACGGAGTCCACTCCCTCCGCACGACCGTGTGCAGGTACTTGCCAAAGTAACCATGCCCCGACAAGACCTGCACCAACCGGAAAGAGAGGACTCCGTGCCGCCGCTCCATCCACTCCATCAGTACGGGCCGGAGGGCCTCAACGGTAAAAACACCGTGTCTAGGCCTCTCCAGCCGCGTAGCCCAACGGGCGATGACTTCTCGGCGGGCGTCCTCGCACCAGGTGGCTATCTCGTTGAACGATGGGGAGCCACCCTCTTCGCGCATTGAGGTAACCCGCCGGTAGAGGTCGGAGAGCATCTCCGCCTCTAGGTCCCACGGGGGTGTCCCGGCCAAAAGGCATGCCGCCTCGGTTGACACCGTACGGTACGCGCGAATGGCTCTGACCGCCATGGCTCTCTGTGGCCTCCACAGCACCGTCCTGAGCTGGGCGTTCAGAGCCCTCGCCCACACGGGTGCGCCGTACATGGCCATTGAGCGGATCACCCCCGCATACAGCCGTCGGCCCTCGAAACTGGGTCCGCCCACGTTCGCCTAGAGCCGAGAAAGCGCGGACGCCGCGCCGACCAGTCAGGGAGCAATTTGACGAAAATGCTCCCGGAACCACCATCGCCCGTCGAGCACCAGACCCAAGTACCTCATATGGGCCTGGATACTGATGTAGGTGGAGTTGACGACTAACGAGGCACCGATGGGCAGCCTCACACGGCGCCCATGGAATAGTAGGGCCTCCGTCTTGTTTAGGGCCACCCTGAGCCCCAGCGCCTCAATTCGCCTGACCATCTCCTCGGTGCCGAGAGTGGCCAAGCTCGCCGCCTCTTCGAGTGTCCTGCCCCGGGCTGTGACGAGCGTGTCATTAGCATAGCAAATAACGCTCAGCCCGGGGAGGAGACTCCCTCTCAACGCCCAGTCGTAACCGATGTCCCACAGAGTCAGCCCCAGAACCGACCCCTGCGGAACACCGCACGACATGGGCGTCCGCAGCACAATGTCCCCTGCGGGGCTCGCGTAGAGAACACTGCGCCCCTCCAAATAGTCTGCCACCAGCCGCCTGAGGTACAGGGGCACTCCATGGAACCGGAGCGCCTCCCTGATGCAGCTGAATGGCAGACTATTGAAGGTATTGGCGACGTCCAACGACACCGCCAACAGCACTCCTTTGCCGGCGACAGCCTCCGCGGCCATCTGCCTCAGGCGTAGCAGGGCCGCGATGGTCGAACGCCCCCTCCGAAACCCAAATTGAGCGTCCGACAGATCGGGCCCCACCTCCTCCAGGTGCTGGACGATGCGGGCAGCGAGTACACGCTCCAGCAGCTTACCCACATCGTCCAGGAGCACAATGGGCCTGTAGGCCGAAGGCAAATCCGAGAGTCGTCCCGGCTTTGGCAGGAGAACCAACCTGCCTTCCTTCCAGCACTCAGGGAACTGTCCAGACGTCAGACAGGCGTTGAACAGTCGCCTGAGGCGAGGTTCGAGATGCTCGAGGAGCAACGTCAACACCCGGACTGGGACTCCGTCCGGGCCGGGGGCCGTGGTGGCGGAACGAATCTTCGCCACGGCTGCCCCCACTTCCGACCCCGTCACGGGCGGAACACTCTCGACGGCCTCCCGGTCGTGATCTGGCGAAGCCATAACCGGGGCGTGTGCTCCGACTGCCGCGGGAACAGCTCCTCGACTACTCTACGAAGCAGGTCGGGCTGGAGTGTCTCGGTGAGGGGGGGGGGGGGGGGGGGGGGCCTGCGCGCGAAGCTTATTCAGCGACGCGCGATACGGGCGACCCCAGAGGTCACGGTCGAGACCGTCCAGCATCTCCTGCCAACTCGCGTCCTTGTCGGACCGGATGGCCAGCCGAAAGGCGGTAGGCGCACTGCGGTACGCCTCGTACAGCTGGCCCTCCCGCTCAACATCGTGGCGACGCCGCCGACTGCGGGTGTAGGACCTTCGGGCACTAATGCACGCCGCACGAAAGTCCGCCAGTCTTGGGGACCACCAGTAGACCCCCTGCCTCGGAGGTAGACGCCGCACCCTGGGCATGGCCGCATTGCAGACCTGCGTTAACGCACTGCGGATGCGGACAGCCTCAACGTCCACTCCGTCCGCTGAGGGTGGTGAGGACAGCCACGTGTTCACGATGGCCGCCTCCGCCAGTAGGTCCCTATCCAGCCGCTCCACAGCCCACCGCGAAAATGCGGGAGCTCGGTCCGCCCTGTGACCCCTGCTGGGGTCCCGGAGAGGAGAGACCTCCATCCGGATGTAACGGTGATCCGACTGGGTCTCCGCCTCCTCCAGGACACGTCAGTTCCTCACTCGTGTTGCGACAGCGGGGCTAGCGAACTACAAGTCCACTATCGACCCACCCTGCTGTCGCACATACGTGTTCACTGAGCCTCTGTTTAAGACACAGAGGCCCAGTGACGCCGCCCACTCCACGATCGCCCGCCCGCAATCGTCCGTCATCGGGGACCCCCACGCCGTGGATTTGGCGTTGAAGTCCCCTAGGACCAGGACGAGGCCCGGTGCCAGTCGCCGTATCGAAGCCTCCAAGGTGGTGAGGGAGGCCCCGAAATCGTCCATTCTCCTGTTAGGGGAGAGGTAAACGCTGTAGAGTGTGACCCCTCCCCATTCCGCAGCGACAAAGTCCTCGCCCCTATCCAAGAGGGACAAGGATGGGAAGTGCCGCTGCGTGGAGACGACGATTGCCGCGGTTCCGTTCCGGCTGACTACCCAATTGGGGCGATCAGGTACACAGTACGGTTCCGCACGCGCTCTCACCCTGGATACTAAGACGGCACTGATTATTTTTCGTCGGACGTGTTTTATTATAATGCTGATTACATAACGTTTTTGTTTCATAGTAAAATGTATGGACGATTTTGGCTAAAAATCAACGGTGTTTAAGATTATTTTATAATTTTTTGTTTTAGATTAATAAAAAACTTGAATAGTGAATGTATTAATAAAAATTAAATTATTTAAATTATTATCCTTACTTTCGTCTCACGATTCAATTGAAAATATTTACAAATATATCAACGGAATAGCCTAGATAGTTATAATAGCAAAGGTCGATTTCGATATTTTTGATCAATGTTGACGAATTTTTTTCTCGAAAGTTAAGACATATCTTAAAAAATATGATACGGTGTTTTAATAGAGTCATTTGTTAAGCATTTGAGATATTTTTTTAGTATCATTCAATGCAGTAAATTTTTAGATATATTTAAAACCGTAAGTGGCTATTCGCGCGTTTCTTAGGGACGCGCCCCTTAATAATGTTGTACATTCTTTTAATGTATAAATTCCAAGATTGTCTACACAACTTGGCACTTTAGATGTGTAGTTTTTTGTCACTGAAATCTATCATACATACATAACCTCACGCTTGTTTCCCAGAGGGGTAGACAGAGACTATGGATTGCTACTAATCACCATCCTGACATAACTCCATCACTTCATTCACACTCATCAGTCTTCATGAATGATCTACGAATACGCGTTACCATTCTTTCCACGTGTACAAACCACCTCAACATACTCTTTTATGTCGCTACTTCTTCATTCATACCACAGCACTCTCTAATAACACTATTCCTAATTTTATCTTTCAGACTTACATCACAAATACTCCGAAGAGCTCTCATCTCTACAGTATTTATTCTACTTTAATGTCTTCCATGCTAAATCCAAGTTTCACTGCCATACATAAGAGTAGGCACTAATACTTCCCTATGTACAGCTAGGCGTGCCTTTTCTTTTTTTTTTTCCACGTGGTGGACCATAGATGTGGTCGCGCCCCGACGAGTCGTCCGGGGCGACAGAAGAGGCGGCACGCAACCCCATGGACTCAACCTGCAAACACCTCTCTTCGCCGTGCGAGCGGGAGCGTACGACGACGCCCCGGCAGCTTTCGCCGTCGGGGCGTCGTCTTCACGTGGTAGCCTCACGTCGGGTGACCGGACAATTCCCCGGTCCGATCACCCGAAGCCTCGGTTAGGGCGGCATCAAGCGCAGATACTTGCGCCTGCGCCACCCCAGCCGCTGGCGGCGGCTCGGGTCCCGGGAATCCACCCGGACCCGTTTCGCGGCCTCCTCCTGCGAGATGAGGGGGGGAGCCCTCCATTCGGATATACCGGTGATTGGAAAGGGTCTCCACCTCTTCCAGGACACTCCAGTTCTTCACCCGTGTTGCGAGAGCAGGGCTAGCGAACGACATATCCACAATCGACCTGCCCTGCTGCTGCACACACGTGTGTACCGAGCCCCTGTTAAGGATACAGAGGCCCAGTGAAGCCGCCCACTCAACGACCGCCGCCCACGAGGGTTCGTCATAGGGGACCCCCACGCCGTGAATTTGGCATTGAAGCCCCCCAGGACCAGGACGAAGCCCGGTGCCAGTCGCCGTATCGAAGTTTCCAAGTTGGTGAAGGAGGCCCCGAAATCGGCCACTCTCCTAGTAGGAGAGAGGTAGACACTATAGAGCGTGAACACTCCGCCGCGACAAATTCCTCGCCCCTATCCAAAAGGGACAAGGACGGCAAGTGCCGCTGCGTGGAGGTGACGATTGCCGCAGTTCCGTCCCGGCTGACCACCCAATTGGGGCGATCAGGCACACCATACGGTTCCGCGACTAAGGCTGCACCAATCGACCACTCCGCCATGGATTGCAGGAGATCTTGCGCACCAGCGGAGCGGTTGGTGTTGGCCTGCAGGAGGTGAATGGATTCTGCAGCCATTAATGGGCCGTATCCATCACCTCCCCCTCGCCAGCGGGCGATCGGGCCGCGCTAGGATTGGGAGCAGCCGTGGTCGAAAGGCCGCCCCGCCCCTTTGGGGCCGAAGCTGAAAGTCTGCACGCCCCAGAGTCCATGCGGTGCTTGGCGGGCTTATTGCTCACCGCACACGCGGGGTGTGGGGCGGGGCGGCGCAAGATGCCACCACATACTCGGTCTGACCGCAGCGGAAACACAATCCGCCGCATTCGAAGCAATTGGTGCATGTTGGCCGGGTGTGCCCGACCACCATGCACTTGAAGCACCTCGCAGGCCGGTGCTCAAGCACGGTTACCCGCGCCGATCTCCAGCCTACGAGGAGCCTGCCTGAGCCGGCCAGTTGCCTGACCGACTCCACCGGGCACTGCGCCCAGGCAGCACCTACGCCGCCCGGACCTGGGCGAATGGCGCCAAACCGGACGGTGTCCATGGGACACCCGGTTTTCGAAGTAAGGGCCTCTCGGATGTCTTCCACCGTCACAGAGTCGTCCAGATCTGCGATGCGCATTTCGGCGCATTTGACGGGCCTGGCGATCTTGATACCACCCTCCTCGGCGAATAAATCTCGCAGCTTCTCCGCTACGCTGTCGGCCATCTTGGCGCCCTCGGCCCCTGGTAACTCGAGGATTCGAGCCCCTGTCCGGGCCTTGCGGATCTTGGCTTCGACGCCTCCAATATCGGAGACGTCTAGTTCCCGCCGGGCCTTCCTCAAGACGGCCTCGTAGCTGAGGTCCTTCTCGGATGCCTCAGGCAGCACAGTGATCACCACTGCGGCTGTCTTCGGCGGCTTGAGCCCCTTGCGCGACCTCTTTTTCTTGTCGCCTGCTCCTGTATTGGGAGTGGAGACCTCAGCGGCGCGCTTGGCCTCCGCTCTTCTTCTTTGACCGTGACTCCTTCTGTCGCGCTCGGCTACCTGCCAACCCTGTTCGGGTGCGGCAGTCGTGCCAGACGCGGAAGGCCTAGTCGCAGCCTCGCTAGTCGTCGCCGGCGGTGTCGTTGCGGGCGACGTCTGCAGTCCGGCAGAAGCCGGCGCCGTCTTCCTCCTCAGGGCAGGTCCCTTCGGAGCGAGACCGGGGCCTTTGGGCTTAGGCCCAGCCACGGCCGCGGCGTAGCTCCCCACGCGGCCACCCCGACAAGGCAGCGGGTAGGCGTGCCTTTCTAGACACATTCGTACTCTTCATAAAAGCGTACCGTATATTATACCATAATTATCATTATATTCAACTTGATTTCACATTTATGATTTTGGTAGTATATTTAGAGAGAGAAGTTTAAGTTCTCCATATTGTTATTGCTATAACACATTTGACATACGCCTTTTATAGACGCAACAGTGTATTGGACGACGAAATTTTCCTAAGTTTTTCAAGCACTATTCAGACGAGTTGGATACATTGGCTGACCTCTTCATCGAAGTTGGATCTAGGTATTTGAACTGTTTGTCGTAGATAAATGTATAGATCGAGAACTTTGATGACTTCATTCCCAATTGATATCAAAATAGGTATAACCCGATCACAAACCATCCTTTTTTTTTTTGCGGTGGGCCATGGACGTCGCACCCCGCCAAATGGCGGCGCTGCCCGTCCCAGCTCGGATACACCTCGAGCGTATGTTGCGCCGTGTCCTCGTCACTACTGCAATGGTGGCAGGGCGGAGTCCACTCCCTCCACACGACCGTGTGCAGGTACTTGCCGAAGCAACCATGCCCCGACAAGACCTGCACCAACCGGAAAGAGAGGACTCCGTGCCGCCGCTCCATCCAAACCAAACAAACCATCCTACGTAGCGATTATTGAAATTTGAGGAGGCCTGAATACAGTATTGGATTTAGATGGGCTTATGGATGAATATATTCAGCTTGACCCATGATCGCTCTCGATATTATTAAAAATGTTTCCGATGGTAAACAAAATCACGCGGTAAAATTATTTCAAGGTCATCAAGTTGGTACTAAAGCAATTTAATAAAATTCGTGAACGCGGCCGGCTGCTTCCATATATATCTACATTCAGTGGTCTGGTGCCTCCGCATCGCGCCCGACATAAACGAAAAGATAATAAAAATTTCTCTCGTATGTAAATTGTTTAGAAAGTTGTAACGATTGCTACTCAACATTTTTATTAAAAACATTCCTTTAACGTAAGCATTCGTTGGACGCGTGTTCGTCTTATCATTTTCCTTGTTTATTGTCTAATTTTAATATGATGTTTTGTATGGAATCTTTGGTAATTTGTGATCTTATTGCTACAAAATGATAATATTTGATATTAAAAATTGAAAGGTTTGGAAGAGCTTTTTTTCGTCTTTATGACTGTCAATCTTTATCAATACAAATTAGGTCATCTCATCTCAGTTCATACATGTTCCAATGTTGGGCTCGAGCCTCCTCCATACTGGGAGAGAAATTGACCACCACGCTGGTCAGGCGTGTTGATATAGGGTTTTGTTTAGAGTTTTCCATCTCTTGCATAGATGTTGTATACGTTTTATATCCCTCAATCATCTCTTACGATCACCCGCGGGTTCTTAGCCGTAAGTGATCGTGATAGGGGGTGGGGATTTTTAATGTTACTCCGTTACTACACGGAAACAAATTAGGTATTACTTAATTTTTATTATTATTAAAATTATATATACATGAAACTTGTAGTCATTATTTAAACTTGTAGTCATCATTCAGACGAGATGTATTGGCCAATTTATTAGACCGAGCTGGCGAGATGACTTAGTATCTTTTAATCGATGGGTCTGTGTAGGTACACCGTATCCTTACCATCTGGAGTATTGTACGAGTGGTGAGTCGCCCCATAACCTATCGTATTACCTCACTATACCAATCAATCGGGCTGACCAATAATTCCTTGACTTCAGTGCATATTTTTAATAGTAGTTTATATTTTTATTAGTGGTAGAACCACGCTGTTGACAGGTCTCTGTCTACAGCCGCGGGCCGGTCCGTCCGGGGTAGTACCACACTGAGCAGAAAATCGACGTCTGAGTAATGGCAACGTGCTATTGCGCTTCGTTTGGTGATCGAGAGAGCCGGAAGCCCAATTGGGTGGGTTTGGGGTTTTTATTGGTAGGCAGCAGCCTAAGCTATACTCTTGGTATTGCAAAGGTCCACGGGCGACAGCATGATACTTACCATCAGATGTGCAGCTTGCTCGTTTGCCACCATGAGCAATAAAAAAATGTGGGTTGTCAGAGGCCATATTTTGAAATTTATCTTCCCTTGTAGTTATCACTTAGTCAAATTTTACGATACGCATGGGAAAGGAAGATGCGGTGATTAAAATATATTTTTTTTATTATGAATTAACCATGCGAGGGCACATATTGTCTATTCTCATTCCGTTACCATACGCTAATTTGTTATATTATTATAATTACTGTTCTAATAATTATTATTCAATTCATCATTATCCCAATTACTTGGAGTCGACACAAAATATATACTTTTCTTCCACACTATCCTATTACATGTCATCTCTGTGTTTAATCCTTTCAATCCGTGTCATTTTTCGCGCATTCCATCCTCATCATTTTCTTCAGTATTTCCTTACTCCTAAAACCTACAATATTCATACTTAAAACATTTCTCATAATATTACTTTCATCCCGTTTAATTATATGTCAATATATGTCCATACCACGTCAAGACTTCGCTCTTTAATATTTCAGTGACTAGCGCCACTTTCTAACTTTCTCTTATATGTTCATTCCATACTTTATCCGTTCTTGTCACGCCGCACATCTATCTTGACATGCGTATCTCTGATACATTTCATCATCATCATCATCATTTCAGCCTATTGCCGTCCACTGCTGAACGTAGGCCTCCCTCATTTTACGCCACAGAGTGCGGTCCTGTGCCGCCTGTATCCAACGACGCCCAGCAACCTTCACTAGGTCGTCTGTCCACCTAGTGGGGGGGCGTCCCACACTGCGTCGTCCGGTACGTGGTCGCCACTCTAGAACCTTTCTTCCCCAGCGGTTGTCGGTTCTTCGAGCGATGTGGCCTGCCCATTGCCACTTCAGCATGCTAATTCTTCGTGCTATGTCGGTTACACCCGTTCGTCTGCGGATTTCCGTATTTCGGATTCTATCTCGCAGAGAAATCCCGATCATAGCCCGCTCCATAGCACGCTGAGCGACTTTGAGCCTGGTTATGAGGCCTACATTTAGGGACCACGTTTCCGTGCCGTAAGTCATCACTGGTAACACACACTGGTTATAGACCTGTGTTTTCAAACACTGAGGTATGTTGGATGAGAAGATCTTCTTAAGTTTCCCGAACGCTGCCCGCTGCTGCTGATACATTTAGTCGTCTCTTTTTCATAGTTTTTGTAGTCCAACATGCTGCCGCGTACCTACTTGGGAGTCGCATCATATGACGCGACCTGTGACTCGCCGCCATTTCATTTCTTAATGGAATACTACTGTCCTACCATGTCAATATGTTCAATGTTCACACAGGACAATAATTTGTGCTATCCGCAATTTGTGTGCGTTAATTAAATATTTGTTAAGTCTCCTCGCAACGCAAGTATTATTTCTTTTGAAAAAAAAATACGAATCTAACAGTAAATTATTTTTTCATGGCAAGAATTATTCGCTAAATAAAACATAATCTCACTGAAGATGAAATGAAATTAAAAAAATATATGTAAACATCTTCATCTGTAATCCGTTTACATAATATGTTATCCTATAAATACATTTTATGAAAGCTTAAATATAATAAAATTTATAGGATCTTGAAGATTACCATATAAAAAATAAAGTCGTACAAAGACGCGGCCATTTTCGTTGTTAAACTAGCATCTCACAAATACTACTTATTGCGAATTTATAGTGCAACGCATAAATATGTTAGCAAGGGCTCGAGCAATTGAAAGTAACTGTCGACGACGGCCCCGCCGACCGCCGCCCGCCCCCTGTCGCATAGCGACAACTTTAGATCCTTTATTGTGATTTCCGTCTGAGTGAATAATAGTAGGTTATGTGAGAAAACGGGGAGAAATCGGAGGAATCGATTAATGAGATACATGATGGGTATAGCGATAGGGTAATAGGAATATAACCGTTTGCGCCGCACGTATAATTAATGACTCTGATGATATCTTTACGTAGATGAGACGTGTGAGCTGTGAGATAAAATATAGACCCAAATGAGGCTTTATCATTCTCGCCAGACTCTCGACTTATATAAGAGTTATAAGACGCAGTAACGCAAATACGTCGACTTATAAATTTTGATGGCTACGTCGTTATCAATTTGTTACAATTAGTCCAAAAGATCGGACTATTTCTTTCGAGAAAGACAGAATTACTGGCATATTGGGCTGCATAGATGGCGTAATATTTGAGATACCAGTTTTCAATGTCAATGTCGTGGGTACAATCCCTAAGTAGGACAATACTTCGTATACAACACCACACGGCACTCCACAAACTGTTATTCTGAGACTAATTTGTCCGCTTAATTATATATTTGTAAAGTTCCCCGTGATACAGTATAAACTTAGTTCAGGGTGATGAATCTATTAAAAAAAAAGGGAAAGTAAAAAGTTGTACGTGGCTTTTATTTTGAATAATAGTATTTATTTTATTGTCTATGTGGAAATGGAGTATGAATATAATTCGCCAACTTACCTCTTGTAAGTGACATAAAGGGCGACTAAGAGATGAGATATGCTTATTGGTGCAAGATAATTAACATTCGACGTGAAACTTCATGTCAACGTGTTTGATCAGCGTGATATGGGTCAATTTTCCTCCCATAGTGGAGGGGGCTCAAAAACAAGAATGCGATTTACATCGGGTGAAATATTTTTTGTTTCTTTCTTTTTTTAAAAAGATAACACCTTGTTCTAAAGAAACATATATATTATTTTTAACAATCATCTAAGAAATAGGAAGTGGTGATAACCATGTATTATTACGCAGATAGCAGTTTATATACCGTAGCTACGGATACTATCAACCACTATTTTACTCGTGGATGTTGTAAACGGTAACTAAGAGCTTTATATTGACTTAGGCCAACTCCACCTGATGCCGTTTGGTCAACAATTATATTCCCAAGCAGGGCTGACGTCAGGTATGCGGCCGGTTAAAAAACTATTGCCAATAACATTTGCAGTATGTCTGACTACATATTACGTCGACCACAACTAATTAGGATAAGAGCAGGTGAATGACGATGTACATATCAGTTTATATACATACATATATATGAGGCGTTTCACGTGAAAGCGGCCACCCGGTCCGGCCAGAATTGATTGGGAATAAATGGGCCCTATGTGGGCTCAAAATGTTCGTAATAACGTGAACTTTCGAAATCTGAGTGGTGATTTTCAAAAAAAAAGATGGCCGATCCAATATGGCGGCCGGAAGTGACCACCGTCGAGGGTCGTTTTCAACAATGTTTCTGCAAAATGGCTAAAACGACTAGGATCGACTCGCCCGTGGGTACTCGGAGGTTTTCGGGGTCGCTGAACAAGAAGAAGGGTAATTCCAGAAATCTAGCTGGTCACGTGACCCATACCGGGTCTGCCATCTTGGAGTTCGAAAATCCGGGGACGGATTCTTGTTCAGCGACCCCGATAACCCCCGAGTACCCACGGACGAGTCGATCCTAGTCGTTTTAGCCAGATTCTAGAAATCTGTCCGGTCACGTGACCCATACCGGGTCTGCCATCTTGGATTTTGAAAATCTGACGACGGATTCGTGTTCAGCGACTCCGAAAATTCTTGAGTACCCACGGGCGAGCCGATCCTAGTCGTTTTAGCCAGATTCCAGAAATCTGGTCCGCCATCTTGGATTTTGAAAATCCGGGGACGGATTCTTGTTCAGCGACCCCGAAAACTCCCGAGTACCCACGGACGAGTCGATCCTAGTCGTTTTAGCCAGATTCTAGAAATCTGGCCGGCCACGTGACCCATACTGGGTCTGCCATCTTGGATTTCGAAAATCTGAGAACGGATTCTTTTTCAGCGACCCCGAAAACCCTTGAGTACCCATGGGCGAGCCGATCCTAGTCGTTTTAGCCAGATTCCAGAAATCTGGTTCGCCATCTTGGATTTCGAAAATCTGAGGACGGATTCTTGTTCAGCGACCTCGAAAACCTCCGAGTAAACGGAGGAGGAGTAAAAGTGGCTAAAACGACTAGGATCGACTCGCCTGTGGGTACTCGGAGGTTTTCGAGGTCGCTGAACAAGAATCCGTCCTCAGATTTTCGAAATCAAAGATGGCGAACCAGATTTCTGGAATCTGAATATATATATATATATATATATATATATATATATATATATATATATATATATATATACATATATATATAATATTAAAACATTATAGGAACCATTCGATTTAACTAAATACGTATATCTGGATTGCAAATGCTTTTTCTAATAGGTTGAATTATTATTATTCTTAATAATACGCTGTGGCAGGTAAATCGGCTTATAACTAATCGGTCTACAATTATATCATTAAATTAATTAATGATTTAATCTCTCACTAAATTTCAAATACAAAATAAACAAATCAACTCAAACATAAACCAATGAACTAGCAAAACATTATTTATTAAAGCATGTGCGTTATTAATTGGTTCGGACAAAACTACATAGTCCGTATATCTATTTAATTAATTCTGTGATTACAAATGTTCTGTAACAGTTTTATTATAGGCGTAAATATATGTATATTGCAAATATTGTTTGACCAAGTATAGTGCAAATATCAGTGTTACTACACTTCAGTTTCATATGTTTATTAGCGGTTACGAACATTACCAACACTTGATTTGCTTATATCGACATGGGCTAACTCCACTTTGATACCATTTGTTCCACAATTATATTCCCAAGAAGGCTTGAAATCAAGCAGACGGCCAATCATATAACTATTTCCAATAACTTTTACAATATGTAAGATCGCCAAATCGATATAGCGAATATAAATGGCAATTAGCCACAATAGCATTCCTAAGGAAGGTTTGGATTGAAATGAACAGGTTATAAAGGCCTATATGATACAAAAAATTAACATGTCTTTTACAAAAAAGAAAACAGAAATGTTCGTTTATCTTCTTTTTTATTATTGTTTATGGTGGCAAACGAGCAAACGGCACACCTGATGGTAAGTGTCACTGCCGCACTACCAAAACAAACCCCAAACCCACCCCAGTTGGGATTTCGGCTCTCTCGCTCACTGAACGAAGTGCAATAGCACATTGATATTACTCAGACGTCGATCTTCTGCGAGAGTGTGGTGCTACTCCTGACGGACTGGCCCGCGGCTGTAGACAGAGAACTGTCAACAGCGTGGTCCTACCAATATTAATTATTCGAAAGTGAAACATAATATTTAGCATAATAGACGCAAAAGAAGCAATTTAATAATTTCATCCAATTGTGAATTAGTTAAACAAAGCGAATATTAATATATGTGCCATAGATATTTTTATATTAATATTAATGCAGAGTACTCTAAGTAATGTCCAAACATTCGGGCCCATAAATTGCCGTATAGTATGGCGGCGCTACATAATTTGATTAAACTCCTTCCACTGCCAAGTGCCGTGGAGAGGTTAAATGTTGCAATTATCCGCACTTAGGCCGCCAGCGTAACTTAATGTATTTGTCTAGTAGATTTGTTGAAACAACTCTGTTCTCTTTGGTTCACTAATTTTATTTTATTTCAAGTTAAAAATGCTCTCTTATATTCTTCAGAATTAATTTTATTAAATGCAATATATTTCGTAGCTTTGTACTATAGCTTATTGTAGTTGTAAATTTTCTTATTATTATTAGTCAGTTCTGATTTATATCGCCCGCTTGGCGCAGGAGATTAGTGAAATTTCGTCAATCCCCTTTTTTCTCCTCTAATTATTTTTTTTTGTTCTGGGACAATTAAAAGCATTTTCCAAGACTTCCTGAGGACACAAGTTATAGTATAGTGAATATGTTGTGTAATTACTATCAATACAAAATACATTTCATAACTCCCATACCATAAGGAGGATTCACGACATTTAAAAAAAAATCTCAGAGCACTGATGTATGGAAAAGGCGCTGGACTGTCCGAATGGCATTCTAATGGGGGGCTTATGTCCAACGATGAACTTCCGATTGATGATGGATAAATGTTTCATATTTTTCAATCAACATGTGACTTTTTTATATAGAGATAGTAGAATTTATTTCATAGTACATTATTTATGCTTTAGGTTAAATGAGAACAGCTGTATGATCGCGGCTAAGAATACTGCCAACACTTACATTGCTCGTGGTTGTCGTAAAAGACGACTAAGTGACCTGGGCCTACTTCACCTGAAGCCGTCTGGTCAACAATTACATTCCTGACGCCAAGCATTCATGAGTGTACTTTTGCAGTATGTACGGAAAGGAAGTACACATTGCGTCAATCCCAAGTAATTAGGATAAGAGCTGGATAATGAAGGAGGATATTTTCTCATCTCAGCTCATATATGTCACACTATTAAGCTCCAAGCTTCTCCATTACTATGGAGAATTGACCTACTATACCACGATAATCAGACGTGTTGGTATAGGGTTTTGTTTCGAGTTTTCCTTCTCTTGCATAAATATTATATGTCTTTTATATACCTTAGTCGTCTCTTCGATCACCCACGGGTAAGATAGGGGGTGATGAATTGTATTTTTCCTCCGTCAATACACGGAATGTTTCTATTTCGTTTTATTTATTTTTAAAACTCGATATTTTATTATTGATTGAGTTATCCGTGATTATTATTATAACAAATGCCATGTTTTCAAAGTGGTGGTGTTTAAACTACAAGCGAGAATAACCCCGCCGGGCTGGCTACGGATGGCAAGGAAGCGGTACCAGTGGCTAGCTCAATGGTGATAGGAAGGTAATACGGTGGATTACGGAGCCACGCACCGCCTTTCCGTGGTCCAGACCGCAGCCTGCCAAAAAAAAGCGGAGAGTTACAAAATAAATCTTGCGTGTTGATTGAAACTTATTAAGTAAGTATCGTGTACTTACTTAGAATGTGGGAATAATTTAGACCACTCTGTCATCTGCGCGGTCATCACCACAGAATATTTATAGCTAACAAAAGACAAACAATATATATATATATATATATATATGTATATATATATATATATATATATATATATATATATATATATATATATATATATATATATATATATACGTCACCTCTATCTATTTTTCCCATGCGTCCGCGAGCGCCTAGAGAGAGTGTGGCTGGAGGTTGACCATTTTGTAGCCCAATTTCTAACTGGCCATGGCAACTTTAAAAGTAAATTATTTTCTTTTAAACTCGTACCTTCACCACTATGTCAATGTTCTACCAATAACCGCGAGTATGAACAATCAGCACATCACATTCTCTGGGAGTGCGATCTCTGGCGTAACGAGCGCGACCTTATGTTAGACAGTTTGCAAGTAACATCTGGAGTAGTATACTACACGGATCTTGTAGCAACTCGAGAAAATTTCCGTGCGTTTAGGCGTTTCTGACATACCTACTACTGCAACCAATCTTAAGGCTCACATATAGGCCCCGTTAAGTTATCCCGTATCCGTGGTGCCGTACTGCTGCGCTTATCGTAGCTGTACAACCCTTTACTTATTGGCGGACTAGTCAATATTGCTTTCTGTCTCCCGCTTTGCCTGGGAGGGAAGTGGAATCACTCTTTTCCAACTCCTCCTCTTTAATTTTTCTAATTAAATTTGTTGCGGGTTCCAAGTCAATTAAAATCATTTCCCGGGACTGCCTGAGGGTCGAACCTCGGTGTCATTTATAGTGACCATTGTGGATCCTGGCTTACAGGAGTTATAATGGTGGGAATGTGTGGTGGGATTAGTCCCAAATATATATATATATATATATATATATATATATATATATATGCAGTATGTATAAGATCCAGCTTTATTCACACAAACCGCATAGAATTGACTAGAAAATGAATACACAGAAGCGCACTACGTATTCTAAAACCTTAAACCCAAAATATCGAGTGTACAATTTACGTCACAGGAAAGCTCCTTAAGTGCATCCCAAGTCGCGGTCTGGCAGGTACACTCAAAGCCGGGTCTTAACCCCTTACCCCACGGAGCGCCGCATACGCCGCATACGACGTAAACAGCTTTTTAACTAAGTCGTAAGTTAGTTGGAATAATTTTTCACTTACTGTCCACTTAAGAAGTTTAGATTTTATCAAGTTAAAAGGGGAATTTATTTTGTATATTTCAAGACTATTGAATGTATCTTCGTGGTACGTTTGAAAGTACTTTAGAAGATTGATTTAAATTCATCGTCATCATCATCTCAGCTCCTTTAACCCACAATTGGGTTTGGGCCTCCTTCACACTGGCACGGAGGTTAACCTATTACTATACCACGCTGGTCAGATGGGTTATAAGATTTAATTTAGATTTCTTTCTCTTTTGAATTATTTATTTGTTACAATCGATTTTAATAAGGTTTATCTAATAAGGAATCATATTACATTGGAAATGTTATCATCGTCCGTGTGGTGACGGAGTAAGAATACAATTCGCCACCCTTTATCTTACCCGTGGGTTAAGAGACAACTAAGAGATATAAAACCCATATTACATCTATGTAAGAGAAGAAAATCTCGAAATAAAACTTTATAGCAACACGTCTGACCAGCGTGGTGTAATAGGTTAGTTTCCTCTCCGTTTGGAGGAGGCTCGAGCCTAACAGTGGGTGAGCTGAGATGATAAGATATGATTCTCGTCTATTTGTTTGTATGGTGTATATATCTTTTGTTCAATTAGTACGATATGACGTCCAGGAGATCAGTAATGAAAACTGTTCTACTGTATCTTTTCTTTTCATGTTACAATGAGTTAAAAAAGTTAAACATAAATGTATTACCAATAAATAATACCCTTTTCAGTGCAGTTTGGATAATATTACTAAGAAATATTTGGAAACTTGAAATAGAATACTATACCTTACTTTTTTGTTTTGTTTTTTAAATACTCTGCCCAAGCACTAAGGAAATAATCCTTGTATTGCGGTAGACTTTACAAGCATACAAATTACACCCAGACTCAAAACAACACTTTACGGATCGAACGAAGTATTGTCCTGAGAAGGAATCGAACCCACGGCACTGGCACGTAAGTTCGGTATTTTAACCACTACGCCATCTGTGCAGTCATTTCATGTAGTTTTTACGACCAACATAATGTAGTAATAAGTAAATCTTTTCTGGCACTTTAAAAGAAATACATGCGCAATATTAATATAATAAATACGTATTCAAATGCCTAATTCATAAGAATTTTGTCTGTAAAAAAGAAGACATTCTCATTAGTAATATAAAGGCTGTAACTGTAGTAACGGCTGGCAATAGATTCTCGGTATTTTACCTAAAGCCTTCCCTAATACTTTTTACTTTGTTCTATCTGATGTAGGTGATTCGATTCCAATTCAGCTATTAATTCTAGTTTATATCCTTACACACAAAGCCTATTACCTTAATTCTTTGTTACAGTGAAATTTTTAAAAGAGGATATTTTTATACTTATATATTTATCTTTACACAGTATAAAATTAAAGTACTATTTATTGTTTGTACGGTTCTTTAAAAATGCGCAACAAATTCTAATGGCAAGAAAAGTCGAGAATTAAAAGATTTGTAATGTTTTAACCTTACGAGATAGATCAAAATAATTTATTACTAAATTGTATATAAAAAAAAAATATCCGTGTGGTGACGGATTAAGAATACAAATCACCAACCCCTACCTTAGCCATGGGTGATCATAAGAGACGGCTAAAGGATATAAAACGCATATAACATCAATGCAAGAGAAAGAAAACTCAAAACAAAATGTATCAACACGTCTGACCAGCGTGGTATGGTAGGTTAATTTCCCTCCAATTACGGCGGAGGCCCGAGCCCAACAGTGGGACATATATGGGCTATGATGACGATGATGATGATATTTTAAAAATATTTGTAAAGAAAATCGCAAATACAATTGCGTGTCTTAAGATAGACCGCAGAATTTGAAATAAAACTATTTTACGGATTCTGTCGCTTGATTTTTAATTTCACAACGTTTTGAACACTTTCCAGTATTCATGGTCACGGTGACCATTTAGATACATTATGTACTTCGTGCATTTAATGTAGATTATAATTGTTTTTGACTTATATCATTAAAATAAATATCATAAAAGTTATCAACGATTTAAAATTTATGGTCAGAGCGGCCGAAGCTACTTACTATTACAAAACTGACGAATTTCTTTGTTTATTTATTTGAATCTTACATACTAGAATTTATATTCCCAAAAAATATTCTGTGATAGTTTATTAGTAATCTATAATATGCATCATCATTCTCCTACTCTTACCCCAATTGCTTGGGGTCGACACAGTATGTACTCTTCTTTCATAGTACACATTGTAAAAGTTATTGGCAATAGTTTTATGACCGGCCGCCTTTCAGACGTCAACCCTCCTTGCGCATGTAATTGTTAACTAAACGACGTCAGATGGAGTTCACATTTATGATGCATAAGGATATTCATCATGATCAGGTAGGTTCATACATATCATACTTGAGTTCGATTCTCTACCACAATGGGCAGCGAAAATGACCTAGACCTATAGACTTTCTTCCTCTTGCAATGTGGTATTATCTATTTACATCCCTTAGTTGCCTTTTACGATCACGCACGAGGAGAAAGTAACCTCTATATTCTACAATGCACGGATAAAGTAATAAATATATTTAGGCAATGAAAATTCAAATGACAATCATTTAACGAAAACATGCTTTTGGATAATTACTACTGTGGTAGGACCACGCTGTTGACAGTGTTCTGTCTACAGCCGCGGGCCGGTCCGTCCGGGGTAGTACCACACTCTCGCAGAAAATCGACGTTTGAGCAATGGCAATATGCTGCTGCGCTTCGTTCGGTGAGCGAGAGTGCCGGAAGCCCAACTTTCTGGGTGTGTTTACGTGTGGTGGGTTCAGGTGGTGCCTGAAACTTGCGGTGGTGAAGTCTTGGTTGGGGCATTGAGCGTGAGAGGCTGACATGGGGTACAGGGAGACCGGGTGGGAATGGTCACCGCCGGCCACCTGCCGGTCAGCAGGGGACCCGAACCCAGGATTATCCTCCCTGGGAGGCTGTCCCGCCAACCGGCGAAAATCCCGCTGTGTAGTCGTTGTGCCGGAGCAGGAAACCGGAGTGGACACTGGGGGCCCTTCCGTGCTTCGTGTCAGCTTCTCACAAAACTCACCCTCCAGCCATGCACTGTGCCCCGCACCTATTTTTTTTGGTACCACCGAATCTCATTATACGCATCCACACTCCCTTCCTCCTCTTCTTAAAAAAAAAACCCGTATGAAAAGTACTAGAAAAAAGAGAAGGTTTCCTACGGCGGTCCCCTTATCCACATTTGATGTGGATTTTTGCAATATCAGGGGTTTACATAGCAATCTCGATGCCGTTCACCACCATCTCGAGACGGCGCGGCCTGCCTTGCTCTTTTTAACGGAGACACAGATAGGCGCTCCAAATGATATTTCGTACCTTAACTACCCTGGCTACGAGTTAGAGCACTCCTTCCGTCGTAAGGCCGGGGTGTGCGTGTTCATTCGGGGTGATATCTGTTGTCGCCGGCTTCGGGCCCTCGAATATGGTGACCTGTCTATCTTGTGGTTGCGCGTAGACTATGGAGGGTTTACCCGCATCTACGCGTGCCTCTACAGGTCGCATGGCAGTGATTCGGGGTCAACTCAGTTATTTGAGAACGTCCAATGGGGGATTGACGAAATATTGGAGCAGTGTCCATCAGCGGAGGTGTTGGTTCTTGGAGACTTCAACGCTCATCATAAAGAGTGGTTGGGGTCCCGAGCCACTGACCTCCAGGGTCGACATCTCTTCAATATGTTCTCGGCCTATGGACTCTCACAACTGGTGACACAGCCCACCCGTGTCCCAGACATTGAGAGCCATGAGTCTTCTTTACTGGATCTTCTGCTGACTACACACCAGCAAGGATACCGGGTAGTGGTCGAAGCCCCTCTTGGGTCATCTGACCACTGCCTAGTCCGTAGCAGAGCCCCTGTTGCGAGGCCTAATCGCTCTACGGCGACTGGGACTCGCAGAGTCTGGCAATATAAGTCGGCAGATTGGGATGGACTTTGCAAGTTTTATGCATCCTACCCATGGAAGCGGCTTTGCTTCGCCTCTGAGGACCCTGGCGTTTGTGCAGACTGCGTAACCGAAACGATTATTATGGGGATGGATTTATTTATCCCCAATACTCAAATACCCGTCGGCGGCCGCAGCCGCCCTTGGTTTAACAAAACCTGCAGGACGGCTGCACGGCAGAAGCAGTCCACATATCGGGCCTGGAACCGGGCTAAAAACTGTCAAGACCCGAACGTCAAAGAGGTGAAGCGAAAATTTAACGCCGCTTCCAGATCTAGTAAGAAGGCTATCGCCAGAGCCAAGGCAGAACATGTTGCCAGAATTGGCGAGCGATTAGAGAGCTATCCTGCTGGGAGTCGTGCATTCTGGTCGCTCGCCAAGGCTGCTCAAGGCAACTTCTGCCAGTCCAATCTCCCACCACTACAGAAAAGCGATAGCAGTCTGGCCTACAGCGCAAAGGAGAAGGCCGATCTTTTAGGTCAATTCTTTGCCTGTAACTCGACTTTGGATGCGGGAGCTGCCACACCACCTACCATACCGCGGTGTGATAGCTCTCTACCTGAAATCCGTATCTCACAACGTGCGGTCAGGCGAGAGCTGCGGCTTTTAGACGTCCATAAGTCGAGTGGGCCGGATGGCATCCCTGCAGTGGTCTTAAAAACGTGCGCCCCTGAGTTAACCCCCGTCCTCACGCGCCTATACCGTCTTTCCTACGATACTAATAGGGTTCCATCTTCGTGGAAGGTAGCTCAAGTCCACCCGATCCCTAAAAAGGGAGAACGGTCGGACCCATCGAATTACAGGCCGATTGCGATAACATCCTTGCTCTCTAAAGTAATGGAGAAAATCATAAACCGCCAGCTTCTGCAGTACCTTGAGGATCACCAGCTGATCAGTGATCGCCAATACGGCTTTCGACATGGTCGATCGCCTGGTGATCTTCTTGTGTACCTTACACACCGTTGGGCAGAGGCTTTGGAGGGCAAGGGTGAGGCGCTAGCATTCGGCCTAGATATCGCAAAGGCGTTCGATAGGGTCTGGCACGGAGCCCTTCTATCGAAGCTACCGTCTTATGGAATCCCCGAGGGACTCTGTAAATGGATCGCCAGCTTTCTGGATGGTCGGAGTATAAGAGTCGTCGTCGATGGCTCTTGCTCCGATACCATGACCATTAACGCTGGTGTACCACAGGGCTCGGTGCTCTCCCCGACGTTGTTTATCCTGCATATCAATGACATGCTCTCTATAAAGAGTATGCATTGCTATGCGGATGACAGCACGGGTGAAGAGCGGTATACCGAGCATCAGAATATCCCTCGGAGTATATTACAGGAAAGAAGGACTCAACTTGTGTCTGAAGTCGAGCGCTCTCTGGGGCGGGCCTCCGAATGGGGTGAACGGAACTTAGTCCAGTTCAATCCCACTAAGACACAAGTTTGCGCGTTCACTGCAAAAAAGGACCCCTTCGTCATGGCGCCTCAGTTCCAAGGAGTAACTCTCCAAATTTCCGAGAGTATTGGGATCCTCGGCGTCGAACTATCAAGCAAAGTCCAGTTTGGGAGTCATTTGGAGGACAAAGCCAAATTGGCAAGTAGAAAGCTGGGCGTCCTGAACAGAGCCAGGCGATACTTCACACCGAGACAACGTCTTGTGCTATATAAAGCACAAGTCCGCCCTCATGTGGAGTACTGCTCACATCTCTGGGCAGGCGCGCCCAAATATCAGCTAGACCCATTTGACTCCCTGCAAAGACGTGCTGTTCGAATCGTCGGTGATCCCAATCTCACGGAAGGACTGGAGTCATTGGAGAGCCGGAGAGACTTTGGGTCTCTCTGTGTACTCTACAGGCTCTTTCACGGGGAGTGCTCTGAGGGACTGTTTGACTTGGTACCACCGTCACCATTTTATCACCGTACCACTCGACACCGCAGCAGGGTTCATCCATTCCACCTGGAAACGATACAGACGTCAACTGTACGTTTTCAACGTTCATTTCTCCCACGTACTTGCAAGATCTGGAATGAACTGCTGATGTGTTTCCCGAGCGCTATGACATGTCCTTTTTTAAACGAGGTTTAAGAAGAGCACTTTCTTCACGGTAGGCAGCGGCCTGGCTATGCCCTGGTATTGCAAGAGTCCATGAGCGGCAGTGTCACTTACCATCTGGTGTGCTGCTGGCTCGTTTGCCACCACCGGCAATAAAAAAAAAAAAAATTAGACTATAAATTGTAAATTATAAGACTATAGATAAAACGATGTAATATAGATAATCAAACGCAATATCCGAAGTGTTAATTTAATTAAAAATAACAATTTAACTCGTTATATTTAATTATAACTGTTATTATACATCGTTATAGCAATCATGATATTATAATCTCGTTTCGGTAGCCATTATGCAATTAAAAATGGCGGCAAATATTGTCTATAGTTGTGTCCGATGCCAATTATTATGAAAAACATAATAATTTGTTATGTTTTTAATCATTTAATTAATGGATAGCAGCAATTACACATGGCTTTTATTTATGTTCGAAATACGCTCTGTAATTGTGTTACTCATATACCTTTGTTTTATTAACTATGCCGTAAATGTTCGCCTATATATGTATATTTGTACGTAATGTTTGT
The DNA here is from genome assembly GCA_905163515.2 of Lymantria monacha. NCBI lineage: Eukaryota > Metazoa > Arthropoda > Insecta > Lepidoptera > Erebidae > Lymantria > Lymantria monacha. The sequence continues at coordinate 711,561 of LR991097.1, forward strand.
TTGTATATTGTGTAACAACTGTAAATTATGCTCATTTAATATATTTACACACGTTCCCGCCCGTTTTTAATATGTATTTTATTATTTAAATTATTTTAGTTAACATAAAATGGATATATAACATGTAAATCGTGACAGAACTAACAAATATATAATGAAATTCGAAAATGAGGACGGTTATTATAATCATATATATAGGTTAATTACAAAATTTTGTTTATAAATTATAGATTTAGAAAATTTTAATCGAATAAATAATTGAATTCTGTATAGATGGTGTAGTAGTTAAGACACCGTGACTGTGTCATGGGTTCGATTTCTACGTAAGATAATACTGAGTGAACTAATAATGGTTATTTGTTAAATTAAGAGTTTGTAAAGTTCCCCCGTTTATCCGTGTGGTGACGGAGTAAGAATACAACTCACCAACCTCTATTTTACCAGTGGGTGATCGCAAGAGACGACTAAGGGATATAAAACGCATATAACATCAATGCAAGAGAAAGAAAACTTGAAACAAAACCCTATACCGAAACGTCTGACCAGCGCGGTATAGTAGGTCAATTTCCCTCCCATTACGGAGGAGGCCCGAGCCGAACAGTAGAACATATATAGGCTGTGATGATGATGATGATGATGAAAGTTCCCCCGCAATACAAGGATTATTTTATTTTACTGCTGGGTGCTGTTTTTTATAAAAAAGAAAAAGATATATCCATTTATCAGCCTCTAGGCAAGAGTAAAAAGTGTAATGCTGTAAATTGCCCTGCTTGGCAGGTCTATGTATAGAGTAAGTAATCGTGTTCGAAATTTTCCAGTAGAGTCTGAGTATTTTCCTAGTGATCCATGGGTTTTCAAGACTTGTATGAGAAAGTAAATGTATTAGGCATATATTTATTATTAACAACAATACTATTCACCACCCCATATCTTACGCGTGGGTGATCGTACGAGACGACTGAGGGATATAAGACGCATATAACATCTATGCGAAAGAAGGAAAACTCGAAACAAAACCCTACACCAACACGTCTGACCAGCGCGGTATAATAGGTTAATTTCCCTCCCATTACGGAGGAGGCCCGATCCCAACAGTGGGACATTTATGGGCTGTGATGATGATGATGATGATGATATATTTATTATAATCCAAAATGCACCACTTATTATTCATAATATGAATGTTGATATTATCTATGAAAAGTCATTATTGTCCTGCTCTTATCCCAATTACTTGGGGTCGACGCAACATATAATCGAACGTATTGTAAAGTTATTGGCAATAGTTTTATGGCCGGCCGCCTGCCTGACATCAACCCTCATTGGGAATAAAATCATAGTCGTCTTTTACGATATCCAAGAGCAAAATAAGTGTTATTAGTATGCGTAGTCACCACACCACACCACACCACACCACACCACACCACACCACACCACACCACACCACACCACACCACACCACACCACACCACACCACACCACACCACACCACACCACACCACACCACACCACACCACACCACACCACACCACACCACACCACACAGCTATGAGAAGTGCAACTCAGAAATAGCTTTTAATATATTCTTACTAATATTATAAATGCGAAAGTAACTCTGTCTGTCTGTCGCTCTTTCACGCCAAATCTACTGAACCGATCTAAATGAAATTTGGTACACAGATAGTCTAGAGCCTGATAAGGGACATAGGCTATTTTTAAATGCAAAGAAAGGTTGTAAAGAGAGATGAAAATTTGTAAGGAAGTATTGTCATTTTTAAGCCAGAAGCTTGAAACTTATTTTTTGGTTATTTGATTTGATTAGATTTGATTAGATATAAATATTACATTAAAATTTTGTAAAAAAAATACCCTTAAAGGGTAAAATAAGAATAGGGGAGGAAAAACTTTAGGGAATTAACCTTTTATGCGGGCGAAGCCGCGGGCAGAAGCTAGTACACTTATACTTATATTTATTAAGATTATCACTTGATAGCTCTGCAACAACTATTATGGGTGTTTAATTAAATACTACAACATTTTTGCGGTCTTAGATTATTTAACACTAAAACATAGCAAATGTTTTCACCAACAAAATAACTATAAATTCTTTAAATAGCCATTCAGGAGGAATTTTCTTGATGAAGCACCTGCGAGCTTAGCGCTAATTATTATAATTGAATCTTTCTCATCCTCTTAACTCTACAATCTTTTCCCATTACGGAAGGTACGGTAGAAATTTTATAAGATTTTTACACGCAGAGATTTAAGTTTAACTTGAATAATATGCACCTTTAGATGGAAATAAAAAATCCAATACGACGTTGTCCCAAGATTTTTAGTTTAAAATGAAATTTTTTTTTTTTATGAAATCAAATATTCCAAGTACCTAATATATCCAATAGAAGGACCGTGCCTAATAATAGAACGTATGAAAGGAGTTATCCGTGTGGTGATGGAGTAAGAATACAATTCACCACCCCATAACTTACCCGTGGGTGATCATACGAGACGACTAAGGGATATAAAACGCATATAAAATCTATGTAAGAGAAGGAAGACTCGAAACAAAACCCTATACCGAAACGTCTGACCAGCGCGGTATAGTAGGTCAATTTCCCTCCCATTATGGAGGAGGCTCGAGCCCAATAATGGGACATATATGAGCTGAGATGATGATATGATAATGATGAGAGGTGTATGGAAAAACAGGGAAAAGATAAATGGACCATCTTAAGTATGGTAGACAGGTATATCGGTAGACAGGGAATGAGTACAATTTTAGTATCGAAATTATAGTGAGTTTGACACATGTCCTATTCTAAGTGTGAAAGTTTATGAAGATATTTACATATTTGTTACTTAATCACCCGTAAACTGTTAAAATACATTTTTATGAAAATTTGGCTTTTATCACATTAATGTGTTCCTTTGAGATAATAATTCAGCTTTAGAAAACATACTTCTTGCATGGCCAAAGTCGCAGAAACTAGTTAGAAATATATATGAATGACAATAGAATCACTCGCTAGAATCGATTAAGTCGATATTATGAATAGAACATACAAAAACTAAGAAGAAAACGAAAGAATCGATATAAAACATAGAATAAAAAGCAACTTAACGCTACTTAATCTAATAGTTGCATACAAAAGTACAAGTAGTATACGAGTAAGATACAAGCGAGAGCCCTTGAGAACTATTGATCCTATCACCGATATCGTCAGGTCCAGCCCGAGCCACTTAAAACTTCAGCTATTGCACTGACCTTTCGTAAGACAAATCTAGTCTACAATGAATTAGGTTAGTTTTGTAACTAGTGTAGTCTTGATCCCAGTTTGTGCGACTTCAGAACTGTTATGATCGACTAACTTTGGTACTGGGTCTTTAATTTATTTTCATCGTCTAAAACCGAGATATTTGGTTATAGCTTAATCCCAACACTATCTTAGTTATTTTAGTTAATTTATATGTATTGAAAGCTTTAGATATTAGGACATTGAACCTTTCGTGAGTTAGCTAGCGTTAAGTAGGACTGGCCTTTCATGAATTAGCAAGCGTTAAGTAAGTCTGGCCTTTTATGAATTAGATAGCCTAAAGTAAGTCTGGCCTTTTATGCGTTATCTAGCATTAAGCAGGTCTCGCCCAGTTAGCTAGTGTTAAGTAGATATGGCCTTTTATGAGTTAGGTTGCGTTAAGTAAGTTTGGCCTTTTATAAGTTAGATAGCGTTAAGTAAGACCTTTTATGAATTAGCTATCATTAAGTAAGTCTGGCCTTTTATGAGTTAGATAGCGTTAATTAGTTCTGGCCTTTTACGAGTTAGCTAACGTTAGGTAGGTCTGCTTTTTTATGAGTTAGCTAGCGTTAAGTAGGTCTGGCCTTGTATGAGTTAGCTAGTGTTAAGTAAGTGTGGAATTTTATGAGTTAGCTAGCATTAAGTAGGTCTGGCGAGAGAGAGAGAGAGAGAGGGCTATTGGTTGATGTATGTAAAATAGATTTAATAAATAGTTTGCCAAAATTTCACTTCTGATATGTGTACTTTGTACACACGCATATTTTTTTTAAATATTTACATATAAAAATAAAAAATCCGCCAAGTGCGAGTAACTCGCGCACGAAGGGTTCCGTACAGTATTATATAAAAAAAAAAATGTGATGTAACTAAAAATTTAAGGGTTTCGGAATTTTTCCTTTATATATGCTATAAATTGTTGCTTCATGAGAAATTTCAAGATTCTAGGTCGACTGGAAATACCCTTTACGTTTTGATTCCCTTGCGAGTAGTTGCGTGTTTGAAAATATGCGGCTTAAATTGCTATTTCTTTTGATTTCGTTGACATAGAAGTTTAATTTTATTACAACTTAAAGGTCTCATAGATCTGAGTATTTGATATGAATTTCAATTTAATACCTCTACGCGTTTATGAGGAAAAAGGTAGTAAGTTTAAAATTATTAAAAATATTTTTATTATATGATGTAATTAAAAATATAAGGTTTTCGCAATGTTTCCTTTATCTGTGCTATAAGACATTGCTTCGTACCAAATTTCAAGATTCTGAGTTTACGGGAAGTATCTTGTAGGTTTGATTCCCTTGCGAGTGTCAATGATTTGCGGCAATTTGCGGCATAAACGCCTGTATCTTTTGATTGCATTGGCTTAGAAGTTTAATTTTTTTACAACTTTAAGGGACAGTAGACTTGAGTATTTGATAAAAATTTTAGCTTAATACCTCCACGGGTTCCTAAGAAAAAGGGTCTTGACAGACAGACAGACGGACAGACGGACGGACGGACGGACAGATAGACGGGCGGACGGATAACAAAGTGATCCTATAAGGGTTCCGTTTTTTCCTTGTGAGGTACGAAACCCTAAAAAACAATACTTAATTGTATATTTTATAAAGAAAGAAAGAAAGAAAGAAAAACATTTATTTTGTTCTCGTTAAAAACTAATGAAAATAAATAGAACTAAAGAAAACAACTTCTGGTATAAAGTTATCTGACATTATTATTTATAGAATTTATTTGATTTTATCTTAATAGAAATATGAGAAATATATTATAATTATTTAAACCCAAAAAACTCAGCGCGGGAACATACGAGTACATTTGATTTTCTTCATTATACAAAGTTTTAGCAATCCCTCGCATAGATGTTACATTAATATAAGAATATATTAAATATAAAAGCCAACGGACCTTATTGCCCCCACACTCGTACATATTTATATAAGATAATGTATAATTTTATACATTAATATTCATACGAAAATGTAAATGTCCGAACATTTGAAACTCTTATAAAATCATTATTATATTTTTAATAAAAGTAATATATTTTTTGTTTTGATGAGAATTATCATAATGCATAAGTTCGTCCTTAAATTTTTTTAATTCAATTCAATTCAATTTCAAAATATCTTTATTATACATAAACATGAAGTAGTACAAACCAGTGTTATTTCTTATATCCTAGCAGTACAATGATAATAAAAATAACTTCGTTTATCAAGCTATTATGCTCATTTAAACTAATAACAGGAACATCTAACTTAAATAGGTGATAAATTAGCAATAACATTTTTATATATCATACATTCTTAACACTTACGTAAGCTTTAGAATGAACATTACGTTTAAGAAAGGAATATGCACATTAATTGTATGACCAAAAAGAAGGTAGTTAGATATTGACACAATATCAAGCGCACGACGCACGAAACTGACGGTTCACAGATAGCAACAAGAGCTCGTCGTGTATTTATCACACACACAAGCGCGCAAAGTCGCAGGCGCGTGCTACGCGCGCAACATCCACCCCACATACCACCTGGTAATACGGACGGTTATAGCGCGCACAGCAGCATCGAACGACCGCGGACGCTCATATGTTGTAAACAATCTATTCATAACACTTATAAAAATAAGTGATGAGGCAACTTGTATCTTTTGTAAGTATCGATAAACGGAAGATTATTTTTAGTAGATATGCAAATATTACTAATTAATTTGTTTTTATTTTTGTTTTTATTGCGAATATAAAATTTTTCAGAAAGTTTATAAATAAATACATCGATTTTCGGTAAGCCTATTCTTAAATGAAGTTTATGAATATTAGTACGATAAGGGGTATTAAAAGCATATTTTAAAGCTTTGTTTTGTATAACCTGTAACTTCTTAACGTTAGTTTGGCAAGTACTGCTCCAAACAGGACAGGCATACGTAATACATGGTCTAACTAATGTAGTATAAATACGAAGTTTCGTATAGCTACTTAGACACGAACGTCTATTAAAAACAGGATAAAGTGCATTTAAGGCCTTCATGCCTTTTAGACATAATTTGGATGTATTTTCAGACCAGTTGAGCTTAGTGTCAAGAGTGAGTCCCAAGTATTTGACATGGCGCTTCCAAGGTATACTAACATTGTCTATGTTTAACATACGTTTTGGTAAGGTACGTTTTCTAGTAAACATGATTGCTTCAGTTTTGGACGCATTTACTTTTAGTTTCCATTTAGTAAAATAGGATACTAGGCTATCTATAGAGAGTTGGAGGCGATCAACTATGAGGTCAATGTCATGAGACGACGTGAAGGACGCTGTGTCGTCAGCGAAACAAGCAATGCTTGTTCGAGTTTGTACTGGTAAATCATTTAGGTAAAGCAAAAACAGGTAAGGGCCGAGGATTGAACCCTGTGGGACACCTGCAGGGACTAGTTTTGTACAAGATACCTGATTTTTTAGGTAGACATTGAAACTACGGTTCGATAGGTACGAATTTATAATTTTAATCAAGGATAACGGTAAATTAAAAGACAACAACTTATGTAAAAGTGCTTTATGCCAGACCGTGTCGAATGCTTTCTCGATATCCAGCAGAAACATTCCAGTAGAGTGTTTAAGGTTAAGATTATGTGATACAGATTCAGCAACTCTAGCTAGCTGCTGGATAGTAGAGTGGCCTTCACGAAATCCTAACTGCTCGTCAATTAATAGGTGACCAGATAAACGGTGTAAACGTCTGTAAATATTTTTTTCAAAAAGTTTACTAAGGCAGGGTAATAAGCTAATGGGACGGTAACTGGTTGGGTCAGAAGCGTCCTTACCTGGCTTATGAATTGCGATTACTTTAGCCCTTTTCCATACTGAAGGGTAGTAGTTCAAAGTGAAGCAGGCATTAAAAATTTTTGTGAGTGCAACGATGCATTTTTGTGGAATGTTTTTAATAAGTAAATTAGAAATATCATCAACACCTGGAGATTTACGTATCTTCAGGTTAGAGATGCATTTTTTAACCTCGTTAGGATGGACTGATTCAACTTTGTCATCATATCTCACTTTGTACTCATTTAGTTTAGATAAAGAGATGTTGATTGCAGTTTGTTCTTCACTACACCAGTTGTGAGTAAGTAACATATTATTAAGGAAAGCATCGGCTAAGGCGTCACATTGATCCTGTACACTAGTGGTTAAGGTACCATTAGTTGTCTTAAGAGCAGGAATAGTATTTGGGGTACTACGTAAACTTTTTACTACTCTCCAGAGGTCATTACCCGGATTATCGACCTTTTTTAATTTATTTATCCACATAGTATCATTGTGAAGCTTAATGGCAGTAGTAATTTGTGTCTTTAATAAATTTATGTCCTTCACCAATACTCTACGCATCAAAAGGTTCGTTTCTTTTACAAAGGCTCTGCGAAGACGGTTTTTACGGCGAATTAACCTTTTAATGCTCCGAGGTAATGAAAAAGCATTCCAGGGCTTAAATATTGATAAAGGAACACAAGAGTTTCGACTATCTATTATAGATTGCTGGATATTTTCAATGGATCTGTCAACATCAATAGAAGTATTGTAAGCATTTGGAGAAAGTGTTATATTTTTATTCAATAAGTCTCGGAATATGCTCCAGTTTGCTTTGGTATAATTGAATTTTTTTGAAAGATAACGATTATGTCTGCTATGAAATTGCACCAAAACAGGAAAGTGATTAGAAGACAAAGCTGGAATAGTTTCTATGTTGCTCGGTGGAGTGAAATTTTTATTTATGATAATGTCTGGAATAGAAGGTGTGAAATCTGCGCAATAATGGACAAGAGTAGTATCACAAGGAGCATGAATAATAAAATCATTGTTGAGCATATGCTCGTGTAGTAACCTGCCTCGAGCGTTACTTGAGCCAGGGGACCATAACGGATGTTTGGAGTTAAGATCACCCATAGCGAGAACCAATTTGTTAGGTGCCATGATACAGTCTAGATCACTAATGAGTAGAGACAGGTTTGGAGACTGGTACACTGAGAAAATTGAAATGTTACCATTTATGAGTGTGAGTGTTACACCGATAGCTTCAAGGTTAACCGTTTGGGGATTGGGTATTAAGTTATGAATTATATCTGATCGAATCATAATAGCAACGCCTTGTCCTACACCATCACGCAGCCTATCCCTACGGTAACAAGTAAAACCAGGAATATCAAGTGTAAGTCTGGTGGTTAGTCTAGTCTCACTGAGTGCTATAATATCTACGTTAAGCTTACCCACCGCTAGCTCCGAGAGCTCCTGCTGCTTTCTGTGAACACCATCAGCGTTCCAATACAATACGCGTAAAACGTGAGCACTAAACATAATGTCCAAGATGTGTCAATATTAAAGCTACTTTCTCCATGAAAGTATTACATTTGATGAACTCTTGTTTAATAGATTGAATACATGAAAGGATATCCAGCATTTCAACAATTTCAGGCTTTTGAGGGATTTTACGAGTGAATAAAATTGGGTGATGCGGTTTCCACGTGCTAGTGAGCTCCTCAATCGTCTGATCTGATTTATTAACTTCCTGACGTTTGATTGGGGTCTTAGAAATTGCTGCGGTTTCAGTATGTGTCTGAGACCTCAGAACTTGCCTCTTATGTGGGCCACTTACAATTTGATCCCATGAATTAGAATCAGTCACCTTAGTGACATTAGGAATATTTGAGATTAAAGACTTACGAAGTGCTTGACGTCTGGACTCAGTTCTCTCAATGTATTTTAATCGTGCGGTACATTTGCCGTAATTGGCGGGGTGGTCTTGTTCGCAATTGCTGCATCGAGCTGGCGTTTCCTTGTTCTTCTTCGGACATTCCCAAGTAGGGTGAAGCTGTGCGCATTTGACACACTGAGCTGGCCGGTTGCAGTTTCGAGAAGCATGGCCGAAACCTTGACATCTAAAACATTGTGTTCCAAGTTTTTTGCTAGACTTATATCTCTGGATGTCAATAGCACAATTTAAAAGATATTTAATCTTATTGAATTTAGCCATATCGGTCCCACTAGCTAGCTGTACCAATAATGGTGGACACTCCTGTGGAAGGAAAGTCTTCATCGTGGACGTAGTAGTCACAGTGAAACCTAATGTAGCCAATTCTTTAGGTACTATGTCGTGAATAAATTTTGGTAATCCTTTGATCACTGCTTTAGGACATTTCTCGTCCTTTCTGGTAAACGTGTGAAAAGCCAAATTTTCTTTACGAAGACCATCTTTGATAGATTGGTGAACTGGTGGTGAATAACACTGCAATTTAACTATTTTTTGTCCTCTAAATTGCAAGTGATAATCATTGGTATACTTTTCGATTGTATTTTTAAGCTCCTGGTGATTAAAATTTCCCTGAACTTCAATGATGATGGGAGGAGTGTTATTAATCACTTTCTTCTTAGTAGCTTTATGGTATGTGTCCAAATCTGTTGAATCTATTGGCAGTCCTACAAACCGATTCTTGGTTGGAATCGCCTGTGTATTAGGTACATTGCTGCTATGAACAAATTTCTTTAAATTGCTCTTGTTGGGAAGCGGGCAACACTGCCGACGGTAAGTGTGAATACCACCCATAAATCTTTGCAATATTAGGGTATAACTAGGCCGCTGCTTGCCAATGAAAATTCCAAGCCCCGCCCAGATAATTGGGCTTCCAGTTCTCTCACTCACTGAACAAAAAATAGCAGCTCATGCCCACTGTTCAGACGTCGTCTTCTGCTCAGTGTAGTACTACCCCGGACGGACCGGCCCGCGGCTGTAGATAGAAAACTGTTAACAGCGTGGCCCTAACACTTTTAACTATTTATTCATATGGACTTTAAATATAAATGCAAATAATATTATGTCTAAAGGATTCGAATTCAAAATGTAACCTTATGCTTAATCGTGTAGCTACCGTGGTATTGTGGACGCATTTCCTTTTCATTGCGTTAGACTGAAGAACAGTGAACAACACAAAGTAACAAAAATACTCATATTAGTATTATTTACGTTGACAATAAAAATCTGTAATAGTTATAAAGATTTATTTATTTTTTTGTTCTTATGGCTTTATTCTATAAGACAGAGGAATAAACATTGAAGGTAAGAACTCAGTAGCCATGGTCTGGTTAAATTGTGAAAAATACAATAGGTCAGCTTATAGGTTTGCATGTTGTCGCTTCACTGATAGAGTATGACCAGAAAAGACAAGGCAAAGGAATTTTATTTATTTATTTGCATAAATAAGATCAATAATAGCAACTTAAAACATAGTAGGTAATTTTTTTTAAGGTGACACTATAGATACTATGAAAACGAAATCAGATGATTACAATTTTATATAATCAATACTCAATACGCAGAATTTATATTCCCACAAGATATTGAGTAATCAATACTCAAAATTTATATACCCACAAGATATTGAGTAAGATATTGAGCAAAATATTCTCATTCAGATACAAAGTTCGAATACCGGTGTTCACGGACAGCTGCTCCCCTCATTTCATTTACCGTAAAATCTCTTTAACATTTAACAATGGAGTTTCACACTAAACATATGTCAACTTACAGAACACATATAGACGGCTCCCAAAACATAAGTTCCTATTTAAAATACATCTTCACGACTCTGATCTCAAAAGCTTTGACGTTAAATGTCATATTCGTTTGAAAATTTGTGGTGTGAACGTGAATAATTTGTATGCATATCCTTACGCGTCAACAATGAGTTGGACCGGAATCTGAAGCAGGCTTTTAGTGACGTTTAGTACTTGTGTCAATTTTATACCCTCTCACTTTGCTTCACATGAATTAGTGTATCTAAGTGTTATTTAGTGACAATGATATAACAACACTGTAGAATGTTTAAGTTTATTATTGTTCTTAGTTCCTATGTTTTGTTATTAGGTAAGAACTTCTACAAAGAGAGAGACGGACTTTTGGCGGGCATATGAAAGTGCCTTGTGATTTAACATATTATATTAAATAATTTTGATGGAATTTTATAGTTATATATTTTATTATAGTTATATATATATATATATATATATATATATATATATATATATATATATATATATATATATATATATACAGGGTGTCCCAAAATTCAACGATAAGCTGGCACCAGCAGGTGGACCTACATATGACTACTCGAGAACAGAAAAGAAAAAAATTCTACCTTGATTTTTTTTTTCATTACGACAAAAAAACCAAAATCTTTAAAAATGGACATCCTTTATTATATTATTAAGTGCTATTGCTACAGTTTTACAAGTAATTCTGTGATTTTTTTTGTATTGGCAAGGTAAGTAGCACTACTATCGATCACAACCATTAAAAATTCCAGAATATCTATAGTTTTTACACAAAAATCAATCAAAACTATGTTTTTTTCATAAATTATGTAAGATTTTGACTTTCAGCTCACTTTCACTCATCATAGTGAAAAAAAAAAGTATGGACACTACTGTGGCAAATAGTATTAAAAATTGGCGCATCTAACTACAATTCTAAAATGGTATAACATTCTAGACAAACTAGCCACAAAAATATACTTAGGTGTACTATTTCAAAATAACAACCATATTTCGAAAATTGTTAGTGTTGATAGTAATCACTTTTACTATGTAGCCAAAATGTTTTTGTAGCAAGTTCTCAGAATTTTAATGAGACATGTGCGTAGTCCATAAGTCCATAAAATAAGTTAGACAGAGATAGAGAGATTATACGTTAGAGGGAGATAGATAGATGCTAATTGTTTAGTAACATTAATGCAGGTGGAGAAGTAATTAATGTCCTCAGCAGCACAGCAAGTCAGTATGCTCTACTTCTTTGTTTACTGCACACCGTTCTGTTTTAATTAAAGTGGCTCTGGTACTGACGACTTTTGGATTGAATTAAGTGACCTGGAAATTGACCTGACTTGGCATTATTTTAGACTGTGATTTTGTGTTTTTTTTAAAGAAGTTTTGCCTTATTTTCAAGTGTTTAGCATTCATCATGCCGCTACCATACACAGCGTTAGAATACACTAATATGCACCTAATTTATGGAGAATGCCGATGCAATGCCAACGCTGCTAGCAGATTATATCGAGCAAGGTACCCTAATCTTCAAAGGTATCCGGATTATCGCGTATTTATTAACGTGTATCAAGCTTTTTCGGAGGGTCGTATACCATCTGACAGGCGAAACGCTGGAAAACCTAGATCGGAACACGATGAAGAAGTTCTCAATGAAATAGAAAACGATTCAACTACCTCTGTACGTGCTGTACAAGCAGCAACGGGAATCCCAAAAAGTACTGCACATAGAATTTTAAAACGTCACGTCGTCGTGATGAAACAACCTGCAAGAAAGATGGATATTTAAATCTTCACAATCTTCATAGCTGGAACAATGAAAATCTGCACCTGGTGAGAGAAGACAATCCCAATACCAATTTAAGGTTAACCTATGGACTGGCATAATAAATGGCAAAGTGATAGGGCCCTTTGAGTTACAAGGAAACATAGATGGCAATAGTTATTTAAACTTCTTACAAAATGAGTTGCCAGGATTATTAGAAGATGTGCCCTTAAGTGATTTGCAAACCATGTGGTTTCAAAACGATGGTTGCCCAGCTCACTATGCCCGTCCTGTGCGAGAGTACTTAGACCAAGAGTACCCAGGGCGTTGGATCGGGCGACTTGGTCCTATCTTGTGGCCACCCCGTTCACCCGATCTAAATCCCCTGGACTATTGGGGTTGTCTAAAGGACAGAGTCTGCACAAAACCGATTGCAACCTTGGACGAGCTTCGCCATAAAATAATTCAGACTGTGGATCTACGGACTACGCACATGTCTCATTCAAATTCTGAGAACTTGCTACAAAAACATTTTGGCTACATAGTAAAAGTGATTACTATCAACACTAACAATTTTCGAAATATGGTTGTTATTTTGAAATAGTACACCTAAGTATATTTTTGTGGCTAGTTTGCCTTGAATGTTATACCATTTTAGAATTGTAGTTAGTTGCGCCAATTTTTAATACTATTTGCCACAGTAGTGTCCATACTTTTTTTTTTCACTATGATGAGTGAAAGTGAGCTGAAAGTCAAAATCTTACATAATTTATGAAAAAAACATAGTTTTGATTGATTTTTGTGTAAAAACTATAGATATTCTGGAATTTTTAATGGTTGTGATCGATAGTAGTGCTACTTACCTTGCCAATACAAAAAAAATCACAGAATTACTTGTAAAACTGTAGCAATAGCACTTAATAATATAATAAAGGATGTCCATTTTTAAAGATTTTGGTTTTTTTGTCGTAATGAAAAAAAAAAACAAGGTAGAATTTTTTCTTTTCTGTTCTCGAGTAGTCATATGTAGGTCCACCTGCTGGTGCCAGCTTATCGTTGAATTTTGGGACACCCTGTATATATATATATATATATATATATATATATATATATATATATATATATATATTATATAACGTGATACGCAGAAATGGTTAAAATTTAGTAAATGTGATGTAAAAATGCTAGTACACTAAAGTTCTCAGAAGGTACCATTAGCAGTGTAACCCTAGCACTATTGATGATGACGATTTGTCTTATTGGTAGTCAATAACTAACATGAATGAAGCGCAGTAAAATATTAATGCTACTCATATATTGAATTACCACGTAGAAGGCGTCACATGATAGCAGAAAAGCGTTTGTGACATGGCTATCACCACTAAAACATCTTATACGTATTCTAATAAATCTTACTTTGAAACTGTAGTATAATATCAACAGCATCATTACAAATTAAACAGTACAAAAACAAATCTTTAGCCTTCGGTGCTCGTAAATCGTGTGTTGGGAACAGAGCTCGCACTAAACATTCCTACCCTCAGTGAGTTTGTTATTCCATTACGTGTAAAATTTACTAGTGGATTCATTAAAAGTTGGACACAGTCCAGGATAGTTGCGACCTAAGCACATTTCAACTTGTTCTGTGTCCAAATCAATTTTACAATTCGTACCTATATTATTGTAACTAGATTTTAAATTCAACTTGTATTTGTATAGGACCAGTTATATACAATCCATACATTCATTGTTATCTAACAGACATACGTGTTCATTGAAAATTACTGACAAGTGTTATCCATCGCCATCAATGAAAAATATCGGGTACCTGTGGCCCGCAAGTTCGGCGCAAAGACGTGTTTGTTCAGTAGGTTATGTGGTCACGCACAGTGCTTTCTGTCGCCCCGGTCGGATCGTATAGGGTAAAACTATACCATAGTTTGTCCCTAAAAAAGTTGCTGAGTGACAACAGCACCGAATACTAGCAATCCTTAACTTGCTCGTCGATATCGCAAAAGACGACTAAGAGCGTTATGTCGATCTGAGCCAACTCCACCTGTTGCCGTTTGCTCAAAAATCATATTCCTAAGGAGGATTGATGTCAGTCAGGTGACCGGTCTGAAGAAGTGTAAATATTGCATCGACTACATGTAATTAGGACAAGAGTAAGAGAATGATGATGGGGTTGAAACCCCAAAACAAAGTTATTTGTCAATTTTTAATTCAGTAGAAAGTTAAATTAAGCTAAATAATTAAAAAGGTAGCCTCGTGGTTTTGGCTCTATAAATATTAATTTATATTTTCTGTATAATTTTGAAAATCGTGTTTTTAATCTATATAAAAATCATAAGATTATCAGATGAGAATTCTAGTTTAATTTTTGTTTCATATAAATATTTTTTATATGTATATCTATATTGTATCTTTATAATACGAATCTCAACGAAATGGAATAATTAGGCGGCGTTAGTGTCCTCATTACATTATGATGTATTTCTGTTTAGTTTTTGTTTTGATATGTATTACATCATAATATAAAAACACATTTTAGTAGAAAAATATTTAATAGCAAGTTTGCTTCACCATACATGCTTGCGTGGACACTTTTAACAGATGGGATATTAATATAACAAAATAAAATATTCTACATTGAATCATCATCATCATCACAGCCCATATATGTCCCACTGTTGGGCTCGGGCCTCCTCCGTAATGGGAGGGAAGTTAACCTACTATACCGCGCTGGTCAGATGTGTTGTTATAGGGTTTTGTTTCGAGTTTTCCATCTCTTGCATAGATGTTATATGCATCTTATATCCCTAAGTCGTCTTTTAAGATCACCCACGGGTAAGATAGGGGGTGGTGAATTGTATTCTTACTCCGTCACTACACGAATATGTTGATGGATTAAGGTTACAATGTGTAACCACACCTTATATATCTATGAGATTCGTGAAACCCGATCGAGAAACTTACATAGATGGGCAAAATCAGTTTCTTGGAAAACTCATCACTATAGCTGAATACTGATGAAGAACCCAGATGTCATGACATACTTCATATAGTGCTATATAGTGTCCGACATAGGCTGATGATGGTGGTGATAAATATAAAAATATAAAATGTGTGTAATATATATAATAAAACAGCACGTATGGGGGGGTGTGTTGACACCTAACCGTATGTTTGCTTAACGTGAAATATTACAAAGCTTACCTTAACATTTGCCAATATAAACAGGATTGTTTTTTATGATTTATATGCGAGATGACGACTGTATATTTTACGTACAATAAATAACCTAACTGATACTTATTTTTAATTCTAAATAATAATATATACCGCATTCCCCGCGGCTATAATATACAGGATGTATCAGAGAATGGAGCAGCTGGACAGAAGGATGGTAGTTAATGATGCTAGGAACCCATAACAAAAATTTGAAGGGAAAATGTCGATTCGTTAATAAATTACAAGCATTTAAAGATTTCAATTTTGTCATCGCTTTTTCTTTAAAACTGAATGAAATGTAGCAAGTAAATGATAAATAGTCTACTACATACTCATACTTTCTTAAATATTCATTAGTACCTAAATAAATCAATGATTACGTTTGCTACAGTATAACAAACGTCACCTTTACAAACAGCTGACGAGTCAATGACCTTGTAATTTGCCGTTCAAATTTTTGTTATGGGTTCCTACCATCATTACCTACCACCCTTCTGACCAGCTGCTCCATTCTCTGATACACCCTGTATATACAGAAGATATTGTAGGCAACAAGACAAGGAATATATCTTTAGAGACTTGTTAGGTGTGGTCTTTAAGTAATTGCATATTTATAAAAACTTGAATACGAGCAAAAAATGATTGTCACAAGTGGGATTCGAACCCACACCTATTGGAAATCCCTTCCAATCGTGCTGCCACTTACATTGTATCATCGTTTAATACAATTCTAACTGCAAAGTTTGAGTATTAAGCCTATACAATGTGCAAACAATGTCGGGTAGATGGCGCTTGTCTCCTTAAAGACGAAAATATGATACGATGCGAGAATTGAATGTCCTACAATAGTTCACGTTGGTGTAAGTGGCAGCACGATTGGAACGGAATTCCAATAGGCGTGAGTTCGAATCCCACTTGTGACAATCATTTTTCGCTCGTATTCAAGTTTTTATAAATAATCAAGCATATTAAATGCTAAATTTCAATAATTTATTTGTGAATTGAAAATTTTAATTAAAACGGTTTTATTTTAGTTTATAAAAATAATTGCTAACTGTATTAAAATATTTTTAAATCTGATGATAATTAATATTTTATTAATTCAGTTCAAAATACAATATTAGACAATGGTTATCGTTATCATCTCAGTTCATACAAGTCGTGCTGGGCTCAAGCCTCGTTTAGAACAGGTGGGAAATGGATCTATCGTTTCACTTTATTTAGATGGGTTTTATTTTTAGTGTCCCTTAGACATCTGTTATAACACCCACGGGAATGAAAGGACACATGGAATAGATAAATAAGGAAGGAAGTATTGTTTTTTGTTTGAGGTGTTATCTGCAACCGGTCTTTGACTATAAGTGGATATGGTGTAGCTGTTATATTTAGTCAAAGGTGCTCCCCAGCGGTAGCAACCTTTCTCAGTATCTATAGTCTAAATGCTGAATATCATGCCGTTTTAGACGTTTGTGGTAAGTAATATTGACCAGGTCAGATGCCAGTTCATTAGGTTCTTTAGCCGGGTTTTGTATCTTAGGGCAAATTGTCTTATTTCTTCCGTGACTGTGTTGATCTGCAGTGCTGCATGTATTTCAGCATTTGTAACAAACCATGGTGACCCGACTATGTTTCTGAGAATACCATTCTGCAGTCTTTGTATAATGGTTATGTTGGAGTTGCACGCGCTACCCCAAAGTTGAAGTCCATAGATCCATATTGGCTTAAGTATGGTTTTATAGATGAGGAGCTTGTTGTCTATGGACAATACTGAGTTACGTGCCATTATCCAGTACATAATCTGGTATCGCAGATTGAGTTCATCTTTTTTGTTTTTATATGTCTCTTTCATGTAAGTCTGTGATCGAGGTGCATACCAAGATCTGACGTTATTGTGTTGTGAAAGGTAGTTGTTTCCCAATTCGACAGGTGGACAATTACCTTTTCTTAGAGTGCATGTGATGTGTGCAGATTTAATAGAACTAGCCCGTACACTCCATTTTTGCAGCCAGTCATTTATATGATCAAGACTATTCTGTAATATGGAACAGGCTTGATGAGGGTCTGTACTGCTTGCCAATATCGCAGTGTCATCATCAAACGTAGCAGTGATAGTGTTGCAAGCTTCAGGGAGGTCTGAAGTATATATTGTATACAATATTGGGCCTAACACAGATCCCTGGGATATGCCGCTTCTATGTTATAGAATTGTGATGACTCACAATTCGCTATAATTTGGAACACACGATCCGAAAGATACATATGATTCCATTAGAAGGCGATAACTATGTGGGAGAACTCTTTTTAATTTACAACGTAGGGCCCTTATGCCAAACTTTGTCAAATGCCTGCTGGATGTCCAGAAAAACTGCTGAGCAATACTCTTTATTCTCTAAAGAGTTTCGTATAGTCTCACAAACACGATGCACCTGTTCTATGGTAGAATGATACTGTCTGAAGCCAAACTGCTGTCTCGGAATAATCTTGTTTTCGGTGAGTATTGGTGTTATCCTGACTGGGAGATTTTTTTCGAATAGCTTAGATATAATAGGTAAAAGACTGATTGGTCTATAAGAACATGCATCATATGGTGGTTTCCCTGCTTTGTGGATCATCATTATTATCGATATATATATATATATATATGCCGATGGAGTGAATATTTTGGCGATATGTATGCGGATGCTACGGTTGGCGCCGGTGTTGGATGTGGTTTAGTGGATCAACATTCGACAGCGGCGTCCTCCGATGGCATCAGTATGGATGAAGTTGAATGGGCGATAAGAAGTTTGAAAAATGGTAAGGCAGCGGGCATTGATATGGTGTCTGCCGAGATGATCAAGCTTGGTGGCTCTTGTGTCTGGGAGGCGTTCCTGTTGCTCCTCAATTTATGTTGGAGCTCGGGAATGGTTCCCAGGGACTGGAATAGCGCAGTCATCGTGCCTTTGTTTAAAAGCAAGGGTTCAGGTTATGACTGCGCAAATTACAGAGCCATAAGCTTGACCAGTTTGGCAGCAAAAGTGTATGGTAAAATTATTGAAAGGAGAATGAGGATGGTGTCCGATGGTTTACTGTGTGAGACACAAGGAGGTTTCAGGAGTGGAAGGGGATGCATGGATCAAGTGTTCTCTCTGCGCAACATTGTGGAGAAGCATCTGGCTCTGGGTCAGAGGGTTTTCTGCAGTTTTGTGGATCTGGAGAGAGCATTTGACACGGTTGTACGAAAGGAGCTTTGGGACATTTTACCGGAGTATGGTATTAGCGGTAAACTGCTACAGGCTGTGCAGTCCAGTTACATGGGCTGTAGAGCCTGTGTGCGGCTAGATGATGGAATGTCGCCTTGGTTTGACGTCAATATCGGCGTTAAGCAGGGGTGCGTTCTGTCAGCCAGGCTGTTTATCATATATCTGGATAAATGTCTCCAAAGGTTGAACGATATGAATGTGGGAGTCCAGATGGGCGACTCAGTGGTCACTGCTCTGCTTTATGCAGATGATGCAGTCCTGCTGGCACAGTCAGCGACTGACCTGCAGACCCTAGTCGACACAATGACAGAAGATTGTAAGAAATGGGGTCTACGCGTGAATGTGAGCAAAACCAAAATAATGGTCTTTGAAAGAGATAAAACCAGAACAGATATAAGAGTAACAATAGGTAATGGTGTACTAGAGCAAGTGGATGAATTTGTATATCTTGGATGTGGATTTAGCCGAGATGGAAGGTACACCACTGATATAGAGCGAAGAGTGAATGCGGGAAATAGAGTGAACGGAGCGTTGGGGCAACTTCTCGGCAGCCACCACCTCAGCCAGAAGGCACGTGTAGCAATACATAACGCAGTGCTTGTCCCAACATTACTGTATGGAAGCAAGAGTTGGGTATGCATAAAAGAGTATGATAGTAAAATTAATGCGGTCGAAATGCGATCTCTGCGGAAAATCTGTGGAGTTAGGCTGACCGACCGCATTCATAACGACGACGTAAGAGAGCGAGCAGGTATGAAAGAGAGTATTGGTGTTAAGATGTGAAAAGGAATGCTCCGATGGTTCGGACATGTGGAAAGAATGCCGAACGAACGCCTGGTTAAGAAGATATACAATGCGAAAGTGGAAGGATGTAGGTACCGAGGGAGACCGAGACTAACCTACCTAGACCAGATCGGTCATGTACTGAAGGAAGGTGGAGTCAAGAGTCTCCGAAACCGGCGAGCGTGTATGAAGAGAATTATGAATGTTGAGGAAGCGAGTGAAGTATGCAGAGATAGAGTTCTCTGGCACTCTGTTCTCTCTGCCTACCCTGCAAGGGATATGGCGTGATGATATGTATGTATGTATGTATTCGAATGAAGATCAAATGATTAAATATAAGATAATCATACACGTGTGTTCAGGGCGACACGCGTCTGTGTTCACAACACAACACGCGAGTATTTCTAGACTAAAGTAAAGTACATACCACGTACTTCGGTTTATGTAAATTTGGTAATTTTCTTAGAAATCTTTGAATATTTTACGAGCCGCGAACCATTTGCGAGATACATAATAATTTGTACGTAGTAATAACACGATCGTACAAGGAAATGCTGAAGTAATATTCTGATCCGGAAATCAAACGACCCATTTACATAATGTATGATATTCATGGCGCGAATATTAACATTATATATATACGTATCAGTTATGGGAAAATAATTATTTCTATGGTGTGAGAGAGAGAAACAGCCGAATTGTATACTCTGTCTCTCTTCATCATTATGTTTAATTAGGGTCATTGTGTATTCAGTAATATGTATAAATAAAATTAAAGATACCCACATATTTTTGTTATTTTTTTTTGTATACTTCTAATAACACTTTTGAAATTAATAGTTTACAGCTAAACCGGCCCATTAACACCCGACCCCATAGACAGACTTTAGAAAACATTAACTCACAATAGCTCCACTCACCGTCGGCAGTTCACGAATACTATGTGCAAACGTGGAATTTCATTCGTAGCTGTCCCATTACAGTTTTTTGCTGAAATCTCTCCATAGTCCTCTGCGTGTTGGACCTATGTATCCATGTAAGCCTACCAAGATACCGGGTATCTTCTCAATGGAGAAATCACGTGAAAATAATATTTAGCAAGTGGCAAAAAGCAGTGAAAATAATATATAGCACCAAAATAATTATATTTATAAATGTATCACATTCAATTTGGAAACAAATCAATTTAGACCTTTTCTAATTCGTTGGCACCTGTACTAACGTAGATATCACAGGTGCCAGAGTCCACCACAGATAATAAAATAATGTACCAGTCTAAAACTCAATATAACAAAATATATTATAATATTATAATTAAAACGAAATTCCAACTCTATCGTAACGGACTCAATAAACACACAATTAACGGATAAAAACTAAACTTAAATTTGAAACAATTATAGACGTCTGAGCAATGGCAATGTGATGTTGGGTTTCGTTCGGTGAGCGAGAGAGCCGAAGCCCAACTTGGGTAGATTTTGGTAGGTAGGCAGTGGCATAGCTGTACCCCTGATATTGCAACGATCTATCAGCGGTAGTAAGACTTACTATCAGGTATGCTGCTTAGTCGTTTGCCACCATAAATATTAAAAAAAAACATTTTGCAACTCTATAAAAGAAAGAAGAAGAAAAAAAGAAAATATATTTAGTTGTTTTTGCAAAACAATAATGACATAAAATTAAAATGTATTAATATGATGATGTAAGGAAAGGTTATTTATTAATAAAATCTTTTATTGATTATAAAATATATACTATTCTTAGTTACAATTCATGAATATGTACATTAGAATGTTGTGTACCTATGTACATTATTAGTATCATTATTTAATCATATAAAAATAACAATTGGCTTATGGTAGCTATAATAAGTAACTCAATTTTTACATTGTATCTCATCTAAAAATATTACGCTATCACTGGCGCCGTAACGCGTTACGTAACGAAGCGCTTTACCCTCCATAAAAACTTTTTTCTTCAAAAAACAAAAAGTAGACAAAAGTCAAAACAAAATGGTATATTAAGCTCAACTTGTGGCCAGGAATGCAGGTGCACCCTAGCTGTTGATTTGCAGCCCAAGCCAAGAATTAGTTTTCGTTGGAATTGAAACCACGGCGTTCAGTGTAAGAGTTCAATACTTACACCACTATAACATTTATTCTATCATATTTATAATAGTCTTAGTAGAACCACTCAACTAATGGAACACGAATATCGTAACTAGATTTTAGAAATTAGATAAAATGAAGTTTGTTGAACAGCAAATTTGCAAATGCGCTTTGCAATATCAAAAGTAATCAAAAACAGATTGCGTTGGAGTGCCGCGGCGGCTGTATGTGACGTCACATGCTCAAACTGATGTACTAATTGTGTTCTGTGCGGTGTGCACACGAATGCGGGCCGAATGATAGAACATTACACACGACGTCATACAACACATATCGCACAAACGACGCAACCACACGGCTTAGCCAATGTTAAATTAGCTACAGTGCATTTGATTGGGAAATTTACTTGTAATTTTCAACCTATCAATTTTCCATATTAGTTATCATCATCTTAATTCATGTACGTCCCACTGTTGGACACAAGCCTACTCTATAATGAGGTAATGTTTGTAAAGTCCCTGAATTATAATAATAATTCGTTCCTTAGTACAGGGTCAAAAGAAAGGAAAGACAATGGTTTAAAATCACTGCTTAAATTGTTTTAAAATCACTTTAAACAAGAGACTATAAATAATGATGTTTATGGGTGTAAAAAAAAGAAAAATAAATTTACGATCCTTTTGTCGTCATCGCGATTCTGCCATACGTCCCATCAGGGTAGCATTCAATGTAACCACCGCCAAAATCAATATTATACCCTTCCTCTTCGCTCTGTTGGACAAGAGCTATCCTCTTTGAGATCTTCTTGTATATATGCTCTACCATGCTGGATAGAGAGATTGGATTAGGATTTAGTTTTGAATGTTCCTGTTTTAAAATAGATCAGCCCTTCATCCATCAGTCCGTAAACTTCTACTGTTGGACATAGGCTTCCCCACAAGAATACTACTCAAAACTTTCCTGTGCCATCTGCATCCAACGATTTCCTGCGAACCTCATAATGTCGTCACTCCACCTAGTGCTAGTGCGGAGTCGTCTTACGCACGCAGCGTAGGACGACTCCTCGACTCGTAGACTCGACTCGGCTCGACTCCTCGTAGGACGACTCTTGAATAGTAGTAGAATGTTATAGGACTATTTTCTTTTTAAATACAATACTTTTGCGTTAAGGCAAAACTCCTTGCGTTTCGGAGGACTCTAGAAATATAATTAAATATAACTCTTTATCACAATCATGCGTCTATTCTAATTATTTGTGGTCGACGCAATATGTAACTACTATTATTTGATTGTACATATTGCAATAATTTTAACAGTTTTATAAACGGTCGTCTACCTGACGTCCACCCTTCGGGAGTGCAATTATCAATAATGAGTGATGATAAATTGATCTTTTTTAAATGTCCATGCTTTTTGTATTTTTTTTTATCAGGCTATGATTTGGACACATCCTGCCTATCCCGTACGGAGTGACGGGAGGGCAGCGTTTGGCTTCATAATAATCAAAATCCACCGTGTTAAAAATTGACATTAGGCCGATCACCGGTACCGCTGCTTAGACATCCGTTGCCTACCCGGCGGATAATCCTTTCGGGTATCATACTCGTCGACGTCTCGGCAATAAACAGCTAGGTTGTGTTGCGTCGCGTCCCTTATACGATCAGCCTCTCTACGGGTAGCGCACTAATCCCCGTTTCATCCACCCGCGACAAATTGTCCATCATCATCTCAGCTCATATATGTCCCACTGTTGGGCTCGAGCCTCCTACGTATTGGGAGGGTAATTGACCTACTATACCACGCTGGTCAGACGTGTTGGTATTGGGTTTTGTTTCGAGTTTTCCTTCTCTCACATAGATATTAAAGCGTTTTATATACCTTAGTCGTCTCGTACGATCACTCACGGGTAAGATAGGGGGTGGTGAATTGTATTCTTACTCCGTCACCACACGGAAAACAAAATGTCATTTATGTCTATATCTTACCCTCAGTTTAATGTACAAATTTAAATTAGATATGAAGTATTATGGTTTGTATCAAGTCGTTTTTGTCTCCAAAGGGATATAAATACACTCGCATTTTAAGTCACAAAATAAAAAGATAGCGAGCCGCCGTCTAGCGCGCATCCAAGCGAGCTTTGTACTTGTTATTAAGAATTTTTTGCTGGAAAACTCTAATAATTATACCAATCCTTCTGGTTGTAGTGGTAAATTAAGACAATGTCCCTATTCAGGTAAACGTTTGTGACTAATACAAGTTGAATATGGAGATAAACTTTAACTTATAGTAAGTAAAAACAAATTAAACATTCACAAAAGCAACAGCGCTAGTGTAGTGTTTAGTGGTACTACTACAGCCGCGGGCCGGTCCGTCCGGGGTAGTACCACACTGAGCAGAAGGTCGACGTCTGAGTAATGGTAATGTGCTATTGCGCTTCGTTCGGTGAGCGAGAGAGCCGGTAATCCAACTGGGTGGGTTTGGGGTTTGTATTGGTAGGCCCTTAGTATTATAAAGGTCCATGGGCGGCAGTGACACTTACCATCAGGTGTGCTGCATGCTCGTTTGCCACCATAAGCAATAAAAAAAATAGCAGACATACAGATTGTGGTCGATTATTGGTAATAGTCTTATAACCGGCCTGACGTCAATCTTTCATGTCATTTATTGATGAGACTAGGTAGGAGTGTTGAGTGTTTTCTGTCTATAGGTGTGGGCCGATCCATCCGGGGTTGTACCACATTCTCGCAGAAATTAGACGTCTACGTCTAGTTTCTGCGAGTGCGACTAATTTCTGATACCCTTCGTTCGGTAAGCGACAGAGTCAGCCTTCCAACTTTCTGGGACAGTTCTGGTTGGTAGCTGCCTAGTTATAACCCTGGTATTGCAAAGGTTCATGAGCGGCAGTAACACTTACCGTTAGGTATACTGCTTACTCGAATACTACCATAACCAATAAAAAAAAAAGAATTGGAAATCGCTATAAGATTTATTATATTTATAGGAGAGTGTTCGATCATCATACATTCTCCTACTCTTATCCCAATTACTTGGGGCCAATACAATATGTACTGTTCTTTCATAATATGTAAAATATTGTAAAAGTTATTGCCAATAGTTTTATGACCGGCTGCCTGCCAAATGTCAACCCTTGTGATCGATGCACGACTTTAACTGGCTTTTTAGATCCGATCACGAACTCTGTTCAAAATCGCTCCACGTGCTACGGAACGTCCTATACCTACTCGAAATTTTTCTATGTAATAAAATCCGAAATCTGTAGAAGACCAGGCGTAGCTGATATAGCCTAAAAAATTAGCACTTTGACATAGCATTGGGCAGACTACATCATCGTTCACAAACATTGGAGACGTGATACAGCGTAAGATGACCCGCATTAGGTGGACTGACATCTCAAAAGTCACAGGGAACCGTTGAAAGTAAGTGGCATAGGACCGAATAAAGGGGCGGCGCAGGCGCGATTACTTGCGCCTGATGCCGCCCTAGCCGAGGCCGCGGGTGACTGGATCGGGGAATTAGTCCGTCACCCGCCGAGAGGCCGACCGCGTGAGGAAAGACCGACATGACCGACATGACCGACCCGAAGGGGGGACGTCGGTCGAGGAGAGGGTACTCCTCAGGGGTATTCCGTCGGGCCAACCACTGACGTCAAGTCACTCTGCTCCGGTGGTTGGCCCAACGACGAAGGCGACGTCACGGGTGGGTTACGGGTGCGCGTGCTTACGCCTCTCTGTCACCCCGGACGGAGTGGTGCGAGGAGTGTGCCGACCGTAACCCACCCCCAAAAAAAAAAAAAAAAAAATAGGACCGAATAAGTGACATTTTTGTGGGGTACTTGTGAAAAATACTGAATGTCCATAGGCTGATGAATGAATGGATGGAATGTGTTTTAAATAAAAACTAGCTTATAAATCTCTGCAATGAAGTTCCATTCTACAAAAAAAAATATAACAACCAGAACACAAAACGTATGGTAGCTAACGAGGCTACCACTAATCACGGCTCCATAAAGGCTTGTATCAATGCTGCATCTCGTTGCGGCACCTTTGTGACGTCATCAGCGCTTTGTGCCCCGTCCCAGTTATAGTCGTGTCACGATACAAACTAGTTTTTCCAACAGCTGGCAGAGCTATTGAAACGTTCGCAACTTGTGATGCCGTCTATATGGATCTATCTGAACGCCGTCACCGACTGCTAATGTAATCTGCTTTACGTGTTAAAATATTTTCTATCAACTTGTGTTTGGAACTTTTCTGTATAAAATTTTCGATAAATCATTTTGTTCATTAGCTCTTTGCAGTCTGTCAGATTGGGAGAACAACTAAGGAACTGATATGAGTTTTTGTGGTTCACGAACAAACAGGCCACTATCTTAAGAGATAACTACTGCTTGTGGTCTTCAGCAAGCCCAGGAACAATAAATCTTTACCCATTGTAGTCAGATATTCAAGACAATGCAAGGCGGTATATTTGTTAACCAAACTGTAGCTCACATTTTCGTTTTTATAGAAGACGTTTTACATGCCAGCTATCAGAAAATGTTTATACAATGTTCCGTTTTAATACTCTCATATTTTATTTATAATTGTAGCTAGTATTGATTTACCATTTGAATGAATTTTCAGTAAATGTGAGAACAAATATCATATGTGGTATCATTATTTGTATTTCTAGTTCGATTCCACTCAAGTAATATAGGTTAATTCAATATAAAAGTAATATTTGTTAAGTACCAACACACAATATAACAAGAGGTCAGTTGACACGAACCCCCAAATCCTTCTACAACCACTACAGCTATCATATCCCTGACTTGCACTATGGTTTCAATATATTAGACAAAGTTCTGAGAACTGAAACGAACTTTATGAAATTCCAATAGAGTCTACATTCGATTGATACTCAATGTCATTGGAGCCATGGACAATTGGAGATCTTATAACTGTGACGTCATCGATTGAGGTCACAACTTCAAACATTTCACTTTGGGAGGCTTTGGGTGGGCATACAAGTTTATTAGATAATCAATTTGTTATAAAATTCTATGTGGTTTTTGTTATTTAAGCTATATTTGGTATATAGTTTACATTAAACACTTATATAATGTGGTAAGGTGATAAAAATAAAAAGTCTTACCATCCTGAATTGTAAATAAAAAAGACTAAGAGGCAACGAGAAAAGTGGGAAAAAGCATTTGACGCACGCTGAGAGAGTCACCCAAATGGTTGTAAAAAGGTAGTCCCTCTTTGCTACATTGTCTTTTCTACCTTATATAGTGGTAGAATCACACTGTTGATAGTTCTCTGTCTGCAGTCGCGGACCGGTCCGTCCGGGATAGTTCCATACTCTCGCTGTAAATCGACGCCTCAGTAGCGGCAATATGCTGCTGCGCTTGGTACAACCCAAATTTTTAAGTGGCTTTAGGGTTTTACTGGTAGGCAACGGCCTAGCTGTATCTCTGGTATAGCTAAGGTTCATGAGTGGCAGTAATACTTACCATCAGATGTGCTGTTTGCTCGTTTGCCACCATAAGGATTAACGAAAAAAATACGCCCTGAGCAGTTTATAAAGGTTGTGACGGGACCATTTGTTCCCAAAAAATGCAACATTTGTCTAAGAATCTTTTACTACCAACTGTGATCACTAAAATACACCATTATAGTGTGTAGATTAGGTTATTCCCCGTGTGGCGACGGGATAGACTACATATGTCGCCACCCCTTGCTTGCCCGTGGGAGTCGTAAAAAATGACTAAGGGTTCACCAGGAGAGTGCGCAGCAGCTCTCTCCTTGGAAACGTATAACACCACACTGCGAACGCCAACCCGCCTGCCTAGCGTGGCGATTACGGCTCTAACCCCTTATGAGCAACACAAATAAAAACGGCCCCCAGTCATGGCAGCTCCGCTATCCTACAGGCTCATCGTGGTAGCGGGCTTGGTAGCGATGGAGTAGGGGGGTGCGAAGAATCTCCGGCAGCGATCCGACTACCAATCAAAACAACCTTTGACCCTGGTAACACACAGCATTCGGACACTCAGGACCGATGAGAAGATCATCGAGCTGGAAGAGGAATTGAGCAAAATCCGCTGGGATATTGTAGGATTATCAGAAGTGCGAAAAGAAGGCGAAGGCACGATAATCCTACGTCCTGGAAACTTGCTCTTCTACTGGGAGGGAGATCACCCGTCCCAAGGTGGTATAGGACTTATCGTTCGCAGGTCTCTCGTAGGCAGCGTGGAGAGGATCGAGAGTGTGTCGGCAAGGGTAGCATACCTTATACTCAGAATTACCAAACGGTATTCGTTGAAGGTCATACAGGTATACGCACCGACCTCGGCATACTCCGACGACGAGGTGGAGGTCTTTTACGAGGATATCACAAAAGCCATACACGCGTCCAAAACCTACTTCACGGTGGTTATGGGAAGCTTTAACGCGAAACTAGGCAAAGGGAGTGATGATGAGTTGAGAGTGGGGAAACATGGATATGGACAGAGAAACCAGAGGGGTCAGAAACTGGCTGAATTTCTAGAGAAGGAAAGCCTCTTTATGATGAATTCCTTCTTCAGAAAGCAGCCACAAAGAAAATGGACCTGGATTAGCCCCGATGGTTCAACAAAAAACGAGATAGACTTCATCTTGTCGGACAAACGACATGTATTTAATGATGTCTCAGTGATCAGTAGGATTAAAACTGGGAGCGATCACCGAATAGTACGAGGCACATTAAATATCCACACTAAAGTCGAACGGTCACTCTTGATGAAGTCTACCCTCTGACCTACATCTGTCCAATACCAGAACCTCGAAAACTTTCAACTCGAACTACACAATCGCTTCCAATGTCTAAACGAGTGCAAATTTCCGAACGATATGAACAACAGGTTCGTGATAACTGTCCACGCGGTTGGGTCGAAGTTTTTCAGGGCTCACTGCGCCAATAGACCTAAAAAACTTTCTGACCAAACTCTCAAGCTCATGGAGCGGAGAAAAGAAATGACAGTACAGTCTTCACCCGATTGGTCAGAATACAGGCAGCTAAATAGGCAGATCTCCAGGTCTGTGCATCGTGATATTCGCCAATTTAATACGCTCCGTATTAAAGAAGCGATAGAGCGGAATCGTGGCTCAAAAGTGTTCGCACAAATCTGTCTATTGGGCAAACTCAAATGACTAAACTGAAGACCGATGACGGCATTGTCATTTCATCCCAAAGTGAGATCTTGGGAGAGGTCTAAGAAACGGTAAGGCACCGGGAGATGATGGAATTACGGCAGAGCTCCTGAAGGCAGGCGGCAAGCCGGTCTTAAAAGCCCCTCAGAAGCTATTTAAATCCGTTATCCTCGGGGGCAACGTTTCAGGGTCGTGGACCAGGAGTGTGGTGGTGCTGTTCCTCAAGAAGGGCGACAAAGCTCTTTTAAAGAACTACAGACCCATCTCACTCTTGAGCCACCTCTACAAGTTGTTTTCGAGGGTCATTACCAATCGACTCACGTGCAAGCTTGATGACTTCCAGCCGCCCGAACAAGCTGGCTTCCGAAAAGACTATAGCACCATAGACCATATCCTCACGCTTCGGCAGATTATCCAGAAGACCGACGAGTACAATCGGCCTCTGTGTATAGCGTTTGTGGACTATGAGAAAGCCTTTGATTCAGTCGAAACTTGGGCGGTGCCGCAGTCCCTTCAGCGGTGCCAAATCGACCATCGTTATATCGAAGTGCTGAAGTGTTTGTATAGGAACGCCTCAATGTCAGTCCGTATTCGGGATAAGAGTACGAAACCGATCCAGTTGCAGAAAGGCGTGAGACAGGCAGATGTCATCTCTCCGAAACTGTTCACCACTGCACTGGAAGATGTCTTCAAACTCTTAGACTGGACCGAACTCGGCATCAACATCAATGGCGAATACACCGCTCACCTTCAATTCGCAGACGATATCGTCATCATGGCAGAATCCATGGAGAACCTGGGCACCATGTTCAACGATCTCAGTAGGGTATCCCAACTAGTGAGTTTACGAATAAACATGGACAAGACGAAAGTCATGTCAAATAACCATGTCATTCCTGTACCGGTCCTAGTTAGCAATGCGATTCTTAAAATTGTCGATCATTATGTTTACCTTCGACAAATAGTCCAGTTAGGTAGATCCAATTTCGAGAAAGAGGTCAGCCGACGAATGCAGCTCGGTTGGGCAGCGTTCGGGAAACTTAAGAAGATCTTCACATCCAACATACCTCAGTGTCTGAAAACACAGGTCTATGACCAGTGTGTGTTACCAGTGATGACTTACGGTACGGAAACGTGGTCCCTAAATGTAGGCCTCATAACCAGGCTCGAAGTCGCTTAGCGTGCTATGGAGCGGGCTATGCTCGGGATTTCTCTGCGAGATAGAATCCAAAATACGGAAATTCGGAAACGAACGTGTGTAACCGACATAGCACGAAGAATTAGCACGCTGAAGTGGCAATGGGCAGGCCACATCGCTTGAAGAACCGACAACCGCTGGGGAGGAAAGGTTATAGAGTGGGAACCACGTACCGGACGACGCAGTGTGGGACGAACTAGATGGACAGACGACCTAGTGAAGGTTGCTGGGCATCGTTGGATACAGGCAGCACAGGACCACACTCTGTGGCGTGAAATGAGGAAGGCCTACGTTCAGCAGTGGACGGCAATAAGCTGAAAATGATGAGGTTGTTACCCTCCATTGGGAGACCTATGTCTAGCAGTGTATGTTCATGTTCTAATGGATGTACATATGGATAAAAATGGGTTAATAAATTTGTTTCTTCTTTTATCTCATCTCAACGCATATATGTCCCACTGTTGGACTCGAACCTCCTTCATAATGGGAGGGAAATTGATCTACTGTACCACGCTGGTCAGACGTGTTGGTATAGGGGTTTTGTTTCGAGTTTTTCTTCTCTTGGATAGATGTTATATGCGTTTTATATCCCCTAGTCGTCTCTTACGATTACTCACGGGTAAGATAGAGGGTGGTGAATTGTATTCTTACTCCGTCACCACACAGATTATTATATCATATATCTACGTCTCTTTATTGAATTTGGGTCACATACAAAATAGAAAATTTATTTATATATTTATTTAAATTAATAGTGGTAGGACCATACTGCTGACAGTTCTCTGTCTACAGCCGCGAGCTAGTCCGTCCGAGATAGTATCACAATCTCACAAAAGATCGACGTCTGAGTAATGGCTATGTGCTCTCTCGCTCACCGAACTAAGCGCTAGTTCGGTGAGCGAGAGAGCCGGGAGCCCAAATGGGTGAGTTTAAGGTTTATATTGGTGGGCAGTGGCCTTAAAGGTCCATGAGCGGCAGTGACACTTACCATCAGGTGTACTGCTTGCTCGTTTTCCACTAAAAGCAATAAAAGAAAAACAATCAAGATAGAAGGGAAAACTGTTAACTATTCATGCTGCACGAACGAGTCTGAGTTCTCCTTCTATAACAGTGATGTGTATCAATGTGCCATCGATGCAAACAACTTTCCCCAAAGAGTAAAAATTTGTAAAATCGCTGCACTTGGGAGTCCAGTTCACGGCCGTCAGTTGGATTTTTGTTTTCACAAAAAGAAAAGCGCCAAAGCAACGGGTGCAAGCAAAGCAATTATTAATTCACACGGTGTTATATTATGTATTCAGAATATAGCCAACAACTGATCTGATTTCTACATAAAATGTTAGATTTCTACGCGAATCTTTACATTGTATAAAACAAAGTTGCATCTCGCTGTCTTTGCGCTTCGATCTTTTAAATTACGTAACGGATTTTAATCAATACAGAATGATTCAAGGGGGTAGGTTTATAAGTATAATACATACATATTTTTTTGTGATAAATGGAAAAATTATATATAAGTGAAAAGGTCATATGTAGATCATATATAACAAAACTATTTGTTTAATTTATTTTCTAAATATTTTAAAAAGTTATATCAAAATAAAAATTAATTTTTGAATCCAGTACCGTTGACCCGCCGACAACTCGCGAACAAACCCGAGCGGGTGTGACGTCATAATGTTAGTTTTCCCTCATTGTAGCATACGGAAATAATAAGTACAATGTTTTGACTTTTGAATTGCTTTAACATTATGACGTCACAAGTATGGCGCGTTCACAGTCACGTGAGTTTTGTTCAAATTTTATCAATTTTCAATTGTTTGTAATAAAATGAAAGAATTTCGCATTAAATATTAATATAATTCATAAAAAAGTTAAAAAAAGAAAAAAAGTTCACAATTTTAAAGATTTGTAATCTGATGTCGTAAAATATACATTTATGTCTTCTTTTTTTTTTTTTTTTATTGGTGGGCTATGGGTGCGTCTCGCCCCGCTGAATCGGTCCGGGGTGACGGAAAGGCGGCGCGTGACCCCATAGACCCACCGTAAAACCTTCTCTCTTCGCCGTGCGAGCGGACCACCGGTACTCGATTTTAACTTCGGTGGCCCGCCCGGCGGTTTAGCCTCGCGGGTTCCTCTCGTCGACGCCCCGACAGATTTCGCCGTCGGGACGTCGCCCCCACGCGGTGGCCTCACGTCGGGTGACCGGACAATTCCCCGGTCCGATCACCCGAGGCCTCGGTTAGGGCGGCATCAGGCGCAGGTATTCGCGCCTGCGCCGCCCCGGCCGCTGACGGCGGCCCGGGGCGCGGGAATCCTCCCTTGCCCGTTCCGCCGCTTCCTTCTGCGAGATGACAGCCTCGCAGAAGGCGGCGACCGCGTCCCAGTTCCTGATGCTGTCGACCATCGCCCTCGCGACGGCCGGCAGCGTCAGGTCGGCACCGATAACAGCGACGAGGTCATGGCGATGCCGGTCAAAGCCCGGACACACCTCCAGCGTGTGTTGCGCCGTGTCCTCGTCACTGCTGCAATGGTGGCAGGCCGGAGTCCACTCCCTATACACGACCGTGTGCAGGTACGAGCCGAAGCATCCGTGCCCCGACAACACCTGCACCAGTCGAAAGGAGAGGACTCCGTGCCGCCGCTCCATCCACTCCATCAGTACGGGCCGGAGAGCCTCGACGGTGACGACACCCTGTCTAGGCCTCTCCAGCCGCGTAGCCCAACGAGCGATGACGTCTCGGCGGGCGTCCTCGCGCCAGGTGGCTATCTCGCTCAGCGATGGGGAGCCACCTTCGTCGCGCAGTGAGGTCACCCGCCGGTAGAGGTCGGAGAGCATCTCCGCCTCTAGGTCCCACGGGGGTGTCCCGGCCAGCAGGCATGCCGCCTCGGTCGATACCGTGCGGTACCCGCGAATGGCTCTGACCGCCATGACTCTCTGGGGTCTCCACAGAACAGCCCTGAGCTGGGCGTTCAGAGCCCTCGCCCACACGGGTGCGCCGTACATGGCCATCGAACGGATCACCCCCACATACAGCCGTCGACCTTCGAAGTTGGGTCCGCCCACGTTCGGCATGAGCCGCGAAAGGGCGGACGCCGCGCCGACCAGCCGGGGAGCAATTCGGCGAAAATGCTCCCGGAACCACCATCGCCCGTCGAGCACCAGACCCAAGTACTTCATATGGGCCTGGATACTGATCTGAACGGAGTTGACGACTAGCGAGGCGCCGATTGGCGGCCTTACGCGTGGCCCATGGAACAATAGGGCCTCCGTCTTATTTAGGGCCACCCTGAGCCCCAGCGCCTCGATTCGCCCGACCAGTATACATTTATGTCTGCTTACATTGTAAACGCTGACTAAACTTTACGTGATAATACAAAATAATATGATACGAAATTGTATATCTTAAATTTAAAGACATTAAGTACATCATTCTTCTACTCTTATCCCAATTACTTGAGGTCGATACAATATGTACTCTTCTTTCATAGTACATATTGTAGAAGTCAACCGTCAACCCTCCTTGGGAATGCAATTGTTGACCAAATGGCACCAGATGAAGTTGGCCCAGTTCATTATAAGGCTTTTAGTCGTCTTTTACGACATCTACGAGTAAAGTAAGGGTTGGTAGTATTCGTAGCCGCTACCACACAGCTTACCTTAAGTACGTGATGCATTTAATGTAGATCAAAATTTCCTATTGCACAGGGCTCAGAGTGACCTAAACTAATGTGAAACGGGAGCAGGTCGCTAGTAGTACATACGAAATACATAGTATACGAAATAAATACATTTTTAGCTATCTAAGTTACCTACTAACATTTAATATTAGACAAGTTAGGCTCTTTATACAACTAACAAAAACAAGGACGTGGTATTGGTGGTTCAACCAAATGGCTGTAAAAGTTATGTACGGGTAGGTTGTGATGTTGAACAATACTCTTCCACTGCCCCTTGTGGTTTGGGCGGGCTGTGACTGAAGAAGCCCGTCTCAAAAAAAAAAACAGAATAAAAAGAAATTGCGAGCGAAAAATGATTACCTCACGCGGGACCGATTGGTGTGGCTTTAAAATAGATATAAGTTTCAGTCCCACTTGTGATAATTATTTTTCTTTAACAAACGGATTTTCTACTTTGCAAGATTTCAAAGCGTTTGTATTTATTTTTTACTTTGTCGGTTATTTTAACATTTTTCAGTGTTCATGGTCAAAGGATGTCATATGAGTAATAGTATAATTTGGTGCTAAACTAAGTACGTACCAGCTAATTTTATGTTCATAGCGTGAATATGTGACCTGATTGCGGAGCGCGCTTTGTGTCGGGCGCAGTCGTCGTCGGCTTTGTCCTACTGCACCCATCGGGGACCATCGTTGGAACGTATTCACACTAAACTTCACTTTGAAACTATTGCAGTCTGAATTTAGATATTAATTTATCAAGGATTGAATTTTGAGCTTTTTGACCTGAAAACTTGACATCGCGACTGTTTTTTTTTTTTTTTTTTTTTTTTTTTATTGCTTATGGTGGCAAACGAGCAGACAGCACACCTGACGGTAAGTGTCACTGCCGCCCATGGACCTTTGCCAATGGTATAGCTAGGCCGCTGCCAACCAATACAAACCCCGAACCCACCCCAGTTGGGCTGCCGGCTCTCTCGCTCACCAAACGAAGCGCAATAGCACATTGCCATTACTCAGACGTCGATCTTCTGCGAGAGTGTGGTACTACCCCGGACGGACCGGCCCGCGGCTGTAGACAGAAAACTGTCCACAGCGTGGTCCTACCACAATTAAATCAATGTTTCAATCCAAACTAGTTAATATGTTTCAAAATAAACTTTTACGAAATAGCTTTTGTTAAGAGACATTGTCTAGCGATTCTAATTGTATTTTCAAATCATCTAGAAACCTACTGCAATATATTATATAGATATACATATAAAAATAAAAGTTTTTTTTTCAGCTACCATATTTTTTTTTTCGTTTCCTTCGTGACATTTTTATTGCAAGTACTTACCTACCCAAAAAAGAATTCTCTGAAAGTTTGGGCTCTTAATATTAATATTAAGTCCTCGACCAAGGCGTGTAAAGATCTCCCATTAAAAAAACACGGAAACTCTGATTTTTTATCTTTAAATTTCTATAGCTCAGTGGCATTTTATAGCATCGCTTCGACCAAGGACGGGGTTTTTTTAAAATTGAATGCTCTACAAAAGTGTCCACTGAATGTATATAGTTAATATTATGAATGTATAGTTAGTAGTTGTGCTTACTGAGTTTTCTTTTCCGCTGAGAAAGATCCGTCTTTCTTAGTCTGGCCGCGCTCCGATCCGATTTGTTAGTTTTTTAAACTAGTGAATTGCTACAATATAATAATTATTATAATTAAAGGTTTAATAATAATTGATCATAACCATTATCACATTTTATATATCGAATCATTTTTTTTTACCGGCAATGAATTTGTATTAAAAATGTGGGACAAAATTTAATAACTGATACTATAGCGGGTAGATAGAAATCTCTGTAATAACGAGTTATCGTTGATCATGTTGATCGAAGTCATCGTCGTTATTGTACCTCAGGCATCTTAGTGCTCCCGTGGCCATAAACGCTGTAAAGTGTTCGAAATGTCGCGAAATTAAAAATTAAATATAAATGCGATAGAATCTGTAAAACTAGTTTTATATCAAATGTGTTAACAATAGAAACCCTATACAACACGTCTGACCAGCGTGGTATAGAAGGTTAATTTCACTCCTTCTTTGTTTAATTTCTTTTTTATTGCTTGTGGTGGCAGACGAGCAGGCAAAACACCCGATGGTAAGTGTCACCGCCGCCCATGGACCATTGCCAATGGTACAGCTAGGCCGCTGCCTACCAATACAAACCCCGAACCTATCCTAGTTGGGCTTCCGGCTCTCTCGCTCACCGAACGAAGCGCAATAGCACATTACCATAACTCAGACGTCAATCTTCCGCTCAGTGTGGTACTACCCCGGACGGACCGGCACGCGGCTGTAGACAGAGAACTATCCCCAGCGTGGTCCTACCACAATAAAATTATGGAGGAGGCTCGAGCCCAACAGTGGGACATATATAATCTGAGAAGATGATGAATATATGTTTTTATTTTCAACTATGCTTTAAAATAACCATTGAAAATGACTTTTAAGTTTTTTTAAACGAAAGACACGTTAGACAAAGGGTAGCGAGCAAGTATTGTGTTCGTACTATTGTTTGAGTATCTCGCATGCCGCTTACACACTTGTAGTGTGAACATCGCAAGTGGACGCTTAGAGACAATCTATGAAGTGTCTTCTTGCGGCCCGCCTTATTTAACGGCTGAACTAGGAAATAGAAGATTAAAAATAATTAGCAATCTTTTAGTTTATCGATGTATCATGTTGAATAATAATAATCAAAATTGGCGATTGTAGGCTTGTAAGTTAGTGGTAGAGTGAGTCTTCCTCTTCACTCCCAAGTGGTTGAAGGTAGTGACGGTTACTCTAGTAGTTATCTCGCGATCGGTTGCCATTTATAGGATCTGGTCTAGCCATTATTTTGCCTTATATTTGAGAATTATATTATATTGTGGTTCGAAAGGTATCACACAGTTCATCGTCATTCTCCTACTCTTACCCCAATTACTTGAGGTCGATACAATGTGTATTGTTCTTTCATAATACATATTGTAAAAGTTATTGGCAATAGTTTTGTAACCGGCCGCCTGCCAGACATCAACCCTCTTTGTGAATGTAATTGTTGACCAAACGGCATCAGATGGAGCTGGTCCAGGTCGTTATAAGGCTCTTAGTCGTCTTTTACGACATCCACAAGCAACGGTTGGTAGTATTCGTAGCCGCTACCACACAGCTTCACAAATATATCACACAGTTGAGGAGAACATAATGGAGATAAATCGTGAACAACTAAACACAAACGTAGTTAGATTCAGAATTTGTTGACTCGTTAAAGGAACGGTAACAAGTGTTATAAGTAGAAGTGAAGAACATTTTGCATTCATATAACTATTGAAATTCACAACAAACATTTAAGATTATAATATAGATTTATTAAAATTGTCATTTAGTGGTAGGACTATGGTATTTACAGTTCTCTGTCTACAGCCGCGGGCCGGTCCGTCCGGGGTAGTACCATACTGAGTAGAAGATCGACGTCTGAGTAATGGCAATGTGCTATTGCGCTTCGTTCGGTGAGCGAGAGAGCCGAAAGTCCAACTGGATGTGTTTGGGTTTGTATTGGTAGGCCGCGGCCTATCCATATCTTTGGTATTGCAAAGGTCCCTGGGCGGCAGTAACACTTACCATCAGGTGGGCTACTTGCTCGTTTGCCACCATAAGAAATA
Organism: Lymantria monacha; assembly: GCA_905163515.2. Taxonomy (NCBI): domain Eukaryota; kingdom Metazoa; phylum Arthropoda; class Insecta; order Lepidoptera; family Erebidae; genus Lymantria; species Lymantria monacha. The sequence continues at coordinate 749,323 of LR991097.1, forward strand.
AAAAAAAATGACAAATAATTTAAGAATAAACCTGGACCCTAACTAAACATGTAGTAGGTACAAAAAGATTCAGTAAAAAAAAAAAAAAAAATAGACTAATGACACTTTATTTCTTGCCGGATCTTCGTGCATCCTCGAATGCCGTCCAATTTTCTTTAAATAGGTATATATTCCCTTTATTTTTTTTTGTTTTACGGTATACTTACCTGGTATAGAGGATATCGTGATCAGGAATAGTTGAATACTATATGAAAGGGTTTTTAATAAGACTTACCTACTAAAAAGTGATTTTTAAAAAAGAAAGAAAATATATATTCTGGTCTCGTTTTACAATTTTGTAATTGATAGGTATAAAAATAAAATAATTAAAAACAAAATAACATAACGAAAATAAAATTAAAAAAAAAAAAAAAAAAAATGTATTTCAAAACAAACATAGCTAACTATAATATCTTTCAACATAAAATAATCTAATTTTAACGAGATATAAAAAGGCTGTCCACCTCAGCTTGTGCTACGAGCACTTCGCTCTAATGAAATAGTGCTGATATTCTGACATTCTGATACCTAGTACCATTTATAACATATTAAACGTAATTTAACTAGTTTTTGTGTATGTGTGTGTGTGTGTGTGTGTGTGTGTGTGTGTGTGTGTGTGTGTGTGTGTGTGTGTGCGCGTGAGTATATTTGTATTTTTTAAGGAATCAATCAATCATTTAACTTGTTACGTTATTTATAAAATCTTCTCTGCGAACGAAAAATGATTGCCCCAATTAAGAATCCCAGTGATTAAGATAGGGTTGTATCATCGTTTAATACAATTTTAACTGTAAAGTTAAAGTATTAAATCGGTACAAGGTGTAATAATTGTACGGTAGATGGCTCTCTCATAAAGATGACAAAATAATACGAACCAAGAATTGATTGTCATACGACAGCTGAAACTTGTCTAAGTAGTAGGACGATTGGAACAGATTGACAATAAGTGTGGGTTCCCACCCCACTTTTAAATGTGGAATCCCACATTTAAAAATCATTCTTAGCTCATAAATAAATTTTGTGTCTTTAAAAATATCTATAGAAAATATAATGTATATTTATATGAATGTATGTGATAGCGTAGATCGCGAACCAAACACGATCGTTAGTACAATTAATCACGAGCGTAGTTCAAGTCACGCGCCGGCGACAGCGCGACACAGCGAGTTTGACGCGCGACGCGACAAAACGACTTTGAGCGACAATAACCCTTCAACCGCTCGCTCGGAACACAATTAATATCAACGGGAACGACCCCCGCGACTAATTAACATTACAACATCGACCTTATCATAATAGCATTAAAGTTGAATATACAATAGTCAATCAAGTTATTTGTAAGTTGAGCATGTAATGATGAATAGACATATTATTGATTAATTATGATAGGCCGTTGTCGTATTACAGAATGGCTGTTTGTTTCACTAATTTAATTAACGGCTGGCTAATATTTCCTTGTTCTTTTAACTTAGTGATTCGGCGCTTTTTTTTCTTCTTCGTTATTTACAAGAGGATAAGCGCGTGTTTTACGACGTGGTAATCATTGATATTACGTGACGAAAATGTCTTTAGAATTTGCTTTTGGTTGTATAATTCTTACATTCTATACTGATTGTGTTACAAAAATATTTACGTACTGATATCAATAATGAATTATATGCTGTGTGGTAGTGACTACGAATACTACCAACCCTTAGTTTGCTCGTAGATGTCGTAAAAGACGACTACGAGCCTTATAACGTAGACCTATAAACCTATAAACCTAGTCTAAGTCTCTACCTATAAACCTAGTCTAAGTCCATCTGATGCCGTTTGGTCAACAATTACATTCCCAAGAAAGGTTGACGTCTGGTAGGCGGCTGGTCATAAAACTATTGCCAATAACTTTAACAATATATAGGTACTATGAAAAAAGAATACATATTGTATCGACCCCAAGTAATTGGAATAAAAGTAGAACAATGATGAATGATGATCAGTAATCAATTATATATTATTACTTGTTAATTTTCGTAGGAGGTGGGATCAAGAAATGTCTTACAAAATACTAGTGTATAGCTTTTATTAATGCCAAATCTTGTAGTCGATTAGAACGAAGGTGATATTTTATGACCTTAGGCGATATTTTCTTGAGTATAAATACAGTGAATATTAGCTGATTGCAATGATGATAATGTCAATACTATTGATCAAGAACAATAAATACTATGTCACCAGTCAAATATTAAAAATGTCAATGTATAAAAAAAAGTTCACGTGATCAATACATCACATTTAATAGTGGCATTTATATAGAGCAAAGAGTAGCTAACGTTAATTTGAGAAGTGGGATATCGGGAGTGACAGACACAATTCGGTGATGTCAGTGTGGAGCGCGAGGCGCCGCGCTGACAGCTGCCACTCGCCGACGCGGACGGACGACACCGACCCGCTCTCGACAATCAGCTGACGTGCACTTTTGTTTAGTTGCGAAACTTTGACAGGTTGCTATGAACCTCCGCTATTAGATTTGACTATTGTTTTTGTGAATATATAATTTCTAAGGATAGTTTTCTAGTTTACATATCTCGTTTGACAGTTAGAATTAAAAATCGAGTACATATTATATTCATAGATGTTTCTAGATTCTAATGATTGCTCTGGTGTTTATGTGAGTATTACAGTAATAAAACTATTTTTGTGGATTCTATCGCGCTTGTATTTTTTTTAATTGCCCGACGTATTGGATATCTTACAGCATTTATGGTCACAGGAAGACTAAAGTGGTTCACGTCCAACAAGTCATCGTTATTACAGAGATTTATGTATGCTACAGTATTAGTTATTAAATTCTGATTCATATTTTTGATACAAATTCATTGCCAGTACAACAATAAAATAATTTTATATAAAATATATATTTTGTTTATAATCAGTTATTATAAAATATTAAATATATGGTAATTATTATATTATAACAATTTACTGATTTAAAAAACCTTGAGTTCTATTTATACTTTACGTAAACACAGGATTTTGATTTTTTGTTTTGCTTTTACGATATTTCTTTCAATAATCCTCTACAGTTAGCTCCAAATTTGGAACTAGACATTCCAATTAGCTACTGTTATCTAATAATTAATAAAAATTATACGATATATATAAATTAAAAGATACAGTGGGGAAACCCATTATTATTTTAAAATGGAAGAAAGGTTTCTTCCTTTGATTTTTTCTTGACCCACCATTTGACAATATGCAGAATACCTCGAGAAAGGAAACAATACAAAATACGATTGTAGTAGTTGTCTTCATCGTAATTCACCAAGGCAATAATCACACAGCAAGATCAGATATAAAATTATTTAGGAATTACTCAAAGTCAGAAAATCTTGAAACAAATTGTTTCAATCGTCAAATTGTATTACTTTCGGTCTATTTAAATTTGTATCAGATACGTTTGTAGGTAGTAGTACATATGAAGCCGGTATAAATTGCTACATATATAAGTTGGCTTTGAACCCGGCGCAGTCATTCGTACAAATACTTAAGCGATTTCACAATACATTTTTCCTTTTTCTCTCAATTTAACAGATTCTTTCAATCACACATATAACGATTATACCCTACATCAGTTGTCATATGATTTCTCAAACGCTTTTCTTATTGTACAATACATATTCAACTCTTTGAATGGAAAATGTGATGCTATAATACAATTCGTGCGGACGGGGTCGTTTGGACCGACGCAAGGCGAGCGGATGGGTTGGCCTTCGGTGACATATAATATAGAGGATACTTTATCGATTCACTCTCGAAACGTACAGCAGTTATATTAGAAATATTACCGCGAAATATAATGGCTACCCCCCATAAGCGTTATACGGATTTGTAACGTATGAATAGAAATATTTAAATTTGCATTAAACACCTATCATCTGACTATTTCTTGTTACTTGTGACAATTTTAGAATAAATTTAGCTTCAGCATATTGTTAAAAAGGAAATGTAATATTTTTTATCAAACAAATTTAATGGATATAAATGACACCCAGAACAAACATTTATGGATTATATAAAATATCTTGAGTGTGTGAGTGATACGGCAAGAGAGAGACGACGTTAAAAGTATGTAACGTCATCACACGCTCTTGGTAAAATAATATACTAAGTTAAAAAAATACAATTAAGCCTTTAATATCAGCTAAAATAGCATTCCATTCAGTATGATGGCCATTCTGCTACTAATAGTTCTAAACATCACATTACTCGTAGATGAGTAAGAGTTGGGCCAACTCTATCTGATGATGTCTGGTCACAACAGGTGGTCGGTCATAAAAGCCACCAAAATTTCAACTTTCGCAGAAATATGAATGATGATTCGAACATATTTCGCCATTAAGCGACGCATCTTCTGGACGGTGCGGCATCAAATGTATTCTAAGCTTTTTGTGTGACTTAGTTATTAGCCGTAGATGGTTAAGATAACTAGGACTCTTAGTTGAGCGCTGAAGGCTCTTATTCCGAGCGCTCTGATCGACTGTGCGTAGATTTTAAATAGTCCAACCGTTATTGTTTAAATTGTTGCTATAGAGTTCTATTGGGAGCAAAGTTGTAATCTGAAAAGAAGACCTAATTATTCACCAACATATCTGGGTTCATTAATGTATTTTAGTTCAAGTATTTCAAAGTTTCATATATTTTTTTATTTACTTAATGAACATAATTGATTTAATGAAGTGTAATCATTTAAATAACTTTAATAATGATTTTTGTTGTTTATGCGAGAATTACACATTTGACATAAAACTACTTTTACGGATTCTATCGCGTTTGTATTTGATTTTTAATTTCCCGACGTTTCGAACACTTTACAGTGATCATGGCCACAGGAAGACTAAGGTATCTTACGTTCAAAAAGTCATCGTTATTACAGAAATGTATATCCACAATACCCACAATAATAGTTAAATATAAATTAATCAATTTTAGTAATATTAAGTAAGCCGCCTCCAAAAATTAATAAAAAAATTGGTATTATGTCTTCTGAATTTTCTTGCCGGATATTTCTCAGAGTGACCGCGTTCTGATCCGGTGTACAGTTTTTTGTTAGATTTTTATACTAATAAATTGCCACAATATAATAATTACCATAAACTAAATGTTTAATAATAACTGATCATAAACAATATATTTTTTTTACATATAGAATAATTTTCCTTTTGTACTGGTAATGAATTTTGTATTAAAATGTGGGTCAAACTTTAATAACTGATACTGTAGCGGGTAGATATAAATTTCTGTAATATCGATGAATTTTTGGACGTAAGATACCTTAGTCCTCCCGTGACCATGATCATTGTAAAGTGTTTGAAACGTCGGGAAATTAAAAATCAAAAACAAACGCGATAGAATACGTAAAAGTAGTTTTATGTCAAACTTTAATAATCTTCATTATGATCAAAAATATAAGACAGATGACAAAAACTAAATTGTTATGAGATGAACAGTTAACAAATTCAATATGTGTTGCAATCTCTTGAAATTCAATATTATACCAAACCAATTTTAATAATGTAAAAATTCTCGATTCGAAGTTCCCTATTAAAGTCGTCACATTGGTTATATAGCTAACGGAAATTAAACCATATGTCTCCAACATAAAATTGAATTTGGATATCGCGGGTCGGGTTATAACTCAGAGCATTTGCGATATTTTTATTTGCAGTAGAGGCGCGTCGGGTCGCTTGGAAATGCTAATAATGGCTTCTGCAACCTTTTTCTTGGTGAAAAATGTAGAAAAGAAAATGTATCTGGGGACCTTATATTTTCAGTTTGTAATTTTTGTGTTGTAACCTAATTTTATCCAAAACTAGCTGACAACGACTTTATAGAAATATTGTATGAGTATGCATATATTCCTCTGATAGTTATGAAGTAAAGTCCTTGTAAGTGTTACTTTCTCATCATATGCACGGCAGAAAACGTGACAACTTCTAAAATTTTCGAGACGAATAGATAGTCTTAATCAATGTATTATTTTACTCTATGGTTTGAATGTACGAAATTTCCTCTATAACCTTTTAATTGCTATCGTTATAATAAGATATAATTTAATTTCTCCCTATATAGGCACCGTAACCCACGATCAGAGAACTTAAGTAAGATTGCCGAAAGCATATCTCCCACCTCTTCATAAGAATTATGAATTATTAATCTTGTCTATTTATGATAGTTTTAAACTTAATAACTAAATATTTTGTTGAAGTATATCGGTTACTGTAGTATCAATTATGTGGAATTATGGAAGAGGTGTGAAAATCTAAAATTTAGTAGCATATAGGCTAAAGAAGAAGAAGAATTATCATCAACCTACTCTTATACACTCCTACTATATGCACTCCTTTTTTTTTTTTTTTGACGCTGTGGAAACGCATTTACGCGCTAACCCCTTACCGCCGATGTCGTGACGGGAGTGTGTGTGGGAGTCGCTGGCCGGCTAGTCCGACCGGAATACCCAATAAAACCACAGCGGCCCCTTTCCGGGCTTTTACGGAACGCCGGAGAGATCGTCTACTGACAATCGATCCCCGACGCCCCAACGCTTGGCCTTTTGGCTACGCCCAGTCGGTGCAATATGCACTCCTCTTCCATCATCATCCTCATCAGCCCCTATATGTCCCACTGTTGGGCCGGGGTCTCCTCCGCAATGGGAGGGAAATTAACCTACTATACGCTGGTCAGATGTGTTGGTGTAGAGTTTTGTTTCGAGTTTGCCTTCTCTTTCATAGATGTTTTATGCGTTTTATATCCCTTAGTCCCTTACGATCACCCACTGGTAAGATAGGAGGTGGTGAATTGTATTCTACTCCGTCACCGCACGGATAATCATACATATCGCTGAAGTTATTGGTTCTCATATCGCTAAAATTATTGGTTTATTGGTTATCTATCATACATATTGAAAGAAAGAAAGAAAGAAATCTGTATATTGCAACGGACATACAAAAATGGATATAAAAAAGTAACAATGTAAATGAGATGCTGCCCGTCACAAAACGCCTCCATCTCAGCATGTTGCAGGTTAAAAATACCTGCACTGATCTTCCGTGGAAACGCTTTGATGATATTGCTAAAGTTATTGGCAATATTATTATGACTTGCCAACTGTATGACGTCAACCCTCCTTGAGAATGCAATTCTTGACCAAGCGGCAATAGACAAAATTGACTCTGGTCAATGTCGTCCTATGCGTCTTTTACCCACGATCAATTTAAGGGTTGGTAGTATTTGTAGCCATCACACAGGGTTGGATAATTGGAAGAATATTGGCAAGTAACTGAATTTTGATATTCATAAACTTAATTGAAACCTTCTCGTGACATGCTATTGATATTTAGTTGAATATATAAATGGGTTACAAGAATAGAGGCGACCTCTACACTCTACCTTAAAGCCGGCCTTTGACTATAGGATATAATCCTTACTAATATTATAAATGCGAAAGTGACTCTGTCTGTCTGTCGCTCTTTCACGCCAAAACTACTAAACCGATCTAAATGAAATTTGGTACACAGATAGTCTAAAGCCTGATAAAGGTCATAGGCTACTTTTTAATGCAAAAAAGGGTTTTAAAGGGGGATTAAAAGTTGAAAGGATGTATTGTCATTTTTAAAGCCAGAGTCTTGAAACATATTATGCTATTGATTAGATATAAATAAATATAACATTAACATGTAAAAATTTACCCTTAAGGGGTAAAATAAAAATAGGGGATGAAAAACTTTAGGAAAGTAACCTTTTACGCGAGCGAAGCCGCGGGCAGAAGCTAGTATAATATATATTACATCTTGAGTTCCCTCAATATAAATATTTTTTCGACCAAATAAGCGATATTTTGAAGAAGTATAGTTTACCTCACGTCCCCGCACACCACGCGTCTCTCTGCCATACCCTCAGTATGAATGGTGACCGAAGCTGAACTGTTCCAGAATATATATCTTACAGCGTGAACAGCAATCGCGGGATATAATATATAGCTCAAGATGTGATATATATTACATCTTATAGTTAAAAACCGGCTTTACTACTGCTTCAATCTCAAATTAATGTAAAGCGGACGAACTTGATTCCATAATGTAAACCATTAGGTATATAAGAGTTTACCTAAGTGAAATAATATAGTTATGTCTGTTTTCACCAATGAAAATGAAATTTTAGGTACAACTTAAGGCAAGATATAAAACATAACATAAATAATTGATGCATGATATGTTCTATTGGAAATAATATTACATCGTGGTTGGTGGACAAGGTCATCACATCTAAGTTAATATGTACTAAACATCCTCTATATATAAAATCCAACTTGTGATAATCATTTTTCGCTCCTAATCGAGTTTTTATAAATAATCAAGCATATTAAATACTAAATTTCAGTAATTTGAAACCTCTATATATATTTTCTATAGAAGTAACTCTGGGAAGAAAATAAGAAGATAAACCTGCTCAATCTATTGATGCATCTTTTCAGTGGCGGTCATATTTCGATCGGGCATTGTCCGTATGGTGACGAAGTAAGAATACAATTCACCCACCCCTATCTTACCCATGGGTGATCGTACGAGACGTGTAAGGGATATAAAACGTATATAATATATAGATGGAATGGAATGGGAAATATAGAAGGAAATATATAATATATTTCCTTCTATATTTCCTTCTCTCTTCTCTTATATTTCCTTCTCTCGCCTATGCGAGAGAAGGAAAACTCGAAAAAAACCCTATACCAACACGTCTGACCAGCGTAATTTCCCTCCCATTAATGGAGGAGGCTCGAGCCCAACCGTCCCACATATATGAGCTGAGATGATGTTAGTTGATTATATATTATTTTATTTAAGTTGTCAAATAAATAATATGAAGGTGCCCCTATAAGGTTAATACATATAAAAAAAAATGATTTAATAAGTAACATTTACTTAAATTACTGAAAAATTTTAGCATTTAATATGCTTAATTATTTATAAAACCCGATTACGAATTAATAATAATAGAATTAATTAATAATAATAATAATGAATTAATAACGATTATATATAATAATAATGAATTAATAATAATATAATAATAAATAATTAAGCATATTAAATGCTAAATTTCAGTAATTTAAATAACAAGGTTGTGTCATCGTTTAATACAATTCTAACTGTAAAGTTTGAAGTATTAAGCCTATAACAATGTGTAAACATTGTCGGGTAGATAGCATACCGTCACCTTAAGACGTAAATATGATACGAAGCGAAATTTGCATGTCCTACAATAAGTCACGGTGGTGTAGTGGCAGCACGATTGGGCCGGAATCCCAATAGGCGCGGGTTCGAATCCCGCTTGTGACATCATTTTTCGCTTCGTAATCGGGTTTTATAAAAAAAAGTAACATTTACGCTTAAGTTTTATCTAAAATTTAGATGTCGCTGATAAATTCGAGCATCATTTCTCTAGATTTTGGATATAACATTGCAATCTATTGCTTTTAAAGTAGCAACAACTGTTAGTAGTGGCTAAGTAATCAGGACTGCATAAGTAGTTTAAGTAGTATCCTCCCATGCGGTGTTACTTCGATTCCCATGGAAAACAATTCTTTACATGATACATAAATTATTATTCTGAGTCTGAGTGTGATTTGTGTTCTCTAGTTATACATTTGTAAAGCTTCATATTATACTATCTCTGAATGCATTTCCACAAATGAGGATGACTCTTGTTGGCGTCGCGACAGTGCACATTAGAGATAAGACCGAGGACAGATCGCAGATACGCGACAAATGGCCGCTCAATAAACATTAGCATTGTCCGTCCTGTAAGTAATACCGCAAACGATAAAAAGAATGTTTGAAATATAATTTCTAGAAGTAAACTGAATAATAACATTATTTTATATATTTTTTGTCGATAAAAAATTAAATACAGTCAGTATTTATATCAGTATTTTTGCATAGATGGCGTTGTTGTTTAAGTAGTTTTTATAGTAATTGTAACGGTTTCGAGTTCTTATTATTTTGCAATTCACATAGGCTTGTTTTAAGTCTGGGTATTTTTGGTATGTTTATATTTTTCGTGATTTATTCTTAAATAAGAAGTGTGGTTTTTCTTTAAACCATTCTCCTACTTATATACCAATTACTTGGGGTCTATACAATATGTACTCTTCTTTCATAGTACATATCATAGAAGTTATTGGCAATAGTTTTATGACCAGCCGCCTGCCAGACGTCAACCCTCCTTGGGAATGTAATTGTTGACCAAACGGCATCATATGGAGTTGGCCCAGGTCTTTATAAGGTCGTTAGTCGTCTTTTATGATATTCAAGAGCCATAGTAAGGGTTGGTTGTATTCGTAGCCGCTACCACACAGGTTTTTTTATAAACCAAAAAAAAAAATATGTCGGGTGAAAATCCCTTTTATTTGTTTTGAAATTCACGCTAATATATATTCAAGAATTATACTGCAAGGACAATAAGCTCCCATACATTACGTTACAGTAAAAAATTCCATCGTAATATCAATATAAATCAGCTGTTGGCAATTATACCAAGAAAACCAAATATTTTACCAAAAATTTAACGAGGAAGTATTCTAGAGCCAAAAAAAAAGAATCTTTCAAACGTATAATTCTTTTCAATCGTTCCGTATAGATTTCACTTTACATTTCCGCTCGCCCATAAAAGTCTGCAATATAAAACGGTGCAGACGCAGTAATGTATTCAAATTCAATTGTGCATACTGCACCAGTGTACTAGTGGTCGTTACGATAGGATTTACAATTCAAGATTCCGTTTAAGTAAAACTTGCGCTGCCCTAATGGCTCTTGTTGCATTACCATAGCGATTTTAAAAGGATAAAATATATTGCTCGCTGTCTTAAATGATGGATGAGAGTAGCGACACTAAAGTGGAAGACTAACAGAGAGGGTTCAGAGTCCTTACAACGAAATACGAACGAAGACAGATTCTATGATGGATTATATATTTTCTTAGCACCAGAATCGTAGTATACGGAGATTGATCTAATGCTTGCCATTTGACACAATACATAACGCCATACATTCGTAATATTAACTGTACACCCAGACATTGTAACTGAAATATTGATTCAAATATGAAATCATGTTAATACATGGTAAAAACCCTGCGAGGGCACTTATATATTGTCAGTTTTAAAATTTTAAATTAAGATTTATGATGTTTACGCGAATGTTACACATTTGAAATACAACTACTTTTACGGATTCTATCACGTCATTGATAGCACCTTAGTCCTCCCGTAACCATGACTGTAAAGTGTTCGAAACATCGGGAAATTAAAAATCATATACAAACGCGATAGAATCCGTAAAAGTAGTTTTATTTCATATTTTAAATGAATTCAATAAACTACCACCGAATCAGAACCAACCGACAAGATCCGGCATGAAACTCAGTGAGCTTGTCTATTATTATTATTTCTATCTTGTTTTTTTTTTTAGTAAGAATTAGCTCCTAATGTTGAACGATAGGCTTTTGCACAATGGTGGACTCTGAGTCATTCACATATGACATTAGTAATAGAGTTTTTGGTACAAATTTCATGGCGCATAGCTGTAACGTTTTGGAGATATTTAATACGCACTATTAAATAGAAAATTGGTAACTGTTTCTTGCTTCAAGGTTAAGAAAATATACAGCGAGTGTTACTCGCTATATATTCTCATTCTATATATCTCGTGTCCCGAAAAATGTTTGTTGTATGAGAGCAAGTTAACAGTCGGGACTCTGACAAATATCTATGACAGTTGATATGGTGAGTCAGTTCAATCAGTTCAGTAATAATTTCCATCCATTTATCAGTCCGTAAAGATCCACTGTTGGACAGAAGCGTCCCAACAAGAATGCCATTCAACACGGTCCCGCGCCACCTGCATCCAGCGGCTTCCTGCGACTTTGATAATGTCGTCAGTCCACCTAGTGAGGAGTCTCTAGTTCTTCTACGGATTTCTGTATTCCGGATTCTATCACGTAGAAAAATACCGAGCATAGCCCTTTCCATAGCACGCCGAGCGACTTTGAGCCTTTTGATGAGGCCCACATTTAGAGACCACGTTTATCCAGACATTATTCAAATCTTAGATTTTCTACCGAAACTGATAAAGTTAGAAAGTCGAATTCAATATAATTGTCTGTATAGCGTATAAAGAAAAAGTAAATAAACTTTTCAATAGTATCGGGTGAGTGATACTTCGTATCGTATCAAGTTGTAATTAAAGTATTTTGTTTGGGTATGTACTCGTAACTTAATATTATGCAAAATATTATAGTCTTCTTTAAAGTGATTACTTGTTCAGAAATCTTTGTACAAAGGTCACGTTATAATATTATAATAAGCTTATAATATATTTTTAGATTAGCAATTTGTGTAAGTATTAATTCATCATCATCATTATTCGACCTTTTAGTCGCACGCCGTCCACAGCTAGACGTAAACCTTCCTCATATACTCATTATAAGGTTATTGTACCGTGATCGCCACACTTGGTCGGTAATTTGGTGATCGCAGTGATGTTTTATACTTTTCTCAGGAGAGAGTTTCTATTCGCTCTCTTGGAAGACTCTCAGCCGATTTTTACGAATCCCACGGCCAAGTAAGGAATGATAATATTTGTATTTTTATTTTTCCCCAAAATTGAAAGACTGTAACTATTATAATAAACTAACCGACCCGCCAAACTTTGTTTCACCTACTAGTCAATAAATGAACAGATTTAGATTATATCAATTATACTCGCAAACATATCGATTCGTCATCTTTAATTTCAACGTTATGCGGTATTTTGAAACCAAACCGTAGACAACATTACGTGAGCTGTCAGTTGCGTTTTGTTATACCATTTCTGAGAAGAAAAAATGGCAGTGATTTTTCTAAAGGCAAATAGCATGACGCAAATAGATCAAGTCTACTGCTATCACTTCGACGATCTGGTGAGGTGCAACAAATTTATGCTCTCTTATTGTTATATTTTTCTTTTTTCAAATTTTTATACACTGTTATCTATTTCTGGGCTATATCTTAAAGTTCAAGTATCTCACCGGGAAATCTATCTATATATCGGCAAGTTACCTTTAAATCAATCACAAAATTCCTTCCGAATAGATATACAAGAAAATGAGTTAGTAAAAGAAAACACGGCAACATGGTAACAAAACAAAATAGATTGCTCTGTTGCATTAGTATTATATCTCACTATATCTTTAAACGAGCAATTCTTGTATATATATATATATACATATACATATATATATGTGATCTGAATCTCGGAAACGGCTCCAACGATTTTCTTGAAATTTAGCATACAAGGTGTTCCGGGAGCGATTAATCGATCTAGCTAGGTTTCATTTATAGAAAATATTATTTTATCAGTATATTTCGGCAACAAAAATATAATTTTTCGTTGTACTAAAACTATTAGAATATGAAGGTTTTCAAATTTTGACGCTGTCATTAAGAATAGACATTTAGCTCAGTTGGAAAATCAAGTGGTCTAATCCAAACAAACCGGAGCTCGGTTCGGATCCTTACTTTTTCTTATTTACTTTTTGGCATTATTTTTTATTATTTTATTAATTATTATCATTCGCCCGCGTTTTTGTCTGCGTAGAAATCGATAATGTTTTAATAGGATTTTTGTTTGTTTTTTACGTTATTATTTATGTTGTATGTATGTTATGTATAAATGTGTGTATTCTTATATAGTATAATAATCTTAACCCTGTGGTGACGGAGTAAGAATACAATTCACCACCCCCTATCTTACCCGTGGGTGATCGTAAGAGACGACTAAGGAATATAAAATGCATATAATACTGCAAGAAAAGGAAAACTCAAAACAAAACCCTATACCAACACGTCTAACCAGCACGGTATAGTAGGTTAACTTCCCTCCTATTATGGAGGAGGCCTGAGCCCAACGGTGGGACGTATATGGCCTGTGATGATGATGATAACAGTCTTTGTTATAGTGTAGGGAAGGTGTAATAAACATAAAAATCAAATGAAATTTTGTTATATATTATGGACACCAGGCTTTTTATTAGCAGGCCATGTTTTTAACACAACGCGCTCATTGCAATCAAGGCGACGGAAGGGTAGTGTGCGGCCCAATAACCCACCGTCTTTTCCATCGAAATTAAGCCAACCACTGGTACCGCTTCTTTGACATCCCCGCCCACCCACGATTCTACACCTGTAATAGTATTTCTTTGTAAACAATATCTTTTGTTTTCCTTTCGGATGCTAGAGTTACCAGGCTACTCTGTGGGCTTACTCTGAAGCATGTCACATACAACTGCCCATGGGAGAAGCAGCTTTCTCTCAAGTCTACTCCCGCTACCTTAAGAATATGACCTCGAGCTTTGTTTATGGTTATTGCGAAGCAGACTTTAATGGCAAACTGCACTCTCTGAAATTTGAAGGATTCATTTGATGGTATTTGGAGAATCCTAGGAATAAATATAGACTCTGCTCAAGAATAACCGTTCAGTATAGTTGACCCGATTACATTGCAATGCAATGTTTTTTCTTGCAAACTGGTGGCTTTGTATAATTTTGGCGCGCCAGCTCTCAATTTTAAGATGTGAGTTGGGAGACCGGGAGCCTTCAGAGTATTCAGGAACTTGACCGGTTGTCGGACTCGGGGTTTATAACTTATTCGAAAGATTTATTTTAATATTCGGCCCCTTCGAATTATTTAAAATATTAGCGCACGACATAGTAGCGCACATAGGTAGGTCATGTTGTCATGCGACCAATCTGATCAGCATTAACATCCTGTCTCCCTATCGTATATTACTGATTGTTCCTAATATAACTCAGCCTTTCCGTCTCAATTTTTACAAATATGTTGATTAAACCCTGACTAAACAGCGAAAAAAAATAGAAAATGACTATCTCTCTTTACTAATCATTATGCGGTAAAAATACCCTCGTCAGAGTAAAATTAAAATGGGTAATATATCTTATGAGCGATGGATTTCAGTTATACGATGCAATGTGTTATCATGGCTCTCAATTACAATATTCGACTTAGAAAATTGCTGTCCAACAATTTAAAATTTCAAACTCTACGTTCCTATGACGCCGTGTCCTAAAAAGGACCTCTTTATAGCTTAGAAACTTTCAAATGCCGTGTTAATACATTATTGTGACTTTTGAGACATTCCAATTTTAAAGAGTATTTCCATTGTACCAAGCTTTTATGTGAGTTCAACTTCTTCAGGGTTCCGTACCAAAAGCGTAAAACGGCACCCTATAAATAAGACTTCGCCGTCCGTCCGTCCGTCCGTCCGTCCATCTGTCTATCACCAAGCTGTATCTCATGAACCATGATAGTTAGACAGCAGTCAGACAGAAATTTTCACAGATGATGTGTTTCTGTTGCCGCTATAACGTCAAATACTAAAAAACAAAATAAAATAAATATTTAAGGAGTGCTCCCATACGACAAACGTGATTTTGGCTCCTTTTTGCTCGATACATTTTTTAGTTTCTATTTTTGTACTTTTGCCTTTTTAATTTATTTTTTCATTATTTTAATTATATTTAAATATATCTTCCAAAACACACTAATAAGAAAATACCGAGCAAGGCTCGGTCCTCCAGATATTATATTATTAAATAAGGCATCTATCTTGTAGTTATATAAAGACTGCTAATTATAAGGTCAAATATCAAATCTTGGATGTACAAAAAGTGATACAAGAGTTTATCATAAGTTTTTCTAAAGAAATTATCAACGCTTATCATGAAGTTTAGCATTCTTTACTGTAAGGAATAATTTACGATCAATAAAAAATCATGTCAATTCCAATGAAAATACAACATACTTTTACTCAGTAATTCAATTACTAGTTATTAATTTCGATATCTAAAATTAAAACAATAATTTCTTACTACGTTATTCGGTGACAGTGTTATTAAAATTGTAATAGAGTTTCGTGGTCAATTCACAACAGCGTGAGCTACAAGCATCGTACTGCAGACAAAATAATTTTACCAAATATTTTTCGTTTTAAAACGATATTCGATATCGCTAGAGGCTCTCTTGTTTGAGTTTCAGCTCTTAATTTATTATACGGTGGCGAAATTTTGCGCTAATTCTGTGAGAAACTCGAGAAAACCACCAACTTTACCAATTAAACTGGATTCGATTTATTTTAGTAAACGCCTTCAAAAAGGTTCGGTGCCGTGTTCTTGTGGGATTTACAAAAATGACTTTCGAGATCTTCGATCAAGTTTTTGAATTACATTTTACTGCTTCCACAGACTTTGTGAACTGTATAATGTGTTATATCAATTGGATTTGGTAATTTATCCGTACGAGTACTCAACTTGTAACTTTCTTCCACATTGAAGCAATTTGTTAGTAAGAAACATTTTTTTACGTCGCAAAATTCAGGTAATTTCATTATAATCAATGCTTGTCAATTTTGACATAATTAAATCAATCCAAAATTCGGCGAATTTAAAATACGGTAAAATCATTAAAATCGTGGCTTAGTGTTTATCAAAAGAACAACTTAAAAGATAGTTTCAACAAAAATTGTCAGGTATTCCCTCATGTTATACTCTTGATATTACTCGTAATTATAATTAGTTTGCTATTCATTTTTTTCCAAGAGAAAATGAGAACGTTAAATATTCTCAACCCCAGAGAACTATTAGTAACAACGCTCAAGGGCATCCCTTATGGGGTTTCACCACGGCTAGGGATATTGCTGCAGGCAAAGACGGCGTTCCCATATGTTAAACGTTATTGATGTTTACGTGAAACGCTTTCTAATCTCGGTTTTTTAATCTTACAGTAAGATAAATGTATTAAAATAGCGTGAGAAGTTGTGAATGTTTTTCAATAGATAGGTATATGTTATAAACAAAGTGATACTGTGAAAACGTTCGAGTGCCTGAGGTCAATTGGAATAGCGGCCATTGAAGCGATGTATTGTTACACGCAAACCACTGCGAGTGAACTGCTTTGTTAAATTTTGGTTTTCCGCTGAAACGTACTAACTTTTATCTAACTATATATGAACATACATATAGTAACCCTTGTATGAACATGTGATGAGAAAGGATTAAAATAATATTGCGATGAAGTTTTAAGTATTAATATCAAAGGCTTTTGATGTAGATAAGTAAGACCGAAAAAAGGTGGATATATTACGTGATCCTTCACATGACATAGATAGATAAGAATTTAATGCAAAGACAGCATTTGATAAGGTCATGTGAAAAGAGAAGGTATGACAAATGATGACTCCAAGTAATTGGGATAAGAGCAGGACGATGATATAAGTATATGGTAATGGACGTTCGTGATAATGTATCCCTCCCTTTACTTTCTCATGAAAACCATAAGGCCTGACTGAAGAATCACCAGGCGAATGTACATTAGCACTCATCTGGGAAACAAAGAACACCAACTGTAATACCTAATACGGGTCCAACAGCAGACGACCATAGACTGTGGTAAATATTTAGCAAATGTTGAATAGACGAAGCCTTAATCCACATTATCTTGATTGCTCATTTAGCTTAGTGGACTAAGTTTCTTTTGGTCTTACCTTCACCAAACGTATACTTAACCAAACGTAACTTTACCCAAACGGAGGTAACATTTGAGCAATATGGGATTTAATACTCTATGAGGATTTAATTTAACCTTGGAAAGGACCATATCACAGACATCGCCTTCAGTATCTCATCCAGCGTTTAAGTAGTGTACCCCATTGTGGAGTAACATCCTGGTCAGCGTTAACGATGTGCACCTACGCCGTGGATGTCAATGTTGCGAACGCTGTCAAACCTGAATTGTAAAGTAATAGCCACTGCCATTATTATGTGGTACTAAACATTACGTAGCGAAATGTATCTCTGTCTGTCTTGCCGTTTATTTATAGATATTCGTCATTAAAATACGGGACATTATAATTAAAAAACATCCACTACGCAATAATAATTCTCAATTTTCTCCATTCTCAGCTATAAATTTAACTGAATTGTTCTTTGAAGAACATTTATTTTGTTCGTAGTTTTGTGGCACGGCCAAGTCTCGGCTTGTCTTCGAGAGTCCTTCACATAATGAGGGCGAACAAGTTTCGACATCATTTCAAATAATGTTACACACTCTAAAACGCACAAGTTTATGAAGGTCTTCGGTAATTAGGCCTTAAAAATTTGTGTAATTTTAATCAAGATTTTTAGGTTTTGTTAATTGTATAACATAGTACACATGTATTATAATATATACACAGTCGAATAAGATATTAAGGCCCAAAATATGTTTCTTTTTGTTATTGCTTATGGTGGCAAACGAGCAAACAGCACACCTGATGGTAAGTGTTACGCCCATGGACCTCTGCGATACCAAGGGTATAGCCACTACAAACTACCAATACAAATCCCAAACCCATCCAGTTGTGCTGCCGGCTCTCTTGATCACCGAACGAATGTTGCCATTACTCTGACGTCGATCGCCTGCGAGAGTGTGGTACTCCGGACGGACTGCCCCGTGGCTGTGATCCCACCACTAAACTAACATTTTAGATTTTTTTGTATATATAAATGTAAGCAGTTATAAGAATAGTGTTCTTTATACCAAAATCTCTTACGTTTGAAGGGACAAGCAAGCATCGTAACACACCTATATTGTCTCTTATATTGTAAATTTTTATTAAATAGTCCACGATTTCTTACCAATTACAGGACACAGTTCCATTAAGTTTGAAATAGTAAATTGCTTTTTGAGTATGTCCATAAAAATCTACTTGAAATTACACGTCGAGATTAATAAATCAGTAGTCACATTTTTATTATTAATAGCCAAACCAGCTGACAGAAATAAGAATAATAATTTACAACGATAACAGCATTAAGGGTAATATTTTAGAACAATAACAGCTATAAGACTAATAATTTCTAACATTAATAACAATAATTATGCACAAACACTAATTATTTTGACTTCGGGTGAGCACAGAATTACCATTGCGAATTTATTCAAAGATAATTGATCATTTCTGAAAGTAAAAATTAGATATACTATTTGAAGATTTCTACATGATAGTACAACGGTGCAAAAGGCACTTAATAACAGAATTCTGTTGATAGCCGTTGAGTAAGAAACCCTAAAAATAAATGAAATACACCTTCTGGGTCAGTCATTACCTCAACATGAGGCTAACGCAATATTTAGAGGAACATTATGAGATCCTTAAGTTCTTTTAGTATATAAAAAATGTATCACAGGATTTATATCTAAATGTATTCATTATATCAACAAAAAACAGTAATAGCGTGCTAAGTCTCTCCCAATAAATGTTAAGTGGCAATTCGCTCGATCGGCTACGTTCCCCCGACCACTAATTCCCGCAAGTCACGATGACCAGCCTGCGATACTGGATTCATTAACTGTACCGCTAATGGAGTGGCTTTACACGATGCTCTATAAACATGCTAAGTGTTTGTGAACACTTGCTACTATAACTAGGTGCTTTGATGAAACGGTTGAAGTCAACCTGTATATAATTACACGTCAATTTATTAGCTTTTACTTTTAAATGTCAGACTTTGATGTAACATAAGTCAATTGTGAACCGAAAAATAGATTATTGCAAACAGGTTGAAGTCATATTGCAGGTCACGGATGTCATAGAATCGGTACCAGTGGTCGGTCTAATGACAATAGGGAGGGAATATGGTGGTTTATAGGGCTGCACGCCACTTTACCATCACCCCGGACGAAATAGGCAGGATATGTCCAGACCATAGCCTGCCATAGAAAAAAAAGTTTGAACTAAAATTATCGCTTTATGCTTTAAGCCACTGTGGCCATGTAGCCACAGTATTTCACATATGTGTGGTAATGATCAATTATCCGATCATATTTTTAAATGTTTTACCACGCCATCTATTGGAAATATTTACATATTATTCCGTAACAATGAAAATTGATGACGGTATTTTCAAAAACTAAAGATCAGTAACTCTGTTTCGCTTCAAATCTGTAATACTGTTTCTTTCCCAGTACTAATTTTATGGATACACGCATATAAATATCACATATTTATATCAGTTTTTATCACCAGGAAATGAAAATTATCTTCACACATACAAAACTTAATATCATTGTTTCTTTTATATATTTCTTTTTTTTTTTAAAGAAGATGATGGATTCCTTAGCTAATCAAGATAAGTCTCTGTAGAAGATTGCTAAATTTATAATATCTAATTTTGTATACGGGTAATTGTAGATGATTTCAAAACTAGACTGACAGTTTTATTGTTATGGTATGGAGGTAATAGTCATAAGCAAAAAAACTTACCCACGTTATATGTAGTCGCTTTATCACTATTAATCATTCGAAAATAGGTCCTTAGAGGAAATAAAACAGATGATATTTCACTTACCGTATTAATCTACGCAATCAATTCACACGGTTACTCAACATTCACTTCTAACGTCTTGGACATAGTGTTCAAAATAGTACAAATGGTTATGTACTAACCCGCAAGGTGTTTCTACCCGCAAATAAATTCCAATATTGCTGAAACAAGAAATGAGCCAGGTCACAGTATCCTCACGTACAGGATACACCGGACAAAACCACGTTCATTAAAAATATTTCATTTTGATATTATAACGGACATATTTCGGATATTTGATTTTGAAAAGGAAATTATCTACATAGTGTGTTTCATTTATATCTTAAAATTTATTATTAACTTCTTAAGGAATTTATTAATTTTTTTGAAGTGATCTTTATCGACGTATGGGAGAAAAAAATTGTAACGTTTTTCTGTTAAGCGCCATATTTATTTTACAGTGAAACTTCTTTGCCCGCATGAGGGTAATATTTTTACAGATGAAACGCGACACGAGAAACGCGACACGCGCGCGAGAGAGTGAGAGAGAGAGAGAGCACACTATTGGTTGATGTATGTAAACGAGAATTAAAAATTAGATTGCCAAAGTTTTCTGATACGTGTACTTTGTACGCGCGCATAATTTTATTAACTTATAAACTGTTCAATTTATCTAGATAAAATTGTGAATTTCAAATCAAGTTTTATTCCTACCCCACTTATAGCCCATTTCTAGCATCTTCTTCAAAATAGGGACGTTGGTATCGTACATTACGCTGGCTATATAGAGTTATATTTCGAATTTGGATCTTCTTTTTGTATTGCTATATCGATTTACTACTTCTCATTCACGTGAAGGGTAAGAGTAATGACAATTGTATTATTGTTCCATCAACAATAAATAATAAGAATTCATAAAAACTTATGAAATTCAAAAAGTTGTTTATGCAGGTAATGTGGTCTAAATTTTAAGTTCGCATAACATGATATGAAATATGCAACTTTCCATATTAAGCTCTTAATATCTTTACGAGATAAATTTCGTGATATAGAATAATGGTTTCGGATGTATACGTATGTATTACATTTGAAATAAAACTGTTTTTAAGGATTCTATCGCATTTGTGTTTGATTGTTAATTGCCCGACGTTTCGAATACCACAGCGATCATTATCACGGGCGAATTAAGATGTCTCACGTCCAACAATTTATCCTTATTATAGATAATTATATCTACCCGATACAGAAATAATTATTAATATTTAACCTGACACATTTTTTGATACTAATTTATTATAGTTGTTGTTTAGAAACTCTATTAAGATCGGAACACGATCAGGCTGAGAAGGATTCGATAACAAAACTCAGAGGCCATCGTACTAATTATTGACTTTTAAGAGGAGGCCCTTTACTTTATTTTACTAAAATTGAGTAATAATGATATTTAACTATTATTGTGGGTAAAATCTGTACAATAAGTGCACCCAGTGTCTTGCAATCATGTGGTAATCTTATTTATTTTATTTTTATTTAAGTAAATAATAGGATCCCAGCTCGATGACAGTAGGTACTCAGCTGTATTCTCTATTGAAATTTTGGTGTTTCTTAATTTCAATAACTCTCTAGCTTTCTTAGATATCAGTTATTTGTACAACTAACATCTTGAGTCAGAGAGTGTATCGTAAAATAACGCATACAGATAAATACTTGGAAGGAGATTCTCACCATCCCCCTTCACAGTTAGCTATATCTTTCTTTCAAATACCACGAAAAATATGTAACGATGAATACAATTTGAATAAGAATACAATTGTCGTGAACCTTTACTTACCCGTTGGAATCATAAAAGTCAGCTGGGTCTCACCAAGAAAATGGGCAGCTTCTCCTGGAAAACTTTATAATACTAATTACAATCGACAATTCGTCTGCCAAGCGTCGCGACTGTAGCGTTATTCTCTCCCAAAAACATAAAATACGTACAAAAAAAAGGAGCGTGTCGAGCGTGAGCGTGGCGAGTCAGCGTTTTCATAGCAACTACTTGTATAACAAAATTGTGAGTGATGTATTTTGATATTATTAATAACGCATTAAAGCGGCGTATGTATACAAAGTAATCTAGGTAAATCTGTTAGGTTTATTAAAAGGTATCAGTAGGCCTAAGTATCATATTCATCTTAAAAGCTGAATGAGATTTCAAGCAAAAGGCTTTATGAATTTGAGTGAATTAGTCTCTATGATCGATTGAATTTAAGCAGCTTACGTTGTAATCTAGTTATTTTGGATACCTTTGTGTAATAATATATATACTAGCGGCTTTGTTTGCGTTAAGTAATTTTATTATGGATGAAAGTATTATTTTATTGTTTATGGTGGCAAACGAGCAAGCGGCATACTTGATGTAAAGTCTCAATGTCGCTCATGAACTTTTGTAATACCAAAGATACAGCTGAGCCGCTGCCTACCAGACCAATCGCACGTAGAATGTTGGGCTTGGCAACAGTAGATTGCCACTGTTTAAACGTCGATTTTCAGCGAGAGTGTTGTAGTACCCTCGGACGCACCGGCCTGCGGCTGTAGGCAATAAACCGTTAACAATGTAGTCCTAGTATTTTATGTATCTGTAAAAACAAACTTATAATCGCAAATTCCATCGTTAAAAAGTTGAATATACAAATATACTCGAACATATTATAAATATATAAGCGATATATCTACATAACATAATATAAAAGGCACTCAGTCTTGTACTATACGAGTTAAATATACGCTAAGGGGTACTGCTAGTACATAAGGGACGTAGCCCCTGCTGCTATCATTTCGCTCAATTTACGTCAATTACTGCACAAAGTCACTTCGCAGAAAGGCAAATATCAAATAAAACCGACATCGTATTCTTCAATATTAAGCTCCATTAACTTAATAAAAATACAATCATACAATGAATTAAATAATTAAAAATTCGAAATGTAGTAATTAATTATAACGTAATCGATATACTATTAGTAACATAGCCGTATAATAAGGACGGAAATGATGTTGTCTCAATGGTAGACATTCACTCATTGATATAGGTGAGCGCTGATGACTTTAAACTTGTTTGGCCTGTTTTTATTTTTGAAGGTAGTTGTAATATATCCAATAGTATCTAAATTATTGTTAAAAAGATTCAACGACAACGATAGCAACACGCTCTTCTACCGGGAGGAAGATCACCCTTCCCAAGGCGGTATAGGGTTTATGCATGACGATGCAGTCTTCAGCCGATTGGTCCGAACATAGGCAGCTAAATAGGTAGATTTCCAGGTCTGTACGTCACGATATTCGGCGATTTAACACGCTCCATGTTAAAGAAGCGATAGAGCGGAACCATGGCTCGAAAATGTTTGCTCAAGCTCTCTCTTTTCGGCCAAAGCCAGATGACTAAGCTGAAGACCGATGACGGCACTGTCATTTCATCCCAAACTTAGATCTTGGGAGAGACAGTTATATAAATCATCCCGAAATCCTATTGTCGGCTTGGTCTGAAATTCCAAATCCAAGCCAACTCGGCACGATACCGAAGAAACCTCGGTCATCAGCTTGTGCGAGATCAGAATGGTTCTCAAAAGACTAAAAAATGGTAAGGCACCCGAGATGACAGAATTACGTCAGAGCTCCTGAAGGCAGGCGGCAAGCCGATCTTAAAAGCCCTTTAGAACCTGTTTAGTTCCGTTATCCTCGGGGGCGACGTTCCAAAATCGTGGACTAGGAGTGTGGTAGTGCTGTTTTTCAAGAAGGGTGACAAAGCTCTTTTAAAGAACTACAGATTCTTCACACTCTTGAGCCACGTCTGCAAGTTGTTTTCGAGGGTTATTAGCAATCGACTCACGTGCAAGCTTGATGACTTCCAGCCGCCCAAACAAGCTGGCTGCTGAAAAGACTATAGCACCATAGACTATATCCTCACGCTTTGGCAGATTATCCAGTAGACCGAGGAGTATAATGGGCCTCTGTGTACAGAATTTGTGGACTATGAGAAAGCCTCTGATTCAGTCGAAATTTGGGCGGTACTGCAGTTCCTTCAGCGGTGCCAAATCGATCATCGTTATATCGAAGTGTTGAAGTGTTTGTATTGGAATCCCCCAATGTCAGTCCGCACCCAGGATAAGAGTACGAAACTAATCCAGTTGCAGAAAGGCGTGAGACAAAGCGACGACTTCTC
The DNA here is from genome assembly GCA_905163515.2 of Lymantria monacha. Lineage (NCBI taxonomy): Eukaryota > Metazoa > Arthropoda > Insecta > Lepidoptera > Erebidae > Lymantria > Lymantria monacha. The sequence goes on from LR991097.1 coordinate 773,997, forward strand.
CCCGAAACGGTTCATCACTGCACTGGAAGATGTCTTCAAGCTCTTAGACTGGACCGGACTCCGCATCAACATCAACGGCGAATGCATCACTCACCTTCGATTTGCGAACGATATCGTCATTATGGCAGAATCCATGGAGGGCCTAGGGCACTATGCTCAACGATTTCAGCAGGGATTTCCAACTACTGGGTTTACGAATGATCATGGACAAGGCGAAAGTTACGTCAAATGCGCATCTCATTCCTGTACCAGTCCTAATTGGCAATGCGATTCTCGAAATTGTCAATCATTATGTTTACCTTGGACAAAGGGTCCAGTTAGGTATATCAAATTTCGATAAAGAGGTCAGCTGGCGAATTCAACTTGGTTGGGCAGCGTTCGGGACACTTAAGAGGATATTCTCGTTCAAAATATCTGTATCTAAAATCACAGGTCTACCAGTGTGTCTACCAGTGATGACATACGGCACGGAAACGTGGTCCCTAAATGTGGGCCTCATAACTAAGCTCAAAGTCGCTCAGCGTGCTAGGGAGCGGGCTATGCTCGGGATTTTTCTGTGAGATAGAATTTGAAATACGGCAATCCGCAAGAAAACCGGTGTAATCGACATAGCACGAAGAATTAGCACGCTGAAGAAGTAGTGGGCAGGCCACATCGCTCGTAGAACCGACAACCGCTGGGGAAGAAAGGTTCTCGGATGGCGACCACGTACCGGACGACACGGTGTAAGACGCCCCCACTAGGTGGACAGACGACCTGGTGAAGGTTGCTGGGCGTCGTTGGATGCAAGTGGCACAGGACCGCACTCTGTGGCATAACATGAGGGAGGCCTACGCCCAGCAGTGCGCGGCGATAGGCTGAGATGATGATCCGCAATACAAGGATTATTTCTTTAACTGGGTTCACTTGATGCCATTTGGTCAACAATTACATTACCAAGGCAGTTTAACATCAGACAGGCGGTCAATAACTTTTGCAATATCTTTATTCATTTAAGACAGATTTAATATTCCTGAGGGATAAATAAACCCGCTATAACCGTACAAATGCATTTGTTACACATTTCCCGTCACATTAATCTATTACAAGTTTCACGTTAAATATTTTACATAGACGAACCTCCCAAACGGCTCGGTATAAAGATAAACTTTAAATTGGTCCATCGTTTTCTCTCTATACAGAATTTTGTACGAAGTTAATGCTACACTAAATAGAGAAGCTTAAATATTTAATATTGCTTTGTTTGATCATTTTACGTAAAGAGTATGTATATCGCTGAAGTGTTGTATACTATTTTATACTAAAAACTCTGTTTAGATTATTGACAACTAAGTTAGGTTTACACAAGGGGAGTAAGCAGCAGCTTCTACCTTCGCTAATAATATGCCTTAGCGTGATGATTGCGGTACTATACCTTCATTTCTAGGTGATCCCCACATAGAAAAGTAAAGTGCTGAATTATGATGATGATGATAATAGTTTAAAGCACTTCTTCTCCCTTTTATGTCAATGTACTATTAATGCGAGCCCATTATTGTTAGTTATAATTACTTCACAAATTATAAGTTAATTTTGTCTTTAGTTCCTTCATATTACTCATTGTCCGTCAGTAAGTCAAAACGTCGCCTTCAGCAATGCTTTCTTCTTCTTATTTTTATGTATTGGCAATCAGCTACTTAAATGAGCCATTGTTGCCAGTGTCGAGTTATAATTATCTTCAAGTTTTTCCGTCAGTAAGTCAAATTGTCGCCATCAACAGTGCTATGGCCACACTGTTAATGGTATCTTGTGAGAATTTTGATGAAAAACGAAAACGTTGTAAAGCACTTTTATATGATATTCACTACATCTCAGCAATTCCGTCACATCACATTACATAAAATGCCATCAAAATTATCTAATATAACACGTTAAAACACTAAGATATCGAATATAATACAAGAGCACCACATAACGTTTTAGATTCCCGCCAAAAAACCCAGCAATGCTTTAGCCATAATGATAACGGTGTTTTTTTGGAATTTTAGAGCTTTTTTTTAATTGATAACGCAGTGATCAAAATGGTTTTACGCACTAACCCCCGCCCGTTACAGACGGGGAGTGTGGGACTCGCCAGCCTCGGGGCTGGAATCCCCACTAAAACGTCCACTACGGTCGCTGTTAGCCGAGATGGCTTTGACAGCTTAAACGGACTATGGGTGAGCGTTAAGGGCTCTCAATCCGGTAAAAGTTTTAAGCGACAACGCCCGAGGGCTCTCCCTGTGGAGAACGGACCTCGGCTCGGAACGTCGCTGGTAGCAAAGTGGGCCTGCCCACGTTTCAGTTATTGACTATTTAGCGTCGCGTCTTCCTTAGCGGAGCCGGCAGCGGAGGCGGAAGCGCGAATATTTATGTATTATGGCCGTGCGGGCCGTGTATGCTCTTTCTTGAGCGATCGTAATCGAATCGTCAGAGTCGGTCAGTACATGTCGAGGACGTCGGATCGCGGATATTTTTGATGGGACGTAGTTAGCCGCCCCAACCACTAATTGGTTGGGATGTGTCATGGCAGAGTCAATGAACCTCTGGGAGCACTGCTTCATGTATTGCCTGATGGTCGGCAATTCGAGGTCGATGTGAAGGTCGACGTTTTGAATGAACCACGGTGCCCCCGTGGCTCGTCGCATGAACCGGTTTTGTAGTGATTGTAACCTGCGGATCCTTGGTGGATTAACGTGTGCGAACACTACGCTGGCATAGGTCATGATAGGCCGTATGCAGGCAGTGTATAATCTGACCTTGTTCTTCAAGGATAGTTTCGATTTGGCGTTTAAACAACAATGAAGGCGGCCCATCACAAAGGCAGCGCGCGCGCGAACCTACCTTATGTGTGGTACGAAGGTGAGTCGACTGTCGAGGGTCACTCCTAGATATTTGGCTTCCCTGCACCAAGTGACAGGCTTATTGAATAAACTAAGGGGAGGGATGTCCGGAGAGCAGATGCGGGCAGTTCATTTAGTAAACATGACCACCTGACTCTTCTCGGCATTTATTTCTATTCTCCATTTCCTATACCAATTGGCAAGGGCGGTGACCGCTTTCTGGAGTATCTTAGCTACGGTTGTCGGGGAAATAACCTGTACAATAGAGTGCGGTATCATCGGCATAGAGTGTCATATGTACGCGAGTGAATCGGGGTAAATCGCTAGTATATAGCGTAAAGAGGTACGGAGAGAGGACCGATCCCTGAGGGACACCGGCCTTGATAGGGTGACCCTGCAGCGAAAGCTGCGATGACTCAGATAGTTATGTATTAAGAGGGAAATTGGTCTACTGTACCGCCTTGATCAGAAGGGTTCTCTTGCATAGACGTTATATGTATATTATATACCTTAGTTGGGTAGTGAATAGTAATCCTACTTCATTACCACACCGAAAATATAATAGTTTACATCGAAAAGCTGGTGAATAAATACAGTGTTATCACGTTTCCGCCAAACTCTAAAAGTAGTTATGAAAAATATTATTTTTACTATAGACTCTATGTGTTTAATCTATTTAAATCTATATACTAATTATTTATCAATAATTGTCAATTACAGTGTTCCGTATCTGCTGGCCGCAGAGGATGATAATTTAATTATATATTTTAGGAGAAATTAAATAATCATCATTTCAGCCTATCGCCATCCACTGCTGGACGTACGCCTCCCTCATGGTACGCCATAGAGTGCGGTCCTGTGCCGCCTGCTTCGATCGATGGCCAGCAACTTTCATCAGGTCGTCTGTCCATCTAGTGGGGGGCGTCCTACACTGCGTCGTCCGGTACATGGTCGCCACTTGAGAACCTTTCTTCCCCAACGGTTGTCGGTTCATCGAGTGCAGTGGCCTGCCCATTACCACTTCAGCGTGCTAATTCTCCGTGCTTATTTCCCCAGCGGTTGTCGGTTCTTCGAGTGATGTGGCCCGTCCATAGCCACTTCAGCGTGCTAATTCTTCGTGCTATGTTCGTTACAACCGTTCTTCTGCGGATTTCCGTATTAAAGATTCTATCACGCAGAGAAATCCCAAGCATAGCCCGCTCCATAGCACGCTGAGCGACTTTGAGCTTAGTTATGAGGCCCAAATTTAGGGTCCACGTTTTCATGCCGTAAGTCATAACTGGTAACACACATTAGTCGTAGAACTGTTTCCAGACCCTGAGGTATGTTGGACGAGAAGTCCCTTCTAAGGTTCCTAAACAAAATCATAGCTAAATAATAATATTAACATTAAAATCATTACAGATAGAGACACCAATTGAGTTATACTGATACGTGTCTCCGAACACGCCAGTTTTTGGTTCAATCCTCACCTTCACAGGGACCTTTTAACCAGATTGTCTATTGATAATGTTTACATATTTCTCTGATCAATATATCTAACTCCCACAACTACAAACCTCTTTATCAAATCACTAGCGGCCCGACCCGGCTTCGCACGGGTGAACATTTATTTATTAAACATTTTGGCATAAACGTACAGTAAATGCAGGACATACCTAAATAATAATGTATTTAGCAATAGTGTATCGCCGGCTTCCCTTGGGTTGATGTTTGAAAACAAAATGAGTAAACAGAATAAATGATATCACTGGTAATTTTTAAAAACATTTTACCGAGGCTTAGAGTATAGGTATACTAATAATAATTAGATACATTATATACATACTATTACTGTATAAGTACTGATTATCACATATTTCATAGAATAAAAAATATAGCACCCCGACTTATGTGCTAAGTTTTTTTTTACATTTATTTTTCCTTTTTGATTTATATTTTATATTTATTTTAATGTAGTTTTTTTTATTTGTGTATCATTTCTTTATTCAAGTACATCTTTTATTTTAAAGACTTTTAAATTTTATTAGACTTTATTTTAATTTTCCATTTTTACCTTAATGCTTCACTATACACTATGTTAGCAGTGGTATTTGTAGATGGCAATAAAACATATTGATTTTCAGGAGACCCTACTCGAGAAAGTGCAACATATAGTTGGCCATGAGAAAAGCATTCTTTTCTTAGATCGATGCCAACCATAGAAAAAGTTTATCCCTGGGATTTATTTATTGTAAGGGCAAACGATATCTTTACAGGAAACTGTAATCTTTTAAAAGATATAGGACAATCCGTCGGTATCATTGGGATCCGCGGAAAGTGAGCAAGCTGTCCGGCCGCGGGGCCGGTGTTGATAGTAGCTACTGTGGGGTTCTTGCGGACGGAGAGAATAATGAGACACAAGATCTAGTTTTAGTCTGGTTTATTGTAAGATGTGGTGCGGCTTAAATACTATAATATTACGTGCGAAAAGTGCTTATGCTTAAGGTCGGTGTAGTAGGTTAGTAGGTCAGATGTAGATGATGTAAGTCCGACGACGTCACGTAATGCTGAATTTGTAGGTGGCAACAGTACACCCCCCTTTAAAAAAGAAAAAAAATATATAGGTTGTCTATTATTGTAAACGATTATGATGGGGTATGGCCTTGACATTGATGCGTGGAATGTGCTGACGGTTGTTGTGGTGTCGAGTGCGACGTATGCGCTGACGGTGTTGTGACTTATGTGCTGAGTTCAAATGCCTTGTTATCCATTGCATGAGTGTTGATTTTTTTTGTAAATACTTTCATTCTTCTGTCCATGGTTTTCAATAGGCCGTAGATAATGAGTACGCTGATTGTTAAAATAATTTGTCCCATTGCGATGTTCCTGGTCCATTTCAGGTCTTCCTGGATGATGTTTCGGAGTTGCTCCGCTTCATTTTGGTTTAGACAGGTGTCCGTGTTATATGTAATTTGGTCCTTGGAACTTTGTGTGCCCATGTTGTATTCGTTGTAGCGTACTTGCGATGATTGTATTGTGTATTTAGCATCTGCGTTCTTTATATATGTGTACAAGTTGCTTGCGTTTGTGAAATTCCGTAACGTGCTACTGGGATGACTGTACGGCCCGACCTTGTGATGTACGTATGTGCGTTCTTGTCGCTGTTTCTCGTGTTCAGCACGTAATCTGGTTCGTTGTTGATAATGAAGGCTGGTTTTAATCTATCGATTGATATTATCGTCTCTTTGTCCTTAATTCTAATGCAAAATGTTTTGTCCGTTTTTCTAATCACTGGATAAGGACCTTTATATGGCGGTGTCAGGCTTTTCCTCATTCTGTCACACCGCACGAATACGTGCGAGCATTCCTTAAGTTCGGGGTGTACAAATATGGTTTGGTTGTGTTTTTCTCTTTTTGGGACTGATGTCATTTGTGTGATGTTTTTTTGTATCTGTTTTACAAATTCTTCGTACGTTGATAGTTGTGTTGTTGATGATTCAAAAAATCCTCCAGGGAGTCTTATTGGCGTTCCGTATAACATCTCTGCTGAACTGAACCGTGTCTTCTCGTAAACTACTCCGCAAACCGAGTAGGACTGTTGGGATTTCTTCTACCCAATTATCGCTGGCTTCCCTTGTCATTAATGCCGCTTTTAAAGTTCTATGGAATCTTTCGATTTTCCCGCTCGACTGTGGGTGATAGCTCGTTGTTCTGATCTTGCGTATGCCCAAAAATTGTGTAAGTGACTCAAATATTCTTGATTCGAACTGTCTGCCTTGGTCAGTAGTAATGCGTAATGGACATCCGAATCGAATAATCCATCCTTCGAAAAGTGCTTTGGCCACTGTTTCTGCAGTTATATCTTCTACTGGAAATATTTCGGGCCACGATGTACAACGGTCTATGATTGTGATTAGGTATCTCTTGCCTTGTGAGATAGGGAGTGGTCCGACGATGTCAATGTGTAAATGTTCAAAGCGTTGTGCTGTCATAAATTTGCCAAGGGGTGATATTGTATGTCGCTGTATTTTTGCTTTTTGACAAGCTATACATGATCTGCACCAGTTGTTAATATCTTTGTTCATGTATGGCCATAGGTATCTTTGGGTTATCATTTTTCTGGTAGTTCTTTTTCCTGGATGGCTCATGCCGTGAATGACGTCGAAAACTTGTTTACGGAAATGTTGTGGTAAGTAAGGGCGACTTTTTCCTGTAGATATGTCGCAGCTAATGTTTATTGTGGAGCCCGGAAGCCTGATGTTTTCGAACTTTAATCTTCTGTTGTCACGTAGTTTAATTAATTCGCTGTCTGTTGATTGGTATTTAGCTAAATCGGCGTAATCGATCGGTGATGGCATGAATATTTCCTCTATACGTGATAATGCGTCTGCGGTGATATTGTCATGTCCGCTTATATGTTGAATATTGGTGCAATATTGTGAAATGAAATCTAGCTGTCGGACTCGTCTTGGCGTGTCGTTTGATGATGGTTTTTGGGAGAATGCGTAGGTCAAAGGTCGATGATCCGTGAATATTGTGAATTCTCTTCCCTCGATTAATCTTTGAAAGTGTTTGACGGCCATGTATACTCCTAGTAGTTCACTGTCGAATGTTGAGTATTTTTGTTGTGTTTTGCTTAATTTTTGTGAGAAAAAACCTAATGGTTTCCAATCACGGCCGGATTTTTGTTGCAGAACTGCACCGATACAAGTAGCGCTAGCGTCTGTCATAAGTGAGAGTGGTGCGTTGCGGGAAGGGTGCGCTGTAATTATTGCGTTTTTTATGCTCTCCTTGCATTTTTCGTAAGCTTTTTCGGCTTCCGTTGTCCAAGGGATAGGCGAGTTGTCGTTCTTTTTTGAACCGTGTATATAGGCGTTAAGAACCCTTTGATTGTTTGCTGCTTGTGGGAGGTTGTTTCTGTAGAAATTAACCATGCCCAAAAATCTTCTTAATTCTTTAATTGTTTTTGGTTTTGGGAATTCCATGATTGCTTTGTAATTTTCTTCCGTTGGGTGTATTCCTTGGCTCGTTATGTGATAACCTAAGAAATCTATTTCCCTTCTGAGGAATTCGCATTTTTCGAGGTTAATGGTTATTCCGTTTTCATGTAGACGCTTGAAAACTATTTCTAAATGTTGATAATGTGTTTCTTCGTTATCGGATGCGATGAGACAATCGTCGATGAATATGAATACGAAGTCTAAATCTCTGAATAAGGAGTCCATAAAGCGTTGGAATGTTTGTGCTGCATTGCGTAAGCCGAAGGGCATTCTTAGGTATTCGAAAAGTCCAAAAGGCGTGATGATGGCGGTTGTTTCAATGTCTTTTACGGGAATACAATGGTATGCTTTGCGTATATCAATTTTGCTCAGTATCTTCTTGTTTTCTAATATGTAGGTGAAATCGGTTAATCTTGGTAGTGGGTATTTATCCGGTACTGTCACACTATTGAGCATCCGGTAGTCTCCACATGGTCTCCATTTGCCATTTTTCTTTTGTGCCATGTGTAATGGGCTTGCCCATGGGCTCTCTGATGGTCGGCAAATGCCGAGTTCGATCATTTCTTGAAATTCTTTTTTGGCTATATCGTATTTTTCGGGAGGCAATGGCCTTGCGCGAGCTGCAACGGGTGGTCCTTGGGTAATAATGTGGTGTTCAATCTTGTGTTTGGGCGTGGCGCGGAGGGTTGAGTATCTCGTGATGTCTTCGTATTTGTTTAGAAGTTGCGTGATGTGTGGGTTAATTCCCGCTGCGATGGTGCGAATTGTTTGCTGTGTCGCTTTTCTAAAGGTTGCATGCGTTGCCCGCTGTGTAACCTTGTCGATAATTCTACGACCCGCTATGTCGACTAATAATTTGTAGTGCTCTAGGATATCCGCTCCGATGATTGGTTGAGTGACGTCGGCGATAACAAAATTCCATTTAAAACAACGTTGAAGTCCCAAGTCTAAGGTGAGAGTTTTCTCGCCGTATGTCTTGATTTTTGTCCCGTTGGCGGCGTAGAGTGTGTAATGATCGTTTGGTAATGTTGAATGTCTCTGTTGCTTGCTAATTACTGAGATGTTTGCGCCCGTGTCAATCAAAAACTTTATACCACTTTTTCGGTCGGTAATAGTGAGGCGATTGGATGGGTGGATTGCACAGAGTTTCGCCGCTCTCTGTGCTCTTATTCGTTTCCCTGGTTCTTGGCGTGAGGTGTCGGTTTCCAACTACATGGTTGTGTACAGTTCCTAGCGTATTTTCTAAATCTTTCGTGGTAATAGCAAAATTGATTAATACGTCTATAGTTTAATCTTGACCTCGTTGGAAAATGTTGACGTTTGATGGAATTGTTTTGCGTGTTGTATCGATGGTTCCTCTGACCTTGCTGAATAGCGTTTATATCTATTTGTAATTTAGCTAATTGAGCTAAAATGCACGCCGTTTCTGTGTCACTTGTAGTGCTTACTGTTGATACTTCTGTTAATTTTGAGTTTGCTATTATTTTGTCCGCAATCTGGCTTATTTTGTCTATTTCCATGTCTTCCGTGACCGCTAGGACCGTAGTTACTGATTGTGGTAGGAGTCGGAACCATAGTAGTTTGATTGTTTCGTCGCTCATCTTTCCTCTTCCGAGAACCCGCATCTTGCGTAATAATTGCGAGGGTTTTTGGTCGCCAAGTTCTGTCTCTGATAGTAATTTTTGAAATTGCTGTTGTTCTGATTCTTCATAGCAATCAATCAGACGTTCCTTGATGGTTTTGTATTTTTCCGTAGGCGGAAGTGACGTGATTAGGTCACTAATCTGTAGTATTTCTTCTTTTGATAGCTTCGCCACCACTGTACGGTACTTGTATTCGTCTCCTTGTTTCTGTGGTGCTATTATGGCTTCGAGTTGTGTGAACCATAATCTCGGTTGATCTTTCCAGAATGCCGGAATTTGGGATAGTACTGAGGTAACAGCTGCTACTTCTAATGCTTCTTGTTGACTGCCGTTTGCTTTGCACGTGGGTTGCGCCATGTTGCTTATTCTTTTCTTCGGGGTCACCACTGTGGGGTTCTTGCGGACGGAGAGAATAATGAGACACAAGATCTAGTTTTAGTCTGGTTTATTGTAAGATGTGGTGCGGCTTAAATACTATAATATTACGTGCGAAAAGTGCTTATGCTTAAGGTCGGTGTAGTAGGTTAGTAGGTCAGATGTAGATGATGTAAGTCCGACGATGTCACGTAATGCTGAATTTGTAGGTGGCAACAGCTACAATCACATTGTCTCGCAATTCCATAACCAAAAGTCTTGTTCCATTACACATATTGGGAGGGCTTAAATTTCTCAGAGCGAGCCGCGCGGCTATCTATTTTATAGATGTGCCCTTCTCCTGCACTGCGCCCCCGCCGCGCCGGCGGCGGCGCGTCACGGCGGTGAATTAATTTTATTTCAATATTGGAACGAAGTTCCTTATCGCGCGTTGTGAAAGGGGGCTAGACGGAAAAAATTCTTACGAAAAGTTGTCACGACACTTTTTGCTGTAGTAAGCTATTGTAAGCTGTGCGGCGTCGCTCGTCGGCTCTCTTATAGAAAGCAAGCCAGATATTTTCATTTCTATTTCGCATTGAACAGTGTGGTGTCGCGACGATTTTTTTTATAGATAGAGTGATTCAAGAGGAAGGTTTATATGTATAATATATGCATAATGTACTAGAGAAACACTGATAATTTTAGAGGTTTCTAATGTGATGTCGTAAATAAACACATTATTTTGCGCTTACATTGCAAACGCTGGCTGAACCCTACGAAATAGATCAAAATAAAGTACTACAGTATTATACAGCTTAAAAAGGCCTACAAAAAAGTCCGCGATGGTATATATCTATCTCTTAAGGATAACATACTATATCCATTTTAATACTTTAAAAAATGTTCTATTATAAAACGGTAATTGAAAAGCTATTTACACAAATACTGTATTAATCCTTATCATTTTAAATACATTAGTTGGCTTGAGCATTTCATGAAGATATTTTTTTTCCTTCAGACCATGCAAATTAAATCAATACCTTAAGAGATATAGCAAAATCAAAATAATGCGCAACGAAATTATTTTCGCCCGTGACCGGGCCGCGTGGCCGGCTCGCGTTCGAGCTCGGGGCCGAAAAGTTTTGGTAGTCTAGTGGAATTGTATATCCTATTATTAATATTATAAACGTGAAAGTTTGTAATAATGTATGGATGTGAACATGTTTGTTGCTCTTTCACATAAAAACTACTGAACTGAATGGATTTTGATGAAATTTATAGTAATATAGCTTGCAGATCAGAATAACACATAGGCTATAATTTATAAAGATATTTTGCAAATTGGCTAAAATATAACGATAAAAATCGCTTAAGGCAGAAAAAAATTATATAATTAAAATAGAACTTCGTTCCATCCGGGTGTCCCTTGACACCTCCGGTTTTTTATTAAACTCGTAATATCTTTCGAATGGAGTGTCCGATTTTACTAAAACAAAAAGTTATTTACAGGTATTTAAACAGCCTTGCTTGAGAAATAATTTATTTAGGTAAGTATTAAGGCAAAGGTATAAATAACTTGGTCTGATTATGGTCGAAATTTCTATTAAATTTTAAAATGTTAAAAAGTAGTTAGAGTGACATAACTACAATAGTTAGACACATGCTATCGCGATATTTTTTGTAGATATTGATATGTTCTTTAATATTGTGGAACATTTTTGGTTCTATTATCAATAGTTTTCGCAGCACATGCGATGAAATATATTTTATGGGCGTTTTTTTACATCTTGGGTAATATTATTGTAATTTTAGTAGGGATTCTTATATTTTTCTTACAATTAAAATAGCCTATAATAATCAGTGATAATGTTGCATTCAAATGGTGAAAGAATTATTTAAATCGGTCCAGTACTTTTTGAGCCAATTCATTACAAACATACATACAAACCTTTCCTCTTTATAATATTAGTATAGATTAAAACCTTTAATAAAAATGTTTGGTGAAAAAAGAAAAACAATTTAACACATTATTATTCTTAATACTCAAAATCCTTACATATCGAAATGGTATTAGTTCGCGAGATTGTAGCAAAAAGTGCCTTGTAATATTTTATTGATGGCTCAACTATGTCGGCGTGTTTTGTTCTCAGCCCCGGGTCCGAATGGTGCCCCGGGGACTCGTTGCCACAACTACGAAGTGCCGTCGTTATGACGTCACACGCACTGTCAACCTTACACTAGTGTAAGTGAAGATAACCATGTGTGCGTGTAAGTAATAGTCCTGTTACCGTCCCTATTCACAGTAAGTGGGACTTCAGCTTTATTTATTACACTTTGAAAATGTGTATGAATATATATTTTTTAGCTTTAAATAATAATGAAAGTTACCAAAGTTTAGTTAAAGTGTTACTTGCATGAAAACGTTTTGAAAAAATAATGAGAGTAAATTATAGCAAGCCTCTGAAAATTTTGGTGAATAATATGAAGTTGTTCGCAAATAACGGCTGGCGAAGTTGATGTGCTTTGCTTGAAATTAAATTAAATTAATATTCAATACTAAACTCGGAGGATAAGACTATTCTGGTCTAGTAAGACATAGTAAAAAAGGATTATTCTATACGATCTTATTCACAGTAGGTTTAATCTATCTTTCAAAGTTAATATTTAATTAAATAACTATTTATTTACAACATTAATAATATTCACAACATCATTTCACTATCATTATTACTTCATTCATAATTTTTATCTTAGTAGTTGCTATGATAACGCTGTGTGGTAGCGGCTACGAATACTACCAACCCTTACTTTGCTCGTGGGTGTGGTAAAAGACGCCTTATATCGACCTGGGCCTACTCCACATGATGCTGTTTGGTCAACAATTGCATTCCCAAGGAGGGTTAACGTCAGGCAACCGGCCGGTCATAAAACTATTGCCAGTAACTTTTGCTATATGTACTCATATTACCTAAACAGAGGACGGCTAACAGCAGAAGAACGATGATGACAACCTCATTAATTATATTGTATGTATACAATATATATATATATAATATATCCATGCTTATAATTACGCATAAACTATTAAATAACCGCAGGCAATTAAATTCCTTCGCAAGAGTCGCCACAAAAAAGGAATTCGTTGTGCGAAATTAAAAGCATTTTTCCCCGGCATGCAAATTTGATCGACCAGCAATTATGTGAAACCACAACGCACACTGAGGTGATGTTCAGCTGTAATTGAATTCCTAGCCGTCGTTGATATATATAGGAACAACTTACATTCACTTAAAAGAGAATTTTACTGTACAAAATTATAGGTGCTTCTTAATGAACAAATGGATTTTAAAGTTCTTTTAAAACAGGGTATTTAGAATTACACTCCACACGAATCGGACTGAGCAACGGTAAAGTGGCGTACGCTCTGAGAATATTCGTCTCCAACAACCCGCCACTGGTACCACTTAAGTAGTTCGCCTGACAGTTTGCCTTTTCAGATATGAATTCCTGTCGAAACCTAGACAACGAAAGTTTGAGTGGGTCTTTTACCGCCTCCAATCTTCGGATTTAAATTAAACTACAGCGCACGAAAATAGCTGATATTATTGATAAGTGTAGTTAGACATCCTGACGAACCCATAGATTTAAATTGTTAGATGTACCCCGATACAAAAAAAAAAAAAAAAAAACTGTGGCATTGTTTCAAGAGCGCCACAACATATATAGGTACCGAGAAAATAGTGTCATTTCTTTTTCTCCTACATTTGTTGCGAGCATTACTTTCTCTTTCGTGCACTCGTCATTTTAATTTATAATTTTTGATGGTGGAATGAAAAATAATAATTATTTAAATCACAGTACTTACGAGTCAAATGTTACACCTTTGGATTTATTTTTATTTTTAGTATTGTTGTTGCATTTACGAAATGCACACGATGGCATTTTGTTACACTACTCAGAAAAGTTGTCACAGTTACGATGCGTACGACTAGCACTGTGCTTAGATGTGCACCGATTCCAAATGAGCGACCTATCTCATTTCATGTGGCAACAAAACGGGCATGGTGTTACTACAGTGTGAGCCTATCTAACGAATTAAATCTATGGACGAACCTTTATTTTGAAGTTGAAACTAAGCGTGATGTATATCTTGCGTTGGATTTCCCAAGGTAAAACGTATTGTTCACTTTGTGCAATCCACAGATTATTTCTTTTCATTTACTTGATTTGTGTTGGTTGCAAAGTTTCCTGCAATATAATAATGTATTCCTTACAACTGGTTATTACCTGAGATTTATGAGATAATAATTACAAAATAAAATGATAACCTCTTTTTGTAATTATTATCTTATAAACTGATGACTGATGATAACATCACACTGTCTTATCTCAATTATTTGAGATCAATCCCTCCTCTTCCCCTAAAGTTTGAGTGGAACACCTCTGTCACTACAGCCGTAATATCTATATCATATACAAATTCCTTTTATCTTTTTGTACTTTATTCTTAAAATAAAGCCTTTGACATTCATACTTAAAACTTTTCTCACAATATTATTTCCATTTTGTTCCATCAAGTGTCTATACAATCTTAGATATAAGAAAATTCGTAGATATGAAATAAAAATATTATATAAATGTGGGCCATCCACATTAGTATTTACAGATTATTTTATAAATATTGAGAAGATAATTTTAATGTGTGGCAGCGGCTACAAGGACCACCAACTCTTACTTTACTCGAGGCTGTTGTAGAAGAGTCACCGAAGACAAAGATCGGGTACCGGTGGCCCGCTCGCACGGCGAAGAAAGGTGTTTGCAGGATGGGTCTATGGGGTTGCGCGCCGCCTCTTCCATCGCTCCGTACCGATTTGGCGGGGCGCGACCACGTCCATAGCCCACCGCAAAAAAAAAGACTGTTGTAAAAGACGATTATGATTTTTACTACACTAACTCCTAACTCCTAATCGATTAACCCCACGTGATGCTGTCTGGTTAACAATTACATTCCCAAGGAGGGTTGACGTCTGGCAGGCGGCCGGTTATAAAACTATTTCCAATAACTTTTACAATATGTACTATGAGAGAAGAGACTAGTCTAATGGCGATGGAGAGGGCATACGGTAGTTTAAGGAGTCACACACCGCCCTTTCGTCACCTTGGATTAAACGGGAGATGTATGAAGACCACAGCCAACCACAAAAAAACAAAGATAAAAATCAATATACAAACGCGATGAATACCGTAAAAATACTTTAATTTTTGTGTAAACATTAGAATTCATTATGAGATTTATAGTTATTTACGTAATGCGTAATGAACAAATCCAAAACATATTATAATCAGAACCGTAAACGCAAATGTTTGCACTATTCATTTGATATACAGAACGTTCACACACAAAAGGTCCCGACACAACGTCGGAATACTAATATCGTTATCTACTTTGGACACCAAAATGAAGGTAATAATTCCTCCATACCTATTAATTTCTTATTCAGTACGAGTAAACCCACAGTTAACGCCTAGTATACTATAAACGAAAGTGATATTTATTCGCTACGGACCTTAAATTTAGAGGATAAGGTGCTTAAGGCCCATTTGGTGATAACATCGATCGCTATTTGCAAGCCAATGGCGCATTATCTGTCCATTGCTTAGTAAATGCCTATTTATAAACGTGTTGAGTTCTTACGACAATGGGTGAAGGTGTTTCTATATTATATTGCCTTTAAATATTAATTACTTACCTTTTACTTTTATAGCATTAGTTTCGTGTTGAGATTTAAAATGTTCTCTGTGATTGGGTAATAAAAATAAAGATTGCTTTGTTGAATAAATAATATATTACAATGTGGATTTTTCAACTTTAAAATGTTTTTGTTTTGTGTTAATACTTTCAACCCTTACCTTACCCTTACCTTTACGTGCCATATAATATCATTAAGACATTGGACTAAACCAATTCCATTTGATATCGTTTTGGCCAATAACTGCATTCCCAAGGAAGGTTGACATCAGACAACCGGGCGGTGATAAAACTATTGCTAAAAATATTGAAATATATTCGATGGAAGATGAGTACGTATTGCATCAACCTCAAGTATAAGACGGTGATGATGATGCCGCAGATACACCGTTTTTTTAAAGTAATTAATTAGTACTCTGCCCTCTCAGTTTTCTTCACCGGAAAATTCAAGTCAGTCAATGAAAATGGATATTTATAGAAATCACCTTCATCGAAGAATTCTTAAAAAAATAGGTTAAACATATTTGGAGTAATATATTTTAATATTATTTAATACATAATGATATACTGTAACTGGATCAGAGCACATGATAATTGGGTGCACTGACTGCCGTCAACAACTAACTTCAAATATTAATTGCATCAGACATAAATTTGCAAAAATATTATCGCTTATAATAATACAAGCTACGTTTTAGGCATTACCACCAAACAATTCATTAACCTATTAACATCTATTGCAACACATGTTACCTGAGAATCTCATAATTGCTACGTTTTTCATAATCATAATTCTACGTTTACTGGTTTGATATTTTCTAGGAGAGTTTTACTATTCATTCTCCTAGTAGATCCCCAGTTGTCGTCAGAAGTGGTAACATTGCTACACGAGATAAACTCTCAAACAACAAAATCCATCTATTTGTTTACGATAAATATAAAAGTAAATCAATATGAATCTCACATCAGCAGTAAAGACCGACCACAGTACAACTCGCCCCCACCCAGATGCTCACGATATATTAGGGTCTAACAAAGTTCACGAGCTTGTTAGTTATAAATAACAAATAAGTTACAAATTAATTTACACTGCGGTCTATTTATGAAGGAAATTCACAAGCAACGGTCTACTAACTTAACTTATACGCCATATTTACTTAACATACATAATGTTGATGTTCTAATATGTTTTTATAGGAAGTTAATCAAATTGTATTTTTAATTTATTAACTGCTTCATTATGTCAGCTCATATACGTCCCACTACTGAGCTCGAGCCTCCACCATAATGGGAGGGAAATTAACCTGCTATACCACGTTGGTCGGACGTATTGGTATAGGGTTTTGTTTCGAGTTTTCCTTCTCTTGCATAGATGTTATATGCGTTTTACATCCCTTAGTCGTCTCTTACAATCACCTACGGATAAGGGGGTGGTGAATTGTATTCTTACTCCGTCACCACGCGGAAGGTTACCTACCGTGCTAGTGGCGCGGGTGTTTGATTGCCATGTTGGACGTTGCAACAGTTAATGCGATCCGTAAACGTTTGTTGCCGTGTTATTTTTTTGGTAAGTTATGGTCTGGACCATTCTATCCGGGGCGATAGGAGGCTGGCGTGTGGCCTCATAACCCACAATGTTTCTACCCAATCACCATAGGGCTTGTCACTATTACCGCTTCCTTGACATCCGTGGCCGTCTCCACAATTTACTTTTTCGTGTATCACCCCGTTTACGCCGCGGCAACAAACAACTTTCTTGCCGGAGCATTGAAAGTTGATCTCTCCGCGGATGATAAACTCGGCCCAATCAACTGCGAGCTCAGCTAGGGTGGCATCAGGCGTAGATACTCGCATCTGCGCCGCCCGATCGTCCAGCGGTAGAGTGTGTCAGCGTAGAGACTTGGCGAGTCTCCTCTCAACGTCCTGTAGTAACCATCGTTCCACAAGGTGGGGCTCAATACCAACCCCTATGGAATACCGCACTTTAATAAAGCTTGTAATATAATTTGATACATAATAAAGCTTGTAATATAATTTGATACATAAAAATTACACCCAGGCTTAAAACAATAATTTCATACAAAATATTGTCCTGCATGGGAACTGAGTTCATGATAGTGGCACGGTAAGTTATTATGTTAACCATTACGCTATTTATGTAGTCATATTACACAAAGACATCTATACATACATACATATCATCACGCCATATCAATTGCAGGGTAGGCAGAGAGAACAGAGTGCCAGAGAACTCAATCCTTGCATACTTCACTCGCGTCCTCAACATTCATAATTCTCTTCATACACGCTCGCCGGTTTCGGAGACTCTTGACTCCACCTTCCTTCAGTACATGACCGATCTGGTCTAGGTAGGTTAGTCTCGGTCTCCCCCGGTACCTACATCCTTCCACTTTCGCATTGTATATCTTCTTAACCAGACGTTCGTTCGGCATTCTTTCCACATGTCCGAACTATCGGAGCATTCCCTTTCGCATCTTTACAACAATACTCTCTTTCATACCTACTTGCTCTCTTACGTCGTCGTTACGAATGCGGTAGAAGAAGACATTTATTATTTATAGATTCTCAATTGTATAATATAATGTTAAAATATATTTTCAAACGGAGATTTACTTGCTATTATATTTTGTTTATATTGTATATAGAACAGAATATCTTGATATAAGACTTTATTTATAGAACTGAGATTCTTTTGTATTTTCTTTAGCAATGATTTTTTTTAATCGTATTTGTTTTCATAGTTTTACAATAGGTATATTTGAATCATTATATTTTCGTGGGATGAGGGAGCTGCCACCGAAGACAAAGATCGAGTACCGGTGGCCCGCTCTCACAGCGAAGAGAGGAGTTGCACGGTGGGTCTATGGGGTCAAGCGCCCCCTCTTCCGTCATCCCGGATCGATTTGGCGGGGCGAGATTCATCCATAGTCCACCGCAAAAAAAGAAAAAAGAATGGGATGACGGAGCTATAATACAATACCTCACTCCCTAATTTGTTCGCTAGTATCGCACAAAACGACTAAGGGATATAATATACATATACGTACCATTGCTTGCGGGATCTCATTCAGTCATTTCATGTTTTTTTTTTGTTTTATATTCATTTATTTGTTTTAATTTTGTAATTACCTATAAAAATGAATCCTTAATCGAAGGGCATTTCACTACAGCTAATACTTATTAAACATGTACCTATCTCATCATTTTGATTAAAATATGTAATTTAAAAAATGACAAGCAGTCAGCTCGTCGTCGAGTTTCCTGCCGAATCTTCTCAGTTTGTGGTCACTTGCCGATCCGGTGATAAATTAATTAAAAAAGAAGATGTAAAATTGACAATATATAAGTGCCCTCGGACTTATGCATAATAAATGATTTGATTTCATTTAATTGATGGAAGAGAGGGAGAATTCTAAATAAACCTTAATGTTGTTCTCTTGTGTCCGTTAACTATATGTCTGTGAAGTCCTCCCTAATACAAGGATTATTACCATCGTTCCGGGTTTAGTCGTTAAAAAAGAAACAACATTATGAAATATGAGCTGTTGATTCTCTTTAACGATAATTCGTTGTAATAAATTTCCGTGTGGTGACGGAGTAAGAATACTGTTCACCACCCCATATCTTACCCGTGGGTGATCATACGAGACGACTAAGGGATATAGAACGCATATAAAATCTATGCGAGAGAAGGAGAACTCGAAACATAACTCTATACCAACACGTCTGACCAGCGCGGTGTAGTAGGTTAATTTCCCTCCCATTACGGAGGAGGCCGGAGCCCAACAGTGGGACATATATGGACTCTGATGATGATGATGAATGATAATTAATTATTGAACATAATGGTTAGGCTATTTGAGTAGATACACGGAGTCTAGCAATGTGTCCAATGCACTGCAAAGCTTGCCCACTCTTTTTTTGTAATGCTTTAATAGTAAGAAGAAATGCGTTTGTATTATTTTTATATATTCTATATTTATTTACGGCAATTTTTACACACCACTTTTAAGATTTTTTTCAAAGAAAACATCCATCATTTTTATGAAACATGTTCGTTAACTATTCGTATACCAATACAATATGGATAGTTCATTTTAGTTCATAATTAAAGTTAAAGAAAACTACCTAAATGAAAATGTCTAATATCGGACTATCTGGAATACAGCAAAAGTCTATCTTTCATCTAGGATAGAGGTAGTGTTCGCTGAGATCCAAAAATCATATGAACGTGAGTGAAATTATGATTTACCTGGTATACAACAAATCGAAATTTTCTTTCATTATTTTCATTCTAAAGTTTTTTTATAGTGCTAATCTCAAGAACTACCATTTATATTTCAAGCAAAATTATTCTGATTGAAAACTTCTATAAAAGAACGAAAGTACAATTACTATTAATATAAAATTTGATATTAATTAATTTTTGTGACCTAAGAATCCATTATGAACAGATTTCATGAAACACAGTGGCAAATTTAATCAAAATTTAAAAAAAAAAATCATCTAGTTATATAGTACGATACGGCAATAAATAATTCCGAATTCAAATACAGGGGTACCACACGTAAAAAAGGGCGCGACAGCCAACTTAACTTATTTAATACTGGCGTAACCAAAATTCTCGTTTAAATTAAAAATTAGACAAATAAGTGCTGGACAGGGCCTCACTTTCCTTATGTAGTTACACTAAAATGAAACCCTTGAAAATCAGCCCCGCAGCAGATATATTTCTCCCTATTTTTTTTTTTTTTTGCGGTGGGCTATGGACGTCGCACCCCGCCAAATCGGTCCGGGGCGACGGAAGAGGCGGCGCGCAACCCCATTGACCCACCCTGCAAGCACCTCTTCTTCGCCGTGCGAGCAGGCCACCGGTACCCGATCTTTGTCTTCGGTGGCCCGCTCGGCGGTATGCCCTCTCGGGCTCCTCTCCTGTCGACGCCCCGACAGCTTTCGCCGTCGAGGCGTCGTCCTCACGCGGTGGCCTCACGTCGGGTGACCGGACAATTCCCCGGTCCGATCACCCGAAGCCTCGCTTAGGGCGGCATCAGGCGCAGGTACTCGCGCCTGCACCGCCCCGGCCGCGGGCGGCGGCCCGGGTCACGGGAATCCTCCCGGGCCCGTTCCGCCACCTCTTTCTGCGAGATGACAGCCTCGCAGAAGGCGGCGACCGCGTCCCAATTCCTGACGCTGTCGACCATCGCTCGCGCAACAGCCGGCAGCGTCAGGTCGGCGCCGATGACAGCGACGAGGTCACGGCGCTGCCCGTCCCAGCCCGAACATACCTCGAGCGTATGTTGCGCCGTGTCCTCGTCGCTACTGCAATGGTGGCAGGACGGAGTCCACTCCCTCCGCACGACCGTGTGCAGGTACTTGCCGAAGCAACCATGCCCCGACAAGACCTGCACCAACACAGCACCGCCCTGAGCTGGGCGTTCAGAGCCCTCGCCCACACGGGTGCGCCGTACATGGCCATTGAGCGAATCACCCCCGCATACAGCCGTCGGCCCTCGAAACTGGGTCCGCCCACGTTCGGCATGAGCTGAGAAAGGGCGGACGCCGCGCCGACCAGCCGGGGAGCAATTTGACGAAAATGCTCCCGGAACCACCATCGCCCGTCGAGCACCAGACCCAAGTACCTCATATGGGCCTGGATACTGATGTGGATGGAGTTGACGACTAACGAGGCGCCGATGGGCAGCCTCACACGGGGCCCATGGAATAGTAGAGCCTCCGTCTTGTTTAGGGCCACCCTGAGCCCCAGCGCCTCAATACGCCTGACCATCTCCTCGGTGCCGAGAGTGGCCAGGCTCGCCGCCTCTTCGAGTGTCCTGCCCCGGGCTGTGACGAGCGTGTCGTCAGCATAGCATATAACGCTCAGTCCGGGGGGGAGACTCCCTCTCAACGCCCAGTCGTAACCGATGTCCCACAGAGTCGGCCCCAGAACCGAACCCTGCGGAACACCGCACGACATGGGCGTCCGCACAATGTCGCCTGCGTAGGTCACGTAGAGAACACTGCGCCTCTCCAAATAGTCTGCCACCAGCCGCCTGAGGTACAGGGGCACTCCATGGAACCGGAGCGCCTCCCTGATGCAGCTGAATGGCAGACTATTGAAGGCGTCGGCGATGTCCAACGACACCGCCAACAGCACTCCTTTGCCGGCGACAGCCTCCGCGGCCGTCTGCCTCAGGCGTAGCAGGGCCCCGATGGTCGAACGCCCCCTCCGAAACCCAAATTGAGCGTCCGAGAGATCGGGCCCCACCTCCTCCAGGTGCTGGACGATGCGGGCAGCGAGGACACGCTCCAGCAGCTTACTCACATCGTCCAGAAGCACAATGGGCCTGTAGGCCGACGGCGAATCCGGAGGCCGTCCCGGCTTTGGCAGGAGAACCAACCTCCCTTCCTTCCAGCACTCAGGGAACTGTCCAGACGTCAGACAGGCGTTGAACAGTCGCCTGAGGAGAGGTTCGAGATGCTCGAGGAGCAACGTCAACACACGGACTGGGACTCCGTCCGGGCCGGGGGCCGTGGTCGCGGAACGAATCTTTGCCACGGCTGCCCCCACTTCCGACTCCGTCACGGGCGGAACACTCTCGACGGCCTCCCGGTTGTGATCTGGCGAAGCCATGACCGGGGGCGTGTGCTCCGACTGCCGCGGGAACAGCTCCTCGACCACTCTGCGAAGGAGGTCGGGCTGGAGGGTCTCGGTGAGGGGGGGGGGGGCCTGCGCGCGGAGCTTATTCAGCGACGCGCGATACGGGCGACCCCAGGGGTCACGGTCGAGACCGTCCAGCATCTCCTGCCAACTCGCGTCCTTGGCGGACCGGATGGCCAGCCGAAAGGCGGTACGCGCACTGCGGTACGCCTCGTACACTGGCCCTCCCGCTCAACATCGCGGCGACGCCGCCGACTGCGGGTGTATGACCTTCGGGCACTAATGCACGCCGCACGAAGGTCCGCCAGTCTTGGGGACCACCAGTAGACCCCCTGCCTCGGAGGTAGACGCCGCTCCCTGGGCATAGCCGCATCGCAGACCTGCGTTAACGCACTGCGGATGCGGACAGCCTCAACGTCCACTCCGTCCGCTGGGGGTGTTGAGGACAGCGTCCGCTGGGGGTGTTGAGGAAGGCTCCCGACGGCGGCAGCGCGAGCGGGACAAGGACGGCGGCAGATCCACTGCCCTCGTCTCTGGACGGCTCTGCAGTGGATCTGCCGCCGTCCTTGTCCCGCTCGCGCGCGTAACGCTCGCGGTTTTCAGTGTTCCGCTTCTTTTCGCGAGCGTTCGCTTTCGCAGCTTTCCCCCATGTGAACCGCGCCGTCCGACGCTTCTTCTTCTTCGAGGGGGGGGGGGGGGGGGGGCTCTATGGTCGGTGCCGGGCCCTCGGCGGACGCCTCCAGTCCTAAGGACGAGGCGTCGTTTGTGCCAGTTTTATGTTGGCTTAGCAAGGCCGTAGGGTGGGAATCCGTAGGATCCCCGTCTTTTTTTGGTAAATTAGGCAAATCCATGACTATTCCCACGAGAATGGGAGAAAAACCGTCGACCCGGGCAGAGATCCCTGTACCCGGGCAAGCCTACATTTACCAACCAGAGGGTCGGCCGGTACCCTGGCTGGAGCGTGCTAGGAACAGAACAGCCCATCTGCCATGCATCCTCTCGCCGCACGCCAGAACTTAGGATTCTGGGTAATTTCCGAATTCGAAGGTCGAATTCTTTATAGAGGTTGTCTTCCTCGCGGTCCGGGCGGTTAAGCCAAGGCCCTCGTTCCTGATACTACGCCTCACGACAACTTGTCCTAAAGCAAGATATCAGGTTTACGATATGTCGGCGGTGGCATAAGCCTGCCCAGCCCTCAAATGAATGAGTGGCCGGGCCCGTCCGAAATTTCGCCTCCTGTACCCTCTACAACTAGAGGGTCAGGAGCGAATTGGGGCTCAACCCATTGCTGGGGAACCCGCCCTCTCGCCAGAAATTAGCTGCGGGCGACAATTCAGCAGAAGAACGATCTGGGGGACTGTCGCCCGCACCCAGGGTACACCACGTGGAGGTTTTCTGGCACCGTACCCCAGATATATTTCTCCCTAAGGATGTAACATTGAGAGTGATTTTTGCTTCAAAACAATTAATACAAATCAAATTTAACCGGAACGTTATACATGTTATAAATAACAACAGAGCAGTCACTATAGATGTAAACAAATCTGGCATAATTATGTAAAATTGGGACAAAGCCCAGCAAGGACTTTGCAGTAACGGCGTTGTCATGGCAACTGATTAATCTGTTATTGATATTATCAATGTTTATATTATCATCAAGGTCGCAAGACGACTTGGACGCTCAAACTGATTACATTAAATTATGTTGTGACGTACCCGCACAACCAAAGCTAATAATATATAATTGAATTGACACAGATACCATATACTAAGTAACTGTGCCAATTCAATTTGATATTTTATTCAATTATGATATAAATGATTCTTCTATATTTTTTTTTTTTTTTTTTTTTTTTTGGGTTGGGTTACGGTCGGCGCACTCCTCGCACCACTCCGTCCAGGGTGACAGAAGGGCGTAAGCACGCACACCCGTAACCCACTCGTGACGTCGCCTTCGTTGTTGGGCCGACCACCGGAGCAGAGTGACTTGACCTCAGTGGTCGGCCCGACGGTATTCCGTCGGGCCGACCACTGAGGGGTATTCCCCTGAGGAGTACCCTCTCCTGGACCGACGTCCCCCCCTCGGGTAGGATGTCGGTCTTTCCTCACGCGGTCGGCCTCTCGGCGGGTGACGGACTAATTTCTCAATCCAGTCACCCGTGGCCTCGGCTAGGGCGGCATCAGGTGCAGGTAATCGCGCCTGCGCCGCCCCAGTCGCCGGCGGTGGCTCACGTCGTCGAGGAGACGCTCCTCGCGTACGCACTCCACCGCCTCCTTCCGCGAGACTACTGCCTCACAGAAGGTTTCGACCGCGTCCCAGTTCCTGACGCTGTCGAGCATCGCCCTGGCGATGGTCGGGCAGGTCAGCACCGATGATTGCGACGAGTTCACGACGCTGCTCTGCCCAATCGGCACAAACCTCGAGCGTATGCTGCGCCGTGTCCTCGTCGCAATCGCAGTGGTGGCAGGACCGTTTACTCTCCCCCCTGATAACCGTGTGCAGGTACTTGACGAAGCATCCATGCCCCGTCAAAATCTGCACCAGTCGGAAGGAGAGCACCCCGTGCCGCCGTTTTAGCCACTGCATCAGCACCGGCCGGAAGGCCTCCACGGTCCGCACACGTAACCGAGGCCTCTCCAGCCGGACTACCCAACGGGCATTGACGTCTCGGCGGGCGTCGACGCGCCAGGCGGTGTGCTTCCTCAACGATACCACACCGCCCTCCGCTCGCACCTCTAACATCCGCCGATACAAACCGGCCAGCATTTTCGCTTCTAGGTCCCATGGAGGGATCCCGGCCAACAGACACGCTGCCTTCGTCGACACCGTGCAGTACCCGCGTGTGGCCCTGACCGCCATGGCCCTCTGTGGTCGCCACAGAAAAGCCCTGAGTCGGACGGTCAGGGACCCCGCCCATACCGGTGCGCCGTACAGGGCCATCGACCGGATGACCCCTGCATTTTATTAGTGGTAGGACCACTTTGTTGATAGTTCTCTGTCTACAGCCGCGAGCCGGTCTGTCCGGGGTAGTATCACACTCTCGCAGAAGATTGACGCCTGAGTAATGGCAATGTGCTATTGCGTTTCATTCGGTGAGCGAGAGAGACGGGAGCCCAACTGGGTGGGTTTGGGGTTTATATTGGTAGGCAGTGGCCTAGTACCCTTGGTTATTGCAAAGATCCATGGGCGACAGTGACACATACCATCAGGTGTGCTGCTTGCTCATTTACCACCATAAGCAATAAAGAAAACTATAAATGCGTTGACCCTCGCAAAAAATCGCTGTCTGAGTGGTAACGATTTGCTTCTACGCTTCGTTAGATGAATGAGAGAGCCGAAGTCCAAACACCCTTCGCTGCCTTTCTTTCATTATTACATTACATATAATCCTTTGGTTACCATAAGCAAGGACTTGACTGGTATTTCAGGTGTAGTTACCACTTACCACCAGTTGAGCTGATTCCTCGCCCTACACTAAATTTAATACAAAAATAAAATACAATTTGTTCTATAAACAAACAAATTCTGTAACAGATTTCAGACTTTTAAATGTAATACCTTGAAAATTACAAAGAAATTGATGGAAAGTTTGCTCAAGTTATTTTTAACTTCAAGATTGAAATTACATTTTGTGTACGTTTAGGGGTTTAAGTTGAATATAAAATAACCAAAGAACAAGTAAATAACAAAAATAGTAACTATTGGGCACAATCCTACTTTAGGTGAGAGAAATTAACCGCTGAAATTTCAAGCATTTCTTTATCTTTATTACTTCTACCTTGGGAATGTTATTGTTGAGCAAAACAGCATCAGATGAAGTTAGCCAAGATCGATGTAAAGCGCTTAGTCTCATTTATGACCCCCACGAGCAAAGTAAGGGTTGGTAGTATTCGTTTGGGGTGTCGGGGATAGAATGTCAGTAGACGATCTCTCCGGCACCCCGTAAAAGCGCGGCAGGGGCCGCTGTGGTTTTAGTGGGTATTCCGGACGGTCATCTGGCCGGCGAGTCCCACACGCCCCCCCGTCTGTCACATGCGGGGAAAGCGCGTAATGCGTTTACACAGCGAGAAAAAAAAATTAAAAAAAAAAGGGTTGGTAGTATTCGTAGCCCCCACCACAAAGCAATGTAGTTTATGACAAATGTATACATGATATAATATAATGAAATGCGTCTAGTTGTCGTGGACGTTAGAGCATTTTGTAGCTGCCGTCTGGTTAGCGAATCACTATCTATTAAAATATTCTAGCTCCAAGTAATGCCTCATCTGAATACCTCCGTCCAAAAGTGATTAATAATTTAATCTAAAAACCGCTCGATAAAACAAACAATGAACACTAATTATCAGCAGATGTTCGTTGAAAATTAATTTATAAATTCAATCAAAACTTTAGAGCTGAAAATTACTTTTAAAATAAAGTATATACAGTCTAGGTGTGTATAACGATGGAAAAGTGTTTCGTACGGGGAATTGATGGTGGGTATGGGTTTTATTTAGTTGAGTGACATAGATCGACGACTAACTGCATCTGAAATAAAACGATCAGTGAACATATCCGGTATTGGATGGTGTCGACGTACGGAAATGTTGTTATGTTTCGATCGACGAGCAATTTAGAATCGTGCTCTATTTTAGTGACAATGTTTTGATGATATTTTAGTACTAGTTTTTGAAATAGAAAAACTTATACATTGATAACAGCGATCCACGTGTTAAGTATAAGAATAAAAATAGTTTTGTCTTATTCGCTATATTATCAGAGCTTCAATCGCTTATTTATCCGTGTGATGACGGAGTAAGAATACAATTCACCACCCCCTATCTTACCCGGGGGTGATCGTAAGAGATGACTAAGGGATATAAAACGCATATAACATAATGGCTTCTAATGTTTACGCGAGTATTACACATTTGAAATAAAACTACTTTTACGGATTCTATTGCGTTTTTGTCTCTCTCTAAAAAACTAAACTCGAAACAAAACCCTATACCAACAAGTCTGACCAGCACGGTATAGTAGGTTAACTTCCCTCCAATTACGGAGGAGGCCCGCGCTCAACAGTGGGACAAATATGGGCTGTGATGATGATGATGAATTGCTTATTACTTCGAACCATGGTTTAAAAAATACTCTTGCATCATTCTAGAATAGTACTTTTTTCTAGATACATGATACTTTAAAACGTTATGATCTGTTGGTAAATTAGTTCGAAGATTGCTGACTGGACTCGATGTGGCTATTCATCCCATTTCGTTTATACATCACTCAATACAGAAATACATAACGGCTGAAGAAGAAAAAAGTGCACTACAATCTGCGTAATTGCTATTTTTACGAATTGTATGGCGTTTTGCATCACAATGTTTTAACACACATTTGAGTGTTCATGGCAATGCTACCATCATTGGTAGCATTGCCATTCAGGATAAAAGTATCCCATGATAATCCATACATATTCACAAATATCTAAAGATCTTCACATACTTTCATATTCATAATATTTCAATACAAGAGGTAGAATATAGGTTTAGTTGTTAATAGGTATCCATGTAAATATTGATTCCTGTTGAGGAAAAATAAAACATTCAGTATTAATATATTATATAATAATAAAATCTGCCCCTAATAGGTCTATATCTAACAGTGAACGTCGAAATGCTAATAGCTGTAGAACACTTCAAAAGCCAACTTTAACTTTTGATAAACATCCTAACTAGGAAGATAATATTGTGAATTAGTTGACGGTACACTTTCTAATCTATCCATTCTTGCTCACTTTAACGGTTCAACAAAAAACTCTCCGTAAACTCGCCTCCGTCAGAATGCTCTTGCTCGACCGATTGATAAATGGTTTCTTGACAAAATAAGGAGGGCATATAATGGAAGCAGCAGTTGACACGCCATGAAAAGACCCACTTGACCCGTTCCGTGAAACACTTAGCAACTTACTTATCTTTACGACCCTTCGCTAGAACTGTTGGCAGATCTTTATTCGTTAAATAGGTGAAATAAATTCTAGATTAGTAGGTACTTATTATAATCATCATCATCCTGCACTTATCCTTGGGGTTGACGTAATATATACTTCTCTTCTATCATACATATTGTAAAAGTTATTGGCAATAGTTTTTTGAATGGCCGCCTGCCTAACATCAACTCTCCTTGGAAATGTAATTGTTGACCAGGTCGTCTCAGGCAAAGTTGGTTCAGTTTGATATAAAAAATGATGAGGTGAAATAAATTCAAGATTGATTACTCCACAATCTGATACTAAAGTCACAACACTTCATTTATAGATACACTTCTTAAACTTCAAACTTCGTTCACAAATCAGGCATTAAACGTCGTAATAATTATTAGACGTTTCTACGTGTTTATTTAGATGGGTGTAGCTAAGCTTTCAGAGGCACATGTTTAAAATGAATGATATTTTCAAAAGTAGTATAATTTCTTTTAGAAATAAAAATTGCTTGTACCTGAATTACAACCTTCTATGCTCATAATTATTCTATCACAATCTACAATAAATTTTAAAGAACTATCTTTTTTTCTATGCGGAAATGTGGATAGAGAATAGAAACAAAATACAGTATAAGGTTCCAATACCGTCTGGGGAATTATGGACTAAAACTCATTACTCGAAATGGCTCCTAACAAGTATTAAGATCGTGCTCAGATTTTACGATATCTAATATTTTGACTTTCATAGTATTCGTTGTATAGCTAAATCTTTTTTTGAAAGAGATTTATTATACATAAAACAGTATATAATTTATTAATTTTAAATTATATCAGAAGTATGAATATATTCAGAGTATTGTCAGCATATTTTATTCAAAGAAGCTCTTAAATTAAACTTTAAAATTAAATCTTGCGAATAAGTTTATACTTAATAATTGAACTTAAAGTCGAGACTGAATTAGCAATAAGACTAAAATAATAAAAGCACTTAAGAAATTTTGCAAGTCTGCATTATAACCCAACGCTAGATACAATGAAAATATCCGTATTTGCAGTATAATGAATGAATGATTATCGCCAGAATTTGCATGGCCCTTAATTAGCTCTTTTTCTTTGTGACAGGTTGGTCATTATCTGCTCATACCTTACCTTTATCATGCAAAGTAACGAAAAGAAATACCATACTATAGTATGTTATGTACACTCATTTGCAAAAAAAACGGGCGGTTTTGATTTTCATTCATATTTAAAAAGATACAATACCAAAAAGGTTTCAATCGTTTGTACACGTTACTGGCCGGTTTTAAAAATGCTGTGGTATTTAAAAAAGTACGTTCTAAATTCAATTTTTCATTTGATGTTCATTTTTACAGAAAACCCCTTTTTATCCTACATTTTTGGCGCGAAGTTCCAGAAGTTAACATCGACTTTCATAACTTTTATTCAATTTTTATCGATTAATTTCATATCCTTGACTGTCAAAGCTTTATTTAATGCTGTTTGGCTGTATCAAAAATGGTAGATAAAGTGGTAAAAGCTACCAAAATTATCGCGCTGCTTGAAGAGGGTTGCAGCCAATGTTTCGTGGCTAGGAGGCTAAATGTTAGTCGCTCGACAGTCCAAAGGACCTGGCAGCGATATCAGGAGACTGGTTCCGTCGAGAGAAGGCCTGGTTCTGGAAGAAAACCATGTACCCAACCACGGGATGATCGTTTTCTTGTGAGTCGCGCATTGAGAAATCGCAAATCTTCGTATGTGGATCTTAAGAACAACCTCCAAGAAGTAAGAAATGTGCATATTAGTCTATGGACGGTCAGGAGGAGGCTTCTCGCTGCCAATATACGCAGTCACCGCCCGGCCCGCGGCCCCAAATTACTCCGTGAGCACAGAGTTCACAGGCTTAGGTTCGCTAGAAATTGTGAATCATGGACTCAAGACGATTGGAATAGGGTTTTGTTCTCTGATGAAGCCAGGATATCTCTGTTCGGTGAAGATCGACGTCGGCGAGTGCTAAGAAGACAAGGAGAACGCTTTGCAGAGGCATGTTTCGAAGAAATCACACCTTATGGTGGGGGCTCTGTTATGTTTTGGGCAGGAATAAATTCAATGGATCGTACAGAGTTAGTCTTCATTGAAAACGGCTCACTGACTGGGCATCGATACATAACGGAAGTTCTAATTTCTCATGCACAACCCGCATTGGCCGCTCTAGGTGAAGACTCGATTTTTATGGACGACAATGCTCGCGCCCACCGATCCCGCGATGTTAATGCGTATGTGCAAGAGGTCGGCATTCGTCGTTTGGATTGGCCAGCTCGAAGTCCCGACCTCAATCCCATAGAGCATGTCTGGGACGTTCTGAAACGGCGTGTGAGATCAGTACACCCGGCTCCGCAGACCATCAGAGAGCTGAAGAATGTGATTACTGCGGAGTGGGTACGTATTCCGCAAGCAAGTATCCGGGATATACTCGCTAGCATGCCCAGACGAATTCAAGCTGTGATTTTAGCTAGAGGGGGTCACACTCGATACTAAACATTTATCTGCTTTTACTTTATTAAAGAAAAACAAACAAAAAAACTTTTTTATTTTTACTTCATGAGCATATGCACTACTAGCGAATATACACTACTAGCGAGGTTTAGCATTATTTCCCATAAATTGTATCTAAATTTTATGAAATACTGATGAAAACGATTATTTTCTTATTAATTTACCAAATTGTGTGGATAAAACTACCTATAATTATCAAACAAAGAAATATTAACATTTGAAATGGTTCATTGCTTAGGTGCCCGTTTTTTTTGCAAATGAGTGTATATGGTAGGTTGCACGCCATTCTTTTCGTCGTCTATCCAAATGGCCTAAATTTTGGTGGGCCACCATTACTGACTGTCTAAGAAACAACTTTGCATGACAGTAAAATACAGTATACCTAGCTCATCATCATCTTGCTCATATCCTAATTACTTGGGGTCGACGCAATATGTCATCTTCTTCCATACAATCCTGTCAAACGTTATCTCTGTAGTCACTGTCTGGTTATCCATATCATGCCTCACGCACTCCATCCATCTTTTCTTTTGTCTTTCTTTACCCTTACAGCTTTCAATATTTATACTTAACACTTTCCTCACAACGTTACTTTCGCTATTGTATATATATATATATATATATATATATATATATATATATATATATATATATATATATATATATATATATATATATATATATATACATATATATATATATATACTTTATAACTTACTAATTTATATTTTTTAATGAAATCCATTCTACGAGAACTGTTTTTTTTTTCAGGAATACACAGTATCCTATATACTTTGCTAGGTTATATATTTCTATCATTTTTTATTTATTTAAAAGCAATTATGATGTCATTGGGTAACCAATAATAATTTTACTTTATGATATCTGATATTTACGCGTGTATTACATTATTAATATATATCTTATATTTTACGGATTTTATTGCATCTGTATTTGTTTTTAATTTGCCGACGTATCGAGCTGTTTTCAACGTTCATGGTTCATTGCAACGTTAATGGAAAGACAAAAGTATCTCACGTCCAACAAGTCATCCTTAGTATAGAGGTCGCCTGGCGCGTCGACGCCCGCCGTGACGTCATCGCCCGTTGGGCAGTCCGGCTGGAGAGGCCTCGGTTCGGTGTACGGACCGTGGAGACCTTCCGGCCGGTGCTGAAGCAGTGGTTGGAATGGCAGCACGGGGTGCTCACCTTCCGAGTGGTCCAGGTTTTGACGGGGCAAATACCTGCACACGGTCGTCAGGAGGGAGAGTACACCGTCCTGCCACCACTGCGATTGCGACGAGGATACGGCGCAGCATACGGTCGTGGTTTATGCCGCTTGGGCAGTGCAGCGCCGTGAACTCGTCGCAGTCATCGGTACCGACCTGACGTTTGAACCTGTGGACGATTGAAACTGGAACGCGGTCGTAACCTTTGCGAGGCAGTAGTCTCACAGAAGGAGGCAGCGGAGCGCGTGCGGCGCAGGCGTGATTACCTGCGCCTGATAACGCCCTAGCTGAGGCCGCGGGTGACTGGACCGGGGAATTAGTCCGCCATCCGCCGAGAGGCTGACCGCGCGAGGAGAGACCGACATCCTCCCCGGTGGGTGGGTGGACATCGCTCAAGGAGAGGGTACCCCTCAGGGGGTACTCCGTCGGGCCGGCCACTGATGACAAGTTCACGCTGCTCCGGTGGCCGGTCCAACGACGAAGACGAGGTACACGGGTGGGTTGCGGGTGTGCATGCTTACGCCCCTCTGTCACCCCGGATGGAGTGGTGCGAGGAGTGCGCCGACCGTAGCCCACTCCAAAAAAAAAAGTATAGAGGTTATAAAGTACCCCCTGTTTTAATTTTATTTCCTGCTATTCTATTTTCATATAACATTTTATACAATTTGTTTAATAAGTCCAGTATAAATAACTTCAGTGAGTAATTTTCAAATACAATGATAAATATAACTAAAACCGACTAGTGGTATTTTTAATAGTAGTAAGATATTTACAATTGCTCGTTATGTACAGCACAGCTCAGAACAAAGTTTTCTAGTGCATACTATCTGCCTAGTTGAAAGGGGCTTCTTTAATCGAAATATCCCGAGTCAACACAATCAAAGTGTTATGTCACTTGATACGATTGAAACAACTGACTGTAAGAACTTGAACACTTTCATGTCCGATCTTTTTTTTATCGTTTCGGGATAGAAAAAGGATTGAATCATGTTTGTATATACGATTTTTGTTGACGCTGTAAATCTTATAGGCGTCTGTCAATAGTCTATCTATACACATTGAACATTCAAAAAAGAATAATGATCCATTGCTATGTTGAATGTGATATATTGACGGGTAAGACGAATGGGAATATTCTTGATTTATCGGTAATGTCTACAGAAATAATAATCCTAACACAACACACGTTGTACATTTGTTATAGTCATTATTAATAATATCGTAAAACTTTGGTCCTTCGAACCGAAAAATTTCATACACTGCTTTGCGTTATCTCTGAAGATTTGATATATAAATTTAAAGATATGTGATGATTTAAAGATATGGATAGATTATTTTTTATTATGGGCACGACATGTCTTATGACAGGTGAAAATAAAAAGTATCATCATCAAAAGGTAATAAAAAAAAATGATTAAAAAAATCAAAAAACCCGACTGCGTAAAAAGTCACCAAAACTACGTACATAATAAAAAAACTCCATTCCACTCCATTCAAACTCCATTTCAAATCCATTCAAAAATTAGATTTGCTGTCGAATAAAGGATCCCGACTGTTCAGTTGTCATGTTCTATTATTAAAATATATTTCATTTTTTGCAATATTATTTATTCAATAATATACTATGGAATTCTAGACCACCGAACATCTAAGTGCTTGTTTTTTTCTTTTCAGTTTTTTTATTATGTACGTAGTTTTGGTGACTTTTTACGCAGTCGGGTTTTTTGATTTTTTTAATCATTTTTTTTTATTTTACACTTTTTAGTTATAAATACCTAGGTAGCTGTAGTTATCTTATTTATTAATAAGTAGGTAAGTACCTAACTATATATAGTTTTTCAACTGAAGTTGAGTACTAATAAATCGTTAGAAATTGGAGAAGGGCGACCGCGTCAGACATTAGATACTTTAGGTAGGACTACCTATGGTATATTGGACAATATACCTACTAGATACTGCAGTATATGTCCATCCACATCCAGTTATATGAATTTTTCGTCTTTTCATCGTAAATTTCTACTGTCTAAAAAACCTATATGTGAGAAAGGTTGTTACGAAACTTTAAATTGATATAGATCCTAAACGGCCAGTCAAATCGAAAAATATTGAGAGAAAACTAACAATGATTTTTAAATACCTATTTAACGATACCCCACTCGATATAGTTTGTTGACATTAATTTTTTTAATTTTCACAATATGGCGTCCAGTAGTCGCCATATTGAATTTTCAATAACGTCATATCTTTAGTGACACTCGCCGGATTAAGAGGAATCGATTGACGTGCGAATCATAAAAATCGGCCCAGGCGTTTGGTATATATAGTGCTTCAAAGGAACATACAAACATACATGCATACATACATAGACTGTTAAACACAATACCACTCCTTTGCAGTCGGGTAAAAAGCAAGGACTTAAATCTTAACTCGTAATAAAAAACGGCTAATGGATTATCAAGTTGGGCAGCATTACTTTCCTGAGTAAGTAACTATGTGCATCCTATCCATCGGCCACGTGAGGCATAAATAACACTATTCTTCCTTGTCTCTCCTCAATATGTCTAGAGAAGTGACGTCAATAGGCTGAATGTTGGATGGATAGCTTACGAGCTTACTTTAAGAGGCCAATTGGTCTACATAGGAATTGGTTCCGGTATAGCACCTAATAGGTGGAAAGTAGAAAAACGATAGTTTATGCTGTCCCATGTCGCTCATTACCCCAAACGGATATCAAATAGACCAGACCAGACAAATACCGCACCAAAAAAATAAACATTATCATCATCACAGCCCATATATGTCCCACTGTTGGGCTCGGGCTTCCTCTGTAATGGGAGGGAAATTAACCTACTATACCGCGCTGGTCAGACGTGTTGGTATAGAGTTTTGTTTCGAATTTTCCTTCTCTTACACAAATGTTATATGCGTTTTATATCCCTTAGTCGTCTCTTACGATCATCCACAGGTAAGATAGAGAGTAGAGAACTGTATTCTTACTCCGTCACCACACGGACAACTACACCAGACAAATACCGGACCAAAAATAAAACTTCAAATCAGACTTATTCGCAAAGTGTTTTGTGTTTTTCCTGTATATATCTGTATTTTTATATGAATAAAGTTACCTACTTATGACTCTTATCCATTAGATACTCTAGTCTTATATTATGTGCTCTAGTATCTTGTATTACCAACCAGTAATAAATAATAATCTATCGTATAATACGAAGAAAGTATATAAAATTTTTCGTAAAGACATACTTTTATAGGTCAAGTTATGGTAATACTTGCTCAGTACGTCAACTTTCAAGCACGACATATAATCTAAATACGACGTGGCAGTTTGCTCTGTTTTTTTCCTTCTTACTGCGGTTTATTTCTATTTAATTTTTATTCCTTATACTTTTTAAAATTTATTTCCATCCCGCTTCTGTACTCGACATTGTACGTGACTTTAATTATGATATACTGCTCCTATTTTGTCATTACTTAGCTTTGCCTTTTATTATAAGAATATTACATTTCTACATTATTTATGTGGTAAGAATGTGTGAAAGTTGATTAATTATTATTTTTCTCTGGTCTTAATGTTGGTCATGAGACCTTCCTAGTTGATGTATATTATTCAAGTAGGGAATTTTCATTTTTTCATCGTCATCTCATCATTTTCTTAGAAATAAATCGCCGAAAAAACTGAAAAGCAGAAAATAAAAGCAAAAAATAATCGGATTTTATAAGCAAAAAATAATTAACTTTGTTTTTATTGACCTTAATAATTAATTTCTTTAACTCATTTAAGCACACCTAAGTAATTTTGAGTCAGCGTCGGAGGTAATTTAGTGATCATTGTTCATTGATTCATCAAAATTACTTTGCTTTGCTTTTCAGTTTTATAAGTGGTTTAATTTTTTTGTTAAAAAAAATTTGTGGCTATAATTAAATCTGTGAATGAATTATAAATCATCTCCTGTTTTCCTATCCTTAAGGTTGGATTTTTTTTCCAAATTTATAAGGGACTAACTTCGGGGTATACTCTTTCCAACAAAGAAAAAAATATCAAAATCGGACTACTTCATAAAAAAATGTGCGTGGTAATACATAAAAAAAATATACGCGTTTACTTGAGAACCTCCTCCGTTTTTTTCGTCGGTTAAAAATGCTATCTGGTTACATCTTTTAATCGATTTTTAAATTACACACGGGAATAAAGGTGATCTTTGAATATATATTTCATCATCACAGGTCATTCAAAATTTTTAATTAGATATAGACCACTCATCGTCAGTATCCTACTCTTATCCCAATTACTTGTGGTGAACGCAATATGTACTTCTGATCGTACATATTGCAATAGCTATTGGCAATAGTTTTATGACTGGCTGACTGTTTGATATCAACCCTCCTTGGGAATATAATTGTTGATCACACGGCATCAGGTGGAGTTGGCTCAGATCAATATAAAGCTCTTAATCTTCTGTTACGACATCCACGAGCAAAGTAAGGATTGGCAGTATTCGTCGCCGCTACCACTCAGCACGATAACTATACTAGAAATAGCCTATTAGTATGGTTATATAACTTTAATCAGTCTAACAGGTAATACAGTATTTCTTAACGTGAGATATGTTAAAGGTCCAAATAAATCCATTCGTATCTTATATATATTGTACTTATGATATTATATCCAAATAAGATGATTTGATAATACTTCAAACTTTAGACAAAAATTGTAGTCCTAGACAATATGTGAGATCACTGACTGCCTATTCTTTTTAAAGGTCAGAATCATATAGACAATCCAGAGCTCCTACATAAAATTAACTTTAATGTACCATATAAATCTAGTCGTTTCCATCCACCAGTACAGATACCACATGCAGCAACAAATTACAGGCAAAACAGTCTTATGATACGCGCAAGCAGAGGCTTTAATAATTTCAGTAAACAGCATGATATTGACCCATTTGTGACAAATATAAATGTAGCACGTAGGCTTTTAAGCCTAGATTTTTTTAGTGAGTCTATATATTGTATGTGTATGTAAGTAGATATAGTACGTATAGTTAGAATGCTTTCAATCCATCTATACGAAGACTATAAGTGAAAACTTGTAATTAGCTAACAGTTTTATAAACAATTAGTCTATTAAGATATACCAAGCTGTAAGTTTTCTATGATTTACAAAATAAATAAATAAAATAAAAATAAATAAATAAATATAGTGTATATGTCATATAACAAAGAACGGACTAATCCCTAGTCCGGTCACGCGATGCCTCGGCTAGGGCGGAATCAGGCACAGGTACTTGCACCTGCGCTGCCTAAGGTGCCGACAGCGGCCCGAGTCCACATGGAGGATGTCTTCCCGGACTCTTTCCGCCACCTCCTTCTGCAAGATAATTACCTCGCAGTATGCAGCGACTGCGTCCCAGTGTCCTGATGCTGTCAACCATCGCTTTCACGACGGCTGGCAGCGTCAGATCGGTACCGATGGCAAAGATGAGACTACGACACTGCTGGGCCCAGGTAGTACAAACCTCGAGCGTATGCTGCACCGTCTACTTGTCACTGCCGCATTGTTGGCAAAACAGAGTCAACTCACTCTTTACGACCCTGTACAGGTACTTGCCGAAGCAACCTGACTCCATTGCGACGGCAGTGAGGACACGTCGCAGTATACGCTCAAGGTCTGTATAACCTGAGCAAGGCAATGTAATGGACTCGCCGCAATCATCAATACGACCTGGCGATGCCGATTATCGTTAAGACGATGCTCGACAGCGTCAGGAACTGGAACGTGGTCGCCCCTGGGGCAGTGGCGGGCGTGTCAAAGAGGTGGCCGGCTGGGGATTAGTCCACCACACGCAGAAACGCCGACCGCGTGAGGGCGATGGCCCGGCAACACTGTTGTTTGCTGCCAGGGCGTCGGCGGGGACTATACCCGAAAGGATAACCAGTTGGGCCGGCCACGGATATCAAAGAAGCGGTATTAGTGGCCAGCCAGATGGCGATGGGTAGGGAACAAGATGGTTTATGGGGCAAGACAACCCCCTTCCTTCGTTCCGGATGGAATAGACGGAGTGTGTTCAGATCATAGCCTACCTAAGAAAAAAAACCTGGAGTAGGCTACCTCTCAACGTCTAGTTGTAGCTTATACCCCATAAGAGCGGGGAGTTTACTTAGCGTCATACGATAGGGGCGACCCCAAAAGTCAACCTGCAGGCTATCCAGCATCCCGTGCCGACTGACGTCCTTGGCGTGGTAGATAGTAAACCTAAAGGCAGATCACGCACTGAGGTAAACCTTGTGCAGCTTGTGCAGCCCGTACGCTGTGAGACCCTTTTAGTTTTTTCTTTGCAGGGTGGACCATAGATGTGGTCGCGCCCCGACATATCCATCCGGGGTGACAAAAGAGGCGGCGCGCAACCCCATGGATCCACCCTTCAAACACCTCTCTTCGCCGTGCGAGCGGGCCACCGGTACCCGATCTTTGTCTTCGGTGGCCCGCCCGGCGGTTTACCCTTCCGGGTTCCTCCCGTCGACGCCTCGACGGTGAAAGCTGTCAGAGCTTCGCCCTCACGCGGTGGCCTCACGTCCGGTGACCGGACAATTCCCCGGTCCGATCACCTGAAACCTCGGTTAGGGCGGCATCAGGCGCAGATATTCGCGCCTTCGCCGCCCCGGCCGCTGGCGGCGGCCCGGGTCACGGGAATCCTCCTGGGCTCGTTCCAGGTGGCTATCTCGTCAGACGATGGGGAGCCACCCTCGTCGGACACTGAGGTAACCCGCCGGTAGAGGTCGGCGGCTGTGAGACCCCTGCTGGGCTGCTGGAAACCTCTATCCGAATGTACGTATGGTCTGATAGGGTCTCGACCTCTTCCTAGATGCACAAGCTCCTGGAGCCTCGAGAAGCATGTCTGAGTTGGCCAATTTCCTTGCTGTCTTGCAGAAAACTTGACTAACATATACAAACTAGATGTATCAAGCCTGTGTACGATGTACACAAACTCCGATCTTTGCAGATCACACAATTGTTGACCTATGGAATGAATCTATCAAACTGAATACAGTGAATTATAAATTATAATTTTAAAATGTACTACCAACTGTGTCAGATATTTCATAATAAAGCTACTATTTCCTAACTCTAAATTCGATTTCGTTTTGGCCCAAAAAGTCCCGCAACTTGAAATTTCAAGGGAAATAAAAAAGTGAAACTTTTTAATCCAACTAATTACCTTTCCCGGAGTCCCTGCTCCCGGCACATACAGTGGAGCAACACTCAACTCGCTACATAAGTACATAATTCGAATGAAATAAACTTTCACAGCTGGTGGCCACCCTCTAGTATATATTTCGGATAACGACCGTCAAATTTGGGCCTGTCCTATTAAAAGTTGCCAAGATTATGGACATTAGCTTCGTGGGAGAAATTTCAAGTTTTCCATAATATCTTATAAAAAATATTCTTGGCTGTTCTTTTTCGCTTGAAGATTTAAAATCTTGGGGTATTATGTGCAGCAGTTTTTATGGTGATCTCATTTTTCAATGGACCTTTTATAACAACGTGAATATTGTTAGTATTTATTTAAAACTTGTATTTAAAATAATATAATAGATATTAAATTATTAATAAATGCATTGCTTAAACGATATTCCATAATATATTCCTAGTGAAATAATGAAATGACTCTTTAATTTATTAAATTAGCTTTCTATTAATATATTCTTAACGTAAAGATGGAGATTAGAGTACTGCGGATTTAGAAAATCATTAAGTCTAAAAATTGTTAATTGTCAACTAACAACCTTTGTCCGAGCTACTAGCTTCTTATATCTACATAGTAAGAGCAAAATATATAAAGCTGAAAATCCTATGAACAAGCTAAAATATCTCAGTAATGTAGAACAAATAAAATAAATCAGTGCAAATAACACAGTTAACAATTTATATTCCTCGAAAACGGGGAATACTCGTTGATGTTAGCAACACTTAAATAATTTCGGACTATGGAGTCCATAATTTATGGTGCACTAGGATTTATTTATTGTTAGTCCGGAAAAGTGGGGTTTAGTTATTGTTAGTTACATCCGAGTAAGAGCTAAATGATGTTTGTTTCGCTAGTATTTGTGTCCAATAAATTTATTTAAATAGCATAATAGCATGTTTTCGCATCTCTTCCTATATCAATGAACATATTTGTACAGAATGCTTATTAAAACATCGGTAACGTAATACATTATTATATATTTAAATTTTTCTTTTTAAGGATCGATTTCATATCATATTAGGTAAGATACATGCTATAGAAATTTCATAAGGCGTAATACAAGTGCTGAAGCAAAAATTTGTATTTTTGCTTCAGCGAAATGTATATATATAAATTTCGTTTGTTTTCAACATCTTTGTTTTATTGTATTTGGTGGGAAATTGTCGAGTAGCACACGTGATGGTAAGTGTTACTGCCGTCCATGTTACCCTTGCTATACCAAGAGTATAGCTAGGGCGCTGCCTACTAATAGATATAAACGCTAAACCCACTCAGTTGGGCTACCAGCTTTCTCGCTCACCGCAACAGCACATTGCCATTGCTCAGACATCGATCTTCTGCGCGAGTGTAATACAATTCCAGACGGTCCCCGGCTGTAGACAGAAAACTGTCAATAGTATGGTCCTACCACTATTAACTTTTCAACTAACTTTTCATTAAGGAATTCAATAAATACTTATAAAAATAACGGACACAACGGTACAACATGCGACCCCAAAGTACCCTTTTTTTGCTGTGGACTATGGAGGTGGTCGCGACCCGGCAAATCGGTCCGGGATGACGAAAGAGGCGGCGCGCAATCCCATAGACCCACCATGCAAACACCTCTCTTCGCCGTGCAAGCGGGCCACTGGTACCCGATCTTTGTCTTCGGTGGCCCGCCCAGCGGTTTATCCACGCGAGTTCCTCTCGAGTCGACGCTCCGAGAGCTTTTGCCGTGAGGACGACCTCACGCGGGTGACCGGACTATACCCCGGTCCAATCACCCGATGCCTACCCCAAAGTACCCCTTAAATTAAAGGCAAAATATATAAAAACCTAATAAGACCTGCTGTACTGTATGGATCAGCATGTTGGGCGACAAAAGCAACGGATGAGAGACGACTGCATGTAGCGGAGATGCGAATGTTGAGATGGGTATGTGTTATGTCGAGAATGGATAAAAAAAGAAATGAACATATAAGAGGAAATTTGAAAGTTGCGCCAGTGACGGAAAAGTTAAGGAGTGAAAGATTGACATGGTATGGATATGTGATGAGATGGGGTGACAGTAATGTTAGTATGAATGTTGAAGGCTTTAGGAGTAAGGGAACACCGAAGAAAAGAAGGATGGACTGCGTGAAACATGACATGGATAGACAAGGAGTGACAACAGAGATGACGTCTGATAGGGTTGTATGGAAGGAAAAGACTTATTGCGTGGACCCCAAATAAATTGGGATAAGAGCAAGTTGATGATGATGGTTAGCAGTGGGACCAATTTTTTATACCTCAAATCGTGGTAGGAATAAAATTGTCATAATAAAGTCAAACATTTTTTTAATATCTAAGAGAAGTACGAGCTGGAATATAAATCACAATATATAATATTTTTATTAACAGCTATGCGGTAATAAAACTTTTTGGAGCAACTTTATTAGATAATACCGATATAAAACAATTGTAATAACAGTGACTGTACATCTGATCAAAACTATAATATAATTTACCAAACAAGTTAGGAACTATATAAACTATTATATATTTATTGACTGACTGAAACTCTATTAACCTCTGTAAACAAATTGACTCATAACTCACAAACAACATAAACAAAATTGTAGCTCCGTTTACTTAGAACAAATATTAAGTACTGATGTATAAAACTAATGTAACAATAATTTATACTAAACACGAACATAAAAGTGGGATAATAAAATTATAATATTAAAACTTTGTCAATAAGCCGACGATTTCTAGAACAAATGGCCATTGTCCCTCAAAGTCATCAAATTATTGCCATACTATCTATTACAGTAGTTTATTCCTTTAGTATGGCAACATCCTATTTATTCCGTCATATGAACATTATATAAGTTTTTTTATGGCAAGGTCATGGGACCGTAGGCAGTTTACCATAAAATATGACACTTATTTAATGGCCAAATAAGAGGGTTCTGAACTGGTGTTTGTAATGGTATTTGAAATGTTTCCCGCACTTATATTAAAAGGATAAAAATAGGCGTATAATTTAACTGGACTTATATTAAGGCTTTATTTTTTTTTATAATACTTCTAAATATGTGATACATGCGAAAGTGGAAGGATGTAGGTACCGAGGGAGACCGAGGCTCACCTACCTAGACCAGATTGGTCACGTGCTGAAAGAAGGTGGAGTCAAAAGTCTCCGAAACCGGCGAGCGTGTATGAAGAGAATTATGAATGTTGAAGAAGCGAGTGAAGTATGCAAGGATAGAGTTCTCTGGCACTCTGTTCTCTCTGCCTACCCTGCAAGGGATATGGCGTGATGATATGTATGTATGTATTTATGTCTAAATATGTTATCATTTTTCATATTACCATTTGGATTGCACATATTTATAAACTCAAGCAGATACCGTAATATCGATAAAGAAATATTTAATGACGGTGGTGTGGTGACATTCCCTTGTAGTGAAGGATTAGAGATGATACCTATACCTAGTGAAGGATTAGATGATGATATCACCAGGATTAATTTTAAAACGTAACCTCAACTGCTTTCGTTAACCCGTCTGCCATGGATAGCAGTTATAAAATTATGCACAGTTGTGCCGACCTTGCCTAACAATCAATGGCAAATAGGCTGACGAATGTTAGTATTAATGTAGTATAAGTTTCCGATTACAACTTTTAATGTAAGCAAAGCTATAAACATCGACTAATTATAAAATTTGAATACGAGCAAAAAATGATTGTCACACATGGGATTCGAACCCACACCTATTGGAGTTCCGTTCCAATCGTGCTGCCACTTACACCAGTGGCAGCGTGAGCCGTCGTATGATATTCAATCTTCGGCTCGTATTATATTTTCGTCTTTAAAGGAGACGTGTGCCATCTACCCGACATTGTTTACACATTGTACAGATTTAATACTCTAACTTTGCAGTTAGAATTTTTTCGCTCGTAGGCAAGTTTTTATAAATAATCAAGCATGTTAAATGCTAAATTTCAGTAATCAAATAATTACTAATAACTTGATATCTATAATATTACGTTCGGTTTGTTTGTAATCATTTACTTATTTTTACATAGTGCATTATGCACATATTTACATAGGGCACAAGTCCCCTTTATCGTGTGGGTAATGCTCTACCAAATGGTAATGGTCTCCGTATTGATTTACCAAATGGCCGGCTGATGAAATTGTTTTAATATGGGAAATGGTAATATTATCAAACAAATATGTTTCTTTTTTTATTGCTGATGATGGCAAACGAGCAAGTAGCACCTGATGGTAAGTGTCACTGCTCCCCACGGACCTCACTAAGCGGCTGCCAGCTAATAAAAAGGAACCCGAAAAGAACCACAACGGAACGAAGTACAACAGCATAATGCCATAGTTCGAACGTCGATTTTCTGCGAGAGTGTGGTACTAACCCGAACGGACCTGCCCGCGGCTGTAGACAGAACTATCAACAGTGTGGACCTACCACAATTGAATATGTGTCAAAAAATCCATTTCGTTCGCATAAAATGGTATATTTTAACCGATACGATGTGACGACAAAATAAGAATACAATTCACGACCTGTTTTCCTAGCCATAAGTGTCGTAAATGACAAATATATGTTTTAATATACAATATCACAGCAAAAGAAGGAACACTTGAAATCAAACTTT
Organism: Lymantria monacha; assembly: GCA_905163515.2. Classification (NCBI taxonomy): domain Eukaryota; kingdom Metazoa; phylum Arthropoda; class Insecta; order Lepidoptera; family Erebidae; genus Lymantria; species Lymantria monacha. Next base: position 817,923 of record LR991097.1, read on the forward strand.
GATAACCCATTTGATCAACGTGGTTTTGTAGATCGATTACCCTCCATTATTGAGGAGGTTCGAAACTAGCAATAGGACTTAGAAGAGATGTAATGACTATAATAAAAACCGATGATGAACCAATTAAAATAGATTTTATGTTTTCAGTTAATTCTGAAGTTCATTATTAGACAGTAAAATCCCAGGTGAGAGTTTGACAAGTATTTAAATAAGTAAGAAGTTTTATTCAATGTTTATTAAGTATGAATTTTAAAACACATTAAAATTTACTAGACTTATTCAGTGCTACTTAAAAGCTCACTTTAGATATAAACTTAAATACTTAATTTTAACATAAATTATGAAGTCTAAAGAACGTTATCAGCTACTTAAGTACGCAACATACATAAAAACATATATTTTTAGTCTATGATATCTGCAAATACACTCACGTGCACTCTTTAATTCCTTAATCTTATAATCCTATGAAACGAGAACATAACATGATCAGACAGGAACAGACGCAGTACCTACGGCTCTACGTATTTTCTATATAGACCAGTGCCGAAGCCTTTAAATATATTGAAAAGTAAAAAAATATAGTAGAATGAAAATCATTGAAAAAGGAAGAGAATATAATAAAAATTAAGGAAAATAATTTACGGGCGATCTGAGATCGTGAAGTGGAAAACCTCACCGGTTTTAAGGGTAAAACACGGTTTATTTCGATTTTCGCCAATCGTAAAAAACGACTAAGATATAATATATGCATATAACATCTATGCAAGATTGCCTCCTAGTGTGGAGGAGGCTCGACCCCAGCAGTGGGAACATACATATGCTACGATAAATTATATGCACAATTTAAAATATAAATCTTTTCACTATTCTACTAAGAGTATTTTCATGTTTTTGTTACGGCGGAATACTGATTCTTAAAACACAAGGATTAAACCTAGTTTATGATTCAGGGATCATATTTCATTATTTACTAAGCCTCATTTGTAACTGAATCTTATTATAACTGTATTACAAATTGTTGTTGGTTGTGCAATAAAGAATTATTATTATTATTATTCTCATCAAAAATTTAAAAACATCTGAAACTTGACTGTATATAGTTTATGTACATTGGGTTTTGATTATTCTTATATTTTTTATTTTAAAAATAAATTAAGTGTGTTTTTGTCAAATAATGTAGTTAAAATCAATATAAATGTAAAACGACGATCTGTCTGATGTTTATTAAGAATTTTAATTAGTCTCATTTCATAAAGAGTTATTTAAGAAGCTTACACATTTATTACTTTTGATAAAACGAAATATTTAAAGTTAGTCAACACAAGACATGAAAATACCGAAATGTAAACATTAATATATTGAAAAAGTTTTAATAGGAAATTTTATGTTGATAGCTATTAAAATCGTTGTTTAATTATTTATATAAATTAAAAACACTTTGTACGACATACACGTCATAGGTTCGGTAAATATTAATTTCAAATTTTAATGACTTGGAAGATAAACAAATTCAGGCAGCGAACGGTAGTAATTAGCGCTCGATTAACAACAAACAGGTTAAAAGTTTGCTGATTAATTACCGATTATATCCTGACTAACATCCATGACGTGACGTTGCAAAAATACAATTCCAATATCAGCTTTTTTCTTTTACCAATTTTCCATTTCCGAAGACTATCAACCTCTCGGTTACCTATTAGCTTAATGACGTCCACTTTTCTTTTTCAAGATCTGTTCTTCGTCCCACTTCTTTAAGAAGTAGATATTGCTGCCATTAAATTTTGCATGCTCGAAAGATAACCTTTGTGGATGTATATGGAGCACTATGCTGTCGACCGCTAAGTAAAAAAAGAGTAGCATATCAAATCTTCGCCTTTTTATGGAGTGAAAAGTGGTTTGATAAAAAATATAAATAATGCAGAATTTTAAACATATTATAAAAAAAAAAATAATTTGGACTGGATTTCATAAAATTAACTTGACCAAGATCTTAAGTATTCGTATTAATTTGGTGTAATAGTCTTCGCTGTTTCGTTTTTCTTTTATTGGAAGAAAGGTTATGATATGGTGACAGTCCGCCCGATTTATCATAAGGGATCGTCTATATTCTAAAATTAACGTATCTCTCTATCGCCATGTAACCAGGTCATCGGTACCTGGTCTTCACCAGCCCGTCTGGTGGGTTTTTCTTTTGTTTAACATCTTGGATCGACGCTTTAGTAACATCTTCTGCTAGGGCGTTGCCATCGCTCGATTGTTCGCTTCTTAGGTGAAGAAGTGAGCCCTAAACTGGTTACCTACGGGCTCAGCTTAAGTGGCATCAGGCGCAGATTCTTATACACACGAGTATATAACCCGATACGTCAGCGCTGGAGCGTGTCACTGTAAAGGAGTACTTACCAGACTCACTCAGCCGTCTCCTTCTGCGAGATATCCACCTAGCAAAAGGTGACAACCGTATCAAAGATCCTGGTGATATCAATAGTTACTCTAACAAGGACCAGCAGCATCAGGTCAGGTACGATCTGGAGCGTATGTTGTGCCGTGTCTTTGCTGTAACTGGATTGTCAGCATTATATTCGACATTTTGATTATGCAACTGCACTGTTAACGTCATAACAATCCTCTTGCGATCGTGTATAGGTAATTGCTGACACATCCATGATCCAACAACACATGCACCAGTCGAAATTTGAACAAAAAGGGCTCTGTACAATTGCTTATGACCATTTTATCATCACTGACCAGAGGGCCTCGTCGGGCTTCAGGCCAACCCTTTGTCACGTCGAGCTCACGCTGTTGATAGAAGATGGCGAGCATCACTGTCTCTATGTCCCAATAGGGAGTTCTGGCCACTGTGCTTCCTGTTTTGGTTGCCACGGCGGCGGTAACCATGAATGGCCTTGATCGCTATGGTTCTTTATGGTCACCACAAGAGAGCCCTAAGTCGGACGATCACAAACCTTGCCCAAACGGATGTGCCGTACAGCACTATTGAGGGGACCACCACCCCGCGTGCAGCTATCGACATATAACGTTGAATCTACTTACGTTCGGGAAAAACTACGAAAGGGCGGACACTGCGCCATTGCGCCGGAGACACTATCGACGTGAACGTGAGATTATGATGAGTTCGTAAGATCCACCACCGCCTATCGAATACCAGATCTAAATATTTTATTTTGGCCTGAGTGCTCATTGGGTTGGAATTAACGACGTTCGAGACTCCAGCAGATGGATCATTGTTTACGCGGGTACCGCACGGTGGCGACGGAGGCAGCGTGCCTGTTGGCCGGGAGTCCCCCGTGGGACCTGGAGGCGGAAATGCTCGCCGATTTGTATCGGCGGGTGTCGGGGGTGCGCGCGGAGGGCGGTGTGGCCTCTTTGAGGGAACTCACCGCCTGGCGCGTTGACGCCCGCCTAGATGTCATTGCCCGTTGGGCAGTCCGGCTGGAGAGGCCTCGGTTCGGTGTGCGGACCGTAGAGGCCTTCCGGCCGGTGCTGATGCAGTGGTTGGAACGGCGGCACGGGGTGCTCTCCTTCCGACTGGTGCAGGTTTTGACGGGGCATGGATGCTTCGCCAAATACCTGCACAAGGTCGTCAGGAGGGAGAGTACACCGTCCTGCCACCACTGCGATTGCGACGAAGACACGGCGCAGCATACGCTCGAGGTTTGTGCCGCTTGGGCAGAGCAGCGTCGTGAACTCGTCGCAATCATCGGTGCCGACCTGACGCTGCCGACCATCGCCAGGGCGATGCTCGACAGCGTCAGGAACTGGGACGCGGTCGCAACCTTCTGCGAGGCAGTAGTCTCGCGGAAGGAGGCGGCGGAGCGCGTGCGCGAGGAGCGTCTCCTCGACGGCGCGAGCCGCCGCCGGCGACTGGGGCGGCGCAGGCGCGATTACCTGCGCCTGATGCCGCCCTAGCCAAGGCCGCGGGTGACTGGATCGGGGAATTAGTCCGTCACCCGCTGAGAGGCCGACCGCGTGAGGAAAGACCGACATCCTACCCGAGGGGGGGATGTCGGTCGAGGAGAGGGTACTCCTCAGGGGTATTCCGTCGGGCCGACCACTGACGTCAAGTCACTCTGCTCCGGTGGTCGGCCCAACGACGAAGGCGACGTCACGGGTGGGTTACGGGTGTGCGCGCTTACGCCCCTCTGTCACCCCGGACGGAGTGGTGCGAGGAGTGCGCCGACCGTAGCCCACCCCCCAAAAAAAAAAAAAAAAAAAAAAAAGATGGATCATTGCTGGGCCATGAAACAAAATAGTTTCCACCTTATTGCCACGTTAAGACAACCCCAATTCATCTGAACATCCTCGGTGCTAAGAGTGTCTAGGCGTACCACCACTTCCAGTGTTCTGCCTCTCGGCATGCCTATTGGCCGGGGCACCCCCGTGGGACCTAGAGGCGGAGATGCTCTCCGACCTCTATCGGCGGGTTACCTCAATGCGCGAAGAGGGTGGCTCCCCATCGTTCAACGAGATAGCCACCTGGCGCGAGGACGCCCGCCGAGAAGTCATCGCCCGTTGGGCTACGCGGCTGGAGAGGCCTAGACACGGTGTTATTACCGTTGAGGCCCTCCGGCCCGTAGTGATGGAGTGGATGGAGCGGCGGCACGGAGTCCTCTCTTTCCGGTTGATGCAGGTCTTGTCGGGGCATGGTTGTTTCGGCAAGTACCTGCACACGGTCGTGCGGAGGGAGTGGACTCCGTCCTGCCACCATTGCAGTAGCGACGAGGACACGGCGCAACATACGCTCGAGGTATGTTCGGGCTGGGACGGGCAGCGCCGTGACCTCGTCGCTGTCATCGGTGCCGACCTGACGCTGCCGGCTGTTGCGTGAGCGATGGTCGACAGCGTCAGGAATTGGGACGCGGTCGCCGCCTTCTACGAGGCTGTCATCTCGCAGAAGGAGGCGGCGGAACGGGCCCGGGCAGATTCCCGTGACCTGGGCCGCCGTCCGCGGCCGGGGCGGCGCAGGCGCGAGTACCTGCGCCTGATGCCGCCCTAACCGAGGCTTTGGGTGATCGGACCGGGGAATTGTCCGGTCACCCGGCGTGAGGCCACCGCGTGAGGACGACGCCTCGACGGCGAAAGCTGTCGGGGCGTCGACAGGAGAGGAGCCCGAGAGGGCATACCGCCGAGCGGGCCACTGAAGACAAAGATCGGGTACCGGCGGCCCGCTCGCACGGCGAAGAAGAGGTGCTTGCAGGGTGGGTCAATGGGGTTGCGTGCCGCCTCTTCCGTCAGTCCGGACCGATTTGGCGGGGTGCGACGTCCATAGCCCACTGCCAAAAAAAAAAAAAAAAAAACAGTGTTCTGCCTCTAACTTTTACGTGTGATTGTCCAAATTTTATACTTTTATATATTTTATCCCTATAGGTCAAAAAAAAAAAGAATTAAACTTCATTTTATAAATTAAGATTTGAATCAACAATGCTTATCAACAAAGTCTAACACCCCTAAATTTACTCCTTATTTGTAAACATTATATCGCAATTTGAACCCAAATATAACATCTAATACCAACGAAACCTCATTACAACTAAATTACCCAACATTTTATGACTGAAGTTGCGTGTCAGGGGTATATTTTGAAGCATGGTCACCCTAACCCGGCATCATGTTCGAGAGCTCGTAACTGTTACTCGAATGTAATTATAACGCACTGCTATAGAATGGATCGTAATAAATTACTGACTTTTTACATATTTGATATGTGATCTTGGAAATTAATTTCTTTATTATTATGAAAGATAATAAAGGATAGTTCATCAATCTTATATATATCCATGTATCTTCTTTCATCTATCTATCTATATATGGTATATAAAAGGGCTGATTGACTAAATCTGAATCAGCCAATCGCTACCTGGTAGAAAGCGGTCAGCGCCTGTTAGTAATTTAAAATGTTGACTGTGGTTTTTTCACGCGACCGTTAAGAAAGAAATTTACGAAATTAAATCTCAAACGGGGTGACACTTTGTAAGGAGAAGAAAAAAAGTTGATTACCTTCAAATTATGTACAAATATTCTTTAGTAAAAATCGAAATGAAACTCTGTACCATCTGACCAACGCGGTGTAGTAGGTTAGCTTCTTATTGTGGAGAAGGCTTGAGTCCAGTAGTGGAACGTGTATAAGTTGAGATGATGATGATGAATAAATACATTATTTTGTAAAGATTTCACCCCATTAGAAGATAAATTAGAATTAAGTTAATTTATTGATCTTTTATAATTTTATGTATAACTTATAATTAATTTAAATTTGTATATTAGATAAAGCATATAATAGCTTACTTAGTTCTTGTTGTATCAAGAATTTAGTGATAAGAGCAAGCAGACATCATGACATGGTTTGAAATATTGGAACATAAATATTCTTAAAATGTGTGTGTCCAGTCCAATCCATAGAAGTTCACTATAGATAATGGACACGTTTGACAAACAATTTGTAGATCATAGGTGGGGGAATAAGTATCCCAAGAGAACTCTGATACTATATACTATGTCTAATAAGGGGTAGAAATTCCTGGTACCCTAAACATGGTAAGTGTCTTGGTAGTAGTAATGTCTTAAATTAGTACGTATTGTGGAATGAGTGAAGTCGACACTGTGCCTTACTCTTACGGAGTACTTATCATACCGAGTAACTATCCAATTGGATACAACTATAAAATATTATATTTCTTATTATTGTGACTAAATCTACGACCATAAACCCGAAATGGTAAGCAACTAGACGGGCCGGTAAAGTTGAAGAATTACTCGCATGCGGGTGGTCTACTAAAAGGAGAGAAAGTAGTTATACGGTTATTTGTAGGTTCTTTGTTACCTAAGACGACTAGACTAGTTATGGTCTGACCATAACTTATTAGCAAGAAATGTAAGACATCATAATTAATAAAAGGATCATCATTTATTAGAATTAAACACTATTTTCACCGCACTTTTGACTTCTGTAAAACATTATTCATCAATCTGAAAATTATACCACATCAATCTCCCTTTACCATGTTACGTGTACAAAAACTCCTGATTTTTATCGATAAGTACCGCCATTTGTCAGTAATGGCGCGAAAATTAAGTTATATTTAAACGTAACGGCTAAAAACAAGATGGCGTCTATATTTTATGTAAGTGTTGTTTGACGAAGTGTAGCTGTGACGTTGATCGATTCTAGCTACTTTTTTAAGTGTTTTTAGAAAGTAATATTTGTGTAGTCCTACTTTATGGTAAATAATAATTTCATTTAATGATATTACATTCTTCATCAACGTATATATGAGTGTCGTAAAATTATACATAGATATTTAAGCGAATAATATCACAGAAAGAAAAATACTTCTATAAACCAATATTCATAGGTACAGTACCTTCTAGTCTGAGCAAAATATGTCGATATCCTTCCCGTTATGCAAAAAGTCTACGTTAAAAATTGAGATAATTTGACTTGACGACGAAGAAACTACATAAAATAGCAAGCTCTTACTTTTGGTCTCATCAGAAACAATAAATAGTATCTTTTAAAACAGCGCTCAATTTTGGCAATGATGTCTTTTTAAGCAAATAATAATAATAATAATTTTTATTTCGGACAAGTGACATCCATAGAAGGTTAGTAAATACAATCTTAGAAATTATGTTAGTAATATAAATACACTATTTGGTAACGAGTTTAAATGATGGAGGATATGGAATTATTGGAGTTTATATGAATTTATACTGAAATTTCTTATTTTTGCAGTATTGTTTTGCTTTGCCATGTTTACGTTCTTTAGTCTGTTTACGTTCTTTAGTTATTTTTAATAATTCACATAAGACAGATAGGGCTAGAGATTTTCTTAGGTTTACTCCATGCTCGAGGTTAAGAAATTCATATTAGTGGTCAGCCTAATTGGCAATGGGTAGATAATACGGCAGGTTATGAACACACTCACTCACTCACACACACCTTTTTGTCGACTCAGATAGTTTATACAAGAGTGTATCCAAATCATGCTTGTAAGATAGACTGACTATCCTACCACACGTATTACTAACTACTCACTCAGTTATAAACGCTTCTAAACCACAGACAGCAAAGTAAAAAGAAAATATATAAATAGAGGTCGCCAATCGAATCAACATCACCCATAAATTTGCAGCCGGAGGCGTTTGGGCCCAGTGATGACGTCACCGCTTCCCATAAAAACTATTTAGCTAGTTTATAGCCCATAAAGATAGCCATTGTTTATGTGTTTAGATAAGGTGGCGTGTTGATTAAAATTGAGTTTTATCCCCACAATAGTTTCTTAACTGACAAGAGTATTAAAAGGCTCTCATTTTATACTACATGGTACCCGAATCATAGCCACTAAACCATGAATTGAAAAATCAATCAAAAATGATGTAATTTTGTAGCCAAAGTAACAATTTAAGGCCAAAAATGTACTAATCATAAGAATACTTGATGCTTTGTTGTTTAGTGATATATATATATACTACTCAAATCTCGAGGACATAGGTTTTAGTCAATAATCGGGACGGTTATTGGGGTCTTCCTTGATTTTAAAAGTCTTTATCAAAAAATTCTAAGCAGCAAGTTCGATATTTGGAATGGTATTTAATTTAATTAACGGCAATAAACTAACTAAAATAATTAATTTATTCTGTAAATTACAATCTATGGGTAAGAATTCAAAATATTCACAAATTTTATGACACTCATCGTATCTAACTACCATACTGTGAAAATTCTCGTGTGTGGGATGCCTTAATTACTTCTACTAAAAATTAATAATTACATAGCAAATTTGGATGTGGTTATGCCTCTTCTCAAAATAAAGAAAAATGTTTTATTGAATTCTAAAAAGAAAAACATTTTTAGACTTTTTGCAAATAGTGTTACCAAAGTAAACAAATTACCAGATATCACAAAAATATCAACTATTTAAAGACGTAACGAATAAATAATCTTAAGATACACCTCATTGCGTCACTATGACCATTTGACCATGACATTATCGCCTTACCCCCCACCGCGACATGTTCCACATGAGAACGTCATTAGTCTGGCAATGTATAAAAATATCGATGGGGAGTTATGTATGTCGTATAGTTGTTGGCTTGTTACATTACATTAGCAGTAGATTGACAGCAAAGTTACGCAGTTATCTGCCTGGTATCTAGTGGTTCATCATTTTCCTGCTCTTATCCCAATTACTTGGGGTCGACGCAATATGTACTGCTCTTCTTATATACTGCAAAAGTTTATTGACAATAGTTTTATGTCCGGCCGCCTGCCTGACGTCAACCATCCTTGGGAATGTAATTGTTAACCAAACGGCATCAGGTGATGTTGGTCCAAGTTAATATAAGGCTCTTAGTCATCTTTTACGACATCCACGAGCAAATCAAAGGTTGGTAGTATTCGTAGCCGCTACCACATAGCTTCTAGTGGTTATCATTGAATTTATTCACTTTGTCTCAAGTTTAACGCTGTCAAATTCGAAACGCTATTTAATCAATTAAGCTTTATTTTGAATTTTCTGTTTAAAATTATTTTTACGTAATAAAGTTGACTCATATCGATATCATCTAAATAGAATGGTATCAAAAGATATTGTATTTTTAACCAATCACGATATAAGATACTAGCACATCAATCGAACTAAATAGTGGTAATATGCAATATTGAACATAATGGTAGGAACCATTCCTAAAGTCGGACATTACAGTTGATTTATCGGCAATTCTGCGTCGAAAGCGGCCATTGTTTGAGCTGCTCCAATGAACGGGAGTTCCTTACGTCGTCAATAGTCCTGATGATTTAGAGTGGAGCCCTGTTGGGGTGGGAGATGTCCTACATATAAGTAAATTGATTGCAAAATTCTAATATTATATTTACACAAATATATATCGTAAAAAAGTTATAGTACTCACTGCATTCACTAAAAGAAAAAAAGAAAAGGAAAAACATTTATTTCTGTTTCAAAAACTTAAGAATAATCAACCCACGTCCGTGAAAGATCTGGAATGAACTACCTGCTGCTTTATTTCCCGAGCGCTATGATATGACCTTCAAGCGAAGTTTGAGAATAGCTCTTTCCTTACGGTAGGCAGTGACCTGGCTAAGCCCCTGGAGTTACTAGGTCCATGTGCAACCAAATCACTTACCACCAGGCGTGATTTTTGCTCGTTTGCCACAATAAGCAATAAAAAACTAGATAAAGATTACAAACACATACACGTAGGGTATCGAAAGATCTCACCTCAACATGAGCTCCATCCCAAACATGTAACAGCGTTGATTATCAGGTAAAACGCCTGCCAATGTTGGTAATTATGACATTAACCATTTTGGGAAGCTTATAACTAATATTAGACGTGCAAAGCTACACCGTGTAAGTTACTAACAAAATTGTTTCACTTATTTATCGAAGTTAACTAAACAGATAAGTTAGCTTTCGCGTTAAAATAATTAATTATTTATTTACCCACAAACAACTTTGCTTTTGTTTCCAAAGCCAATAATTAATATTGACAGCACTAACAATAAGAAACGATCAAGATATACTGAAGTTTACGTGGTAGAGACACACGAACCGTAGCACGTAGAGCGTCTACAAAATTGCTACGATGCTACGGCGTAGACACTAACATACAATGTCAGTTTGATATCAAACGTTATAACATTCTCATCAGTTTATGGCTTTTATATGATACTATAATATAATATATATAATAACGTTATAAATCCGAAGAGATTTGCTAAAGTTTTTTTAATGACTAACGCTAAAATTAAAACCAGGTTGGTTTAAACTATTTTCATGTCTTTTGTGAAATCCATCTACCCATTCTCCCCACCTACTATAAATCTAGAACTTTTAATGACATAATGCTAAAATCATCACTCCTGAAATATGGATTGGTAATCTATAGTTTCCTCAATTTCAATAGCTTACTGCTAAACCTGCAGTAATCACCAATTAACGTTAATACAAATAAGCAAATTAGCAATAAGGTATAATTCTCATCACTCAAGGATCAATTCTCTAGTTACTTCTCTTGCTAGGTTGGTTTATTTAAACACAACGGTCTTAGAATACTGCTACGAACTTTTTTGCAAGAATATTGTCTATTTATATTCCTTAACCACTTCTTTTAACAGAAAAGTGATATTACGTTGAATCTGTCACCGCGCAACCAAACAGATGACCCATTATAACAATATTAAAAATTAATTGCAAACATTATGGTGTCGGTAAAAGCTCTTAAGCTTCTCATGTATTACTACAAGCTGTGAATATTTCAATACTGGAGGGTGATTAATCAACGCGCGAGAGTTAACGCGCTCGTTAATGAGGCGATTTACCGTCTACCTTATTGCTGTATCATTGAATTTAAAGTTTATTAAATAAATAATAATCATCATTTCTGTATGGAGAATATAATTCATGATGTTTTCATTTCCTATGAATATTTTAAAAATAATATCATTAATTAATATTACATTACAGTTAAATTTGTGTAAAATGATTACACGACGCGTTTCTATAAATTATTGTAATTCTATATATTGTTAACTGAAAAATAATGATCAAGTTTTATTCTTCATTATTATTTCAGCTTAGATACTTACGTCTCACTTCTTGGTTAAACCTGCTCTACAATGGGAGAGAAATTAGCTCACTATACCACGTGGTCAAACGGGTTCATATAAATAGTTTCATTAAAGTAAATCAGCCTTTATTAGTCTTTTAGGATATTCATGGCTAAGAGAGAGAGAGAGAGAGAGAAAGAGAGAGGGAGGGAGGGTTATTGAAATACATTCTTAGTCTATCACAACATGAAAAAAAATATAAATTCTTTAGAAAATAATAACGATAAAAAATAATAATTAAAAGTATTAGCATAACTAAAGCTTTACATAATATTTCAAACACGCTCGCGTTCTAGGAAAATTCATTAGTTCCGCTTAAAGTGCTTTCACAGAATTAACTGTTTCCGTATCGTTCAAAGGACTTGAAGGATCGTAAGGCTGCATACAAACTCTTATAGAAGTTCTACAGAGTTAGTCAGGTTTACGACTGAGCATCGTCGCTATGGTAACGTTTGATGTGATCATCGTGAGGTATGCACGTGTACAGATCTTAATATATATGAGAAATATTAATCACAGATGCCATGGTGATTTATTGGCAAGCAGGTGTAGGTGGTGGACATTTTTAAGGATTTTTCCTGGTAATTTATTATAAGTTTCATTTTATGAGACTAAAATGTCATCATTACACCGCAAACATTTATAGACAGTACCGGCATCACCATGCTTGGGCGTGCCAATGCCGGTTTGGCGTGCGCAATGAGATATTATGTTTCCTAGAAGAAAGCTGCTGTACACCTCTAGTCTTGGGTGGTTCTATGTACCACTTAGGCAGTAAAGATGCGACAGTGATATACTCGCAATTACATATTACGTAAATTACTAAGAATTCTGGAATACAGACACATTTATAGATTTTAAGAATATAACTCGTAACCATTAAGTTATTATGAAATTTATAATATTAATCCATTTTTCCATACATCTATGCTACCGATGTCCAATGTTGGGTATCGACCTCACTACGAAAATACTACGTTGGAAGGTCACCTGCACCCAATGGTTCCCTGTGGCTTTTAAATTGCTATCAACCTCGTTTGATTTATAGTCGCTGCTTGATAATATGTCATCCCCAGTAGTTGTCGGTTCATCGAGCAGTGCACCTACCAGTTACCATATAGGTAGGCTATCATATATTTACTCCTTTGAAATAGAGTGCTACCTCGATATAACGAAACTCAAGATGTTTAGAAAATATTCATTATGTCAAATAATTTGTCCCTGTGAAGTTCGTTATATAGAGGTTAGGCCGGTCTGAAATTCATTTAAACATGGTAAGAAACCTTTAACATTGCGTACCTATACACTCGTTTATTTATGCTGACATTTTATTAATTAATAAACATACAAAATTGTAGCTGTTATTGTAGAATTATTGTACCTATGTAATCGATCGGTTGAATACGTTATGTAAAGGTTAACGTTAAAACAAAATAGAAGTAAATTGTACTTCCTATCAATATCTTACAATGATTGAAAATTCGTAATATAGAAATTTCTGATAAAAGTATTAGTTATGTATAATATAAATATATGTTTTGTGTTCAACATATCGAGTAGTTCTAAGGGATTTTTAAAATTGGTTGAATCGAGGAAGTCGTTATATTGAGTTTCTTTATATTAGAGACATATTAGAGAATTCGTAGAATTGATTAGATCCTTACATTGAGGATCGTTGCATTAGGATTACACTATATACTGCTTGCTACTATTCCTCTAAGGAATAATTTGTTCTGGATTTTTATCCTTAAAGTAAATTCTGTACATTCGTTTCTCTGTGAGGGTATTTGAAGAACACGTTTCAGTGGCGTATGTCATCATTGGTAAGCATACACTAGTCATACACCTTTGTTTTCAGATATTGCCAAATCTTGCAGACCTTTTACAGAATATTGTTAAGACGATATTCTGTAGAATCAGCTGGTCCTGTAAAGTCCTTTAATAGATATAAAATATAGTTTTCTTTTTCTCAGAGTATAATCATCATTACTACCTATACAGCCCTTTAACTGCCACCAAAATAAGGCAACCACCAATTAAGCACCCACCCTAATCTATCCCATAAAAGTGTGGTGTAGCCGCACGCTACATATAAAGGGTATCGGAACAATACGTGACTCGAATGTCTCGCTAACCGCGTATCGATAATAAAAGAAAATGTCCCGCCGTCGACTTTGTTACACGTTTTATTACTTTTATTTATTCTTTGGGTTACTGCAATGAATAATTGAATATGTCAAATAATATTATATCAGTTATTGCAAGTGTAGAGAAGACGATATTAACTTTATTAATCATTTCAGTCGATATTGTTTTATCCGTATAACAGAAGATTATGTTCCCTGTTGTGAAGAAATAAAAATAATTCACTACCGCCTTCCTTACCCGTTGGTGATGATAGAGGACGATTTAGAGACGCAAGCAGATAACTTTAGTGCAAGAGGAGGAAAACTCGAAATAAAACTCTATACTAACAAGTCTGATCAGTATCTTATAGTAGGTCCATTCCACTCCTACTGTAAGCAAAAGGACTTATATGAGCCAGACGATGAAAAGAAAAAGAATGTAGTCCACCAGTCACTACGCTTAATCACTACGCTATCTTTGTAATAAAAAATAAAAGTTCTTGAAACTAAATTAAAATAATAAGAATAAAATTTTAAATTTCTCAAAAAAATTAATTGGATAAAATATAAGAAATAGGATAATGAAACATTCATTTCTATAAATACTATAAAGTAGTATATCAAGTACAATTAATCTTAATTATAATTTATTAAAATGTATACAAATATTCAAATTACTGAAATTTTTAGCATTTAATATGCTTAATTATTTATAAATACCCGAATACGAAACGAAAAATTATGTCACAAGCTATGACATAATTTTTCGTTTCGTATTCGGGTATTTATACAAATATTATTATTCAGAAGTTAATTATTGCTCAGCTTACAAATTGTAAATGTTATAATAATAATCTTAAGGAAAATAAAGTTACAGTATAAGAGTTGTGGTTGGTGATCGCTGCTACGTATACCACGTGTAAGTGATCAATGACCATGAACATTTTGCACGAGTGAACACCTCTTAAGATATTTTTAATATATATTAGGAATAGTTTGTTCCGTGCGGTGACGGAGTAAGAATACTATTCACCACCCCATATCTTACCCGTGGGTGATCGTACGAGACGACTAAAGGATATAAAACGCATATAACATCTATGCGAGAGAAGGAAAACTCGAAACAAAACCTTATACCAACACGTCTGAGCAGCGCAATATAGTATGTTAGTTCCCTAATACGGAGGAGGCCCGAGACCAACAGTGGTACGTTTATGGGCTGTGATGATGATGAGGAATAATTTCTTTCTAATTACCAGAATATCGTAATCTTTTTGAGTTATAGTGATTTCATCAAAACTGGTAACTTTTTTGATAGGCTATGGTCTGGACTCACCTTGTCCGCTGCTCCATACGAAATGACTAAAGGGCGGCCTGAACTCGCAGGATCATCATCATCACCTTAACTCAAATACGTCCCACTACTTGAGCTTCAGCGTGCACCACGAAAGATAAATGGAATTACTAAACGATGGTTTTTATTTCGTGTGGTGAAATGCTTTATTTATCTCTCAGGAGAGAGATGGGGCAGGCCAGGCTCAGTGCATCTCTCTCTAAAGAGGTGAGTATGAGTAAAGAAAGCATATTCTCACAAGAAAAAAAAGGCGAGGGAAGCGAAAGTAATGTCCTGTCAATACACGATATACGTATAATTTTACACAATATTGGATTTAGAGAAGAATGTACACATATATGTATATTGCAAAAGTTATTGGCAATAGTTTTATGACCGGCCGCCTACCTGAGGACAACCCTCCCTGGGAATGTAATTGGTCGATATAAAGCTTTCAGTCGTGGATATCGTCAGTGGATGGATGGACAGTTGTAGAATCAGCCAGTTTATAACAAGTCTTTAATTTAATTTAACAAATGATTAATAATAAAATGTAACTATATTGTAAATATGCAGTAGCCAATGTTACCAGTTAATAAATAAAACGTACCATAACAATTAATAAACATAAATGTACACAATATTTTCAAACGTTTATTAATATTGTTGTTGTGTAACAACTAAACGCTATGTGGCTGGCTGTGCTATTAATTACACAAATAATTAGTCGCTTGGTCGTTAAACCAACGTGTGATTTATGACATCCCTCCCTCGGTAGTATTAAGTGATCTCATAGTTTATGAATTTTAACTGTTTATTACTTTAATTTTAATAATAAATATAACAATTGGAATATCGATATCGTTGATATATATCGATGAGCGATTAAAAAATAATTAGCACGTTAAAGCGGTAATTGGCTGTATTTTTGATATAAGGAAAAATAATTGATATTTTTTTTCATAATATTGAATAATTATCGTTAAAATACACAGATAGACAGACGTCTCTCAATGAGAAGGAAAACTGAAAATATAATCCTATGCCAACTTTAGGAGCTCTGTGACTAACATATATATATATATTACTCAGCTATATTTTCCTTATAATTTGGAAGAGAGAGTCGCCAATTATTAAATGTATAGAAACTAAAGACAAAATTACCTTTTGTTTATTTTTTATAATATTAATTTATTTTAATTGTATGGACGAAAGAATCGTGGAAGACCCAATAAGAGATGGATGGATTGAGTGAAAGTTGTAAGTGCAGATATGACCGCAGCCGCTGATATAAATTTATAGAAGGATAGAAAATTTTGTGCCGATCCAACTAAGCGTGGAAAGAGGGCAAGCGAATAATGATTATTGTACTTTAAACTGCATTACGTTACTGTACCAATATATATGAAGTAACATTCCTCAAGATAATTATTTAAAGTAAACTGCTTTATAATATTTCTGTCAAACCTCTCGCTGTTGTTTCAAGAATATTTTTTAAATAATTTTATTACATCTAACACACAACCGCTGAGATGGCTGTTAACATTCATTAATATAATTGTCTCCTTTCTCACTTAGTACACCCCTTCTACCCCATTTCTCCCCTCCACTTTATCCTCCTTTGTCACCGTCAACTCTATATTTGTACTTCAAGGCGTCAAGTGACTTATTATTTATGATGAACTGCTCTAAGTGCTACATAAAATTCATAACGGTTCTTAAGATATTTATATTCGTATTATATGCGGTTGTTTGCAATCAATAGTCATATTAATATAATGTTTTGTTTTTAAAGCTGTTACCGTCGCCCATTATTGGGGATTCATTCTCGTTTCTATAAGATGTTTCTTTTCTGCGTTGTCTATGGATTTACCTGTGCTCGTTTTATATTTTTGGTTGAACTGGTTATCTATTATATAGTTATTACTGGTTATCCGCGTGGTGACGGAGTAAGAATACTATTCATCACCCCATATCTTACCCGTGGGTAATCGTAAGAGACGATTTAGTGATATAAAAGGCATATAACACCTATGCGAGAGAAGGAAACCTCGAAACAAAACCCTATACCAACACGTTTGACCAACGTGGTATAGTAGGTCAATTTCCCTCCCATTACTGAGGAGGCTCGAGCCCAACAGTGGGACATTTATGGGCTGTGATGATGATGATGATGATGAGCAATACCCATTGTTATTACCTCAACGTGCTAATTCTATGTGCTATATTAAATTACACCCGTTCTTCTATAGATTTTAATTTTTAGGATCCCACCTCGTAGAAAAATCTTGAGCATAGATGACATAAGATAAAATAGTAATTTATTTGCATCCCGATGTATAACACATTGCGCGACATTTTGTCTAATTATGAGGTTCATATTTAGAGACCACGTTTTGTTCGTGCATCGGTAAACTGGTTAGTATAGCAAACGCCTCTTCTGTAGGTATTGAGACCTCATGTTAGAAACTAGTACATACAAACCCTCATATTAATTGTAATATATATATTTAATTTTATATTCCTATGTTAATAAGGTTTATATTTCTTCGCTCGGTTCGTTTCACGAAATTACTTTTAACTTCGTTATTTTAGGTTTATTTTATAAAGAGCTTTATATTTTGTTTAAAAATCGTACAAGAAATCTGGTTCCCATATTTTTCTAGTACAGTCTAGTTATTATACAAGCTTTGTATTAGCGAAATGTTGTTGTTCGTTCAGAAATATTAAATTTTGTTGGCAATTGACTTAGGCTGGAATAAATTAGGTTATGGAGTCGCCTTGTTGTTTTAGAATAAGTATTTTGTGAATCACTAAAAATAAATGGAGCAACTTTCGTTATTCTAATTTTAGAGGCTTTGTTTTTTCATCTGTCATCTACGTTGTGACATGGGGTCAGAATGTGACATGGGGTCACTCACTTTCTTACTGTCATCTCAGTCAGATGAAATACAGTAGCAATGTGCGTATGGTAAAATACCTTATACATTGTGTTTAAATTAAACTTAAATAGTTCTTAAGGGAAAAAATAAAATAAATGGGACGCGGTCGCATCCTTCTGCGAGGCAGTAGTCTCGCGGAAGGAGGTGGCGGAGCGCGTGCGCGAGGAGCGTCTCCTCGACGACGCGAGCCGCCGCCGGCGACTGGGGCGGCGCAGGCGCGATTACTTGCGCCTGATGCCGCCCTAGCCGAGGCCGCGGGTGACTGGATCGGGGAATTAGTCCGTCACCCGCCGAGAGGCCGACCGCGTGAGGAAAGACCGACATCCTACCCGAGGGGGGACGTCGGTCGAGGAGAGGGTACTCCTCAGGGGTATTCCGTCGGGCCAACCACTGACGTCAAGTCACTCTGCTCCGGTGGTTGGCCCAACGACGAAGGCGACGTCACGGGTGGGTTACGGATGTGCGCGCTTACGCCCCTCTGTCACCCCGGACGGAGTGGTGCGAGGAGTGTGCCGACCGTAACCCACCCCCCAAAAAAAAAAAAAAAAAAAAAAAGGGAAAAAATAAATACGTATTTTAGCATTAGTGATCATCCTCTAAGGGTGTATAAATTGGGGATCAAGTTTTGTTTTAATACTTTTACTTAATTTATTATCGAATTTTAAATTAGCACAAATAAGAGTCAAGAGCGTCTTACTATTAAGATCCAGTGATTCACTAAAAAGAAATATTCTGGAGTTGCTGAAATTTAGTATTTAATAGGTTTGGGTTATTTATAAAAACTTGTTTACTAGCGAATAAGGACTATCACACGCAGGACTTTAATCTACACTTATTGGATATTATTAGAATTGTATTAAACGATGATACGACCCTATTATTCGAAGAGTATTAAATCGGTATAATGTGTAATGGTTGTCCGGTAGATGGCGTACGTGGATCGTACGACAGCTGTCACTTGTCTAAGTGGTAGGACGATTGGAACGGATTTCTGCGTTGATTCGAGTCCCAGGCGTAAAAGTAATTCTTCGCTCATAAACAAGTTTTATGTCTATTTTGGAACACAACCTCTTGGAGGATTTTCTTTCAGAGTGTGTAAAATAGAGGATGAATTTAGCTTTGATATTATTCATCAC
Organism: Lymantria monacha; assembly: GCA_905163515.2. NCBI lineage: Eukaryota > Metazoa > Arthropoda > Insecta > Lepidoptera > Erebidae > Lymantria > Lymantria monacha. The sequence goes on from LR991097.1 coordinate 837,107, forward strand.
AATTAATGAAGAAGATATTGTTCGGGGCAATCATACATGATTTCTACGTGAACTAAGCCGAAGGCAAAAACTAGTACTCATCTCATCATCTCAGCTCATATATGTCCCACTGTTGGACTCGAGCCTCCCCCACAATGGGAGGGTAATTGACCTACTATACCACGCTGGTCAGACGTGTTGGTATAGGGTTTTGTTTCGAGTTTGCCTGCTCTCGCATAGATGTTATATGCGTTTTATATCCCTTAGTCGTCTCGTACGATCACCCACGGGTAAGACAGGGGGTGGTGAATTGTATAAGCTAGTACTATATAAAACAAAATATTACAGTATTTAATGTACACTTAATACAAACATGTACTGAAGGAAGGTGGTGTCAAGAGTCTCCGAAACCGGCGAGCGTGTATGAAGAGAATTATGAATGTTGAGGAAGCGAGTGAAGTATGCAAGGATAGAGTTCTCTGGCACTCTGTTCTCTCTGCCTACCCTGCAAAGGACATGGCGTGATGTATATACATACCAATGTATATATATACATATATAATACAAACATATAAACGACAAAAAACATAGTTTACAATTTGTATATAATTACAAGCAAGCACCTGAAAAATATTTAAAATAGCCATTCGTTGCATAAAACTTCGTAGTAACAAAACGTATGTACGAGTACATCGCGTCGTGACATATTTGAGGAAATAAATGTAAACACATACTGTAATGTTTTCACCTTCAACTCGTATTTCATTTAAATTAATTGTAACGTATTCATTTAACTGTTTACATTAATATATGAAAAGCACTAATGGAATTAACATGTTGTTTTAAATGTACGCGTTAATGTATACAATGTTATATTCGTTAGAATTTGTATATGTGTTGTGGATTAAATTTGATCTAAGCTTAAACCTTGTTGTTATTGCAAATGTAAAATTTGTTTACATTGAGAATTCAATTTCATTAAATAAAAGGCAACGACTAACTGCACATACATAGTGTAATCATTAATATGTATTTCATATATATATTGTATCATACATATATTGCCAAACGAACGTCTGGTTAAGAAGATATACAATGCGAAAGTGGAAGGATGTAGGTAGCGGGGGGAGACTGAGACTAACCTACCTAGACCAGATTGGTCACGTACTAAAGTAAGGTGGAGTCAAGAGTCTCCGAAGTCGACGAGCGTGTATGAAGAGAATTTTGAATGTCGAGGAAGCAAGTGAAGTATGCAAGGATAGAGTTCTCTGGCGCTCTGTTCTCTCTGCCTACCCTGCAAGGGACATGGCGTGATGATATATATGTATGTATTTCATATAATCTGTAAATATATTACCATAAGTTACTAATTCAAATTCATTTGTTATGCATAAAAACTGCGAGGGCTCTTACATATCGTCAGTTTTAACATTTTAAATTAATACAATAAACTACCGCCGGATCGAAACGACACCGCTACTGATACGATCTGGCAAGAAACTCAGTGGGTATTATTGTTATTTCTTTACTGTTTTATTTTTTATAAAAAAATAGTACAGCATTAGTAAGAATTAGTTCCATGCCCTTCGAATCCAATAGTTCAAATAAAATGTAAAAGGCGATGACTGGACCGGATCCCACATGCGGTACCGGATCATGAGTTAACTACTAGAGCAGCCGTTGCTCCTCTCAACCACAGTGGAAGGAAGGGACACGCTCCGCGCAAATGAAGTTATAACCAAAAAAAAAACATAAAAATATTTAAAGTTTTTACAAAGAGATCATGAAAAGATTGATTGATGTTTCTCGTGACCCAAGAGCTGGCCTATATTTTGCATAAAAGATTGCAAATATTTTGCTATTCAGAAAGGTAATGTTGTCAGCCTCCGGGGTGCACTGCATATGGACAGTGATGTGAAGGATTTTTTTCATTCCTGATAGTGTTCTTTGTTGTTATTTTCTATTTTGAATATTGTATTTGAATAAATAAGTCAATTATATTCATAAATTAATTATGAATACAAAACAAAAACATTGTAGTTCTTGTAGCACGATCTCTTGACAAGGGAGAGTAGAGCTCTCATAAGAGTCAATAAATCTAGACATGGTCTTTAAGTTTACCGTTTAAAGAAAATACATATTCAGGTATTTTAAATATTACGAGTATGTGTCATATAAATAACACCTCATCAATATATGACATTATTGTGTTGGATATTGCAAGAACATTTTCAATGATATATTCTTATTTCTTTAATAATAAAGTCAGGCGTGTTTTGTACGATTATAAAAAAATATTACAATGTATTTCCTCATTCTTTGTTGTGAACATGTTCTGTGAAATAAATATGAGATGTAAAATGATATCTAATATCTGCAAGTGAATGAAAATCAAACTCAAAATAAAACCCTATTATAAAAGCGTATATCCAATAATATCTTAATTCGGTGTGTATTCTTATTGTTTTTTTTTTGGGAATACATTAAGATATTAAAATTAATGGATGAAATGATAAAAAAGATAATGGGTTAAAAAAAAGCAAAATTTATAGAAAAGTTATACCAAGGATCGAACCGTAGCTATCTGATGAGATTCCTCGAATTAGCAACTGAGTTATTTCTATTCTTGTTGACATTGGCCAAAAATACCTTCATATTCGAATTATATTATAAGTATTAAAATATTTATTTTATATTTTTTATTGGCTGATAATACTGAAAAATAAATCTATGTATGAAACTTAATCAGACTAGTTCTACCTAGTTAGATTATTGATCTATATATCATATCGCCGCTGGAATATTCTGTATACTAAATTTCATAAAATCGCTGGTCGTTGCCGAGGTTCTGAAAATATAGAAATTGTACATTTATAATTAATATATTTGTATATTTATAATTGTACTTTAGAAATGCTCATTTCCAGATATAATGTTATATAATAGTCGAAATATCTCTATCACTAAATAAAAACTTTTATTTAATATTATAAAATGAAAATAAAATCGTATATTTCTAATATAATAACGTATAAGTTTTTGTAATACAACATCGCGTGCTAGTGAAAATTGTTATAATTGTTCACTACTGCAATTGCAATAATACTGTAATTACGTGAAATGGAATTAAATCTATTTCTATATTGTAATTAAGTGATTTATTATTTACTTTGAGTCATCTCATACTCTCGGCTTATTTCATTCTCACTACTAGGGTCAAGTGTCCTTTATAATAGTAGGGAAATTGACCTGTTACACCAAGCTTTTTACTCTTTGGAATCGCTTTTACGCGTTATCCTCCGGCGATGACAGACGAGGGGGAGTGTGTGACCAAACGGTTAGTTGCCCGGTCGGAATACCTATTAAAATTACAGTTATACCAAGCTGGTCAGACGTGTTGGTATGGGGTTTTATTTCCAATTTTCCTTTTCTTGAACATATATACTTATTATATCCCTAAGTTGTCATGTACGACACCCACAGGTCAGACAGGGGTGGTGAATTGTATTCTCACTCTGTCACCACCTTTTTTTTTTTTTTGTTCACGCTGTGGAAATGCATTTACGCACTAGCCCTCGCCGGTGACAGACGAGGGGGTGTGTGGGACTCGCCAGTCAGCTGGTTCGACCGAAATACCCACTAAAACCACAGCGGTCCCTTCCGCGCTTTTACGGGATGCCGGCGAGATCGTCTATTGACATTCTATCCCCGACACCCAGACGCTAGGCCATCTGGCCACGTCTAGTTGACAGTCAAGGCGGCGGGAGGAAATGCGCGTAACGGCGCCTCCGCCTTCCTGGCCGCCGCCTACGGAGCGAGTCTGCCGAAGCAAATGCCTCACGTATCCGCTCCGCGGCCTCCTTCGAAGAGATGACCTTCTCACAGAAGGAGGCCATCGACGACCAGCACCTGTCGCTGTCAAGCATCTTAGATATGATGGTCAACAACGACAGGTCTGTTCCTATCACCGCCGACAGGTCGTGGCGCTGAGGCCCCCAGGCGGGACATACCTCTAGGGTGTGACGCGCATCATCAGTTAGCGCGCCACACTCATGGCATCTAGAACTCTGTCACCACCTGCAAATTACTTTAAAAAATAAAATATTTATCTTATAACTTATGTAACTGACTAGCTTATGCCCGTGACTATGTCCGCGCGGAAGTTATATCTGACCGAGGTAAATAGAAGAAGCAATACACGTTATTCAAGGTTTCTTGAACTGACGCTGCCGGCTGTCGCTAGGTCGATTGTCGCCGCCTTTTGCGAGGTTGTTTTCTCGTAGGTTTTAATGTTTACATTGAGTATTACAACCAAGCTTATAAATGCAAATGTTTGTTTTTAAAAAATATTTAGCTTGTCAATTTCCTGCCTAAACCAGTGAGCCGATTTTAAAATTCATTCGCGAATGAAAGCTGCAATATCAGCGAGTAACTTAAGCCATACTTTGTCTATATTCCCATGGGAATGGTCAGTACAGGAATGAAACCGTGGTTATTTAATAGTATAAAATAATACAGTTTTATTAGATTTCATCGCGCTTAAATTCTACGCGATCAAATTGATCAATAAGTTTTATTTTATATATGTAGGTACTAACGCTGTGTGGTAGGGGCCACGGATACTACCAAACCTTACTTTGCTTGCGGATGTCATACAAGACGATTAAGAGCGTTATATCGACCTTTTTTTTTTTTTTTTTGGGGTGGGTTATGGTCGGCGCTCTTCTCGCACCACTCCGTCCGGGGCGACAGAGGGGCGTAAGCACGCATACCCGTAACCCACCCACGAACCTCGCCTACGTCGTTGGACCGGCCACTGGAGCAGCGTGAACTTGTCGTCAGTGGCCGGCCCGATGGAATACCCCCTGAGAGGTACCCTCCCCTTGAGCGACGTCCCCCCCCCCCCGGGGCGGACGTCGTTCCCTCCTCGCGCGGTCAGCCTCTCGGCGGGTGACGGACTAATTCCCCGGTCCAGTCACCCGCGGCCTCGGCTAGGGCGGCATCAGGCGCAGGTAATCGCGCCTACGCCGCCCCAGTCGCCGGCGGCGGTTCGCGTCGTCGAGGAGACGCTCCTCGCGCACGCGCTCCGCCGCCTCCTTCCGTGAGACTACTGCCTCGCAGAAGGCTGCGACCGCGTCCCAGTTCCTGACGCTGTCGAGCATCGCCCTGGCGATGGTCGGCAGCGTCAGGTCAGCACCGATGATTGCGACGAGTTCACGGCGCTGCTCTGCCCAAGCGGCACACGCCTCGAGCGTATGCTGCGCCGTATCCTCGTCGCAATCGCAGTGGTGGCAGGACGGTGTACTCTCCCTCCTGACGACCGTGTACAGGTATTTGGCGAAGCATCCATGCCCCGTCAAAACCTGCACCAGTCGGAAGGAGAGCACCCCGTGCCGCCGTTCCAACCACTGCATCAGCACCGGCCGGAAGGCCTCCACAGTCCGCACACCGAACCGAGGCCTCTCCAGCCGGACTGCCCAACGAGCAATGACGTCTCGGCGGGCGTCGACACGCCAGGCGGTGAGCTCCCTCAGTGAGACCACACCGCCCCCCGTTCGCACCCCCGACACCCGCCGATACAAATCGGCGAGCATTTCCGCCTCCAGGTCCCACGGGGGAGTCCCGGCCAACAGGCACGCTGCCTCCGTCGCCACCGTGCGGTACCCGCGTACGGCCCTGACCGCCATGGCCCTCTGTGGTCGCCACAGAAGAGCCCTGAGTCGGACGGTCAGGGATCCCGCCCACACCGGTGCGCCGTACAGGGCCATCGACCGGACGACCCCCGAGTACAGCTTTCGGCACGTAGCGCTCGGTCCGCCCACGTTCGGCATAAGCCACGAAAGGGCGGACGCCGCGCCGACGAGCCGCGGAGCGAGCCTGCGGAAATGCTCCCGAAACCACCAATGCCCGTCGAGCACCAGGCCCAAATACCTCATATGGGCCCGGATGCTGATGTCAACCGAATTGACGGTGATCGAGACGCCGATGGGAGGACTCATGCGGGGCCCATGGAACAAGAGGGCCTCCGTCTTGTCCAGGGCCACCCTCAACCCCAGCGCCCCGATCCGCCTGACGATCTCCTCGGTGCCGAGAGTCGCCAGGCTTGCCGCCTCCTCCAGCGTCCCACCGCGGGCTGTGACGAGCGTGTCGTCGGCGTAACAGATTACGCCCAGCCCGGGTGGGAGGCTTCCTCTCAACGCCCAGTCGTAGCCGATGTTCCACAGGGTGGGTCCGAGGACCGACCCCTGTGGGACACCGCACGTCATGGGCGTTCGCGCAACGTCCCCTACTCGGTTGGTGTAGAGGACACTGCGCCCCTCCAGATAGTCTGCCACTAGCCGCCTCAGGTAAACTGGCACTCCGTGGTATCGAAGCGCCTCCCTGATGCAGCTAAATGGCAGACTATTGAATGCGTTGGCAATGTTCAGGGACACCACCAACAGCACTCCTCCGCCGGCGACGGCCTCAGTCGCCACGGCCCTCAGGCGCAGCAGAGCCGCGATCGTCGAACGACCCCTCCTGAACCCAAACTGGGCGTCCGACAGATCGGGCCCCGTGCCAACGAGGTGCCGCTCGATGCGGGCAGCCAGCAACCTCTCCAATAGCTTGCCCACATCGTCGAGCAGCACGATAGGCCTGTAGGCCGAGGCCGACTCGGGAGACCGTCCCGGCTTCGGCAGGAGCACCAGCCTCCCCTCCTTCCAGCACCCAGGGAACCGCCCGGATGCTAAACACGCATCGAACAGCCCCCTGAGGCGGGGTCCCAGGTGATCGAGGACCAGAGCCAGTACGCGGTTGGGAATACCGTCGGGCCCGGGAGCGGTGGATTTCCCGCGCATGCGCGCCACCGCCACCTCCATCTCGGTTTCCGTGATGGGCGAAACACTGTCATCGTCGGCCTCCCGGTCAATGTCTGGCGAAGTCATGACCGGGGGCGTGTGCTCCGCCCGTCGCGGGAACAGGTCCTCGATGACCCTGGTGAGGAGGCCGGGCTGGAGGGTCTCGGTGAGGGGGGGGGGCCCGCGCGCGGAGCTTATTCAGCGCCGCGCGATAGGGGCGACCCCAGGGGTCACGATCGCCCACCGAAGTTAAAATCGAGTACCGGTGGTCCGCTCGCACGGCGAAGAGAGAAGGTTTTACGGTGGGTCTATGGGGTCACGCGCCGCCTTTCCGTCACCCCGGACCGATTCAGCGGGGCGAGACGCACCCATAGCCCACCAATAAAAAAAAAAAAAAAAAAAAAAAAAAAAAAAAAAAGGGGTCACGATCGAGACCGTCCAGCATCTCCTGCCGACTGACGTCCTTGGCGGTACGGACGGCCAGCCTGAAGGCCGACCGCGCATTGCGGTAGCCCTCATAAAGCCGGCCCTCCCGCTCCTCATCGCGGTGGTGCCGCCGGCTGCGGGTGTAGGCCCTCCGGGCGCGTATACATGCGGCCCGAAGATCCGCCAGCTCCCGGGACCACCAGTGGACAGCCCTTTTTGGGGGCAGACACCGTACACGGGGCATGGCCGCATCGCAGATCTGCGTCAACGCATTGCGGATGCGGCCAGCCTCGGCGTCCACCCCGTCCAACTGGCGGGCAGAAGACAGCCACGAGTGAATGATGGCTGCCTCCGCCAGCAGGTCCCGGTCTAGACGACTCACAGCCCATCGCCGGAACGCGGGACGTCCGTCCGCCTCATGACCCCTGCTGGGCGTCGGAAGGGTCCGGGAGACCTCCATCCGGATATACCGGTGGTCCGATAGGGTCTCAACCTCCTCCGCGACGCACCAGCTCCTCACGCGTGCGGCGACAATGGGGCTAGCGAACGACAAGTCCACTATCGACCCGCCCCGCTGCCGCACGCACGTATGCACTGAGCCCCTGTTCAGCAAACAGAGGCCCAGTGTCGCCGCCCACTCCTCGACCACCCGTCCTCGGTCGTCCGTCCTGGGGGATCCCCACGCCATGGACTTGGCGTTGAAGTCCCCCATAACGAAGACTTGGCGCGGTGCCAGTCGCCGTAACGAGGCCCCCAAGATGGTGAGGGAGGCCCCGAAATCAGTCACGCTCCTGTTAGGGGAGAGATAGACTCCGAAAAGCGTAATCTCTCCCCAGTCCGCCGCGACGTATCCGATGCCCCTATCCCTAAGAGTCAGGGACGACGAAGGCCACGACGTGGAGGCGACGATTGCCACAGTGCCGTCGGCGCTACCCAGCCAGTTAGGCCGGTCGGGCACCACGTACGGCTCCGCGGCTACGGCTACTCCTATCAACCACTCCGCCATGGCTTGCAGGAAAACGTCCTGCGCACCGGCGAAGTGGTTGAGATTGGCTTGGAGGAGACGGATGGATTCGTGGTCCATTAACGGGCCGTATCCATCGTCTCCTCCTCCGCGCTAACGGGCGATCGGGTCTTGCTCGGAGCGGGAGCGGGCCCGGTCGATGGGCCGCCCCGCCCCTTTGGGGCCGATGCCGGGGGTCTGCAGTCCCCAGAGCCCATGCGGTGCTTAGCAGGCCTATTGCCTGCCGCGCACGCGGGGCAGTGGGGCACCGCAGAGCACGATGCCGCCTGGTGTCCAGCCTGACCGCAGCGAAAGCAGAGACCGCCGCAGTCAAAGCAGTTACGACACGTCGGTCGGGTATGCCCGACCGCCATGCATTTGTAACACCTCGCGGGCCGGGGCTCCAGCACGGTAACTCGCGCCGAGCTCCAGCCCACGAGGAGCCTGCCTGAGTCGGCCAATTTCTTGACCGACTCCACCGGACACTGCACCCAGACAGCACCGACGCCGCCCGGACCAGGGCGGATGTTGCCAATCCGGACGGTGTCCGAGGCACATCCGGTACGCACCATAATGGCCTCCCGGACGTCCTCCACCGTCACGGAATCGTCCAGACCCGCGAGGCGCATCTCTGCACACTTGACGGGCCTGGCGATTCGGACTCCATCCTCCGGCCCGAACAGCCCCCTCAGCTTCGAGGCCACACTATCAGCCGCCTTGACGCCCTCAGCCCCAGGGAACTCCAGAATGCGAGCCCCTGTCCGGGCCTTGCGGGTTCTCGCCTCGACGCCCCCGATGTCGGAGACGTCCAGCTCCCGCCGGGCGCGTCTTAGGACAGCCTCATAGTTGAGGCCCCTCTCGGCCGCTTCAGGCAGCACGGTGATGATTACCGCAGCTGTCTTTGGCGACCTGAGGCCCCTGCGCGACCTCTTGCCTCCTTTGCCGGCTCCCGCCTGGGGAGCGGCGGCCGCAGCGGCACTCTTGGCCGCCGCTCTCCGCCTCTGGCCGCGCGTCTTTCTGCTCCGCTCAGCTACCTGCCAGCCCTGTTCGAGCCTGGCAGCAGCACTGGGCGCAGCAGATGCGGTCGCGGGTGCGCCACCAGGGGCCGGCGGCGCAACCACGGGCACCGGCCGCTGTCCGGTCTTGGTGGGAGCCGGCACCGTGCCGACCTTCTTCTTGGCCCCCTTAGGCCCACCTACGGCAGCGGCATAACTCACCACGCGGCCACCCTGACAGGGCAACGAGGTGGGAGCCGGCGCCTGCGGTCGCTTCGCCATGTCTGCGGCGAGCGGTGGCCGGAGGGGTGGCTCGGGCGGAAGACGTTCCGCCACGGCCTGGATGCGCGCGTCCATCATCAGCTCGATTTTGGCGAAGATGACGCGCATCGCTTCCTCCGGCACACCGTACACCACCGGGAGCGGCTCCTCTCCTTTTCTGGGCCTTCCGCGCTTCCTGGCGGCGCCAACGGTCGGCGCAACTGGCGTGGCAGGCACCACAGGCACAGGCGGCGCCACCATGAGCGCAGAGGACGGGCTCACTCTCCCCGGCGCAGCCCGTGTCGGCGGCGCAGCCGACTCTATGAGTGCGAATCGGGACCGCAGGTCAGCCATGTCCTTAGCCAACCCGCGGTTCTCCTTCCGCACCGCCGACAGCTCCGACTCGAGCTTCCGATTGCGCTCCCGCAGGCCGGATACCTCACTACTGAGGCGGGCGTTTGCGGCCTGCAGGGCCGCCACCTCACCGCCTTGATCGCCTGGACCCGGGACCGATCTCGCCGCCACCGCTGACCCACGACCCCTGCGCCCACGGCGCGCGGTCGGGACCTTGGGAGGAGGCATGACGACACTCCCCTCCGAGTCGGAGCTGCCGCCCTTGTACAGGGGGCGCTTCCGGGCACTCGGGGGAAGGGTCTCCTCCCTCTCCCTGACATTCAGGGCCACCGTCAGAGCCTTCGCCGCAGGGTGCGGCTCAGACTCCTCGGCGGCCTCGGCAGCCGAGCTGCCCTCCTCCATACTGGACGGCTCTGTGGCATTGCCGCCCTCGTCCCGGCTTCGGTCGACCTCCTCGTCGGACGGCTCTGCGGCTTGCCCGCCCTCGTCCGACAGCTTCTCCAGGGCCGTATCGGCATCGGAGCTTCTGCGGCTCTCCAACGACGGCCCTGCGGCTTTACTGCCGCCCTCCCTCTGCGACGGCTCTACGGTGGATCCGCCCTCGTCGCTCGACAGCTCCGATGAGCTGCCACTCCTCGTCCCCTCCTTGGACGGCTCTGCGACATCGTCGCCCTCGTCCTGGGACACACACCTGCCTGCGGCGCTACCACCATCCGATTGCGACGGCTCTGCGGCATCTGTGCCGCCCTCGTCGCTGGGAACGCTGGTCTCGCGGCGTGCCACGACCTTCAGCGCCTCCCTTTCCTTCTTAAGTCGGTTGGCGCGCCGTTTAACGCGCTCGCCGGCTAGGGTGATCACCTTCCTGCGCTTCTTCTTTTTTATTGGGGCCTCTATGATAGGTGCCGGGCCCTCGGCGGACGCCTCGAGTCCTAGGGACGAGGCGTCGTTTGTGTCAGTTTTACATTGGCTTGACAAGGCCTTGAGGTGGGAATCACTATGATTCCCGTCGGTAGAGTTTTTAAATTTGGAAGCATTCATAGTGAATCCCACGAGTATGGGAGAACTAACGGTCGACCCGGGCAGAGATCCCTGTACCCGGGCAAGCCTACATTTACCAACCAGGGGGTCGGCCGGTACCCTGGCTGGAGCGTGCTAACGACAGAACAACCCATCTGCCATGCATCTTCTCGCCGCACGCCAGAACTTAAGATTCTGGGTGATTTCCGAATTCGAATGTTGATTCGAACTCTTTATAGAGGTTGTCTTCCTCGCGGTCCGGGCGGTTAAGCCAAGACCCTCGTTCCTGATACTACGCCTCACGACAACTTGTCTTGAAGCAAGATATCAGGTTTACGATATGTCGGCGGTGGCATAAGCCTGCCCAGCCCTCAAATTAATGAGTGACCGGGCCCGTCCGAAATTTCGCCTCCTGTACCCTCTACAAATAGAGAGTCAGGAGCGAATTGGGGCTCAACCCATTGCTGGGGAACCCCCCCTCGCGCCAGAGATTCGCTACGGGCGACAATTCGACAGAGGGATCTGGGGGACTGTCGCCCGCACCCAGGGTACACCACGCGGAGGTTTCTGGCGTCGTACCCCGCGTTATATCGACCTGAACCAAAATCACCTAATGCCGATTGGTTAACAAGTACATTCTCAAGGAGCGTTGGCGTCAGGTAGGCGGCCGGTCATAAAACTATTGCCAATAACTTTTGCAATGTGTATAAACCTCAAGTACTTGGGATATGAGCAGAAGAATGATGATATAGGTCTCAACTTAATTTAACTGCCTTGATTTTAATGTATATTGTCATCTAACCAGGGGAAAGGTGTGGTGTCCATTATAGGTAAGGTTATTACAATTCCAAATATTGTTTTACCCATGATGTGGTATCGTATTCTTCTATAGCATACAATTCCAGTTCTGCGTCATCATTTGCCTGCCCTCATCTTACGCTAAGTGGGGTCGGCACAACACTTTCTAGCCCTCCGCAATCTTCTATTAGCCGTCCTATCTACGCTCACAACTTTCCTACACATATCCTCGTTTTCACAATCCATCCATCTCTTTTCGGGTCTTAAACGATTCTTACACCCATCCACAAGCTTATTGATAACCCTCCTTGTGACATACCTATCATCCCTCTTCATCATATGATGGACATGTATCCAGACCAAGACAATCTCGGGCTCCTAATCTTCTCTATCACTGGGGCTACTTTCAAACTTCCCCTAATATACTCATTTTGTATCTTATCTAATCTTGTCCTAATACCAGTTTTGCGTGTTACTTATCTATACTAATATACTAATAATAATATTATAAAGAGGAAAGGTTTGTATGTATGTTTGTAATGAATTGGCTCAAAAAGTACTGGACCGATTTAAATAATTCTTTCACCATTTAAATGTAACATTATCACTGATTATTATAGGCTATTTTAATTGTAAGAAAAATATAAGGATCTCTACTAAAATTACAATAATGTTACCCAAGGTGTAAAAAAAAAAAAAAAAAAAAAAAAAAAAAAAAAAAAAAAAAAAAAAAAAACGCCCATTAAATATCTTCCATCGCATGTGCTGCTAAGTCTATTGATAATAGAACCAAAAATGTTCCATAATATTAATGAAAATATCAATATCTACAAAAAATGTCGCAATAGCATGTGTCTAACTATTGTAGTTATATCACTCTAACTACTTTTTAACATTTTAAAATTTAATAGAAATTTCGACCATAAGTTATTTATACCTTTGCCTTAATCCTTCCCTTTTTTTTTTTTTTTTTTTTTTTTTTTTGCGGTGGGCTATGGACGTCGCACCCCGCCAAATCGGTCCGGGGTGACGGAAGAGGCGGCGCGCAACCCCATTGACTCACCCTGCAAGCACCTCTTCTTCGCCGTACGAGCGGGCCACCGGCACCCAATCTTTGTCTTCGGTGGCCCGCTCGGCGGTATGCCCCCTTGGGCTCCTCTCCTGTCGACGCCCCGACAGCTTTCGCCGTCGAGGCGTCGTCCTCACGCGGTGGCCTCACGTCGGGTAACCGGACAATTCCCCGGTCCGATCACCCGAAGCCTCGGTTAGGGCGGCATCAGGCGCAGGTACTCACGCCTGCGCCGCCCCGGCCGCGGGCGGCGGCCCGGGTCACGGGAATCCTCCCGGGCCCGTTCCGCCGCCTCCTTCTGCGAGATGACAGCCTCGCAGAAGGCGGCGACCGCGTCCCAATTCCTGACGTTGTTGACCATCGCTCGCGCAACAGCCGGCAGCGTCAGGTCGGTACCGATGACAGCGACGAGGTCACGGCGCTGCCCGTCCCAGCCCGAACATACCTCGAGCGTATGTTGCGCCGTGTCCTCGTCGCTACTGCAATGGTGGCAGGACGGAGTCCACTCCCTCCGCACGACCGTGCGCAGGTACTTGCCGAAGCAACCATGCCCCGACAAGACCTGCACCAACCGGAAAGAGAGGACTCCGTGCCGCCGCTCCATCCACTCCATCAGTACGGGCCGGAGGGCCTCAACGGTAATAACACCGTATCTAGGCCTCTCCAGCCTCGTAGCCCAACGGGCGATGACTTCTCGGCGGGCGTCCTCGCGCCAGGTGGCTATCTCGTTGAACGATGGGGAGCCACCCTCTTCGCGCATTGAGGTAACCCGCCGGTAGAGGTCGGAGAGCATCTCCGCCTCTAGGTACCCACGGGGGTGTCCCGGCCAATAGGCACGCCGCCTCTGTCGACACCGTGCGGTACCCGCGAATGGCTCTGACCGCCATGACTCTCTGTGGCCTCCACAGAACCGCCCTGAGTTGGGCGTTCAGAGCCCTCGCCCACACGGGTGCGCCGTACATGGCCATTGAGCGGATCACCCCCGCATACAGCCGTCGGCCCTGAAAACTGGGTCCGCCCACGTTCGGCATGAGCCGAGAAAGAGCGGACGCCGCGCCGACCAGCCGGGGAGCAATTTGACGAAAACGCTCCCGGAACCACCATCGCCCGTCGAGCACCAGACCCAAGTACCTCATATGGGCCTGGATACTGATGTGGATGGAGTTGACGACTAACGAGGCGCCGATGGGCAGCTTCACACGGGGCCCATGGAATAAAAGGGCCTCCGTCTTGTTTAGGGCCACCCTGAGCCCCAGCGCTTCGATTCGCCTGACCATCTCCTCGGTGCCGAGAGTGGCCAGGCTCGCCGCCTCTTCGAGTGTCCTGCCCCGGGCTGTGACAAGCTTGTCGTCAGCATAGCAAATAACGCTCAGCCCGGGGGGGAGACTCCCTCTCAACGCCCAGTCGTAACCGATGTCTATGCGAGCCCCGCAGGGGACATGGGCGTCCGCACAATGTCCCCTGCGGGGCTCGCATAGAGAACACTGCTCCCCTCCAAATAGTCTGCCACCAGCCGCCTGAGGTACAGGGGCACTCCGTGGAACCGGAGCGCCTCCCTGATGCAGCTGAATGGCAGACTATTGAAGGCATTGGCGATGTCCAACGACACCGCCAACAGCACTCCTTTGTCGGCGACAGCCTCCGCGGCCGTCTGCCTCAGGCGTAGCAGGGCCCCGATGGTCGAACGCCCCCTTCGAAACCCAAATTGAGCGTCCGACAGATCGGGCCCCACCTCTTCCAGGTGCTGGACGATGCGGGCAGCTAGGACACACTCCAGCAGCTTACCCACATCGTCCAGAAGCACAATGGGCCTGTAGGCCGACGGCGAATCCGGGGGCCGTCCCGGCTTTGGCAGGAGAACCAACCTCCCTTCTTTCCAGCACTCAGGGAACTGTCCAGACGTCAGACAGGCGTTGAACAGTCGCCTGAGGCGAGGTTCGAGATGCTCGATGAGCAACGTCAACACCCGGACTGGGATTCCGTCCGGGCCGGGGGCCGTGGTGGCGGAACGAATCTTCGCCACGGCTGCCCCCACTTCCGACTCCGTCACGGGCGGAACACTCTCGACGGCCTCCCGGTCGTGATCTGGCGAAGCCATGACCGGGGGCATGTGCTCCGACTGCCGCGGGAACAGCTCCTCGACCACTCTACGAAGGAGGTCGGGCTGGAGGGTCTCGGTGAGGGGGGGGTCCCTGCGCGCGAAGCTTATTCAGCGACGCGCGATACGGGCGACCGCAGGGGTCACGGTCAAGACCTTCCAGCATCTCCTGCCAACTCGCGTCCTTGGCGGACCAGATGGCCAGCCGAAAGGCGGTACGCGCACTGCGGTACGCCTCGTACAGCTGGCCCTCCCGCTCAACATCGCGGCGACGCCGCCGACTGCGGGTGTCCGCCAGTCTTGGGGACCACCAATAGACCCCCTGCCTCGGAGGTAGACGCCGCACCCTGGGCATGGCCGCATCGCACACCTGCGTTAACGCACTGCGGATGCGGACAGCCTCAACGTCCACTCCGTTCGCTGGGGGTGGTGAGGACAGCCACGTGATCACGATGGCCGCCTCCGCCAGTAGGTCCCTATCCAGCCGCCCCACAGCCCACCGCGGAAATGCGGGAGCTCGGTCCGCCCTGTGACCTCTGCTGGGGTCCCGGAGAGGGGAGACCTCCATCCGGATGTAACGGTGATACGATAGGGTCTCCGCCTCCTCCAGGACACGCCAGTTCCTCACTCGTGGTGCGACAGCGGGGCTAGCGAACGACAAGTCCACTATCGACCCACCCTGCTGTCGCACACACGTGTTCAATGAGCCTCTGTTTAGGACACAGAGGCCCAGTGACGCTGCCCACTCCACGATCGCCCGCCCGCGATCATCCGTTATCGGGGACCCCCACGCCGTGGATTTGGCGTTGAAGTCCCCCAGGACCAGGACGAGGCCCGGTGCCAGTCGCCGTAGCCTTAATCCTTACCTAAATAAATGATTTCTCAAGCAAGGCTGTTTAAATACCTGTAAACAACTTTTTATTTTATTAAAATCGGACACTCCATTCGAAAGATATTACGAGTTTAATAAAATCGAAATAAAATTAATTCGCCGCCGTGACGCGCCAGTGCGGCGGGGGCGGAGTGCAGGAGAGGGGCATCTATGAAATAGGTAGCCGCGCGGCTCGCTCTGAGAAATTTAAGCCCTCCCAATATGTGTAATGGAACAAGACTTTTGGTTATGGAATTGCGAGACAATGTGATTGTAGCTACTATCATCACCGGCCCCGCGGCCGGACAGCTTGCTCACTTTCCGCGGATCCCGATGATACCGACGGATTATCCTATATCTTTTAAAAGATTACAGTTTCCTGTAAAGATATCGTTTGCCCTTACAATAAATAAATCCCAGGGACAAACTTTTTCTATGGTTGGCATCGATCTAAGAAAAGAGTGCTTTTCTCAGGGCCAACTATATGTTGCACTTTCTCGAGTAGGGTCGCCTGAAAATCAATATGTTTTATTGCCATCTGCAAATACCACTGCTATATGTTAGCAGTATAGTGTATAGTGAAGCATTAAGGTAAAAATGGAAAATTAAAATGAAAATCTAATAAAATTTAAAAGTCTTTAAAATAAAAGATGTACTTGATTAAAGAAATGATACATAAATAAAAAAAAACTACATTAAAATAAATAAAAAATATAAATCAAAAAGGAAATAAATGTAAAAAAAAACTTAGCACATAAGTCGGGGTGCTATATTTTTTATTCTATGAAATATGTGATAATCAGTACTTATACAGTAATAGTAGGTATATAATGTATCTAATTATTATTAGTATACCTATACTCTAAACCTCAGTGAAATTTTTTTAAAAATTACCAGTTGATGTCATTTATTCTGTTTACTCATTTTGTTTTCAAACATTAACCCAAGGAAGCCAGCGATACACTATTGCTAAATACATTATTATTTAGGTATGTCCTGTATTTACTGTACGTTTATGTCAAAATGATTAATAAATAAATGTTCACCCGTACGAAGCCGGGTCGGGGCGCTAGTTTAAAATAAATCAGTTAAAAATATCTTTCTACAACAAATAAAAACTATACAAAGTAATATTTTTTATTTTCTAAAACTGTAGGTAGCGGTAAATTTATTCGCTTTTCAGCAAATAAAATGTTGCCTATTCGGAAGCTCCACTTTAAATCTATTTAGAATATATTTCCTTTGGTAGCGGGATTTTGAAGATAAGTGTACCGTGAAGTGGGGTTATGTGGGGAGAAATAGGTGCAATAAGTGTCCTAACATATACAGTGTAATTGAGTGTTTATTTATTACTACATGTGCATAACTTATTTTTCGTATTGTAATATAACAATAATATAATTTGCTACTTTATTCTGTTCCGTAAGTATCATACAATTTGATTAAAAGATTTAAAATTGATTGATGATGTAGAAAACCCAATATAAAATGTTATGCCAATGAAATGCCCAACTTAATAAGTTATTATCCCTCTTATTGTCAAATATCAGGCAAACCTCAAATATGAAGATTAGAGTCAAGTTCAATATTATGATGATTTTCTTGTTTCTGTGACAAGACTAAATTCTGTACACAAACCTGAAATTTCTTTCTTAAAAGAACATATATTCTTAAGTAAATTTCAAACACAAATCCATATTTTTTTTGCTATTACAATAATGTTTGCTCTTTAAGTAATCATTCATCATCCTTATCCTGCTCTTATTTCAATTACTTGGGACCGATGGAAGATGTTAACATCATCATTCTCCTACTATTATCCTAATTACTTGGGGTCAATACAAAATGTACTTTATTTCATAGTACCTACATATTGTAAAAGTTATTGGCAATAGTTTTATGACCGGCCGCCTGCCAGACGTCAACTCTCCTTGGGAATGTAATTGTTGACAAAATGGCATCAGGTGGAGTTGGTCTAGATCGTTATAAGGCTGTTAGTCGTCTTTTACGTCAGCCACGAGCAAAGTAAGGGTTGGTAGTATTCTTAGCCGCTACCACACAGCTAGCTCAAGATGTTAATATATATATAGCAAAAGTTATTGGCAATAGTTTTATGACCGGCCGCCTGCCAGACGTCAACCCTCCTTGGGAATGTAATTGTTGACCAAACGGCATCAGAAGGAGTTGGCCCAGGTCGTTATAAGGCTGTTAGTTGTCCTTTAGGACATCCACGAGCAAAGTAAGGGTTGGTAGGAATCGTGGCCGCTATCACACAGCATTTGATATTAATAAATATAACTTTTTAAGTTCCTACAGGTATACTATAATATTTATATAACTTAAATAACTTATGATCTATTGAAACTCAACATCATGTCACGATTTATAGGCAATTTGCCTATTTTGACATTGTTTCACATAACATACATTCCCCAATAGCCCAGGCCCGATACTATTCTACTTGTGTCCTTATTTATTGCTCTTTTTTTTATTTTTGAGCTAGAATTAATTCTTATATAACTCAAGACTATATTTAATATATATTTTTACTAAGCAAACATCTTACTTAATGGAATTGTTTTTAATTGTAATAAAAATTCTCATAGTCAGTATGGACAGTGTAAAGTACAGGAAATTCCCACTACGTTTCAATATAGTGAGTATACAATATATTATCATAATATATATAAATTACGCGTCACGTTGTTTGTCCGCGATGGATTCCTAAAGTACTTAACCGATTTTAATAAAATTTGCACAGCATGTGTAGTTTGATCCAACTTAAAAGATAGAATAGCTTTCATCGCAATTCGTAGTCGCAATATTACTTTTTTGCAAATTATTTGTCTATTTGACTGTCACAATTATCTGTTATCTCTAAACGATTCTAACAGATGGCGGTATCTGTTGACTGGATTGAGTAACTATTTAAGAGATGGCGTTATATTAAACGTACAAACGTTTCATATAAGCTACAATTTATTAGCATAACCACTACGTGTTACTGAGGCTACATTAGCCACAGCAACGTGTGGCCGAGTCTGCTAGTTATATATAAATTATACATATATTTATACAATATTAGTAAGAAAGCTATAATATATGAGTCAAAATAAAAGTACTTGTTATCTTTTTGTACTTGTGATTTTGGCTTAAGTACAGTCGCTGTTTGGTAAGTAGTGTAGTTCAAGAGAACACCGCAAAGAAACCTATTGGAGATATAACGACAGATAAGACAAAGGAGTCACCTCGACACACGCGTACAAAGTCACAAAAGAACTTCATCGTTGTCATTTCCATTTTCTTGCTGCACCGCAGACTTACGATCGAGGCCACACAGTCAGTGTATTTATAAATACATGTTATTAGTACATAAAAATATAAATAATTATAAAATTTATAAATTGAAAATATTTAATTTCAAAATAATTTAAACATATTTTGGAATAAAAAGTAAAACTGTTTTTTTTTTATTGTTTTTGGTAGCAAACGAGCAATCAGCATACCTGACAGTAAGTGTCACTGCTGCCCAAGGACCTTTGCAATACCAAGGGTATAGCTAGGCCACTGTCTACTAATAGAGACCCCAAACCCACCCAGTTAGGCTTCCGGATCTCTCACTCACCGAACGAAGTACAACAGCATATTGCCATTGCTCAGACGTCGATCTTCTGCGAGAGTGCGGTACAACCTCGGACAGAGCGGCCCGCGTCTGTAGACAGAAAACTGTCAACAGCGTAGTCCTACCACTATTTACAGAATCTTTCGCTACGGGGAATTCTGAAAAGTATTAAATATGTCGATAGAGTAAAAATTTAAATGAATTCGCGATAAAATCTGTAAATATATTTATAAAACCCGATTACGAAGCGAAAAATTATGTCACAAGCGGGATTCAAACCCGCGCCTATTGGGATTCCGGCCCAATCGTGCTGCCACTACACCACCGTGACTTATTGTAGGACATGCAAATTTCGCATCGTATCATATTTACGTCTTAAGGTGACGGTATGCCATATACCCGACAATGTTTACACATTGTTATAGGCTTAATACTTCAAACTTTGCAGTTAGAATTGTATTAAACGATAACACAACCTATTTATTTAAATTACTGAAATATAGCATTTAATATGCTTAACTATTTATAAAACCCGATTACGAAGCGAAGAATGATGTCACAAGCGGGATTCGAACTCGCGTCTATTGGGATTCCGACCCAATCGTGCTGCCACTACACCACCGTGACTTATTGTAGGACATGCAAATTTCGCATCGTATCATATTTACGTCTTAAGGTGACGGTATGCTATCTACCCGACAATGTTTACACATTGTTATAGGCTTAATACTTCAAACTTTGCAGTTAGAATTGTATTAAACGATAACACAACCTTGTTATTTAAATTACTGAAATATAGCATTTAATATGCTTAACTATTTATAAAACCCGATTACGAAGCGAAGAATGATGTCACAAGCGGGATTCGAACTCGCGTCTATTGGGATGCCGACCCAATCGTGCTGCCACTACACCACCGTGACTTATTGTAGGACATGCAAATTTCGCATCGTATCATATTTACGTCTTAAGGTGACGGTATGCCATCTACCCGACAATGTTTACATATTGTTATAGGCTTAATACTTCAAACTTTGCAGTTAGAATTGTAATAAACGATAACACAACCTTGTTATTTAAATTACTGAAATTTAGCATTTAATATGCTTAACTATTTATAAAACCCGATTACGAAGCGAAAAATGATGTCACAAGCGGGATTCGAACTCGCGTCTATTGGGATAACATACTGTCACCTTAAGACGTAAATATGATACGAAGCGAAATTTGCATGTCTTACAGTCACGGTGGTGTAGTGGCAGCACGATTGGGCCGGCATACCAATAGGCGAAGGTTCGAATCCCGCTTGTGACATCATTTTTCGCTTCGTAATCGGGTTTTATAATTAGTTAAGCATATTAAATGCTAAATTTCAGTAATCTGTAAATATAGTTTTATAAAATAGTCTGTAAATATAGTTTTTTATGTAAGTTCGTGTTATTTTTTACTTTTGAATTTTTCATTTCATATGCTTCACACGGTTTTTTTTTATCTATCTAGGATGTGTTCTATCTAGTAAGAGCTACGTATAGAAACCCTTATTTTACTCGTGAATGTCATAAAAGACTACTAAGAGCTTTACATCGACCTGAATCAACTCCACCTGTTGCCGTTTGGTCAACAATTACATTCTTAACAAGGGTTCATGTCAGACAGCCAGTCATAAAACTATTTCCAAAACTATTTGTACTATTTAATCATCATTCTCCTACTATCTCCGATACAATATGTACTCTTTTTTCATAGTAAATATTGAAGAAGTTATTGGCAATAGTTTTATGACCGGCCGCCTGCCAGCCACCAACCCTACTTGGGAATACAATTATTGACCAAACGGCATTAGATGGAGTTGGCCCAGGTCATTATAAGGCTTTATTATTTTATTATTTATTTATTATTAATTTATTGCAAATACAGGTACTTACATAAGTTGTCACATACATCATCATGCTTTTAGTCGCCTTTTACGATATCCACGAGTAAAATAAGGGTTGGTAGTATTAGTACCTACTACCACACAGCTTTGTACTATTAAATAAGAGTAGTAATTGTGTCAAACACAAGTAATAGATATAAGAGCAGGAAGATTATGATGATATGTTATGACGCTTACGATTCCTTATTCATCTTCTATTACAGTAATGAGTAAGAAAGGCAGCGGTGAATTATATATTTCTTCGCCACTATACAGCTGATTGAAAGAATTACCAATTTATACTAACGCTAAGCTTTTGCTCGTGACTATGTCCGCGTAGAAGTCGGAAATGGTTCTAATAGTATTTTTAATTGTTTTTTACGTTAAATGTTTAAAAGCTTTTAAAATACCTATAACAATCTTTATATTTTAAATGTTTTTTAAAATATGGAATGATTCGTATATTTTATAACCAAAATGTTCTAGTTCTTACCATTTCAAATTTATACGTCCCTAGGAGGCCGTGTCCTAAAAGTGAATATGACCTCTTTTAAGCTTAGAAACCTTCAAATTTTGTACGAATATAGTACGGTGACTTTCGAGATATCGCAATTTTAAAAAGTATTTGTATTGTACCAAGCTTTTAAATGAGTTAAACCTTTTTTGAACAAAATTGAATTGAGTTTTCAGACATGTGTCAAAATAAAATGTAATTTAAATCAAAAGCACTGAGTATCGATATCAACTTCGAAGAAAATCTCCCCTAATATAAATTTCTAACCCTTCTTAAGCCCGTTAAGGGATGAATTTCAATAAAATACGAAACACTTCTATCAATCCTGTTAAAAAAAGTTTATGAAAATTTGAAGTAGATTGGACCATATAATTACGTAGTCTCATACAAACTTTGCCCTTCTTTTTCACCCCTTAGGGCTGGAATATTGGAAAATCCTTGCTTATCAGATGCCTACCTCATACAAAGACCACATTCTCTAAGATTCGGGTCTCTACAATCAGCGGTTTAGGCTATGTGTTAATTCGTCAGGCAGCCATTTAGTATAAAGCAATTTATATGTATAGATGCCTAAAAAAAATTAAATAAAAAGAATCAAGCGTAGCAATTTATTTGTATATCCACTGAGCTTGCTCCTGTTATTATTTTGAAAACATTGGCTTAATTTAGTCATATTATACTATCATGGCAAGTAATAAAAGTTAAATAAAAGTGCAAATGTAAGTTTCCGTGAGGTGAAGTAAGAATACTATTCACCACCCCCTATCTTACCCGTGGGTGATCGTAAGAGACGACTAAGGAATACAAAACGAATATAACATCTATGCAAGAGAAAGAAAACTCGAAAGAATACTCTATACCAACACGACTGACCAGCGTGGTATTATACATAGGACAATTTCCCCTCCCATTAAGGAGGAAGCTCAAGCCCAACTCAGTGGGACATATATGTAAGCTGAGATGACTGGCTCTAGCCTTATCTATAATGGGAGGGAAAATGACCTATTATTATCACACACTGGGCAGATCGTTACAGGGTTTAGTTTCGAGTTTTCCTTCTCTTATATATGTATATATGAGGTGTGATAAAACATTAAAATCAAAAAATTAACTAAATTATCAATGCACGTAAATTATTATCCGGAAAAGAAAATAACAGCAATTGACAGCCATATATTTCATGGCCCGACCGCAACTGAATGTGCGCTGCCATGTTTCCTTTATAAGAGGGCGGGCAAAGGCTTCGTTCTTATTTCCGGTTCGGCGGGTGTGACGTCACGTGGCCGGAAACGTGAGGCGCGCACCGAGACATTTCAATAATATGTTGTTCTTGTTTTTTAATCTCAGAAAAAGGATTCGTGATAGAGATTTAAGATATCCTTGACATAAAATGTTGTTTAGTTAAATATTATTACACAGTATTTTATATTCAACGTCCGTTCTCACTAACGACCCCTAAATGTTAAGTTATCGTCATTAGTTTTTTTTTATTATCTTCATTTCGTTTATTTATAAAAGCTGTGTTAGCGGCTACGAATACTACCAATCCTTACTTTGCTCGTGGATGTCGTAAAATACGACTAAGAGCCTTATAACGATCTGGACTAAATCCGTCTGATGCCGTTTGGTCAAAAATTATATTCATAAGGAGGATTGACGTCTGGCAGGCGGCCGGTCATAAAACTATTGTTAACAACTTTTAAAATATATATTATGAAAGAAGAGTACATATTGTATCGACCACAAGTAATTGGGATGAAAGTATCCTACTCTCATGATGATGTAAATAAATGGATCTTAATTATCCTAGTTTATATATTATTATCGAGATCGAGAAATAGGTGCTTTGAATATGCGTACATTTTAAATACCATGGATGGAACTATTCGATATAATTCTATATACCTACTCAAAAATAGCTGAGATAATGATGATGATCATAACTGATCATTACTCATGATCACTACTGGGCTCAAGCCTCTTCCACAATAGGAGGGTAATTGACCTACTATATCAATCTGGTCAAACGGTCTAGTAGGGCTTTCATCACACAAGCTATATTCGATTACGAAGTAATAAAACCTACTCTACATAGCTAACGCGAGACCTACATGTTATGATTTAATTATATACAATTACATTAAAAATTTGACAAATACAAAAAACCAAATGAATATATAATGTTTACATTGGCATGTTATATAACAAGAGACACCCTAAAGCCCTCCATATTCTAAAGTAAATACTCGTATTTAATAAACAACTCGTATCGTTTTAATTTACTGCTTCATTATAGCTTGAGGTTAATCTGTTCCAATTTGTACTGAATGCCTTTGAAGGTGTTTCATGTTTATTAAATACAGCCTATGCTGAAGGCTTCGTATGTGCTAATATAGACTTATCAATAAAATTTCTCTACCCCTCGCCAGCTATTTATATTTATAATATAAATTTACGTGTGATGACGGATTAAGAATACAATTCACAACCCCCTATCTCACCTGTAGTTGATCGTAAGAGATGACCGAGTGCGGTTTGTGGTTGCTTTCCTATTTTATATGAAAATGCTGCTAACATTTTTTGATTTACCACTTTCATGATCACGATTATTTTTTTGGAGATAGATTATAGTCCGGCAACACCCCACCCAAACCATCCGGGGCGGCGGAAGATACGGCATACGACTTCATTAACCGCCAATCTCTGTCCCTCTAATACCATTTGTGCGACCACTGGTATCGAGTCCTTGATTTCGTTGACTCATCGTCATCATACGAGAAATTATATAATAAATTAATATAAATAAATACTATCTATGCCTTTTTGTTCTCAGGTACAGGAACATTGTCGGGGAGTGGTGGATTGGAAGGCGCCAGAGCAGAACGCCCGTACTTCGACGATGTATCTCCCCGCAACGTGTCCGCAGTAGTGGGGCAGGTCGCCGTGCTGAGATGTAGAGCTAAACATATAGGAAATAGAACTGTAAGTACATTATATACATATCCATCCATGAGTCCATCGATCTCTACGGTTGGATACTGGTCTATTTTATATTTTTTTATTCCTTGCAAACGAGCAAGCTTCATATCTGATGGTAAGTGTTACTGCTGCCCATGGAACTTTACAGTACCAGTATCATAACTAAGTCACTCCTAACCAATGAAAACCCTAAATCCATTCTGTAAGTTGGCTTTCCATCTTTCTCCCTCTCAGTACAAAGCGCAAGAACATATTGCAACTGCTCAGATGTCGATTTTCTCATAGAGTGTGGTTAGTACCAGGGTAGTACCCCGGACGGACTAGCCCACGGTTGTAGACAGAGAACTGACAAAAGTAATGAAAGTATGGAGAAATGCTGTTATTATTTGGAAAACTGGTTGGGCAGTCAGGTTTACATCTTAAGTTACCGTTATTGGTCCACTCCCCTATGTATATAAAGATAGATCAAATTGTAATATCATTGTAACATTATTTAAATGAATAACAGTGAGTTTATACGAAACTAAAAAAATAATTTTTTCATCTGTTTATCTGCCTATAACGGATCACCGCAAATAAAAATTATTATCTATAAACTTACTCTATTTTATCCGAGAGAAAAAGCAAGAGAATGAAAACTCGGAATAAAAAAAACATTAATTAATGTTAAAAAATTTTTAATTGTGGTTGGCCACACTGTTGATAGTTTTCTATCTACAGCCGCGGGCAGGCCCGACCGGGGCGGTACCACACTCTCGCAGAATATTGACGCATGTAGTAGTAGTAGTAGTACTTTCCGAGTGTGTTTTCGTGTGGTGGGTTCTGGTGATGCTTGAAATTTACGATGGTAAGGTCTTGGTTGGGGCATTGGGCGTGATGGGCTGATATGGGGTACAGGGAGACCCGGTGGGAATGGTCACCGCCTTCCGTGCTTCGTGTCAGCTCCTCACAAAACCCACCCTCTAACCATGTACTATGCCCCGCACCTTTTTTTTGGCATCACCGGACCCCATTCCACGAAAGTACACTCCCTTCCTCTTCTTATACAAAACCCCGCAATGAAAAGGAAACACAAAAAGAGAAGGTTTTATTACTCTATCCACATTTGACGTGGACTTTTGCAACATTAGGGGTTTACACAGCAATCTCGACGCCGTCCACCAACACCTCGAGACGGCGCGGCCTGCCTTGCACTTTTTAATGGAGACGCAGATAAGTAAATTATCCAGGCTACGAGTTGGAGTACTCCTTCCACCATAAAGCTGGGGTGTGCGTGTTCATCCGGGATGACATCTGGTGTCGCCGCCTTAGGGCCCTCGAGCATGGTGACCTGGCAATTTTATGGTTACGCGTAGACTATGGAGGGTATACCCGCATCTACGCGTGCCTCTACAGGTCCCATAGCGGTGATTCAGGGTCAACTCAGTTATTCGAGAACGTTCAATGGGAGATTGACGAAATATTGGAGCAGTGTCCATCAGCGGAGGTGGTGGTTCTTGGAGACTTCAATGCTCATCATAAAAAGTGGTTGGGGTCCCGAACCACTGAACTCTTGGGTAGGCATCTCTTCAATACGGTCTCGGCCTATGGTCTCTCACAACTGGTAACATAGCCCACCCGTGTGTTTCAGACATTGAGAGCCATGAGCCGTCTCTACTGGATCTTCTGCTGACTACACACCAGCACGGATACCGGGTAGTGGTCGAAGCTCCTCTTGGGTCATCTGACCACTGCTTGGTCTGTAGCAAAGCCCCTATTGCGAGGCCTAATCGCTCTAAAGCGACTGGGACTCGCAAAGTCTGGCAATATAAGTCAGCAGATTGGGATAGGCTTCGTAAGTTCTACGCATCCTAACCATGGAAGCAGCTTTGCATCGCCTCTGGGGACCCTGGCATTTGTGCGGATTGCGTAACCGATACGGTTATTACGGGGATGGAATTATTCATCCCTAACATCAAAATGCCGGTCGGTGGCCGCAGCCGGCCTTGGTTTAATAAAACCAGCACGACGGCTGCACGACAAAAGCAGTCCGCATACCAGGCCTGGAATAGGGCCCAAAACTGTCGGGACCCAAATGTAAGGGAGGAGAAGCGAAAATTTAATGCTGCTTCTAGATTTAGTAAGAAGGCTATTGCCATGCATTCTGGTCGCTCGCCAAAGCTGCCCAAGGCAACTTCTGCAAGCCCAATCTCCCACCACTGCAGAAAAATGATGGCAGTCTAGCCCACAGTGGAAAGGAGAAGGCCGATCTATTAGATCAATTCTTTGCCTGTAACTCGACTTTGGATGCTGGCGCCGCCACACCACCTATCATATCCCGCGGTGTGAAAGCTCTCTGCCTAAAATCCGCATTACACAGCAAGCAGTGAGGCGGGAGCTGCGGCTAATAGACGTACATAAGTCGAGCAGGCCGGATGGCATCCCTGCAGTGGTCCTGAAAACGTGCGCCCCCGAGTTGTCCCCGTCCTCACGCGCTTATACCGACTTTCCTATGAGACTTGTACGGTTCCATCTTCGTGGAAGGTAGCCCATGTCCACCCGATCCCGAAAAAGGGAGACCGGTCGGACTCGTCGAATTACAGGTCGATTGCGATTACATCCTTGCTCTCCAAGATAATGAAGAAAATAATTAACCATCAGCTTCTGCAGTACTTTGAGGATCATCAGCTGATCAGTGACCGCTAATATGGCTTTCGTCATAGCCGGTCGGCTGGTGATCTTCTTGTGTACCTCACACACCGTTGGGCAGAAGTCTTGGAGGGAAAGGGTGAGGCGCTAGCGTTCAGTCTAGATATCGTGAAGGCATTCGACAGGGTTTGGCACGGGGCTCTTTTATCGAAGCTACCATCATATGGAATCCCCAAAGGAACTCTGTAATTGGATCACCAGTTTTTTGGATGGTCGGAGCATAAAAGTAGTCGTCGACGGCTCCTGCTCCGAGACCATGACCATTAATGCTGATGTACCACAAGGCTCGGTGCTCTCCCCAACGTTGTTTATTCTGCATATCAATGACATGCTCTCCATAGAGAGCTATGCGGATGACAGCACGGGTGACGAGCGATACACCGAGCATCAGAATGTCCCTCGGAGTATGTTACAGGAAAGACGGGCTCAACTTGCGTCTGAAGTCGAGTCGCTCTCTAGGGCGGCCTCGAAATGGGGTGAACGGATTTTAGTCCAGTTCAATCCCACTAAGACACAAGTTTGTGCGTTCACTGCGAAGAAGGACCCTTTTATCATGGCGCCTCAGTTCCAAGGAGTAACTCTCCAAATCGCCGAGAGTATTGGGATCCTCGGCGTCGAACTATCGAACAAAGTCCAGTTTGGGAGTCATTTGGAGAAAAAAGCCAAATTGGCAAGCAAAAAGTTGGGCGTGCTGAGCAGGGCTAGGCGGTACTTCACGCCGAGACAACGTCTTGTGCTATATAAAGCACAAGTTCGTCCTCACATGGAGTACTGCTTTCATCTCTGGGCAGGCGCGCCTAAATATCAGCTAGACCCACTTGACTCCCTACAAAGGCGGGCAGTTCGAATCGTCAGTGATCCCAATCTCACGGACAGACTAGAGTCGTTGGAGCGGCGGAGACACTTTGGGTCACTCTGTGTACTCTACCGGCTCTTTCACGGGGAGTGCTCTGAGGAACTGTTTGACTTGGTACCACCGTCACCGTTTTACCACCGTACCACTCGACACCGTAGCAGGGTTCATTCATTTCACCTGGAAACGATACGGTCCTCGACTGTACGTTTTCAGCGATCATTTCTCCCACGTACATGCAAGATCTGAAATGAACTACCTGGTGCTGTGTTGCCCGAGCGCTATGACATGTCCTTCTTCAAACGAGGTTTAAGAAGAGATCTTTCTTCACGGTAGGCAGCGGCCTGGCTGTACCCCTGGTGTTGCTGGGTCCATGTGCAACAGCATTATAAGTAATGGTAAGCCATCAGGTGTGCTGTTTGCTCGTTTGCCACCGTAGACAATAAAAAATAAAAAAATAAAAAACTCCCACTAACTCACCTAACTGAATTTTAATGTTATAAACAAATCATCCTCTTATTGTGGAGGGAATACGGTCTAACGATGGTAAATAAATAGACTATTTGAAGAAAAATCCTTTAAAAATCCAGTTCTATCGCTACTTAGTTGCGTAAGCCCCAGGGATCATACTAAGTACTGTTCAGGTCATTACGGGCAGATTTTCAATCAACATAATCCTATTAATAAATCAATAATATTACGTGGAGCATTGCCCTCCGGTCAGCCGACGGGTATTAACTTGCCAGATTATTATCTCAGACAGTAATACCTTAATTATTATGGACTAGGTGTAATATGTTATTAAGCCACGTTTGGAAAAGTGTAGAGTACATTTTTATTTTTGCCATGTGATTATGTTGAGAATCTAATTTACTATGAGTATGCAATGTGGTACCGGCTACGAATATTATTAATCCTTACTTTGCTTGTGGATGTCGTAAAAATAACTTGGAGCTTTATCGACTTGGGCCAACTCCACCTGTTTGGTCAACAATTATTATATATTATTATAAAATTGAGGAGAGGAAGGATGACCCACCATTTTTGCACGGTTAATTAATATACCGTACACCTCAAGAAAGGAAGGAATACAGGATGGGATCAAGGTGGAATAGGATATAAGAAAATTTTACTTCTGTGATGAGCACTGCCTCCAGAACTTCTACTAGCAATAATTTCCGCAGAACTTCGAATAAAGATTCGACACGTGTTTAACCTCTAAACGTGTCATCCTCAGGACGGTTCGGCTTCAAATGATTTATTAGAAGTTCTGCGGAAAATTGCAAGTAGAAGTTCTGGAGGCCGTGCTCATCACAGGAGTAAGATTTCCGTATATTCTCTTCCACCTTGAACCCATCCCGTATTCTTTCCTTTCTTGAGGTGTACGGTATATTGATTAACCGTGGGAAAGTGGTGGGTCTTCCTTCCTCTCCTCCATTTTATAATAATATTGGATTTCTGCCATGTATCGCCTAATTCAATCAATTATAACAATTATATTCCCAAAGGGCGTCGATTCGAGGCAGGCGGCCGATCATAAAACTATTGCTAATAACTTTTGCCATATGCGCGGTAAAACGGGAATAATGACATAATCACCACGCATATTAAATCATTTGACGGTATTAGTTTTTGTTATAAGTATTGCAGGAGAGTGGTGCAATCTTCTGGTTCTTTTTTCGCCAACTTTTACGACTCCCACGTACGAATAAGAGCAAGTGATCTACTGTATTCACACCAGCATATGAGAAATATATGGAAATAATCAATTGTGGCAAATTAAGGATAAGCTGTAGTTGATAATAAAGAAACTTCGCAAAATAGGAGGAACCTTGCCAAAAAGGGTAAACTGTAGCTGATATATAGAAGTTCTGCACAATTGGTGAAGCATTGCCAAAAAGCATAGGATTCTATTAATAAGAACTTCCACTTACGTTCCAAATTACCAGTTCTTCAAATTTTCAATTGAACATCTCATACATTTTCATTGAGCCAGATTTTTGGTATTCATGGTCAATGTTCCATTTCCATTTTAGAGCTTTTAGATATAAGTTATCGTTAAACTTTATAAGTAAAGTCCAAAGAATTATAAAGTTCTTTGTTTTAAATAAATAATTTCTACTTAAATTTACCTTTAGCGATGAATCGCAAGCAAAGAGTTATCTTGTAATTTTGCGATATTTAAGTCAATATTATACAAAATCAGGTTATGCGAGGCTGGAACTTTCAAGTTCTCTCGAAGTTGTGAATGTTTTATGTAACAGTATCACAGAAATATTTCACCTTAGCCTCGCTCCTGAAGACGTTTTGATCTAACTTTCAAAGATTTTTAATTTATTTATTGCTTTGAGCGTTTTGAGTTCTTTTGAAGCAGACAACCTTTGGAAGCTAAGCTTGCGATTGGCGACTGTGAATTATATTATATATCCCACATACAATTCCACATGCCACAGTCACTCATAGTAGTGTAAAGATCACGCCTAGTAAGCTCGTATATAGAATATTGCTATTACCCATTCTCTTAGTGATCATTCAACCGAGTTTTAGGACTTCTACTGGCAAATAAGGGTTGCTAACAACTATATATATCCCGTCACTGCGTAAATTCATAAAATCCTTTATTTTTACGTTTTTAATTTAAATTTTTGCAAAAGCGGAAGGATGTAGGTACCGGGGGAAAACCGAGACTAACCTACCTTGACCAGTTTGGTCACGTATTGAAGGAAGGTGGAGTCAAGAGTCTCCGAAACCGGTGAGCGTGTACGAAGAGAATTATGAATGTTGAGGAAGCAAGTGAAATATGCAAGGATGGAGTTCTCTGGCACTCTGTTCTCTTTGCTTACCCTGCAAGGGATATGGCGTGATGATATGTATGTATGTTAATTTAAATTTTACTATTCTGACCTTTTGAATGTATATATTTTGCTTCTATAATCACTAGAATTATGTAATTTTATTATTATAGCTTCATTATATCTTCATTTATATCTTCATTAGCAGTCATCATCTTTTCCGTGTGGTGACGGAGTAAGAATACAATTCACCACCCCCAATCATTAGCAGTAGGTAGGCAGGTATCACAAAAAATCAACTATGATTTTTAAGTGCAAAATAATAAAATTTTATAAAAAATATCGACAGATCTGCACACATTACAGAGTGGACTCTGTAACTGACACTAAAAGCTGATTATGAAGCTTCGTTCCAGCGCTCATTACGGACGCGTGTAAATAAATGCATTTAAATGTCTGCATACATTTAAATGTATTTTTCGTTTAATATATATGTTTTAAGCCCCTAACATTTTACAGTTCGTTTACAACCCAGGCGCGGTATTGTTGAGTGTGACTAGGTCTTAAAATTGACAGTGTATAAAAATATAAAAAAAAATATATCTAATAACATATGACACGCAACTTCTAAAGATTATAATGGCCCAATACAACCATCAAACCCCAACCTTTTGCACTTGAAAAACCGAACCCGTTCCTGGTACAAATCATTTGTCATTGTCGACGTACTCATCGGCCGTCCCCTTAACCTCGCTCCACTGACCGCCATATTAATGGTGCTACCACCGTACCCATTCGAGAAAATAAATAGCCATCTGACGTGTGCCCTGATGCATTATAATATATTGTGCCTCGTGGATTATCTCGTGTCATTTTCTTCAAGAAGGCTGATGGTTTATGATGTTATTTTACTGGTTTTTATTAGCTCTATGTTCTTTAATGACTGTGTTGTTGTTCTATTTTATGTCAATCTAATATTTTATGATAAATTGCTGAAATTTATTTTTTATTCAAAATATTTTTGTTAATTATATACACTGCATAATTGAGTAAATCTCCTACAATGTGGAGCGATCTTGAACCCACGTCGCTGCTTTTTTCCATAGAACAACTAGCTCACAGAAAGCGAAGCTCACGGCCTTATACTGGATGCTACCAATCATCGCGCTAACGAAAGCTGGCAGTGGCAAGTCGATAACGCTGATTGTAGCGAGTTCACGACTCTTCTCATCCCAATCCTAGACTTTGAGAGTATAATGCGCTATGTATTGTAATCACGGTGTTAACCTGTTCCATTTGAAATGAAATAACTTCGAACTACGGCTCCAATCATTCCACCAGCATTAATTGAATGGGTCTCTACTATCCGGATATCGAGCTGAAGCCTCTGTCTCAGGTCAATATCTATTTAGACTGTTAACTGGAGAGCCAGTTGGACTGATCTATTCCGATACTAAGCCTTTCTTAATTCAACCTAACGAACAAACTTTATGACTTTATTTATCGAATTATATATTTTCTGTGCCATAGTAAATTATTTTCTTATACAAATAATTTTTAAGCTCTTTTTTCATATTATACACAAGTTAAAAAAATGTTATAAATACCTTTACAGGTTAGATATTCAACATATTTCAGTCAAACATTTGCCACTGTCTCTCTAGCCTCTCCCTTATTCTTGCCAAACGTAACAAGAGAATTGTCGACCCTAATCAGTCGTGACAGTTAAGATTGGCAGTTTCGTAATAAGTGGTAGGTTTTCCAATTCAAATATGCTCCTCAAGTACTTCTTCAATTTATAAATTAACTATACGAAGGTCTATCTATTTGGTTATAAATTACTTACTGTGAAGACTCAGGTTCGAACATTAAGTATAGTGTTATTGAGTTTTACTACCTAAAAATATATATTAAATAAAAAAATTCATTTTAAACTTAAAAAATATAATGATGTATACGCGATTATTACACATTTGAAATAAAACTATTTTCACGGATTCTATCGCATTTCTTTATGATTTTTTTAATTTTTCGACGTTTAGAACAATTTTCAGCATTCGTGGTGACAGTGCTCTCATGGCCATGACCGTTGTAAAGTGTAAGGGCAGAAACCGCAAAAATAGTTTCATATATTTATTATATATTTGCCGTAACGGAGAACACAATTACCAACCCATATCTTGCCCGTAAGCATTGTTAAAGACGGCTTAGGGAACATGGACATGACATATGCATATAACATTCTTTTTATTAGTAAAAATTTAAAATCTATTAATGTAGCGAGTAGATAAAAATCTCTGAAATAACGAAGATTTATTGGAAGTGAGACATTTTAGTCCTCTCGTGACCATGAACGCTATAAAGTGTTTGAAACGTCTAGAAATTAAAAATGAAAGTGAAAAGCGATAAAATCCGTAAAAATAGTTTTATTTTAAAATAATAACTTAATAAATAAATAGAAACATGGGTATAAAATCAAATAACGGATCAAAAAGCGTCCGTAATAATAAAAAGCCGGAGATACTGTAAAGGGCAAATAAAAACCTTGGTAATAACGATGATATGTTGAACCACAAATACCTAGAGCACGACCGTGAGTGAATGCTGAAAGGTTTTCGAAACGTCGTGAGAGTAGAACCAAAATTAAAAGCGATAAAATACGTACAATAGTTCTTTTTTTAGGTGCACCTCTCGATTAAACACCATTAAAAATTATTAAAGAATAATAAGGTTTTAGCAATTTTAATGATTAAAATATTGTTATGTGAATTCTATGCTTTTGATAGTGATATTAAGTTTTATGATAATCATTGACATTTCTTAACGTCAGGGTCGGCACGCTGCAGGGCGTCGTGCCCAAAATGAGTGAAAATCAATGGCATAACGATCTCGGGCCCGGACCGGGTACTCTTGTCGTAATGATCGGACTCGTTAAAATAGCTTTTATAGCGCAAATACCCACTATTTGGGTCACTCCTTGTTGGTATATCACCGTTTTTCTCATTCGACAACAGAATGTATTTAAAACTCTTGTCGCTATGAAATAAGGTTGATGTTAGTTTGTTTTGGTAATATCTAAAGTTATTCTATTGCTTTCTATTCAGACAGGATAAATAGATATATACTTAAACGTGATATTAAAATAACAAACAGAGTTTTTTTTATGATCTTAATAGAAATTTATGAGGATGTTATAAATGCGAATATAAAAAGGATCAGAATCGTGGAATCTCAATACCCGTAGTTTGCTTAGCTTCTGTGAAATGGGCAGCAGCATAAAGTGATTGTATAAGTATGTTAGTTCTAGTGAACTCATCTTTAGCAGCTAGACTAATTCAGATTTTTTTTATATATTCAGGTGAAATCCAGAGCGGTATAGATTAACAATTGAAGGCAACAATGATAGGTGACCTTGTCATCGATTTCCGTATTATTATTTTTTTTAGATTTGTAGAGCGATTATTGTGTTAAGTAGTTTACTTATAATATTGGCTAGAATCAAGTCATATATTAAATAAACTTAGTGATGTTTACTATAAAGAATTATTTTCCTAATCAACGTAACAATTACGTGATCCTCAAATAAACAAATGTTTAGGAGAGATAAAATTACAGTTATAAAAATCTAAGTCTTCAGCGTTTTCCTCAGTACACTTAAGTTGAACCGCATAAATCCTCGTTTCACTTGACGGGGATAATAAAATAAACAAATATCCTCCATACTAGAAAGATAAAAAAAAAACCCTCATTCTCGGCGACCCATTCAAGCGTCGAGTATAATTCATCAAATTTCTTCGCTTCACAGGAATTGAAAAAAATTCTCTCGGCCGCTCAGACGTTACTTAATTTTATTATTTTTAAGGCTGTAAACAGTTTTAGTACGTTCCATCTTGCTTAATTACAGGCCAAGCTTAAGCGATCTCGACCCGGCTTACTCTAATTACGTAGAAAAACAAAAACCCAACAAAAGTGCGGAAATTTATTTTCTAATTTCTCAGTGTAGAGGGCCCTTGAATTAAAAGTATAATTCAAACGTTTATTGTCGGTGTAATTTTAATCAAAGGCCGAGGGGGCATCTCTTTGTGACGGTGGCAACTTGCGAAAAAAATTCAGCCTGAGGCCTTGCGGTAGAGGTGAACGGTCTCGTATTCACGTGTTTGTTAGCCAAAGCAGAGGAAAATATCTTCAACCGCTTTCGAAGATAACTTAATCTCTGAAATATTATAAAATTGATCTTTAAAATTTAATGAACGTTAATTTACCAAAAGTTTTTTCTTAACAGATATTAATTTCCTTCACTGAAAAGTTAAAAATAAATTTACGGTTAAAAATTATGTTAGAAGTAAAAAAGACTAAGCAAAAAATAAGAATTATAATAAAATTATATGAGTATCATAAAAATATGAGCTCACCAAACGTGCGTCATTTGGCGAGCTCGTGCTCACTATCAGTAAGCAGCAACCTGGTTGTGCCCCTAACGTTGCACCGATCTATAAGCAGTAGTTCTCGCTCACGATCAGGGGTGATCCACCAAAAGTAACAAAAGGAAATAACACTCGAAGCAAAAACCTATTTGGTTCATATGGGATAGTGGTGACATAGTTTATTTGGGGTGCATCCCCACAGAGAGTAAGGAGAAGAGAAAAGCAATCAGAAGAGAATGCTCCAAAGAATTTCGTATTATCAAATCTGGATTGAAACACTCACCAGATCTTCAGTGGATTTTGTTCAGCTCTCAGCTGAAGTGATCAGTAGCAGAGAGCTTCAAAACGGCGGTGCAGAACAACGATATAAAATTCAGCGGAGGGGAGATGTTCCAGGGTTTGTTTTGCAGATCAGCTGCTCAAATGTCACTATCATGGCGTGGCACTTTGATTGTGATTAAGTGATACATCAAAAGAGAAATGGCGGCTATTAGTGTCATTATAGACTAGTTAGTTAACATCTTCTGGAAATATATAGATAAATAGATGGCGTCCCATGCATATATAGAGAATATAATAGCCTACCAGATCCTAAATTCCTTTATCATCCATTTTGGAGGAAATCTGTTACTCAAAGTAAGATGTGTATGAACTCAAGCAGATACATTTAGACTGAAACTTTTTATAATAAAATGGAGAATTCCTTACCAATTTTGTGATTGAACACGTAAAAAAAATATGAAAAGTACTTACAGCATAATTTCTCATTTTTTTCTCATCTTATGTAAATTTAAATCGAAAGTATTATGTAATATTATTAGTTTAATTGTCTTTAAGAATAACAATCAATTTTCCTAGAAGATCTTATCGTTATAATTTGAATAATTATTTAAATTTATTCATATAATTTTCTCAGTTCATAAATATGTTATCGAGCTTTTTATAGTACGAGACACAATTCTCAGGGTCTGTATCTATTTACCGCAAACATGAGCGAGAAAAGGGCCATAGCTCATCAATATTAACAAGCGCAAATCAATAACGGTGGACTAATCAAAAAGGGACCAGGCTAACCTTGGGAGCAATATTGAATATTGATGTAAACGAGTTCCGACCCACTTAATAGATACGAAAGGCACAGCGATATGAATTGGTGTCTAATTGATATTCGTCAGGTACCGTTGGATAGGTTTGATGAACATTTTGAATTTACTTCCAAGTTGGTTAGTTTTTGAACCTCCTGAGACGTCGGTTTATTATGTACTTGATGTTTGATAGTGGCGTTTGATGTTGTTAATTGAATTATTATCAGCATCAGGTACAAGAGTTAGTTTGAACATTGTAGCGAGAATGAAGATTATGATGCCGCGTATATGATTTAAAATAAAATTTTAAAAAAGTGTGTATGTAGGTACTTATCTACACGCGTTAGAGGTTATACTTGTTTGGCGTAGCAAAATAAAAATCTTTTCAAACATTTTATCTTACGCCTTATTCTTTTTTTTTTTTTTATTTTTTATTGGTGGGCTATGGGTGCGTCTCGCCCCGCTGAATCGGTCCGGGGTGACGGAAAGGCGGCGCGTGACCCCATAGACCCACCGTAAAACCTTCTCTCTCCGCCGTGCGAGCGGACCACCGGTACTCGATTTTAACTTCGGTGGCCCGCCCGGCGGTTTACCCTCGCGGGTTCCTCTCGTCGACGCCCCGACAGATTTCGCCGTCGGGGCGTCGCCCTCACGCGGTGGCCTCACGTCGGGTGACCGGACAATTCCCCGGTCCGATCACCCGAGGCCTCGGTTAGGGCGGCATCAGGCGCAGGTATTCGCGCCTGCGCCGCCCCGGCCGCTGACGGCGGCCCGGGTCGCGGGATTCCTCCCGGACTCGTTCCGCCGCCTCCTTCTGCGAGATGACAGCCTCGCAGAAGGCGGCGACCGCGTCCCAGTTCCTGACGCTGTCGACCATCGCTCTTGCGACAGCCGGCAGCGTCAGGTCGGCACCGATAACAGCGACGAGGTCACGACGCTGCCGGTCAAAGCCCGGACACGCCTCCAGCGTGTGTTGCGCCGTGTCCTCGTCACTGCTGCAATGGTGGCAGAACGAAGTCCACTCCCTACACGCGACCGTGTGCAGGTAAAAGCCGAAGCATCCGTGCCCCGACAACACCTGCACCAGTCGAAAGGAGAGGACTCCGTGCCGCCGCTCCATCCACTCCATCAATACGGGCCGGAGAGCCTCGACGGTGACGACACCGTGTCTAGGCCTCTCCAGCCGCGTAGCCCAACGGGCGATGACGTCTCGGCGGGCGTCCTCGCGCCAGGTGGCTATCTCGCTCAGCGATGGGGAGCCACCTTCGTCGCGCAGTGAGGTCACCCGCCGGTAGAGGTCGGAGAGCATCTCCGCCTCTAGGTCCCACGGGGGTGTCCCAGCCAGTAGGCATGCCGCCTCGGTCGATACCGTGCGGTACCCGCGAATGGCTCTGACCGCCATGACTCTCTGGGGTCTCCACAGAACAGCCCTGAGCTGGACGTTCAGAGCCCTCGCCCACACGGGTGCGCCGTACATGGCCATAGAACGGATCATCCCCGCATACAGCCGTCGGCCCTCGAAGCTGGGTCCGCCCACGTTCGGCATGAGCCGCGAAAGGGCGGACGCCGCGCCGACCAGCCGGGGAGCAATTCGGCGAAAATGCTCCCGGAACCACCATCGCCCGTCGAGCACCAGACCCAAGTACTTCATATGGGCCTGGATGCTGATGTGGACGGAGTTGACGACTAGCGAGACGCCGATTGGCGGCCTTACGCGTGGCCCATGGAACAATAGGGCCTCCGTCTTATTTAGGGCCACCCTGAGCCCCAGCGCCTCGATTCGCCCGACCATCTCCTCGGTGCCGAGAGTGGCCAGGCTCGCCGCCTCTTCGAGTGTCCTGCCCCGGGCTGTGACGAGCGTATCGTCAGCGTAGCATATCACGCTCAGTCCGGGGGGGAGACTCCCTCTCAACGCCCAGTCGTACCCGATGTCCCACAGAGTCGGCCCCAGAACCGACCCCTGTGGAACGCCGCACGACATGGACGTCCGCATAATGTCCCCTGCGGGACTCGCGCAGAGGACACTGCGCCCCTCCAAATAGTCCGCCACCAGCCGCCTCAGGTACAAGGGCACCCCATGAAATCGGAGCGCCTCCCTGATGCAGCTGAATGGCAGACTATTGAATGCGTTGGCGATGTCCAGCGACACCGCCAACAGCACTCCCCCGCTGGTGACAGCCTCCGCGGCCGTCTGCCTCAGTCGTAGCAGGGCCCCGATGGTCGAACGCCCCCTTCTAAAACCGAATTGAGCGTCCGACAAATCGGGTCCCACCTCCTCCAGGTGCTGGACGATGCGGGCAGCGAGGATGCGCTCCAGCAGCTTACCCACATCGTCGAGGAGCACGATGGGCCTGTAGGCCGACGGCGAATCCGGGGGCCGTCCCGGCTTTGGCAGGAGAACCAACCTCCCCTCCTTCCAGCACTCAGGGAACCGTCCAGACGCCAAACAGGCGTTGTACAGCTGCCTGAGGCGAGGCTTGGGGTGCTCGAGGAGCGACGTCAGCACCCGGACTGGTATTCCGTCCGGGCCGGGGGCCGTGGTCGCGGAACGAATCCGCGCCACAGCTGCTCCCACTTCCGTCTCCGTCACGGGCGGAATACTCTCGTCGTCAGCCTCCCGGTCTTGTTCTGGCGAGGCCATGACCGGGGGCGTGTGTTCCGACTGCCGTGGCAACAGCTCCTCGACCACCCTACAGAGGAAGTCGGGCTGGAGGGTCTCGGTGAGGGGGGGGGGGCTGCGCGCGAAACTTATTCAGCGACGCGCGATACGGGCGACCCCAGAGGTCACGGTCGAGACCGTCCAGCATCTCCTGCCAACTCGCACCCTTGGCGGCTCGGATGGCCAGCCGAAAGGCCGTCCGCGCATCGCGGTACGCCTCGTACAGCTGGCCCTCCCGCTCAGCGTCGCGGTGACGCCGCCGGCTGCGGGTGTAGGACCTTCGGGCTCTGATACATGCCGCACGAAGGTCCGCCAATCTTGGGGACCACCAGTAGACCCCCTGCCTCGGAGGTAGACGCCGCCGCACTCTGGGCATGGCCGCATCGCAGATCTGCGTTAACGCACTGCGGATGCGGACAGCCTCGGCGTCCACCCCGTCCGCTGGGGGCGGTGAGGACAGCCAAGTGTGAACGATGGCCGCCTCCGGCAGTAGGTCCCTGTCAAGACGACCCACAGCCCACCGCGGAAACGCGGGAGCTCCGTCCGCCCTGTGACCCCTACCGGGGTCCCGGAGAGGGGAGACCTCCATCCGGATGTACCGGTGGTCCGATAGGGTCTCCGCCTCCTCCAGGACACTCCAGTTCCTTACCCGTGGTGCGACAGCGGGGCTAGCGAACGACAAGTCCACTATCGACCCGCCCTGCTGCCGCACACACGTGTTCACTGAGCCCCTGTTAAGAACACAGAGGCCCAGTGAAGCCGCCCACTCGATGACCGCCCGCCCGCGGTCGTCCGTCATAGGGGACCCCCACGCCGTGGATTTGGCGTTGAAGTCCCCCAGAACCAGGACGAGGCCCGGTGCCAGTCGCCGTATCGAGGCCTCCAAGTTGGTGAGGGAGGCCCTGAAATCGTCCATTCTCCTGGTAGGGGAGAGGTATACGCTGTAGAGCGTGACCCCTCCCCACTCCGCCGCGACAAATTCCTCGCCCCTATCCAAAAGAGACAAGGACGGGAAGTGCCGCTGCGTAGAGACGACGATTGCCGCAGTACCGTTTCGGCTGACCACCCAATTGGGGCGATCAGGCACGCAGTACGGTTCCGCGACTACGGCTGCACCAATCGACCACTCCGCCATGGATTGCAGGAGTAAGTCCTGCGCACCGGCGGAGTGGTTGGTGTTGGCTTGCAAGAGGTGGTGCATGGATGGTGTAGCCATTAACGGGCTGTATCCATGACCTCCCCCTCGCCGGCGGGCGATCGGACCGCGCTAGGAGCGGGAGCGGCCGTGGTCGGAGGGCCGCCCCGCCCCTTTGGGTCTTACGCCTTATTCTACGTTTGTAGAAAAAACGACACTAACAATAGAAAAAAAGGTATTTACTACATTGAAAGTTTTATTATAACGCATTGTCTAGTTAAATTTAGTTTATTTTAATATCACAATATAAATAAATATCGTGAATACAGTTGTTAGTTCTCACGCAAACATACGTAGATGTCCTTACTTTTACTTTGTTGGTAACTTTTTTTGAAAAACTAAAATGTTGACTATAACTTCAGGGTGTCGGTTTTTTGTGACGGTGTGTGCGCGTATCGTAAAAATTTACTTTCATCATTTTTCCCTAATGCGCCAAAAGAAGTATAACTTCAAAAAATATTAAATTAATACCCACTATACCATAGTTTTTGAAGTGAATTTTTCTATCGACGTATAGGAGAAATTTTATATTATTGTAACGTTTGCCTGCTACACGCCATTTTTATTTCTAAGTCACATTTTGCCGTTACACGCCATAATTATTTTGAAGTGAAACTTCTTTGCGGGCATAAGGGTAAAATTTTTACTGATGAAACGCGACACGAGAGATAGAGAGAGAAAGAGAGTACACGCTATTGGTTTCAATTCAAGTTTACCTATCTTTTTTCTTTCTTTCTTCCTTTCTTACTTCTCTTATTTTTATATTGATGCCTGCTAATTAACCCGTCAGAAAATAATTGACTACTGCAAAAATAAACCTTTTTGAGTTCAAATAATTTATTTATCTTCTTCTTAGACAGTATATTTGTGACTGTTGGTTACGACCCTTCTACAGATAAGAAATAGCTTGTCTACGACTTTATGCTGGCTTGATGTAAGATTTCCTTTCACAACCGCTAGATACCGGGTGTAACAGAGAATGGTGCAACTTTTCAGACAGGTGGTAGATAATGATGGTAGAAATCCATAACAAATATTTGAAGGGAAAATGTCAAGAGGTCATTGACTCATCAGCTGTCTGTAAAGGCGACGTTTGTAATCTGTACTCGTAGCAAACATAATAATTGATTTATTTAGGTTCTAATGAATATTTAAGAAAATATGAATATGTAGCAGATTATTTATTCTTTACTTGATACATTTTATTCAGTTTCGAAGAAAAAGCGATGACAAAATTCAAAACTTTAAATGCTTCTAATTCATTAACGAATCGACATTTTCCCTTCAAATTTTTATTATGGGTTCCTACCATCATTACCTACCACTTTTTTGACCAGCTGCTCCATTTTCTGTTACACCTGGTATATACACTTTAATCAAATTATACAA
Source organism: Lymantria monacha (assembly GCA_905163515.2). Lineage (NCBI taxonomy): Eukaryota > Metazoa > Arthropoda > Insecta > Lepidoptera > Erebidae > Lymantria > Lymantria monacha. The sequence continues at coordinate 878,932 of LR991097.1, forward strand.
TTGCCTAAGGTTATCTTGGTAAGGCCAGTGATAAGAAGACATGAAATTAATAAGGGGTTTATTAATACGAGTTATGGAATACCTAAAAAGAGATAGATGGATTGTGTGCATGAGGATATCCTCATGCACATATCTCCCCACTCACACCTTGCATACACCGTGTGAGTGCGGAGATATGACGGCTGATAGAAGTCTGTAGAAGGTAAGTACATATTGTGTCAGCCCAACATGGCGTGGGATGAGGGTAGGCTAAAGATTCATGATGATTTTTGCTCATGATATACAGGATATGTATGAAATCATTTACCCATTTCATCTATTAGTTAGTAATCTCTTGTTATCGACCAGCCCCAGTTTCAAAAGCCATGTTGTAATAAAGAATTTCTTGACATCAGAATTTCATAATATAAATAAAATTGAACTAGCGTTATGACAGATAATAAAAATAGACACAACTATTAGCTATGATATTTGTATATGATATTGTATAAACGCGGTCGTAGTGAAACGAAAAAAGAGGCAATTAATTAAAGTACAATTATGAATAATCGTTTGCATCTCCATTAGGTGGATTTAATTCATATTTAGTGCTATTATTTCAGCTAAATACCCACGCAGTCTCGTTATATTGGTAATAAATATCTAGGGGATCGAGTTTAAATCGATATTTAATTTTTATTAAAAATAATTTAAATTTTAAAATGATCGATGAAGTAATGAAAAAAGCAATACAGAAAAATAAGGGAAAATAATAAAAAAGAGAAAATTAAGATTGATGCGGAGCTGTCTAAATTAGAGCATTAAATTTTTTTACTGAGCTATTTTTAGTATCGGTGACAGTGGCCAAATTTAGCTTCATAATTGTCATCATCATTATCTGAGTTTTATGTTCGGCCGTCTGCCTAATACTAAGCCTCCCTGAGAATGTAATTGTTGACCAAACGGCATCAGTTGGAGTCGATCCAGGTCGATATAAAGCTCTTAGTCGTCTTTTAAAACATCTATGAGTAAAGTAAGGGCTGGTAGTATTCGTAGCCGCTACCATACAGTACTATTCTAATTAGTTTTTCTATTGTAGACAGAAACACACTGTAAAAAAGTTATTTTGTATAGATAAAATGTAGTTAGATGAATGTATCGTCCCTGAAACCTCTTGCACATTCAATTTCATTGAAATCGCTAGTGCAGTTGCCGAGATTTTGAATATATAGGAATAATACAATAATTGCTTGTTTAAAATTATTAGATATATATATATATACACTCATTTGCAAAAAAAACGGGCACCTAAGCAATGAACCATTTCAAATGTTAATATTTCTTTGTTTGATAATTATAGGTAGTTTTATCCACACAATTTGGTAAATTAATAAGAAAATAATCGTTTTCATCAGTATTTCATAAAATTTAGATACAATTTATGGTAAATAATGCTAAACCTCGCTAGTAGTGTATATTCGCTAGTAGTGCATATGCTCATGAAGTAAAAATAAAAAAGTTTTTTTGTTTGTTTTTCTTTAATAAAGTAAAAGCAGATAAATGTTTAGTATCGAGTGTGACCCCCTCTAGCTAAAATCACAGCTTGAATTCGTCTGGGCATGCTAGCGAGTATATCCCGGATACTTGCTTGCGGAATACGTTCCCACTCCGCAGTAATCACATTCTTCAGCTCTCTGATGGTCTGCGGAGCCGGGTGTACTGATCTCACACGCCGTTTCAGAACGTCCCAGACATGCTCTATGGGATTGAGGTCGGGACTTCGAGCTGGCCAATCCAAACGACGAATGCCGACATCTCTTGCACATACGCATTAACATCGCGGGATCGGTGGGCGCGAGCATTGTCGTCCATAAAAATCGAGTCTTCACCTAGAGCGGCCAATGCGGTTTGTGCATGAGAAATTAGAACTTCCGTTATGTATCGATGCCCAGTCAGTGAGCCGTTTTCAATGAAGACTAACTCTGTACGATCCATTGAATTTATTCCTGCCCAAAACATAACAGAGCCCCCACCATAAGGTGTGATTTCTTCGAAACATGCCTCTGCAAAGCGTTCTCCTTGTCTTCTTAGCACTCGCCGACGTCGATCTTCACCGAACAGAGATATCCTGGCTTCATCAGAGAACAAAACCCTATTCCAATCGTCTTGAGTCCATGATTCACAATTTCTAGCGAACCTAAGCCTGTGAACTCTGTGCTCACGGAGTAATTTGGGGCCGCGGGCCGGGCGGTGACTGCGTATATTGGCAGCGAGAAGCCTCCTCCTGACCGTCCATAGACTAATATGCACATTTCTTACTTCTTGGAGGTTGTTCTTAAGATCCACATACGAAGATTTGCGATTTCTCAATGCGCGACTCACAAGAAAACGATCATCCCGTGGTTGGGTACATGGTTTTCTTCCAGAACCAGGCCTTCTCTCGACGGAACCAGTCTCCTGATATCGCTGCCAGGTCCTTTGGACTGTCGAGCGACTAACATTTAGCCTCCTAGCCACGAAACATTGGCTGCAACCCTCTTCAAGCAGCGCGATAATTTTGGTAGCTTTTACCACTTTATCTACCATTTTTGATACAGCCAAACAGCATTAAATAAAGCTTTGACAGTCAAGGATATGAAATTAATCGATAAAAATTGAATAAAAGTTATGAAAGTCGATGTTAACTTCTGGAACTTCGCGCCAAAAATGTAGGATAAAAAGGGGTTTTCTGTAAAAATGAACATCAAATGAAAAATTGAATTTAGAACGTACTTTTTTAAATACCACAGCATTTTTAATACCGGCCAGTAACGTGTACAAACGATTGAAATCTTTTTGGTATTGTATCTTTTTAAATATGAATGAAAATCAAAACCGCCCGTTTTTTTTTGCAAATGAGTGTATATATATATCAACATTAATAATATCCACAATATTTTAAAGTTTTTTTTTATCTATGTACTTACCGTGTCTATAGCGACTGCGCAGAGTGATTGATGGCCATTTATGCCCGATTGACGAACAATTATAAACACTTCTCTGCTCTTATTTGTTGCTATGTTATGTATTATATATAGCCTATAACATTTTTCAATGAACAAGCTATGAAATATAATAACTTTGTAGTAAGGCCACACAAGTGGTATGCCCCAGTGATAGTGTTAAAGTTTCTTTTTTAGAATTCGGCGTCTGATCAGTGCAATGTGGTGTTGCGCTTCGTTTGGTGAGCGAGAGATCTGGAAGGTCAACTTTCTGGGTGTGTTTAGGTTATACGCAGTAACCTAGCAGTACTCTGGTATAGCAAAGTTCCATAAACGGCAGTTATACTCACCATCAGGAATGCTACTTGCTCTTTTGCCAGAAGAAATAATAAAAATAAGTTTTTTTGGAATCCAATTGATATTTCTTAATTACTTTTAAATAAACAAATATTCTCTTCAGTAGTACCTGAAAAGAAATACTAGTTGATGTAATTAGCAAATATATCCGATAGATGGCGTGAAAAACCATCCGTAAATACGAGGTTATGATTACTACACTCCTTCACATCATTTCACCTCAATTAGTAGTAAAGCATTTAGAAAGAATTTTGTAATTAACATGCCTTCAAGTTTAATTTTATTTAATCATTAGCCAATTCCTCCTTTTGAAGTGAGAGATCCTCGGTTGAACAGAGACCTACCTAAAGAAAAAAATGTAGTAATCACCACTTTTAGTAGGCCACTTGGCTATCTGAGTTGGTCATAAGTTCCTCCAGGATAGTATTGTCTCCCTTTTCTCTTGGAGATGTTTTAGAGTTCTCTCTTAGACAGTCCACACGGGATTAATTTAGATTATTTGATTTTTGATAAAAAAAAATCTGTTTTAGGTATCATGGATGAGGAAACGTGATCTCCACATCCTGACCTCGCACATCTTCACATATACAGGAGACGCAAGGTTCAGTGTGTTACATCCGGAGCCCTCAGACGACTGGGACCTCAAGATCGACTATGTCCAGCCCAGAGACGCGGGGGTCTACGAGTGCCAGATTAACACCGAACCCAAGATAAATATGGCTGTCGTATTGACAGTGGAAGGTGACATATCTTACCATTTACTTATTTGATCATTAACTATTACGATCTCATATGTAGCTTTTATTAGATTCTTGATGAAAAACTTAGTTCTCTGTAAAGCACATCTTGCAGCTTTTTTAGTTTAACGTAAATGTGTATTATAGGACTCGAAGATCCATGTAAATACTTTGCTACGTTAGTAAAGGACTTATTTCATATATAACTGTAACCTAGTAACGGTATATTTATATCTGCAACAATTTATTTGTCGTTGTCTTCATCTGAGCTAATTCCGACTACTGTCTAGATTGTGTGATCAACATTGGGGCCCCAAAAACCCTTATCCAGGCAGATTTCAGACTTTAAAACTTATCCAAAACCCTATACATATATAAAGTATGGTTTGTTCTTTTTTCATCAGAAAGAAAGTATGATGCACCGACATGAATATATGTTGGAATAGTTGTAAAAAAAAACTTGGTAAACTCAAACACGATAAATTTTAACGTTAAATAAAACATTACTGCAGTACCAATAGTCCTCTTTTTTTTTGGTATGCTATGGTCTACACACGTGCCCTCCATTCCGTCCGGGGTAGCGCAAGGGCGGTGTGTGTCATATAACCCACCGTATTCCCTCACCATCATACTGAGCCGGTCACTGGTACCGATTCCTTGACCTCCTTACCCAGCCCGACGGGTTACCCTTTCGGGTACCAACTCCCATTGACGCCACGGCAGCAGCTCGGGGTGTCACCCTCACACGGTCAGCCTCTGTGCGAGTGGCGGACCATTCGCCGGGTCATCCGTGACCTCAGCTAGGGCGGCATCAGGCGCAGTTACTCGCGCCTACGCCATCCCTAGCGCCAGCAGTGGAACGTGTCACCGAAGAAGATTTCCTCTCAGAGCCGCCCCGCCGCCTCCACCAATAACCTTCTAATGATTAGATATCCAATGAATAATAATAAAACTAATAAGAAATATCTCTTCAAACATTCACAATTTATAATATATATAAGTACAATGTTTGTTATATAAACTCGTAATATAAATTTTATTAAAATAATAATCATGTTTATATAAAAAAGTATACATGGGCCAAAATTATGTAAGCAATTATTTTTGTATCAAACAAAATTAAATTGTAATTTATTGGAGTACTCTGGCAACCTTTTAATAATTAAATCGTTAAATTATTTTTAATTTGGGGAAACAAAGCTCTTTGGCGGAAGCTTGTAAGAAGGAATAGAATAATTATGAAATTTAATTTGTTATGCGATACAGAGCTTCTTAACTGATTTTATTTTAATATTTATTACCTTTTTTTAATACTAAGATGTCCTAACACAATAACCGCAATAATGAATTTATTTATATAAGTCAGGAATATTGTATTAATGTTACTAATGATACGGACGCCTGCCTTGATATGGATGTATGATGAGATGGGATGAAAGTAACGTTCAGAGGAAAGTTTTAAGTATTAATCTCAAAGGCAGAAAAGGCAAGGGGAAATAAAAAAATATGAATGGACGGCTTGAAGCATAATATGAATGCTTGAAGCATAACAGGGCGTGATCACAGAGATGATATCCCAAATAATTAGGGATAAATTTAGAATGATGATGATGACGATAACCCTTATCAATCACTGTTATTTCACATTGCACAAAGTATTGACTACGACACCTATAGAAATACATAGTAGATGGTAATCTTATGTAAAACTAAAGAGTTAAAATGAATATAGATAAATATATTTTAAAACGTCTATAGAATAAATTGATATAAGAAATCTAAAAGCAAATTGTCACTTAAAACTTAAAATTCTAATGACGCTTTTCAACGAAGATAATTAAAAATATATTTTAAATGTTATCAAAGACTTAAAGGAATAAGCGTACATTTCATGAGGTTCTTGGTGTTTTTTCTTCGTATCACACCTGGTGGTAAGTGTTACTGCCACCCATGAACCTTTGCAATAGCAGGGGTATAGCTAGGCCGCTGCCGACTAATAAAAATCCCAGATCCACGCAGTAAGTTGGGCTGTCGGCTCTCTCGCTCACCGAATGAAGCACAACAGGATAATGCACTGGCATTGTCCATTGGCACGTAATTGTTATTAGAAAATCTTTTTGATTTTCTGCGAGATTGTGGTACTACTCCGGATGGACCGGCCCACGGCTGTAAACAGAAAAATGTCAACAGTGTGGTCTTACCATTATTAAATGTGTCTTTAACGGTAAAATAATTAGATTAATGATAGTTGATCTTTATTTCTGTGTGGTGACGGAGTAAGAATACAGTTCACCACTCATTCATCTTACCTGTGAGTGATCGTACAAGACGACTAAGGTATATAAAATGCATATAACATCTATGCGAGAGAAGGAAAACTCGAAACAAAACCTTATACCAACACGTCTGACCAGCGTGGTATAATAGGTCAATTACCCTTCCATTATGGAGGAGGCCCGAGCTCAACAGTGGAACATATATGGGCTGAGATGATGATGATCTTTATTATCATTGGTTTTTAGACATAAATCTCAGTTTGTGGATGAAATAAAAACAGTTTTCATAAACTCGCGCGTACGTCAGGCCAGACTTTGTTTAAATAGGTCAACTTCATGCTTGTCTGTACTAATAACTTATTTTACTTGTTTATATTTATTTTACTTTATAATATATACTTTACTATAAATATAATTTTAATTTTTATTATAATGTATAGGTAACAGAACTGTACCAACAGGTTTGATGTTTAATAAAATATGAATCTTAAATATACACAAAATGAAAGTTAATACTATACTCTTTTCACAAAAAACATTTTCATATAAACAAAGTATGAAAACCAACATTGAAATTGTTCTTACATATTTTATGAGTAATTATATTCCAACATTCATGTGAGCTAAATTACATACAGTAATACGTACCTTTTTTAATGTAGGGATACGCCTTCGTCCACCGAGAACTCAACGAGATGATAACGTACTCACACGTCAAAAAAAGGTTAAAATTTATTTTTAGACATAACTAAAATTGTTATTACATTTTATATATACAAATAAAGCATAAAACATAAAGCGATATTTGACACTGGTATACGTATTTGAACAATTTCTTTAAAAGCCTAAACATTTATGAGTTTAAAAAAATTTAAAAGAAATAATGAACTTACATACACATACATACATATCATCAAGCCATATCCCTTGCAGGGTAGGCAGAGAGAACAGAGTGCCAGAGAACTCTATCTCTGCATACTTCACTCGCTTCCTCAACATTCATAATTCTCTTCATACACGCTCGCCGGTTTCGGAGACTCTTGACTCCACCTTCCTTCAGTACATGACCGATCTGGTCTAGGTAGGTTAGTCTCGGTCTCCCTCGGTACCTACATCCTTCCACTTTCGCATTGTATATCTTCTTAACCAGGCGTTCGTTCGGCATTCTTTTCACATGTCCGAACCATCGGAGCATTCCCTTTCGCATCTTTACACCAATACTCTCTTTCATACCTACTCGCTCTCTTACGTCGTCGTTACGAATGCGGTCGGTCAGCCTAACTCCACAGATTTTCCGCAGAGATCGCATTTCGACCGCATTAATTTTACTATCATACTCTTTTCTGCATACCCAACTCTCGCTTCCATACAGTAATGTTGGGACAAGCACTGCGTTATGTATTGCTACACGTGCCTTCTGGCTGAGGTGGTGGCTGCCGAGAAGTTGCCCCAACGCTCCGTTCACTCTATTTCCCGCATTCACTCTTCGTTCTATATCAGTGGTGTACCTTCCATCTCGGCTAAATCCACATCCAAGATATACAAATTCATCCACTTGCTCTAGTACATCATTACCTATTGTTACTCTTACATCTGTTCTGGTTTTATCTCTTTCAAAGACCATTATTTTGGTTTTGCTCACATTCACGCGTAGACCCCTTTTCTTACAATCTTCTGTCATTGTGTCGACTAGGGTCTGCAGGTCAGTCGCTGACTGTGCCAGCAGGACTGCATCATCTGCATAAAGCAGAGCAGTGACCACTGAGTCGCCCATCTGGACTCCCACATTCATATCGTTCAACCTTTGGAGACATTTATCCAGATATATGATAAACAGCCTGGCTGACAGAACGCACCCCTGCTTAACGCCGATATTGACGTCAAACCAAGGCGACATTCCATCATCCAGCCGCACATAGGCTCTACAGCCCATATAACTGGACTGCACAGCCTGTAGCAGTTTACCGCTAATACCATACTCCGGTAAAATGTCCCAAAGTTCCTTTCGTACAACCGTGTCAAAAGCTCTCTCCAGATCCACAAAACTGCAGAAAACCCTCTGACCTAGAGCCAGATGCTTCTCCACAATGTTGCGCAGAGAGAACACTTGATCCATGCATCCCCTTCCACTCCTGAAACCTCCTTGTGTCTCACACAGTAAACCATCGGACACCATCCTCATTCTCCTTTCAATAATTTTTCCATACACTTTTGCTGCCAAACTGGTCAAGATTATGGCTCTGTAATTTGCGCAGTCATAACGTGAACCCTTGTTTTTAAACAAAGGCACGATGACTGCGCTATTACAGTCCCTGGGAACCATTCCCGAGCTCCAACATAGATTGAGGAGCAACAGGAACGCCTCCCAGACACAAGAGCCACCAAGCTTGATCATCTCGGCAGACACCATATTAATGCCCGCTGCCTTACTATTTTTCAAACTTCTTATCGCCCATTCAACTTCATCCATACTGATGCCATCGGAGGACGCCGTTGTCGAATGTTGATCTACCAAACCACATCTAACACCGGCGCCAACCGTAGCATCCGCATACATATCGCCAAAATATTCACTCCATCGGCTTAACACGTCTTGTGTTTGTGTAAGAATGTCTCCACCTTTAGACCTTATTTTATTCATTCTGAAGGCTGACCAACCACCCCGAGACTTCTTCACCTCCCTCCAAAAGAGTTTGGTGTTACCCTCGAAGTTTTTAGTCAGCCTATCTTCTGCACTCATACTTGCTCTATCCCGTTTCTCTTTCACTAAGGCCTTGGTGTCATTCTTACATTGCCGATATATTTCTTTCTTCTGTTCAGTCATACTGTCATTCAGATTCAAAGAAGAGACATAGTCCAGCCACGCTTTCTTCTTTTGCTCTACGGAAGCTGCCACTTCCGCATCCCACCATGCATCACCATTTGTTTTTCTATGCTTCTTTGAACTTCCACATACTTCTTTCGCTGTATCTACCATACTCTCTTTCAATACTCTCCAGCATTCTTCAATGTCCGATTGCGGCTGGCTTGCCATCGTCAGCCGTTCTCGGACACCCTCTGCATACTTTTCTCTTACACACTCTTCTTGCAACCTTTCAACCTTTATTCTTTCAAGCCCTCCGAAGTGGACACGCTCTCGCCAGTGCCTCCACTTTCTGAACAGACCACTAAATCTCGCAATAACGAGATAGTGGTCCGTGTCGACTGTGGGGCCCCTGTAGGCTCTTGCGTCCAATATTTTGCTTCGGAGGCGACTGTCTACCAAAATTAAATCTATTATGCTTTTCTGTTCATTCCTTCTCCATGTATACATATGGATGTCCTTATGTTGGAAAAATGTGTTTGACACAATAAGGTTTCTCTCCATGCATACATCCGCTATGAGCCTACCTGCATCGTTCACTCTCTTATCACCAAATGGACCAAGTACGTCCTCATAGTCGGGACGCTTGGTCCCCACCCATCCGTTCAAATCTCCGCATACAATCACGCGTTCACTGGTTTCTACCATATCCCTAACATTGAACTTCCCTAACATTGTCCCAAAACTTCTCTAGGTCTGATGCCACCGAGGATCCTACGGGAGCATATGCTACAACCATGAATACCTTGGTGACACCTAGTTTTATACGGACCCAGAGAAGTCTGGGACCATACATTCCGTAATCCTTCACACCTGAGGCCAAGCGAGAGGACAACAACACTCCTACCCCCATGCTGGCTCGATCGCTCTGTGGTACACCAGACCACAGAGCCATCCCGCCACCAGGAAGATCGCAGGCGTCGCTGCCCCTTCGCTTGGTCTCTGTTACACAGAGCACGTCTAGCTGTTTGTCCGCCATGACGGATATCAGCTCGTGCAACTTACCTTCCACACAACCTCTTACATTCCACGTGCCCACCCGGCACTCCGTTCTCCTCGACTCGCCTAACTGGGCAAGGCGTGATGGGTGGCGGCCCCCATCGCCGCTAATGAATTTAATTATTTTAATCTAGTTAATTGTCTATAGGTATAATGTATATATTGTTAGCAAAATTGAGTTTTATTCCACCACTCACTTGTTTCGAGGTGCCTCAACTTTGTGGTGCTAATGTGCTCCTTGTGATAATCCAAATGTATACTTTTATGTCGATTATTAATTATTCGATACTTCATGTTTTTATATTAACTGTTGATTCATCCGCCAAAATGACGGATAAGTTAGGGAGTGAACGCTTGACCTGGTATAGACATGTGATAAGACGGAATGAAAGTAATGTTGCGAGGAAGGTTTTAAGTATGAATGTTGAAGGTTTTAGGGGTAAGGGAAGACTAAAGAAAAGATGGATGGACTGCATAAAGTAAATATGACATGGATAGACAGGGAGTGACTACAGAGATGACGTCTGATAGGGCTGTATGAAAAAGAGGACTTATTGCATCGACCCGAAGTAATTGGGATAAGAGCAAGAGAATGATGATGTTGATTCATCCATCTATTAGTCCACGCCAACTGTTGGACTGGTTGGATATATGTATGTACCTCTAGTGCTTTAGCTAATTACTACAGTACATTGTATGTAGGTACATCTAACCAATATTAAAATTAAGAATACGATCGCACATCAAAATAAAAATATCTTAATAGATATTAGACTATTTACAGCTTATGAGGTCTGATAATAATAACTGGAGTCAAATGTCTACACGTCGCGCCATTAAATTTATGCCAATATATAATGTCTATGTAATAATTTCACTGTGTAATTATTTCAACGTCTGCAATAATATTTCGACTCATCAATTGCTTTTGAATCATATTAATTCAAAATTACGCTTAGTTAAACATGATGAATATATAATTACGTCATATTACTTAAATACGAATATTATCAGTAGGTCTTACGTAATCTAAGGTTGTGTTCAAACGTAACCAAATGATATTCGCTGATTGTGAGCGCGCTTTACATTCTTCTTCTTAGTGAATGGCCTCTGTGAGTGATTAACCACAACTTCGCCAATGTCAAGTAAAATAAGTTTAAAAATTATAATAGATTTATATTTTAGTCATCAGTCATGTCGGTTCATTGTCTCCGCTTTACATTCATTCTTCCATCAATCTATTGACGTCCACTATTAGACATCTGTCAATTTCCTTGTTGTCGCTTGAAACAGTTTTTGTGACTCAATAGGAAAGAAATGGCTAGTGAAATGGCATGTGACTTTGCATCTTTTCTCGTCATCCCGTGGGAAATACAGTTATACTAAAATATTTTTCACGCATTCTATAAAGTACTTTTTTTTTATTGCTGATGATGGCAAAATAGGAGTACTTGATGATACGTATATATTTACTGCCGCTCATATACCTTTGTAATAGATAGAGGCACATCTAGGCCATTGCCTATAAAAAAAAAACCCAAAACCCATCGAGAAAGTTGGGCTGTCGGCGCTCTCGCTCACCGAAATGCAAACGCATATTGCCGCTGCTCAGGCGTCGATTTTCTGCCAAATTTAGTGTGGTACTACCCCGGATGAATCAGCTCTCGGCTCTAGATAGAAAACTGTATTCTAATTTACTTTTTTCAACTTTATAATATACTCACTGTAGATCCTAGATCTTTTACCAGTCGCCTCTATTCATGACAGGATTTAAAGCATCACAGAGGTTTTGGGTTCTTTTTCACTTTTCATCTTAACCATTGTCATTTTGACTGTTAACTGATAACCATTATGTCACAAATTGAGTTAAAAGTTACCATAAAGAATAACAATTTATCTAGTATGGGTACCTAAGGTTTAGTAGAATGAAAGTGCTGTTTTATTATTTCCTGTATCCAAAAGTATAATCAGGTACAAGCGTCGTGTCCATAATAATTGGATGTAAGTCATCACAGTGTATTTCAGGCTGTATAACCAATCGGCTTATAAGAACAATATTACTGTCAAGACCGTGTGGTAAAACTTGTGGCTAAATAATTCTGAAGTCATTAGTGGTTGTCTTAAATTGGAATAGATTTCAAATCTTTAAGCATACCGTCTTTTGTCTTTGAAATCAATAAAATTTTTGTCGACGTTTTAATGTAATATGAAGATAAATAGGTTAGTATTGTAATATTTAGTATCTTAATATTTATATTGAAAATAAATACCGAATAAATGGCTTACAGACAACCCCATCACAAGTTTCTTCGTCAGATACTAGCCCTTTCCATTATCAGCTTCTTAATATAATTACGAAAAAAGGAAGGATGAAGATGATCTTACACAACTTGATCCAAAATTAGATCAACGTGGACGTTATCATGTTTAAGAAGAAAAAATCGAAATGAAATCATAGAACTTGATCAAGCCCACTGACAATATGTTAAGGAACTCGTCAAACCAGCGCATTGCAGTAGACTTATTGCCTTATTTGGAAGAGATTCTCTTGAACAGTGAAAAATATATGGACTGGAAAGAACTCTTTATTGTGCACTACTAAATGCATCACTCAGATAACTACGTAATTACACTTGCTATACAGCAAGTGAAATTACAAATTGAAATTATAAATGATCTCTTTCTTTTTCTATTTCTCTCTAGGATGTCACTAAGAGTAATGGAAAAATAGTATAAAGAAGATAGTTAATATGTTGCTAAGGAAACATAGCTGTCACAATAACAGTTGTCATAATATACGTATATTGTCTGAAAACATGGCAGAATAACTTAAAATAAAGACGTGAGTACTCATATATGTACATAAAATTACAAAACTAAATATGAAATTAATCTATATAAATAAAGCTGATGTCATAGCTAGTAATAATAATAAAAATAGTAGAAAAAACGTACAAAATAAAATCGCTCACCTGCCCTTAATGAATATAAACGATGTTCCCAAAGGTTTGTCAGTACAGCCGTGAAAAGTGTTCGACTCGTAAGCCGACATTCATCTCGCGAGATATTAGTAATGGGGTAGCGGGCTTGTGTTATACACACGTACATATATATCCAAGTCAGAAATAGCTCAGATATTTTAATATATGAAACATTAAAAGTTCATAGTATTGTTGAATCTATATTAACTTGTTCGTTTTCTTTTTTAGATATCTTAGCTTTAGTCAACGAGCCTTCATTACAATGAAAATTAAAATTGACTGTATTGTTGACGGTGTGGGATCAGTCGTAGCTTTGATAAGCCAATATAATCCTTTATCTAATTTATAAAATTGTCATTCTAAGACTGCGTGTAATTTGTATTCATTATTCATTGTATTTTAGTGACTCCTTCGTGATGCAATGATTGTGTTGCTATTCGTGTGGTGACGGAATAAAAATACAATTCACCATCACCTTTCTTGCCAGTGGGTGTTGTAAAATATGACTAAGGGATGCATTATGCAGGTAACCTATATGCTGACCAGCATTGTATAGTAGGTCAATTTCTCTACTATTGTGGAGGAGGCTTGAGCCCAGCATTGGGATATATATGAGCTAAAATGATGATGATATAATTAATTTGTGATTCAAAAAACTGTAATATAAATACAAGCAATGGTTGTAAAAAAATATTAAAATGTAAAATAGAAAATGATATGTGCAAATAGGGGCAAACCTAGCAGTAAATAAGTAAGTATTAGTGGCCACCCTCGAATAAGACATTGAAAGCTGGAGTTGACAGGGCAGACCTGAAAGTAAAATAAATGCTGAAGGTCTTTGAAGTACGCGTTACTTAAGTTTGAATCATCATCATCACAGCTCATAAATGTCCCTCTGTCGGGCTCGGGCCTCCTCCGTAATAGGAGGGAAATTAACCTACTATACCGCGCTGGTCAGACGTGTTGGTAGAGGGTTTTGTTTCGAGTTTTCCTTCTCTCACATGGTTGTTATATGCGTTTTATATCCCTTAGTCGTCTCGTACGATCACTCACGGGTAAGATATGGAGTGGTGATTAGTATTCTTACTCCGTCACCACACGGAAAAGTTAAGTTTGAATGATAAAGTAATAAAAAATATTATAAGAGAGTGCTGTGCTGTAGATAAACTAGTGAGAAAAATCAAAACAGGTATACTGATGTGGTTTAGACACGTAGAAAAAAGACTGAAGAGAGATTAACGAAGCAAATACACAAAGCAAGTGTGAATAGGATTACAAATCGATCAAATTTGTGACGTATTGCATATTTACTTCGAAGTTTGCTTAAAAATATGTTATCTGCTCACTATCCTTAAGACCAATGCGGGTAAAGAAGGCGTGTTGACTTATATATTTAATAGATGCTTAATATTTTATTATTATGTCATCGTTATAATGAACATTATTTAACGAGATAAAGTCAAATTTTTTTATTTGATAAAACGAGGCGTCAATTAATATTAATTCATTAACATCGCTGATCTACTCAAAATGTAATGAGCGACAGGCTGAGGTAGGGGAGAGGGGCGAGACATCAAATATAAATGAGTTCCTGGAACATTACCGGGATGATTAATATAATTAAACATTATCTTCTAGACAAAATCATTCCGCTATCAAAATTTTAACGGAATTATTTGCAAATATGCGTAAGTTCTGTTGGATACTTTGAATTTACATAATCTGTTGTAATCGCTATCATTTCGTGGATTATGTTTTAATTACAAAATAGATGATCTCAAGCTTAATGTAAATCAAGTAATCAAAAGACATCGACTATTAACATAGTAATATTGTTTTAATTTGTTGAACATTTGATGAATGATCATGTTGATGATTTATTTCTGAACGAAACAAATAAATGTTTCTTTAGTCTTATGTTTCTATATAAAACTAACAAATACGTAATTTTTCTTTCTTCCTTTATCTATTAAGGTCCTCATTGATCTATTTAGCTATAGACCTACCCAAGAAGAAATAAGTTCAAAAATATTCTAATATAGTGACGGTTTAGGAATACAATGCATCACCGCCTTTATTTTTTTTATTTTTGGCGGTGGGTTATGGAATGGTCACACCTTGCTACTTCCATCCAGGGCAACAGAAGAAGCGGCGCGTGATCCCATAGACCCGCCCTGCAACATATATTTCGACGCTGTGGGACTGGGCCACCCGAACCTGGATTTTGTCGTCTGTGACCCACTTGGCGGTGTACCCTCACGGGTATCCTCTCAAGTCGACGCCCTGCCATCTCGACCAATAAGTCTTGACGTTAGGGTGTAGTCCTCACGTCGTGCTAATCCCCGGTCCGGTCAACCGTAAAGTAATAAAACCTTGCCAGGTGGTTACTAGCATGATAATCAGCATCACTGTTCTCTACGACTTATTACTCTAACGGTAACCATTATTGGTATTATGTGCTGTTACTTCATATCTTAAGAGAGTTCAATTGTTATTAGTGGACTTTAATATGGTAATAGATAGCTTATTCCTTTTTTACAAAAAAAACCTTACACCAACCTGTTTGGTTATTAGTAGTATACTATTTCCATCAACATCATTCTCTTAATCTTATCCCAATTACTTGGGGTCGACACAATATGTACCCTTCTTTCATAGTACTTATTGTAAAAGTTATTGGCAATAGTTTTATCACCGGTCGCCTGCCAGACGCCATCCCTCCTTGCGAATGTAATTGTTGACCAAACGGCATCCGATAGAGTTGGCCCAGGTCGTTATTAGGCTCCTGATGCTGCCGACCATCGCCAGGGCGATGCTCGACAGCGTCAGGAACTGGGACGCGATCGCAGCCTTCTGCGAGACTACTGCCTCGCAGAAGGAGGCGGCGGAGCGCGTACGCGAGGAGCGTCTCCTCGACGACGCGAGCCGTCTCCGGCAACTGGGGCGGCGTAGGCGCGATTACCTGCGCCTTATGCCGCCCTAGCTGAGGCCGAGGGTGACTGGACCGGGGAATTAGTCCGTCACACGCCGAAAGGCTGACCGCGAGGAAAAGACCGACGTCCTCCCCGAGGGAGGGGATGTCGCTCAAGAAGAGGGTACCCCTCGGGGGTATTTCGTCGGGCCAGCCACTGACGACAAGTTCACGCTGCTCCGGTGGCTGGTCCAACGACGAAGGTGAGGTTCACGGGTGGGTTATGGGTGAGCGTGTTTACGCCCCTCTGTCGCCCCGGACAGAGGTGGTGCGACGAGCGCGACGACCGTAGCCCACCCCACAAAAAAAAAGATCGTTATTAGGCTATTAGTCGTCTTTTACGACATCCACGAGCAAAGTAAGGGTTGGTAGTATTCGTAGCCGCTACCACACAGCTAATAGTATACAATTTTAGTGCCGTATAATAGAGTATTTAGACTAAGAAAACGAAGATGTTAGAATGTGAAGGTGTCTTTCATCACATGTTTAATTAATCATGATACTTATAAGTTTGACTAAACTTCATCGTGAGTTCGGACTCGGCTAAGTTTCAAATTGTTGAAAGTTACTTGTGAAACTATCGTGAATGCAATCCGTATATAGTTAAGAGTTTAACTAAAGTTCTGATGCAATTTATATAATTGAACTTAATTAATCTTGAGATTAAACTAATGGTTATTTAGGTGTGCTTTTTATTGCTTACGGCGACAAACGTGCATCCTGGTGGTAAGTGATACTGTTGCACATGGACTTTAGAAACACCAGGAGCACAACCAGACTGCTAGGTACCACGAAGAAAGTGCTCTTCTTAAATCTCGTTTCAAATAGGACATATCATAGCACTTGGATAACATAGCAGCTGGTAGTTCATTCCATATTTTGTATGTACGTGGGACAAATGAGGAAAAATGTAGCAAATATATGAAATATAGAAAAAAGAACTATTTTCACGGATTATATCAGGTTTATGTTTGATTTTAATATTCCCTATGTATAGCAAGATATTCAGTCATCATCTGTCTGTGAACGTTGAAAATTGTTCAAAATAGTGACGAGATAAAGATGTTTACGAGCTAAAAATTAATGTCACACGATTGTAACGTATTGGAAATCCATCCCAATCGTCTTTAGATTTTTTGCAAGTGATTTTCAATAGGTGTCGTTTCGAGTCCCGTGTGATATTCATTGTTCGCTCGTAAACATGTTTTTATAAAATAAATGCTAAATTTCAGTCATTTGAATAGTGGAGAGGTTTTAGTTATGTTTCACAAACTTTCCTTTTTAGTGGCAGGATCACGCTATTAACAGTTTTATATGTAGATATATCACATAATATTCGGCTGTGTCAAGGGCCAATCCGTCTGGGGTAGTACCACACTCTCGCAGAAGATCGTCGTCTGAGTGATGACAATATACTATTCCGCTTCGTTTTGATGAGAGGGTGAACGAGAGAGCCGGAAGCCCAACTGAGTTTGGGGTTTGTATTGGTAGGCATGGCTAAACCCTTGATATTGCAAAGGTCTATAGGCGGCAGTGCCACTTACCATCAGGTGTGCTACTTTGTCGTTTATCGCTATAAGCAATAAAAAGAATAATGATCATTGTAAGCAAATTGTGTCGCTACAAAAATAACATGCGATAGCATAGGTATAGTGGAACAATTTCTCTCCGATTGTGAAGACGAATACTATAAGTGTGGACTGAAAAAGTAAAATATAAATTTATAATATCTCTGCCTGAGTATAAGTCTATAAAACATATAATGTCATACATTTATATAATAAATTTATATCTAAATATATATTAGAATAATCTAAATTGGTCAGATGGGTTGGAACGGGGTTTGACTTCACGATTATTTCTTGCATATATATATTAATTATTATTTTACAACATCCACGGTCAGGAGAAGGGGTGGTAAACTGTATCTTTATTCTATCAATACAGAGAGTTCTGAAATATAAGTCCTATATTATAACGACAGCGGCCAAAATAACAATTTTTAGAGATTTATTTACCTGTTTGTTTATATATTATTATAATTTAATGTGATACGTTTATCATTTGTAATGTTTTTTGTACAAATAATTATTATTATTATTTATACTTGCAACACGCAAAAAAACTGCATGGAATTGAATAAAGTATTCACTAATGAGGTCTTGAGGTCAAACATAATGTGATCTAGAATGAAAAATAACATTAGGTCTCAAAATAATAAATATCTAAGTCACACAAACACTCACAACACGCACTCACCTAGATATATACACACATGCACGCACGCACGCACACACACACACACGCATGCACGCACGCGCACGCACGCACACACACACACGCGCACACACACACACACATCTACTACTACTATTCATGTACTAGTCTTTTTTTTATAATTTTGTAAAAAGGAACTAGGTGTTGGCTATTTTATAAGAATAAAATAGCACAAGCGAAGCCTTTCTTGTTTCTCATTAATATTATGTTATGTCAGAAGTTATTTTCTTTAGTTACATCTATTTTTATTAGCTTTTATCGAGAGCAAAATAAAGAAATACGTTCTTTCTTTCTTTTTAAATAATCAACGCAATGACAGCAGCGAGGATAACCCAAATTCAACAATATGATAAATAAAGTTTTACGTACAACCAGTAACCGGATTGTCGCCGCTGTATATAAATAAAAAAATATTTAAAAAGTAAGCCATTGTTTTTAAAGCTTTGACCCTTTTGACTGAAAATTAAATTTGTGTACAAATACTTTTGAAAGGGGAAATTTGTTTAATTAACAACTCGATGTTGACCTTGAATTTTGACAAAATATTTACAGGGCACTTTAGCTATTGTTACGAGTGTAACCTCATGCTAAAGTATAAAAAAGCCTACAATTTCTTTTTAAATCTACATTCTTAAATTTAAGAACACAAGAAATTTAAGAAGAAAGTAATAATTATAAAGAATTGATTTTTTTTTCCGTGTGGTGACGGAGTAAGAATACTATTCACCACCCCATATCTTACCCGTGGGTGATCGTACGAGACGACTAAGGGATATACATATAACATCTATGCAAGAGAAGAAAAACTCGAAACAAAACCCTATACCAACACGTCTTTCCCTCCCATTACGGAGGAGGCCCGAGCCCAACAGTGAGACATTTATGGGTTGTAATGATGATGATGAATGATGAAATATTTTTATTTGAGTGATTATATCTGTTATTTCATCATCATCGTCATCTTAGCGCATAAACGTCTAATTGCTAGATCAGAGTCTTCTCCACAATAGGAGAGACATTATACTATACCACGCTGGTCAGACTGGGTTGGTACAGAGTTTAGTTTCAAGTTTGCCGTCTTTTGAATATATGTTATTTACAAATTATATCTTGGGGTCATCGTCTACGACATCTTTAGCTTAGGAAGGGAAGTGAAAATTATGTCCTTAATCCAACACTACATGGTGAAATCTTTCAATTACTGTGTGATACAAAATTGTGTTAAAAAAATTCGCGATGTTTGGAGATAAGACTAGTGTGAAGGTACTAGCTAAAGATATAAATATTCCATCAGATTTTGAGCAAATATATTTTAATTTCTACATTAATCAGTTGATCTAAAAGTTTGATTTCATTATTTTATTTATAGAAGTTTTTACCATTATAAAATATTCACTAAAATATTGGATTGGCTTATAAACGGGCAAAAACAAAAACAATAAGAGAATGAATAAATAATCAATGTTTTCTAGTTGTGGCTGACTTGTTAGAGGAGATATGTCCAT
Organism: Lymantria monacha; assembly: GCA_905163515.2. NCBI lineage: Eukaryota > Metazoa > Arthropoda > Insecta > Lepidoptera > Erebidae > Lymantria > Lymantria monacha. The sequence goes on from LR991097.1 coordinate 898,858, forward strand.
CTGCCCGTTCAAATCATTACGGTACAACGGTCTAAAAGTACCGTCCGCACCCACGAGGATTACTTAGGGAAATATATAGACTATTTCTATTAGTGTAATGGACTGAGAAATAATATTCTAATCGTGAAACAGAAAATGGGAAATATATGTATATATATAACACAAATGTAAATAGATTTCTTCGAACGTTGACTGGTAAGGAATGTGTATTGCAAATAGTAGATGCTGTGTGGTGGCGACTACGAATAATACAAACCCTTACATTACTCATGGGTGTGGTAAAAGATGACTAAGAGCTTTACAATGACCTGAACCAACTATATCTGATGTCGTCGGGTCGATATTAACTTTACTAAGTAGGGTTGAAGTCAGGCAGGCGGCCGGTCATAAAACTATTGCCAATAACTTTTGTAATGTAGATGAATTTATATTGGTCAACCCCAAATAATTAGGATAAGAGCAGAATAATGATATGTTTTAGTTTATGTGGGAGTCATTGATGATCATCAAAAGAATGAGAAGCGCCATTATTGTGAGAAAAATGCCTACGAAGCTTGTCAATGATAACATTATTACATCCCCTTTTGGTGATATCTCTTTTTAATAATTGTTGATAAGCAGATGGATGAAAAGCATATTTTAGGTGTCTTTTAAATAGAGACTGTCGATTCATTTAATCATCTCAGCTCATTTAGGTCCCACTGTTGGGCTCGAACCTCCTTCATAATGGAAGAGAAATTAACCTATTATACCACGCTGGTCCGACGTATTGGTATAGAGTTTTCTTTCGTTCTTTCTTTCTTTCTTTTAATTATGAATTATGAATGTTGAGTAAGCGAATGAAGTATGCAAGGATAGAGTTCTCTGGCACTCTGTTCTCTCTGCTTACCCTGCAAACGATATGATGATATGTATGTCTCTTTTTTTCGAGTTTTCTATCTCTTGCATAGATGTTATATGCGTTTTATATCCCTTAGTCATCTCTTACGATCACCTATGGGTAAGATAGGGGGTGGGACTTATATTCTTACTCCGTCAGCACATGGATGAACAGTATGGCCCTACCATTAAAAACGTGAAAGAATATCAAATTAAATGTTTATCATTTCAAAAGAAAACTTATTCGACTGGTGTTAATTTCGTGGTAAGGTCGCTTTATATATTAACGCAAGTCGTGACCCGTTTATATTTATCCGACAACTTGTGACCACATATAAGATCACTCATTCACATTTTAAACATTTAATAAACTTGAGCAATTAAACCTTTTGGTCGTACACCACATCAAACATCAACGAAAATCTCTGAACCTTTAGTTGTGTAAACAGTATGAGCGCGAGTGTTGAAATAATTGGTAGCGGCTAAACGTGGTCCAGTAAAGTATTTTAGTGCCTTTTCTATAATTTTGTAATGAATTTAGACATTATTTCAATATATTTGTATTTGTCTACTAAATGTAATAATGAAGTTAGAATAATTTTAATGATATCTTTTTCTTTTGTTAATGAATGACAAATGAAATGATTTGAAATCTCAATTGCTTGGAATCAATGCAATATCTCCCACTCTATTTCTATCGTATATATTGCAAAAGTTATTAGCTTTAGTGTTATGACCAGCCGCCAGTCTGATGTCAACCTTTCTTGGACATGTAATTGTTGACCAGGCATCTATACTATCTGTATTGTATCAGGTCGATGTAAAACTTGTAGTTGTCTTTTATGACACTTGAGTAAAGGATTGGTAGTATTCATAATCGCTACCACACGAAGTACCATAATTTATAAAAAACGTGGCAAATTTGTATGAAAATCTATAATTAAGTTGAATTCTCTTTCATTACGAAGGCATAAAAAACAAAATTCGTAGTTATTAGTCTTTTGAGTGACATTTGAAAATTTTGAAATACAATAATCATAACTATGAATGATATCTATCTCACTATATCTTTAAACGAGCAATTCTTGTATATATATATATATATATACATATGTAATCTGAATCTCGGAAACGGCTCTAACGATTTTCTTGAAATTTAGCATACAAGGGATTCCGGGGGCTATTAATCGATCTAGCTAGGTTTCATTTATAGAAAATATTATTTTGTCAGTATATTTCGGCAACAAAAATATAATTTTTCGTTGTACTAAAACTATTAGAATATGAAGGTTTTCAAATTTTGACGCTGTCATTAAGAATAGACATTTAGCTCAGTTGGAAAATCAAGTGGTCTAATCCAAACAAACCGGAGCTCGGTTCGGATCCTTACTTTTTCTTATTTACTTTTTGGCATTATTTTTTATTATTTTATTAGTTATTATCATTTGCCCGCGTTTTTGTCTGCGAAAAAATCGATAATGTTTTAATAGGATTTTTGTTTGTTTTTTACGTTATTATTTATATTGTTATTTATAGATAATTATGTATAAATGTGTGTATTCTTATATAGTATAACAATGTTATCGGTGTGGTGACGGAGCAAGAATACAATTCGCCACCCCCTATCTTACCCGTGGGTGGTCGTAAGAGACGACTAAGGGATACAAAATGCATATAACATATATAGCAAGAGAAGGAAAACTCAAAACAAAATCCTATACCAACACGTCTAACCAGCACGGTATAGTAGATTAACTTCCCTCCTATTCTGGAGGAGGCCTGAGCCCAACAGTGGGCCGTATATGAGCTGTGATGATGATGATAACAATATATGTTATTATGTAGGGAAGGTTTAATAAACATAAAAATCAAATGAAATTATTATGTACACCAGGCTTTTTCTTAGCAGGTCATGTTTTTAACACAGCGCGCTCATTGCGACCGAGGCGGCGGAAGGGTAGTGTGCAGCCCAATAACCCGCCGTCTTTTTCATCGAAATTAAGCCGACCACTGGTACCGCTTCATTGACATCCCTGCCCACCCACGATTCTACACCTATTATAGTATTTCATTGTAAACAATATCTTTTCCTTTCGGATGCTAGAGTTACCAGGCTACTCTGTGAGCTTACTCTGAAGCATATCACATACAACTGCCCATGGGAGAAGCAGCTTTCTCTCAAGTTTACTCCCGCTACCTTAAGAATATGACCTCGAGCTTTGTTTATGGTTATTGCGAAGCAGACTTTAATGGCAAACTGCACTCTCTGAAATTCGAAGGATTAATTTGATGGTATTTGAAGAATCCTAGGAATGAATATAGACTCTGCTCAAGAACAAACGTTCAGTATAGTTGACCCGATTACATTGCAATGCAATGTTTTTTTTGGAAACTGGTGGCATTGTATAATTTTGGCGCGCCAGCTCTCAATTTTAAGATGTGAGTTGGGAGACCGGGAGCCTTCAGAGTATTCAGGAACTCGACCGGTTGTCGGACTCGGGGTTTATAACTTATTCGAAAGATTTATTTTAATATTCGACCCCTTCGAATTATTTAAAATATTAACGCACGACATAGTAGCGCACATAGGTAGGTCATGTCGTCATGCGACCAATCTGATCAGCATTAACATCCTGTCTCCCTATCGTATCTTACTGATTGTTCCTAATATAACTCAGCTTTTCCGTCTCAATTTTTACAAATATGTTGATTAAACCCTGACTAAACAGCGAAAAAAAATTGAAAATGACTATCTCTCTTTACTAATCATTATGCGGTAAAAATACCCTCGTCAGAGTAAAATTAAAATGGGTAATATATCTTATGAGCGATGGATTTCAGTTATACGAAGCAATGTGTTATCATGGCTCTCAATTACAATATTCGGCTTAGAAAATTGCTGTCCAACAATTTAAAATTTTAAACTCTACGTTCCTATGACGCCGTGTCCTAAAAGTGACCTCTTTATAGCTTAGAAACTTTCAAATGCCGTGTTAATACAGTATTGTGACTTTTGAGACATTCCTATTTTAAAAAGTATTTCCATTGTACCAAGCTTTTATGTGAGTTCAACTTCTTCAGGATTCCGTACCAATAGCGTAAAACGGCACCCTATAACTAAGACTTCGCCGTCTGTCTGTCCGTTCATCTGTCTATCACCAGGCTGTATCTCATGAGATGGTTCATGAACCATGATAGTTAGACAGCAGTCAGACGGAAATTTTCACAGATGATGTGTTTCTATTGCCGCTATAACGTCAAATACTAAAAAACAAAATAAAATATATATTTAAGGAGTGCTCCCATACGACAAACGTGATTTTGGCTCCTCTTTGATCGATACATTTTTTTATTTTCGTATTCTTGCCTTTTTAATTTATTTTTTCATTATTTCAATTACATTTAAATATATCATCCAAAACACACTAATAAGAAAATACCGAGCAAGGCTCGGTCCTCCGGATATTTTGACTGAAACTGGCAGCAAAAACAAAGAAAAAGAACAACTTTTTGATATAAAAATAGGCCTATACTAATAGGTATGTAGGCAATATATTTCTATCAGACGGAAAAATATTTTTTCTGTATGAAATGTTCTTTTATTATTTTCTGTAGCATGTGTATAAAATTTCATGACAAGACGAGTATTAAATTAAACATTTGAAATAATTAATTAATAAGGTAATTAAACAAGACGAGTAGTTACAGCGTTAAATTGAAACAAAGAAATAAAAAGTCCTATATTTGCATTTATTATATCAGGATTTTGTTGTATTAAAATGACAACAATAATTTTATGCGAGAGCTTTTAAAAGCTTGTTACGAGTACGTGCAAGAATTAATTAATGTAAATTTTTCCTTACTTTTTTATGGAATGTAGTGTATTAAAATTATTTTATATATTTCATTCTTAACGGCGGCTTGCTGTATGGTGGCGGCTACGAATACTATCAATCCTTACTTTGCTCGTAGATGTCGTAAAATACGACTAAGAGCCTTATAACGACCTGAGCTAACTCCATGTGATGCCGTTTGGTCAACAATTACATTCTCAAGGAGGGTTGACGTCTGGCAGGCGGCCAGTCATAAAACTATTGCCAATAACTTTTACAATATGTACTATGAAAGAAGAGTACATATTATATCGACCCCAAGTAATTGGGATAAGGGTAGGAGGATGATGATTTTTAAGGGCGGCTTAAGAATATAATATGTTGCTTACTTTTCTGCAGGAGGTGCAACAATCGGTTAAACACTTTCCATAATCTTATGGCCAAGTTCAACAATGGATGCTAATAAGTTCAAAAGTGAGTGGTACTGCCACCCACTGGCATGGGTGGCAGTACCACCCACCACTTTTGAACGTACTGGGACTTAATTTATTATTTATCAGATTCAATCCAAAAAAGCTGTAAATTCTTTCTATATTTAAATCAGAAAACTTTTTCTTCGATACCCACTATGATAGATCTTTCATTTTTATTTCATCCATAAACCTTTTGAATTATAGATTCAATACATAGGTCTCTTTGACTTTAGATAATGCTATAATCGCTATACTTGAGGGGCAGGTCAGCGATTGCAGTTAGTATTATAAGTTGCCCAAGATCACTATTTTTCAATAGTGGTAGGACCACACTATTGACAGTTCTCTGTCTACAGCCGCGGACCGGTCCGTCCGGTGTAGTACCACACTCTCGTAGAAGATCGACGTCTGAGCAGTGGCAATATGCTGCTTCGTTCGGTAAGCGAGAGAGCCGGAAGTCCATCTTTTTCGGTGGGTTTAGGATTATTGGTAGGCAACGGTCTAGCTGTACCCTGGTATATGCAAAGGCCCAAGGCCGGCAGTAACACTTACCATCAGGTGTGCTGCTTGTTCGTTTGCCGCCAAGATAAATAAAAAAACATTGTTGGCCATGGACATCAGTTACAAAAAGAGTAATGAGCAAACAAGAGAATACTCTGAGTGATCTTTAGACTCTAACCCGACTGTATTTTTAACTTACACGATGTATCATAGGAATGCATTAATGTAAATATTCTCCATCTTTGGTAACCGTCGTATTGAATCTAGAACAAATTACTCAGCTAATCATCATCATCATCATCACAGCCCATAAATGTCCCACTGTTGGGCTCGGGCCTCCTCCGTTATGGTAGGGAAATTAACCTACTATACCGCGCTGGTCAGACGTGTTGGTATAGGGTTTTGTTTCGAGTTTTCCTTCTTTTGCATAGATGTTATATGCGTTTTATATCCCTTAGTCGTCTCGTACGATCACCCACAAGTACGACATTGGGTGGTGAATAGTATTCTTACTCCGTAACCATACGGAAAACTCAGCTAATGCCTAAGCATTAGCTGAGTTGATAATGAAAATGATATAAAATAATCTAAATGATAATGCTAACATTATCATTTAGATTAATGTAATAAATATATGTAAAACTTTAGCTTAATCGGCAACAGAACCAGGTCAGATTTAACTTGCAAAATTAGACAATGGAAAGAAATAAAATATTGTTTAAGGAAACTTTTGAATTGACTAATAAATGAAAATGTATCATACATTTAATTTCTCTTTATACGAGTTATGAAAGGTTATATAAGAAATATTGATACCAAATACATTACTTATATATATGTTATATGCATGTTACGGAGGAGGCCCGAGCCCAACAGTGGGACATTTAAGGGCTGTGATGATGATGATTATGCGTGTTATATCCTTTAGTCGTATCTTACGATCACCCACGGGTAAGATAGGGGGTGATGAATTGTATTCTTACTCCATCACCACACGGAAATATACATAAACATATACAGTATATAAATTCTTTTTTAATGGATAATTCGGCATACATAATATTAAAATCATATTTTACATTATTACGAACACTACGTTGACGCCCAGGTCTTTTTCTATCACAAACTGAGGAGGTCTCATTGTATCTATTAATAGTCCGGTACACAAACATTTTACTAATACCAAGCGTATGGAGAGTTTTAAAAATTGCATTTGGCTCCATACCTACTTTGTGTAATGCAATCACAGCGATTCGGTTATCTTTATCACCTCACTTCATTTTAATATCGCAAAATTTTGTACAATGTATTGGCGCCAAAATGAGAAAACACAGTGGACAATCATATAAAAATTACAGATTCCAAATTCAAATGTAATATTTTGTTTATATGATTTATATGTTTTAGAGTTTGTTGTCGTCGGGAATAGGATATAGGATATTAAAATATGATATTAATAAACAAAAAATATATTATTTTTAGTTTAATTAGTTCTAAACGGTCATTTGTTGATGGTGTAACCAATGGCAACGGACAGCTCACGTCATTACGTGGTCTAATGGTTTGTTTGGAAAATACCGCGAAAAGTTGAAATTAAATTTGACCGGTCAGAGTTCGTTTTGTGCGAGTGTTACGAATTTTTACGAATATTGTTATAATAAAACATATTATGTCTATATTGTCATCAACAATTCCGCGACCAATAAGATCAAATCTTTCCCAACAAAGTTGTAACGCAGTTAGAATTTGAAAAATAACAAATGCAGAACCACGGCAGAAGAACAATTTATTGCACGGGAAGACCGCCGCGTTAATATGGCTCAACTCTGTGCTTCTTAATCACAAGAGTAAAGCGAGGTAGGCCGTGCTGTTGACAATGCGAAATCGTCGAGCAAATCTCAGAGATCAACAACTACTTAATTTTCAACGCATATGAAGGAAAATGTCGTATAATACAAGGTAATTCTTCGTCTTGCTGGCACGTTATTAAAATACTTGATTTTTTGAATTTATATATTATTTATATTTATTCAACATTCTCCTACTCTTATCCCAATTACTTGGGGTCGATACAATATGTACTCTTCTTCTATAGTACATATTGTAAAAGTTATTGGCAATAGTTTTATGACTGGCCGCCTACCAGACGTCAACCCTCCTTGGGAATGTAATTGTTGAACAAAGGGCATCAGATGGAGTTGGCCGATGTCGTTATAAGGCTCTTAGTCGTCTTTTATGACATCCACGAGCAAAGTAAGGGTTGGTAGTATTTGTAGCCGCTACCACACAGCTAAAAATAACTTAATAAATTTAAATTAATCGAAATCTGCTCATCTCATTCATTAACTGTTAGGCGGAACGAAGTGTGCCGGGTCCGCTAGTAGTTATATAACTAGGACTGCTCTTGTTGTTTATTTCAATTAATCAAAAATCCTGGTAATAAAGATAATAAACGGTTATAAAACTAAATGAATGTGAGCAAAACCGAAATAATGGTCTTTGAAAGAGATGAAGCCAGAACAGATGTAAGAGTAACAATAGGCAATGATGTACTAGAACAAAACGATGAATTTGTATATCTTGGATGTGGATTTAGCCGAGATGGAAGGTACACCACTGATATAGAGCGAAGAGTAAATGCGGAAAATAAAATGAACGGAGCGTTGGAACAACTTCTCGGTAGCCACCACCTCAGCCAGAAGGCATGTGTAGCAACACATAACGCAGTTCTTCCAACATTACTATATGTAAGCGGAAGTTGGGTATGCAGAAAAGAGCATGAAAGTAAAATGAATGCGGTCGAAATGTGATCTCTACGGAAAATCTGTGGACTTACGCTGACCAACCGCATTCGCAACGACGATGTAAGAGAGCGAGTAGGTATAAAAGAGAGTATTGGTGTTAAGATGCGAAAGGGAATGCTCCGATGGTTCGGACATGTGGAAAGAATGCCAAACGAACGTCTATTTAAGAAGATATACAATGCGAAAGTGCAAGGTACCGGGGGAGATCGAGACTCACCTACCTAGACCAGATTGGTCACGTACTGAAGGAAGGTGGAGTCAAGAGTCTCCGAAACCGGCGAGCGTGTATGAAGAGAATTATGAATGTTGAGGAAGCAAGTGAAGTATGCAAGGATAGAGTTCTCTGGCACTCTATTCTCTCATGATATGTATGTAAAAGTAAATAATCTATAGGTTAAAAACAATAAATATATACATACCATAACTTATAGACAATAATTGATTATGTTAAAACAGTCATTGTTAGTTAAATAATTTTGTAAAGGGCATGATGATATTTTAGGTTTCATGTATGACCCTTCTCTGTAGCTTCATTTCTATTCCACTTTATATCCTCAATATTAAGTAAAATAAAAAATTGCATCTACTGATAAAGTTAAATTTAAATAATACCTCACATATCAGAATCAATGTTAACTCATTCACTAATAATTGTTTACAAGCAGCGCTGGAAACTGCCTTAATTACCTGCGGATCCCAAAATTAACTGAAACTGCATTCATGACATTTAAAATTTATTCAACAGCAATAAAACATTAAGCATTCGTCGGCGAAATAACTCTATTTGTAAGCTTCCACGCTTTAGGATTTGTATTTTTTAATTATGAATCTCAGATGTTTAGTAAAGCTATTTTTAAATTACAACATTTAATTTGCGCTGAACGAATATACCAAAAAATCTTTTATATTTTTTTACCCTTTCATTTTTACATGCATGTAGTTATTTTAGGAACACAATTTTGCTCAAATATAGAGCACATGATTACTTCAGGGGCTTGGGAATATTTTAGATGATGTTCACCTGTGTTCTAACATTAATATTGCAAGCAAAATAATGCGGTCCCGTCACGTCGTGATAGGGTAATGTCCTCTAATAGGTGCGTTTCTTTGCTACCATCAACTTTGAATTTTAAATAGAAATCATGTTACATTTTAATACATTAAATATTTGAAATAATTATTACACTATTTATATTATTTTGTACAAGCTCTTTTTCTGCACCTAGTTCTGTCCCTTGAAGTTTTAAAAATGAATGTCAATTGGACAAAAATAAAGTTAGACTCAAAAACATTATGGATAATTTGAAGTTATGTAAAAAATAGATGATAATGAAAAAACTGTTATTTTATCATACAATTTGTGTAAAATAAAAGAAGAAATAAAAGTACAATAATTAATATAAAGTAATAACAAGCTCTTGAAGAATATCTTACATGTGTTTTTGTAAAAGGAGTTAGTGGCGGCAATAATAAGTGATAACTGCTACTTAAGATCACATCACTGTGATCAGATAACCTACACTTAGCTACCAACTATCAGCAGTTTGCTTTCGTAAGATATAACACACCCACCAATCTGGATATCATTTTGAAAACTTATTAGAAGCAAACTTATTGTCGACTAACAAATATAATGCAAAAATGTAATACACTGCCCAATTTTGGCATTCAACTTAAAACCTTATAAATAGTAGTAATATATTTATGCCACTAGACAACTAAACTTTTCGTATGGTGACTGAGATAAAGAAACAAATCATTTACCCCTATTTTACCCGTGGGTAAGAGATAACTAAGAAATATAAAACGCATACAACATCTATGCGATCGAAGGATACTCGAAACAAAAACCTATACCAACACTTCTGACCAGCGTGGTATAGCCAATTTCCATCCCATTATGAAGGAAGGACTCGAACCCAACAGTGAGACAATGTGAGCTGACATGGGACAACTAAATAATATTACCATCTGAAAATGTATATTTTATATGTTTTACAAACAAAAAAAAAGTATTTTCAAAATATTACAAATATTTTTAACATTATATTTCAAAATAATATAAATATATTTGCGTGATACGAAATAAAAATAGCTTTTTTTATTCTTTTTTCATTGTTTGGATATTTTAAGAGGTGACTAATTGATACAATCAGAGTAATATTCGAGGAAAATAAATTTAAAACAAAACCTTATTTAACCAGGACAATATAGAACCGACATAGACTATATAGAAGATCCTTATCTAAGGAGAAAAAGGTTCTTTCCTAAACATTGTAATTTTCTAAATTCACGGTTAATCTAATTATCGATTATTGTAAGTTATATGGCGGAACAAATTCGTTTCGTTCCAACATCGTTGCTTCTTAAACGAGTACTATTTTTTATCATCTAGTTTCACGCTAGCCATTTGTTCGCTTCGCTTGCAGACACATCATGGGAGCCTCTCAAATTCATCTCACGGCCAATTATAGCGCTTGTTATCACTGAAAAATGACTAGCAATAGCTCTTCCCGTGTTTTGTGGTTACGTTGCTGAGACTAATATGTACCCTCATTTTAACACGAATCATATTATTTTCTATGCAGTCTTAGACGAGTCATCAAAGAAAACAATATGTTATTCTTCATACCAGGGAAGCATTCAATTTCAATATAATTTTCAAATTTAGCTTAAGTAACTTTTTAATTGTTCTCATAATTCTAACAGCGATCAGTAACTGGATATTAGGTAAGCGGGTAACGATTGTGACGTAATACTTAGATGGTAAGGGCTGTTTGATATAATGTGCAACAATAGGCTGATACACGGATGGTACTATTTAAATTTATATATTTCTATAAATAATAGTAGAATCTTATCTCATTGCAGCTCAAATATGTCCTATTGTTGGGCTCGAGCCTCCTCCACAATGGGAGGGAATTTAAGCTACTATACTGCGCTGGTCAGTCATGTTGGTATAGGGTTGTCTTTCGAGTTTTCCTTCTCTTACTTCGATGTTATATGCATCTTATATCCCTTAAGCGTCTCTTACGATCACCCATGGGTAAGATAGAGGTTGGTAGTTTATATTTTCACTCCATCACCACACAATAAACTAAAACAGTTGCAAAATAAGCAATAAATATTGGGGTAACTGAATACAAAAAAAAAATCTCCGCAAACCGTCCCTGTCTACCAGTCCTATCTGCTGGTAATGTGCCCTAAAGGTTGATAGAATTACCACGTTGAATGACAATGGTAATCTTTTGAGCAAAATATATAAATAGAGTCTTCTGATGACGTGAAGTAGCTGAAAACCTATGAGTAGTCACAGATATATTAAGAATACTGTATAATCAGTGAAGTCAATCATCCAAATCATGGCAAAGAAACACTTCTTTGCCATGATTATTCTAAAAAAAGACTAAAAGACGTAGGTAACCAATTAAAACAAGCAACAAATAGTAAAACTTGAAATAAAATCCTATCTTTCTTCTTGACCTTGTCCAACTCTATCCGACGCTGGTCAACAGTTACAGTCCTCAAGAGGGTTTAGACCAGGCAGGCGGCCAGTCGTAAAATGTTTTACAATATCCGCTATTGAAATAGAGTACACATTGCGTCGACTCTGAGTAATTAGGATAGGAGCAGGATGTTAATGATAGAAGTCATAGTCGTTTATTGAAAATTTCCATCACGTATGATAAAACAGCAGTGATAGAACAATGATTTGTTCATTATATCATAAACAAAACTGTTGTCTACTCGCTCACACACTCATTTATCTTCCTATCTTTGCCACTGAAGTCCCTAATGATATAGATCGTAAAACTAGAAGTTTATGTAAGCTTGAAGTAGTAATAGTGAACTGGTGGAGTAATAAACACCGTTCTATCTAGTTATATATGTTAGAGACATCAAACTGAATAATGCAACCAGTTCTGATGTCTTTAGATGAATATTCATTTTGATTATTAGTTAAGAAAAAGAAAAAAACTCTTATGTTTCTTGGATTAATATGTCCATACTATAGATTCTTTGTTTCCTGTGTGGTAGTTAGGCTACTAATACTTTTTTTTTGTTCATGCTGTGGAAAATCCTTTACGCTACGCTTTCTAGTCCTTGTCGGTGACAGACGAGGGGTTGTGTGGGACTCACCGGTCAGCTAATTTGACTGTAATACCCACTAAAACCACAACGGTCCCTTACGCGCTTTTACGGGGTGCCGGAGAGATCGTCTATCGATATTTCAATCGCCTCAACGGTCCCCCGCAGCAGCTACGAATACTACCAACCCTTACTTTTCTCGTGGATGTCATAAAAGACGACTAAGAGCCTTATAACGACCTGAGCCAACTCCATCTGATGCCGTTTGGTCAACAATTACATTCCCAAGGAGGGTTGACGTCTGGCAAGCGGCCGGTCATAAAAATATTGTCAATAACTTTTACAATATGTACTATAAAAGAAGAGTGCATACTGTATCGACCCCAAGTAGTTGGGATAAGAGTAGGAGAATGATGACTATAGATTCTTTGTGGTCAGCAATAAGATATTAAAGGTATATCGAAAAAGACCTTTAAACATATTTTTAGAATAAATTCCAAATATAATTAAAAATGAAGTTCATAATTGCTGTGGTCTGGTTATCAGACAGGGGATTAAGAAAATTTGCGGGGCCATCGATAAAGAAAGTACTCGAAAATTAAGGCGAATCACTAAGGTCAAATAATGTCCGTGGCCTGCTCTTCAAATTCATTTAATATGTCTAAACCCTGAGAAGACACTTACATATTGTTAGTTTTAACATTTTAAATTAATTCAATAAACTACCATCAGATCGGAATGTAACTGCTACTGAGAAGAGGTGGCAAGAAATTCACCGGATTTGTCTATTATTATTATTTCTTTATTGATTTTTTTATAAAGAATAGTACAACGTGTTTAGTAGGAATTAGCTCCAGTGTGATGCCCTTCGAACTCCAAAATAATGTAAAATTTAAATACAATGTAAAAGATTGTAGCTGGACCAGAGCCCACCAGCGGCACCCGATCAAGAGTTAACTATTTTATTTATTATACATTACTAGTAAGGGCTGAATAAAACAGCAGGTTTTGGTATCACACGCTGTCCCTCCATCGTCTCAGTAGATATAGGAGTGGTGTATCCAGAGCCTAGCCTGTGAAAGAATAAGCTTCATACTACCGTAAAATATCTCTCGCATAAACACTATGTTTATTTTTATATTCAAATATGAATCTATATCAACATAATGTTAGTATTATAATTAATTTTAATAATATGATAAGCATTTGCGTACAATCCAATCCGTTCGTAGTAATTTCATTACTCACAACGGGCTCTTAGACACTTCATACGATATAATTTAGACTGGCATTCACCCGAGAGAATATCTTAATTCAATCACGTCACTCTATCTCCTATCTTCTAGTCTCAACGGCTGTCTACAAAATCTGATTTGAATAATAAGTAACAAGTTGTAAGGTTGGCTATTACATTAATTTATTTAACAATTCTAATCTGCTATCTCTTTCTATCACTAACTTAGCCCAATCTAATAATATTTTTAACTGCTTTGTTGCATCTCTGGTAGGTTGACACACAATGTTTTGTATTCCTGACCCTCTCCTAAGCTTTTGTCTTGTGAATTCCAGATGAGTCCCTCATCCCCGCGACCTCGGCCGCGCCCCGATCCTCAGGTACCAGTTTCGTATCCTTCATTTATAATTACATTTTTTATTTATTTATTCATTAGTACTTCATTTAATTTTCAACATTCCATCTCAGCTTCAGTTTCTTGCTTACAATGACATAGCACGTAATGTTTTGTGTTGTGATAAGTTTGGCTGGCGTGTCCTATAGCTATTGGAATTTATATTATCTGACAGTATAAAACGTGAAATGTTATGCAGTTTATATTAATACATAATTTATTAGTTGATTTTAGTTATAAACTATATATTAAAATGCATGATTATCGTAAAATCCTATTTTAGGATACGTTAACAAAATAAGATATATTATTCCATTACATTACCAAGATTTAACCCAAAACTTTTTTCGACCAACAATTACTGTCAAGAACTGTGCCGCAAAAAGTAAATGAAATTTTATTACCAACATCCAGATCGGTCGGTTGCCATTACAAAAATAAACGTTTTAGTCGTTACGTCAACCAGTGCTTAGAATTGAGTAAGTTTAAGAGAGCCATAATGCTAACTTATACAGTTTTTAAAGTCAAATTAGGTTTAACCGACGGGGAATTTGTTCCGCATAGCTTTTAAACTTGCATCAACATTATTGCCTTGTTCAAGTACACTTTCACAAATGGCTACTAAAAAAAATCTCCTGAACATTATTATTAAATTTGAATTATAGGAAACTAAAAACCCATTGGTAGCGATAAAAATTATAAAATTGGAAATAGGTTTTTCTATGAATGGCAAATGAGAATGGCATAAGTTAGTACTTGACATATGTTTTGTATCAGTTTATTGAAAGATAAAAGGTTGAATTAGACTATTTTATTTCTAGGCTATTTAATATTATAATTAATGCTAATACTTGCATAATGAAGAACCTTTAGGAGTCCTTTTAAATCCTAAACATTAATTTATGTAAATAAGAGACAACGTGACCTGAAACATTTGCACGATTTGTTCAATAGCCTTTACCCCATATTCCGACCTCACGTAGCTAAACATTGGCGCTAGTTTCATTAAATCCGTTTTGTTGTACCTTGTCTATTGGACCCTGAATACCTATTTGCATATAATTTGTAAATATGCAAGTATTTTCTTTGGTTTGTTCGTGTGATGTTAATATAATTTTCACTGTATGTTCTGGATTTTAAGGTTGGTTATTGTTTGTTGCAGCTGCTGCGGCAACCATATGGGGCTCTCAGGATGTGTACGTGAAGAAAGGCAGCACAATATCGTTGACGTGTTCAGTGAATGTGCATTCATCTCCACCCTCTACAGCCTCAATCCTATGGTAAATATTATTGTTGGTAATACAACCATTTCAACGTTTACTTTTAAACATTTTTATTGCTGTAAATAGAGTTTTCTGGAGGATTTCTTGCAAACTTTCTTAACTTTGATTTCAAAACTATACTGGAGCTCCACATTAAAGTTTCAGTAAGATTAGGAAACAAGTTTGTAAAATATATTGCGATCTGAACTGTAAATTATGTCCCGTGAGCTATAAAATCACTGGAATAAAAAAGGTATTATTGAACGTAAAACTGAAGTGATATATCGTTTTGTAATGGTAGATTTGGCAAATACATTTTGGGTGTAAAATCTTTAGAAATAATTCTTGACTTTTGTTATAAAAGTGCCTACATTTGTAGAAGTAAAATAATCGAATTGATTACGTTAAAATTCTTTAAATTTTGTTGGTTTTTTTTTTTTTTTTTTTTTTTTCTGAGGGCGGGTTACGGTCGGCACACTCCTCGCACCACTTCGTCCGGGGTGACAGAGGGGCGTAAGCACGCACACCCGTAACCCACCCGTGACGTCGCCTTTGTCGTTGGGCCAACCACCGGAGCAAAGTGACTTGACGTCAGTGGTTGGCCTGACGGAATACCCCTAAGGAGTACCCTCTCCTCGACCGACGTCCCCCCCTCGGGTAGGATGTCGGTCTTTCCTCACGCGGTCGGCCTCTCGGCGGGTGACGGACTAATTCCCCGATCCAGTCACCCGCGGCCTCGGCTAGGGCGGCATCAGGCGCAGGTAATCGCGCCTGCGCCGCCCCAAATTTTGTTGGTGAGAGATCTTAATTTTTTTACAATTCCATATATAATTTATTATATTCCCAGGGATGACAATTCTTTGAACGGGCAAGGGAGGATTCCCGCGCCCCGGGCCGCCGCCAGCGGCCGGGGCGGCGCAGGCGCGAATACCTGCGCCTGATGCCGCCCTAACCGAGGCTTCGGGTGATCGGACCGGGGAATTATCTGGTCACCCGACGTGAGGCCACCGCGTGAGGGCGACGCCCCGACGGCGAAATCTGTCGGGGCGTCGACGAGAGGAACCCGCGAGGGTGAACCGCCGGGCGGGCCACCGAAGTTAAAAATCGGGTCCCGGTGACCCGCTCGCACGGCGAAGAGAGAGGAGTTTTTACGGTGGGACTATGGGGTCACGCGCCGCCTTTTCCGTCACCCCGGACCGATTTGGCGGGGCGAGACTAATCCATAGTCCACCAAAAAATAAAAAAAGGGATGACAATTCTTTAGGCTTGTTTTTATTGCTCATGGTGGCACACAAGCAAGCAGTAATCTGATGCTAAGTATTAGTGCCGCCCATGGACCTATGCAATACTAGTGGTATATCTAAGCCGCTGCCTACCAATGTAAACCCCAAAACCCACACAGAAAGTTGAGCTGCCGGTTCCTTTGCACAACAAACGAAGCGCAACAGTTTATTGCTATTGCTTAGACGTCAATATTCTGCGAGAGCATAGGTACTACGCCGTACGGGCCGGACCGGAGCTGTAGACAGAAAACTGTCACCAGTTTGGCCCTACCACTATTGTTGCCCATCACGGGTGTAATTTATGTCCATTATTTAGCATATTAGATTTTTTAGTTTGCCTGCGGTAGTCGTAAAAATTAACTATTAGAACATTAGAACAGCGAGCTATGTTGATACTGCAGGGTAATTTATGCTGTGATCTTTAAACTATCGACCATATGTGCTGATTATCTTTAATCAAAGTCTTCGTTTTATTTATTTATTTCACATGTACATTTACCTATCTTTATAGATTAATTATCCAATGCGATAGAGCATTCATTATTCTTACTAATTAACTTATTTCTATAACAAATAATTATTCTAGACTTTTAGTTTAATCTATAATTTAGTATAAATAAAATTTCCTGAGCGACTTCACTTAATCGACACGTTAAAAAGATCAATTTTGATAGGAACCTCGTTAAAGATACTAAGTGCTTACATTATTGGCTTTCTGATGATCAGATTTTACTAGGCCGTTACCAGGATGAGCAGTGGGCGTCAGTTTAAAGAAAATATTTTTTTTTAATAGTTTATTGAATTTCCCAGGTACCACGGTAATGCCGTAGTAGACTTCGATTCACCTCGTGGTGGGATAAGCCTGGAGACGGAGAAGACAGAAGGCGGTACAACAAGTAAGCTACTGGTTACGAAGGCTGCTCTGACAGACTCCGGCAACTACACCTGTGTACCAAATAATGCGCATCCAGCATCTGTATCTGTCCACGTGCTTAATGGTAAGAAGAATACCATGATAACAATTTATTTCCCATAACAAACTTCAAAGTAATTAACGCGTATAGCGGAACTATATTCGAAATGTGACGTGATGGCTGCCCTAATAGTTAACTGGTGATGGGGCGGTTCGTGGGTTTTGATTTTTTTTAAATTAAAGAACTAGTTAGAAAGAAAAAAGAACTAACTGGAACTATATTGCTCCCTAATCAACATTAAATATAAACTAGCTTCTACCCGTAGCTTTGTTCGCGTGAACCTTCGCAGTATACATTTTATTATTAAAACATCCCAAGGGAATGCATTATTTCGAGTGACTGGACTGGGGAATTAGTCCATCGCCCGCCGAGAGGCTGACTGCGTGAGGAAAGACCGACGTTCTCCCCTTAGGGCGTCAGTCAAGGAGAGGGTACCCCTCAGGGGGTATTCCGTTGGGCCGGCCACTGACGTCAAGTTCACGCTGCTCCGGTGGTCGGTCCAACGACGAAGGTGAGGTGTCACGGGTGGGATACGGGTGTGCGTCCTTACGCCCCTCTGTCGCTCCGGATGGAGTGGTGCGAGAAGAGCGCCGACCGTAGCTCACTCCAAAAAAAAAAGGGAATGCCTTATCAGGATAAACACTATCCTATGTATTAATCCAGGAATCCCTTAATTGTTGAACAGGTTTGGTTGAAAATTGCTAAATAGATATATCTATCTATGGAGCCATTTTCACCCAAATGTGTTCAACCATTTACGCGGAATTGAGTAATAGACCACCAAACATCTTTAAAAACTTTCACATTTATAATATTAGTTGGATAGAATGAACGGTGGCTATCTTTTATCAAATAACTTTGTTTTATACAATAGTTTCTAATATTTACACGAATATTGAAAATTTAAAATGTGTAACATCCGGAAAGTAGAAATCATGCATATATCATTATCATCATCATCATCATCGCAGCTCATATATGTCCCACTATTAGCCTCGAGTCTCCTCCACACTAGGAGGAAAATTGACCTATTATACCACGCTAGTCAGACGTGTTGATATAGATTCTGATTTCGAGTTTTCCTTCTCTTGCATAGATTTTATATGCATATTATATCCCTTAGTTTGCTGTGTGCGGCTTCGAATACTTCCAACCCTTACTTTGCTCGTGAATGTCGTAAAATACGACTAAAAGCCTTATAACGATACTTATATGATATACTCCATCTGATGCCGTTTGATCAACAATTACATTCCCAAGGAGGGTTGACGTCTGGCAGGCGGCCGGTCATAATACTATTGCCAATAACTTTTACGATATGTACTATGAAAGAAGAGTACATATCGTATCGACCCAAAGTAGTTGGGATAAGAGTAGGAGAAATAATTATATCCCATAGTTGTCTCTTACGATCACCCACGGGTAAGATATGGGGGGCGGTGAATTATATTCTTACTCCGACACCACACGGACGAGAAAACATATAAAAACAAAATTAAAATAGTAGTTCATAATATTAATATTCAAGACCCATCTCATTAAGTTTTAAATTATAACTAGCACGGCATTCATTTTGCCTATTTACTAACAACAACCTAGAATGAATAGGGTTTCATTTAAAAATTAAAGTATTTCCACCAGGGCTAAACTGTAAATGAAAAAACATTTGAATTATCTTGGAATTTACAGTTAGAATAACAATTTCTTACAATCTAATTTTCAATTCGTAATCTGGAGATTCTAGACTAATTACATTTTCCCTTTGTTAAAGTACTAAGAATATTTTTTTTTGTGGTGGAAATTTTATAATTATTTATATTCCTGTTAAAAAATAAATTCGTTTTTTTTTGTAGTTAATTAAAATAACTTTTTAGATATATAAATGCTTTATCTATCTTATCTATTATAGGGGTAGCGATAATAGTAATAATATAAAAATAATTTCTTGTTTTGCTTGCTTTCATAAACACAAGCGATACAAAGAAAACTTAATGTTAAATTCATTAAAAATTTAGTTTGTTAATTGTGCAAATATTTGTTTTGAAAACTCATCCATAAGCAAAATATTATTTGTGAGGTGACGTAACAAGAATACAGTTCGTCACCCTCTGTCTTGTCCGTGGGTATCACAAAATACGACTAAAGGATATAATATGCGGTAAACATAACACAAGAGAAGGCAAACTCGAAATACAACCCTATACGAACCTGTTTGACCACCGTCATATAGTAGGTTATATACCCTTCTATTCTAAAGAAGGCTTGAGCCCAACAGTGAGATACGTACGTCCCACTGCGATCCGGATTCAGTGCTGCTCATAATAAGCAAAACATTTAATAATTAATACCAAATATTTATTTTCCACTTAAAATGATTTATGTGAATATATATAGTGACGGAGTAAGATTACAGCTTTTCCGTAGGTGATTGTAAAAAAGAATTATTACAGGAACAGGCAAACTGATAATAAATATCTATGGCAACGCATTTGTCAGGCCGCCATAGCAGGATATAGTAGATTAATTCACCTCAAATAAAGTACGTACGATATAGATACGACATAGCTATATAAATAGCCTGAAAAGAAGAGAAAATATGTATTTTTTTAGTGGTAGGACTACGCTGTTGACAGCTTTCTGATTACAGCTTCCGTCCGGGGTAGCACCCACTCTCGCAGAAAATCGACGTCCGAGTAATGGCAATGTACAATTGCGCTTCGTTCGGTGAGCGAGAGAGCCGACAACCCAACTGGGTGGATTTAGGGTTTCTATTGGTAGGCAACGGCCTCATGGTATTGCAAAGGTCCATGGGTGGCAAAAACACTTACCATCAGGTGTGCTGCTTGCTCGTTTACCACCATAAGCAATAAAAAAAAATAAAAAGAAAAGTAATCCTATATAATAAGGTTTATTAAGATATAGTTTTCAAAAATTAGCTTATCCAAAGGCTCTGAAATGCCGTTCTTCATCCATGATGAGCTTAACCGCATGAGGGGATGTCGCGATTCTTTGTCGTCTTTTGACGATAACCCACCTTGTCAGCAATTTAGGTTAAGGATTCGATTATAGTGGTTTGTTCAATTTGGAAAATAGCATTACGTAATGAAATGCTTTTTTTTTAAAGACGAATTCCTAAAGTTTTGTGTCATAGGGAACTTCACTATTGAACACTTTTTTTTTTAATGGAGGTAATAGCTCTAAGGAAATACTCCTTGTATGATGGAGGAGTTTACAAACATGTAACTAACGAAAAATTAAATTACACCCCGCCTTCGGAGCAGCCACTTGTAGATTGCACATAAAAATGATCTTGATGAATGATGCTTGGGTATCAAACTACTCGGAATCAGAGTTGAAACATAAAAGTGGTTTCCCACTTCACCATCGGCTCAATATCTAAGTATTATTCGCGTTAATTGTATACTATAGCTAATATTATATTTTCCTCTAGGCGAGCACCCGGCAGCGATGCAAACCAGCAACCGAGCCTCATCGTACCTCACATCACAGCTCAGCTGTGCTATAGTTACCTACCTCCTCTCATCTGCAGTCTGCAGATGATCGGCTTAAATCATCAACACCATCAGCGGCATCAGTGGGACTCGGAGATATTGTGGTATCATCGAACGTAATAGTATGTGTTATCAATTAAGACATTCCAGTTTTATATTTTCAACATTCCATTTACAATATTATATTATGTAATTTATTTGTTAAAGTTTCTTATAGAAAGGCTGTAAATTTCTGATCTGTAAACTTTTTGTGAAAGGTTTTCAAGAAAAATAGATTAAGCGACGATAACCTCGCGTACTAAGCGACGATACCTTAGGTATTCTAAGTCTATAACATATTATACACATAAGTACGCAATATAGCAGTCGCTTACGCCCTTTTTCTCGTGAATTTTAATAGAGTGAGATATATGAAAAGAAAGAAACACATTCTTCTTGATTCTGTAATTTTATATAAAGGGATGATAGATAAAAGCAATTTATGCGATTCAAAATTGTTTAATGAATAATTAAAATACAAATAAATCATTTCTATCTTTACGACACAGCCGGCCTAGTGTTTACTTTGTCACGAATTCAAAAATAATAATAGTATATTACTGCAGCAGCCAACAAAAGAGGCATTGATGGACAAACGTGTAAATATATCCGCAAGTCCATCAATTCCTAGTTGTGGCCAAGTCTTGTACAGTACTTTTCTCAAATAATGCGCGGAAATTAAAACTAAATAGTACTAATATAAGTAGAACTGTATACATTACGAACAACGAACATTTTTCACGTGCTAAAGGGTTCATTTGTTTTTTTTTTTTTCATTATCAAACAGCTTTCTTTTTCAAGCCAGTTCGAAATTTAAATAAAACTGAAAAGTTGCCTCTTTGGTTGCCATTTTTTGAAGTAAGAAATCGTTCCATTTTTAAAATACACGATGGATATGAATTTACATGTATATTAATACTTACATGTATTTTGGTCAGTATAGTAGTTTTGATTTATCTCGAAGAAAGTTGTTAAAATAATGCTCAAATTTCCAAGCATGTTTGAGAAAAATTACATAACTGGCATCTGACCAGTCGAAATTTATTTGATTAACAAAACTAAAAGAACAAATCTTTTTACTGTTTAATACAATACAAATATTGTAACAAGACGCGGATTTTTCTCTCTGAATGTTATCACAGTGTTCAATGTATATAGACAAATTGAGTTATTTCATTTACACGGTAAAGTAAACATTTATTTAATAAATAGAACCAGTTTGGTTGTGAATACAACTTGTGTTTTGTATTACAAAATACGACCGAGTTTTTGTTAATAATAAAATATTCCGGTCTCATCTGAAGTTGTAATGTTAACATTAAAATTAATTATTATTAAATAATATAGGGTATTGTTATAAAATAATTAACATTTTCGGCAAATAAATTTGTGATTGTAATATTAACGGACAGTATTATAAACAGAATTTTTCTTTATTTGAAATGAAATATAATTTTAACAAAAGACATCGCAAATATTCTTAAATAATTTGAATATTTTTATTAAATATTTTAATAATTTTATTTAAGGTGGCTAAAACGTAATTATTATACTTTTTTTCATAATTATTTATGAAATAATTATTCAATTAAAAATTTACAAAAAAATTGTAAATAAAGTAAACTATACGTAAATAAATTGTAGAGTAAATAAAATTTATATCAGATCGCATTGTAAATATTTTGTTGTATATACAAGATAAATGATTTAATTATAAGATTAAATATTATTAACAGTGTAGTTGTTCTACCATTCGTGTGGTGAAAAACATTTATTTTTTTGTTCCTAGAACAAACTATTCTTATTGTTTAAGATCTTGTCATCAGAAAGAAATATAAATAAAACTATTGTTTAAATTTTATTCCCTAAAATTTTGCACTTACCGTATCATGACCTATAATACCTACACTTCATATATGAAGGCCATTTTGAAACTAGTTTTTATCTCTAACAACGAAAAATTATAACAAAAAAAAAATTAAATAATAGTTAATTATTTTATGTATCTTTGAAAACGTATATTTATCAAAACTATAATATATCGTTTGCAAATTGCAGCTACAGACGTATTAAATCCTAATAAATGTTCCAAAAATTATGATAATTCAATTAATAACTCAAGATTAAATAATTAAAATATTATTCTGTACTTTCTAGACATTAATACACAAATAGTTTACCATATTCTTTGTTTTTATTATCAGAGATTAAATGTTTTCTAATAACGACAGGATTGAATTACTATAAGTAAAATAAGACAAAGAGAAAAAAAAACCGGAGGTGTCAAGGGACACCCGGATGGAACGAAGTTCTATTTTAATTATATAATATTTTTCTGCCTTAAGCGATTTTTATCGTTATATTTTAGCCAATTTGCAAAATATCTTTATAAATTATAGCCTATGTGTTATTCTGATGTGCAAGCTATATTACTATAAATTTCATCAAAATCCATTCAGTAGTTTTTACGTGAAAGAGCAACAAACATGTTCACATCCATACATTATTACAAACTTTCACGTTTATAATATTAATAATAGGATATACAATTCCACTAGACTACCAAAACTTTTCGGCCCCGAGCTCGAACGCGAGCCGGCCACGCGGCCCGGTCACGGGCGAAAATAATTTCGTTGCGCATTATTTTGATTTTGCTATATCTCTTAAGGTATTGATTTAATTTGCATGGTCTGAAGGAAAAAAATTATCTTCATGAAATGCTCAAGCCAACTAATGTATTTAAAATGATAAGGATTAATACAGTATTTGTGGAAATAGCTTTTCAATTATCGTTTTATAATAGGCCATTTTTTAAAGTATTAAAATCGAGATAGTATGTTATCCTTAAGAGATAGGCATATACTATCGCGGACTTTTTTGTAGGCCTTTTTAAGCTCTATAATACTGTAGTACTTTATTTTGATCTATTTCGTAGGGTTCAGCCAGCGTTTGCAATGTAAGTGCAAAATAATGTGTTTATTTACGACATCACATTAGAAACCTCTTAAATTATCAGTGTTTCTCTACTACATTATGCATATATTATACATATAAACCTTCCTCTTGAATCACTCTATCTATAAAAAAAATCGTCGCGACACCACACTGTTCAATGCGAAATAGAAATGAAAATATCTGGGTTGCTTTCTATAAGAGAGAGAGAGAGACAGACAGAGAAACATGCGACGCCGCACAGCTTACAATATAGCTATATATATTTTAGCTTACTATAGCAAAAAGTGTCGTGACAACTTTTCGTAAGAATTTTTTCCGTCTAGCCCCCTTTCACAACGCGAGATAAGGAACTTCGTTCCAATTATATTTTTATTAAGTGTCACATTAAAATCCATTTAAAATGGAAACTCATTAGCTCTAATTTTGCTGTACATAAACTAATGTAAGTCGAATATATTTTGCTAACAATCAATAAACCACAGAATCTTTAATTATTAAACTAGGTATGTCTTAATGATAGATATATATATGTTTGTAGAGTGCTGACGAGCAATGCATACTTTTCAACGTAAAATCTTAAGCTAATAACTGAATTGGTTGAATTAAATATCCCAGATTTTGGTCGATTATTGTGTTCAAATCCTGAAATAACTATTTTCTTGTTAAACATTTCTCCACACTACCTTATTTTTTTAAGGATCTTCTTGAGACATATGATGAATATTTAGACAGGCGTTCACCTGATTTTATAAAAATATAAAATCATATATTTTTATCAGGGTGAAAACAATATATTTAATAAATATTATTAGGCCTACATTTTGTTATTTCACAATAGAATTACCAACATTATTTGTTTCTGATGACAAGACGCTTAAATATTATAAATACTAGGAAATAACGACAAATAATTATTAAAAATCTATTGACTGTTTTCCATTAAAATTTTTATGTAATAAAACTAAAAATTCAAATCTCAAATTATTATTATTTTATTTCTATGTTAATCTGGTCCCGTACCGACTTAATTTACGCTGCGTAAAACGAGACTGATTAGGTTTACGGGGGAGTTAATTTTGATGTTATCTAGTGAGGTCTTTAAGCGATTTAGTTGGACACGTTTCATGTTAATTGAATTATGTCTCTTGTGCCGTGTAAATTAAGTCCAAAATTCGGGACTCGACGCCTCACAATGTTGACTTCCCATCTTCTTATGTAATTGTAAAGTAGTTTAAATACTGAATTATTACGATAGTATTGTAGCTGAAATATACCTAGCTATGTTCTTTTAAATGCGTAGTATGATGTTAAATGATTGATGATGTATTTGTACGGCTACGAGTTTGTGGACTGTGTTTAAGTGGCTCTGCCGCAAGGCTGTCCACAAACTGACAATGGATATGTTAGATTTTTGTTTCGGTTTTTGTATCTTGTACATAAATTGTAATAAAAAATGGGAATATTAATAAATATTATACAAAAAAATATGTTATTTTATTAGTTAAAGTGTAAGGAAAATTAATGGATAAAACTACCATAAGCTGAGGGTGATAAAAATATTTTAGTTTTCCAATTATAAAGGAATCTCTTGTTCAATAGGGGGACATAAGCTTTTTTTGTAGGCTATGGTCCAAACCATAGAGTATCCGGACACACGCCGTCCAGTTCTATCCGGCGGAAGGGCAGTGCGTGGCTCCATAACTTACCGTATTCCCTCCCATCACCATTGGGCCGGCCACTGGAACCGCCTCAATTCCACACCTATTTGATATCCCTTCAAATTCAATTTGAGTGTCATGTGAGAGCTTACACTCATGGTCATGCAAAGGCCCATGGCACTAGGTGTCCTGCTTGCTCGTTTGCCACTATCTGCAATAAGCAAAAAAGAAACAAATTTTGTCTATGGTCATAGCTAATAAATAAAATTAAGTGTGTGTACTTATGTATACGCGTTAGAAGTCATACTTCTTTGGCGTAACAAGAAAAAAATAAAAAGTCTTTTCAAAAATTTTATCTTTCGCCTTATTCTACGTTTGTAGAAAAAACGACACTAACAATAGAAAAAAGGTATTTAATACATTGAAATTTTTATTATAACGCATTATATAGTTAAAAAAATAAAATGTTGACTATAGCTAATTTCAGGGTGTCGGTTTTTCGTGACGGTGTGCGCGCGCATCGTAAAACTTTACTCTCATCATTTTACCCAAACGTGCCAAAAGAAGTATAACTTCAAAAACTCGCTGACAAACCTATACAATAGAAATATTAATTTAGATTTATTTGGAAGATATTTTTATAGTTCCAAAGTCACATCATATTAACCAAGTGCCGTAAAAATACTAAGTAAATAAATTAGGTTTAGTCGTTCAATCAAACTTTTCAATGTCATCTTCTTGTTAAGTTAGAAGCCTTAACATTTTCAATTACATTGAGTCTGGTTTTCTAAGATATTGAAATTCAGCGAAATATAATTTTCCAAGGATTGTAGTTAGTAAATAGTTTATATAAGTTCCGCAACTCAAATGGTCACTAAATATCGGCCTAATAAAAAGGCTCAAAGTCGCTCAACGTGCTATGGAGAGAGCTAAGCTCGGAATGTCTCTAGGTGATAAAATCCGGTATACGGAAATCGGAACAATACAAACATCTGTAAATGACGTAAGGATGGGTGGTATATCCGTTCTTTTACGGTTTTTTTTTGACATAACTCGAAAACTAAGCTTGAAGACTTAACACATTGTAGCGGTAAGGGACTGGTGACGCAGCGTAGAGCAATCCTCTTGTGTAGACTGGCGACATCACAACAGTCGCAGAAAGCCGTTGGATGTAAGAGGCGCAGCTGTTCTGAATGGTATTTTCGCGAAGAATTCTATGTCCATTGTCCAACAGTGGACGTATTATTAACCTTTTTTTTTTTTTTTTTTTTTTTTTTATTGCTTATGACGGCAAACGAGCAGACAGCACACCTGATGGTAAGTGTCACTGCCGCCCATGGACCTTTGCCAATGGTATAGCTAGGCCGCTGCCTACCAATACAACCCTGAACCCACCCCGGTTAGGCTTCCGGCTCTCTCGCTCACCGAACGAAGCGCAATAGCACATTGCTATTACTCAGACGTCGATCTTCTGCGAGAGTGTGGTACTACCCCGGACGGACCGGCCCGCGGCTGTAGACAGAGAACTGTCCACAGCGTGGTCCTACCACAATAAATTTTTTTAACAAACACTTTTGCTTATACATCGGTCACTATTGAGCTCGTACTGTATATAAAATGACGTCCTTACTAATATTATAAATGCGAAAGTAACTCTGTCCGTTTGTCGTGTTTGTCTTTCACGCCAAAACTACTGAACCGATCTAAATGAAATTTGGTACACAGACAGTCTAGAACCTGACAAAGGACATAGGCTACTTTTTAATGCAGAAAAGGTTGTAAAAAGGGATGAAAAGTTGTAAGAAAGTATCATAATTTTTAAAGCCAGGAGCTTGAAACTTATTTTTAAGCTATTGATTAGATATAAATAAATATGTCATTAAAATGTTGTAAAAATTTACCCTCAAGAGGTAAAATAAAAAATATAGAGATGATAAACTTATTTATGAAAAAAAAAGGAAAGTAACCCTTATACGCAGGCAAAGCTGCGGGCAGAAACTAGTATATAATAAAACACGACTGTCTATTACCTTGTTCCTCTATTAGACGGTTTTTATGATTACCATGAGAAGGTGCGTGAGCGATACTGTTACAGTTCAGATGCAGATGGGTAAGCATCCTGCTTGATGGCAAGTGGTAACTGCTGCTCATGAACTTCTGCTATACTTGAGGGAACATCAGGTCGCTGCCTATAGTAAAGTGTGGTTTTGTGCTCCGTCTCTCTCGCTCACCGACCGAAGTGTAGTTGAATATGGCCTGAGACATAGATTGTTTGCGATAAGGTGGTACTATCCTGGAAGAACTGGCTCATTTATAGCTGCAAGCTGAAAAACGGTCAGTATTGTGGCACACCGAGTGTTTTTGGACATTGATTTATATTGGTTTTATACTTCATCATCAACATTCAGCCCAACAACAGCTGGACGTTATACATTAGTAGTTAGCACGTGATCGGGTGCCGCTTGTGGAATCTGGTCCAACCATTTCTATTCTTTTTTGTTTTTTGAAGTGAAACTTATTTATCGGCGTTGTAAAAAAATTTACCGACACATTTTTCGGTTACGCGCCATCTTGTTTCTTGCCCTACCACGGTCGATTCGAACGAAGAGTACTTTTCCCAGCGCAGTAGGGATAGCATGTCGTTTAAGCGGACTTACTCCCACCACTACTAGAGAGAGAGAGAGAGAGAGAACACGCTATTGGTAAAAAAATAGTTTGCCAAAGTTTCATTTCTGATATGTGTACTTTGTACGCACGCATTTAACTTTTAAAAAATTAATCTTTACTCAAAGGGCATCTCACTGGAGCTAATATGAACTAAACATGTATCCAATAATATTTAAGAAAACATATAATTTAAAAAAAATGACGAGCCCGCTGAGTTTCTTGCCGGATCTTCTCAGTTTACCCGAATCTACCACCGGCTATCCGAGCCGGTGGTAGATTCATTTTAAAAAATATGTGAAATTGACAATATGTAAGTGCCCTTATAGGGCTTATGCATAATAAATGATTTGATTTGATGTAAGACTCTACACCGATTACCACAAGATGCGGTGTTTTGCCGCCCCACATCCAAACACTACCAGGAGGGTTTGTCCACTTCACCTGGCAACGATATTCATCTTCAACTGTACTTATTCAATAATAATTTTGCAATGCAATAATGCTACTGTGTTACTCAAGCACTATGATATGTCCTTCTTTAAACGAAGTTTAAGAAGAGCATTTTCCTCGCGGTAGGTAATCTAGCCATGCGCTGAGTGGAGCAAATATCCAAGAGCGGCAGTATCATTTATCACCAGGTGTACTGTTTGCTCGTTTGCGATTTTTCAGTAATAAAAAAGCAACTTTTACCAAGTCGTCGGTCCACCTGCTGGAGGCAGGTCGTCCCACACTCAATCGTTCGGTACATGCTAGCCTTTCAAAAACCTCTCTGCCCACCATATTATCTTAACATAAAGTGTATTATGCGATATAGCATACATCTAAAAATAAATTAATATAACTCTATAAAGCCCTCAGTAAAAGTGTAAGCCTAAAATGAAATGAAATACTGAAAAAACTCACATGAATATCTTATTACTTCTCATAACAAAATCGTATTAAAAGCAACTCAGGAAAACCGATTTCGTATAGGATAAGCAGAAATATGTCTTTACTCTTTTGAAGTGGAGTGCCAATCTTGGTAAATTATATGTATTTTTTTTTCTTCATATCATAATCTTATGAAATATAATATTTTCTTTAGGAATGAAAATCTGAAAGCATCAAGTGGCTTTTAAGCCAGTGTTTGGATATAACGACACACGCAACGAATATTTAGGGCGGATTTCAATGTACATTTTATAACACTTTGTCGACATTTTTATAGCGGAGTAGTACGCTCGTCTACACTGATTCTGTGTCGGGATTTTAAATCGTAATTTATGACAACATTTTATATGGTTGCTTCACTTCAAAGATTTATATTGGCTATTTTTCTGTATCGACTTTTAGTTCGATGTTATTGCTGTAAAATGCATAAGACATATCATATTCAAGTTCAATACGGTGACAAAGCGGTCACGAACAGCTATAGTTGAAAGTCGTTACTTCTGCGAAATAGAAATTATTTAATTAGATTTTATATGTACTAAACTGGGAGGATAAAAAATGATCACACATCACTCTTCTACTCTTATCCCAATTATTTGGGGTCGATACAATATGTACTCTTTTTTCATAGTAGAAGTCGGTTTAAAAGTTATTGCCAATAGTTTTATGACCGACCGCCTGCCAGACGTCAATCCTCCTTGGGAATGTAATTGTTGACCAAATGGCATCAGATGAAGTTGGCCCAGGTCGTTATAAGGCTCTTAGTCATCGTTTTTGCGACATCCACAAGCAAAGTAAGGATTGATAGTATTTGTATTCGCTGTTGCTATCAAACAGCGCAAAGGATGAAAAAATTATATCGCCACTAATTTGCAACAGACTACAACTAACAGACTGTACAGATGGCATAGTGGTCAATATACCGACCTCCCGTGCCAGTGCCGTAAATTTGATTCCCATGCAAGACAATACTTTGTGCGATTGCACAAACTTTAGTTCTGAGTCTGGATGTAATTTGTCTTCATTAATGGCATATTTGTAAAGTGCCCCGCAATACAAGGATAACCCACCCCAATACAAGGATTATTTGGTTGGGTCTTATAAAAAAAAACATATTAATTCTAAATCCGATTCTACTGATATATGATTATATCCAGTAAGTTCATCACTAGATAATGTTACTATTTAATTTTAACTTCAAAACGTATTTTTCAATATAAATATCAAAATGCTTAAATCGATGGATGATATTGGGATGGCAAGAACTAAATAACTTACTAATCTTATATTTCCTTCTAAAAATAAACCATCAAGGGATACATTAATTATTACCTACTGTTACTTGTCCATCAATCAATGAAAAGTTATCAATAATTTAGATTATTCTAAATAGTGGTTATTTATTGCCTGTATATAATTCTAGTAGAAATGTTCGAGCGTCAAATTAAAAATAGTTTGTAAGTATTTTCTGGTAAATGGCGTGTAAAATGTCTACTATAAAGACGTAAATGCGAGTCACAATTTGGTTACTATACGTACCTATCCACGCTGGCCCAACTGATAAGATGTTTGTAATGTATATCCAATAGATATGTGTTCAAGGCCCACTTTTGGTAATCATTTTTCATTCACAAAAGAGTTTTTATTTTCATATGTCTTATTACTTAAATGTTTTAGTCTAAGTGTGTAAATGGCATTTTATAATAAATCTCTTTTTGACATTGAACTCTATATAGGTTTGGAGAAAACCTATATAGGTTTGGAGGCGATTTCTTAGTAATTTCTATATTCCACGCTTTTTTGGCCTATTTTCTGATCACAGGCTGTCTTAAACCTCTGGGATGACAGAAGGGCGCCAAGCATCATAGAACCTACCGTAATATCCCTCTCTGCTAATGGAATGAGTTACCAATAGAAATTCCTTATATATACTCTCTTATTTAGACGCTTTGGCAACAAATCGCCTTAGGTCACAGTGGTACATTCTTGGGTAACGTATAACTTCAACCATCATCGCCAATCCACTTGCCCTGCGTTATGATATTATCTTCCTTATAGCTATGCTCAATAAAAGATATAGATAGACTGATTGATAGACAGGTTGTATATGAGTATATTATCCAAAGGAACTTTTGTTTGCTACATCATCATCATCCGGCGTCCACGTAATATGTCCTCATTTTCCACACAAATCTATCAGATGTGCCTCTGTATTCATTTCCTTTTTGTCATATTATGTTTTATGCAGTCCATTCATATTTTCTTTGATTTTCTCTTAACTCTAAAGGTTTCAAACATTCAAACTTAAAACTTTAATCGTTAAACCTTACAACATTACTGTCATCAGGTCCAATCATATATCCATATACGTCAGTAGTACGTTTGCTACATAAAATTTATATCATGATTTATTTGACAGTATATATTCAATATTACTATAATTTATTATCATTTTCCTGTCGTTGGGATTATTTTTATTTATCGGTTCATTGTTTATATATAGATGGATAAGATAATGTCGCTATTATTTAACTTGTAGACGTCACAGGGCAGTTGCTTCGTAGAACATTTGTATTGTACCGGTTTGCCAATGACAATAGGATTGGGAATAAAAATCTATCATAATGTATTATAGTAATAATTGAATAAACTCTCCGTGTGGTGACGGAGTAAGAATACAATTCGCCACCCCCGTCTTACCCGTGGGTGATCGTACGAGACGACTAATGGATATAAAACGCATGTAGCATCTATGCAAGAGAAGGAAACCTTGAAACAAAATCCTATACCAACATATCGGACCAGCGTATACCACGCTGGTCCGACAATACAAAGTGGTAATACAAAGTAGGTCAATTACTCTCCCATTATGGAGGAGGTTCGAGCCCAACAGTGGGACATATATGAGCTGAGATGAAATATAACACAATAAGAGCGTGTCTTCGAACTACAGAAGAATGTATTAATTTCAATCCTATGACAAAAGAGTACTTAGATTATTACCCGAGGAATGCTTAGATTTTTTCATAGTGTATGTTCCAGGCAATTTAATTATAAGTATGCATTTAAAAACTTAAATATATTGCGATGGATTGAGGTAACTTAAATTGTTTGAAACCCATCCATCAGCCTATCGGCATCCACATTTAGATGTTGGCAACCCAAGGGAGGACAATGTCATATACAACTATTACACTTGGCAGACTGGTTTGTAGTTTAGAAAGGACTAACCGTGACAGAAAGCGGCTACCTGTGGCCCGCTACGTGGCATATTGTAGGGTTACGCCAGAGTCGCATACCGTCCCCTCCATCGCCCTGAATAAATAAGGTAGAATGTGACCAGTCCATATTTGTTTTGTGATCGTAGATGGTGATATAAGTTTCCCAGAGAGATGTTTACGCCAATTTCACTGGTATAGTACCATATATACCTCAGCTATTTTTTAAATTTCTAACTGATAAATATCATGGGGGAAGTACATAGATTATCTTTCGTGTGGTGACGGAGTAAGATTCTTTCACCCTCATTCACCACCCCCTATCTTACCTGTGGGTGATCGTACGAGACGACTAACGGATATAAAATCCATATAACATCTATGCGGGTGAAGGGCAACTCGAAACAAAGCCTTATACCAACACGTCTGACCAGCGTGGTATAGTAATTCAATTACTCTTTTATTATGGAGGAGGCGCCAGCCCAACAGTGGGACATATATAGGCTGTGATGATGCGATGACGACATAGATTTTAAAACTTAGCTATAATATCTATTAAATTTTCAGATTAAAAAATCGTCCAAGCGTTTCTTGCACAGAATTAGTGCTTTATGAGTGGACAACATACACAGCACAGACAAACGTACAAAACGTTTCCGTAGCTCCGGCCAAACTATCTGGAATTTCCAGCCCAATAAACATGACATCAGCCTGTTTGTACAAGAGTGCACTGAGCTTGAGGCATACTGCTCCTTGCTTAGAAAATCTCACAAAGTAGACTTAGAAATATATACTGCTTTAACTCTAACGACGATGATTTTTTTTTATAAAATTCATTGCTTGATCTGATTGTGTTAGAAACTTTATTGTGTATGTAAGTATGGACCACGCTGTTTACCGTTATCTGTCTACAGCCGCGGGCCGGTCCGTCCGGGGTAGTACCACACTCTCGCAGAAGATCGACGTCTGAGTAATGGCACTGTGCTATTGCGCTTCGTTCGATGAGTGAGAGAGCCGGGAGCCCGACTGGGTGGGTTTAAGGTTTATATTGGTAGTCAGCAGCCTAGCTATAACCACGGTATTGCAAGGCCCATGGGCGGCAGTGATACTCAACATCAGTTGTGATGCTTGCTCGTTTGCCACCACAAGCAATAAAAACAAACATTTACACCTGTTCCGGAGTAACAATATGTTAAGTAGACGAAATTTAAAAGTCATCATCATCATCTCAGCTCATATATGTCCCAATGCTGGGCTTAAGCTTCCTTCATAATAGGAAGGAAATTTACCTACTATACCAATCTACTATACAGGCTCGTTGGTATAGGGTTTTATTTCGTATTTTACTTCTCTTTCACAATAACCCATGGGTAAGATAGGGTGTAGTGTATTATATTCTTAAAAAGGAAATTCACAAATAATTGCTTAAATTCAAATATTAAATTTCTATTACTCGCTTATTATATAGTAACAAAATTGTAATATAATTGAATGCACAATGCACATATCATATTTAAAAATATGAATATTCCATTCCGTAACTTTTCATCTTGCCGATAACTGCTGCATTTTACGTGGAAGATATTACTTACTTCCTTATATAAAATACAAACATCCAAATAATATTTACAGTCTATTACCTAAATACCTTCGTGCAAACACAGCCGCCATAAAAGAAAAATATTCGAAGCCCTTAAACCGATTTTGTGAGTGTTTGCTTATCGCGAACATAATAGGCTTCGGCAGCGCCCGCGAGAGATTTTGTTGATGTCGACGCGATGTGGGGAGATTGTGGCTAGGGGGAGGTGTGTGGGAATTATGTGATGTGCGTTACTTCTATTCACGTCACAATAAACTTTTGATTTTTTTTATTATTATTGTCTATTTTTTTGCTGTGTGGTGGCTACGAGTACTACCAACCTTTACTTTGCTCGTGGATGTCGTAAAAGACGACTAAGAGTCTTATAACGACCTGGATCAGTTGGTCCAGGTCGTTATAAGACTCTTAGTCGTCTTTGGATCAGATGGAGTTCCATCTGACGCCATTTGGTCAACAATTACATTCCCAAGGAGGGTTGAGGTCTCAGGCGGTCGGTCATAAAACTATTGCCAATAACTTTTACAATATGTACCATGAAAGAGTAGATATTGTATGCTGAATATGCTGATAATAGCTTCCTGTGTACCCATATGTATGGGTTCATTATATATGGACCGTTCTGTCCAGGATAGTAGTACACTGGCCACCGAAGACAAAGATCGGGTACCGGTGGCCCACTCGCACGGTGAAGAGAGGAGTTGCACGGTGGGTCTATGGAGTCACACGCCGCCTCTTCCGTCACCCCAGACCGATTTGCGGGACAAAACGCATCCATAGTTCAGCGTAAAAAAATATATAATAAAAAACAAAGGATAGTAGCACTCTCCCATGCTAGAGGCACTAACTCTATTATACGGTACTTATTACTAAAGGTTATCACAGCAATTACCACTTACCATTAATTACGACTGCATAGATGGCATAGTGGTTAAGATACTGACCCACCCGTCTCAAGTGTCACGGGTTCGAATCCCATGCAGGACAATGATTATGTGTAATTAAAAAAAATTGGTCCTGACTCTGAATGGAATTTGTATCCCTTAATATAGTTAACGGAAAGAAATGTGTTTTAAATAAAATTATCTAATTATTTATTATTATAACCTTCTCAAGCCATCGGACTTGAGTAATAGTAGAGTGAAAAATGCATGAAATCGATACATTAAAACTAATTAAGATCAAGTTTTGATACCTACGTAGGACAACATTTTATGGGAGACATATGAAGTTGTTATAAAATTAAATGTAATTTGTTTGTTAAATTAAATGTTTGAGAATTGTGGGGAGCAACACGAGGATTGTTTCCTTAATGCCGGGTGTAAAAAAAAGCTAAGCAATCTCTATATGAGGCTGCTAGAACCAGAACGTCCTAACTACAAAAACCATGTTTTACAATATGGAGGGAATTAAAATTAAATTAAATTCAATTTAATCGATTTAAACATCAGACGAAAATGTACTACTTGTACTGCCATCTATTGTTAAGAGCTTGTAAACAATATTAGGCCGCTGTGGTTTTGTAGATTAACATTTTTAGATTACGAAATTGCATTTAGGTTAAAAGTTGCAAAAATGTAGTTAGGCCACTCTGGTTCTAGCAGTCTCATATATTAGTAGGTATTTTTGTCACTATAATTTTGAAACTCACTTCTTATCTGTGTGGTGACGGATTAATAATACAATTCGCCACCCCCTATCTTACCCATGGGTGATCGTAAGAAACGACTATGGGATATAAAAAGCATATAACATCTATGCGAGAGAAGGAAAACTCAAAACAAAATCCTATACCAACACGTCTGACCAGCGTGGTATAGTAGGTCAATTTCCCTCCCATTATGGAGGAGGCTCGAGCCCAACAGTGGGACATATATGGGCTGAAAAATGCAATGATGATGATGATCGTCACTATAAAATATCTCCTAAAATACTAAATCTCCTAAAATATTTTTGTCACTATAAAAGGTTTGATGAATGTCAATTTTGACACTCACTTTCTTATCTAAAGACGAAAAATAGGCAAATATTTAAAATTTATGTTTACATTAAAAAATCAGTTCATTCCTTCACGTATACCTATATCAAAGACAAATAAATATACATTTGTTGGGTTACAGTTATATACGTAATAACATCTTTTCTAATGGTTAGAAGAATTATCACGCGTGTTTTAGTTATACTTTATTCTGTAAAATTCCTTCTCTTCCCTTCTAAATGCGAGACGGAATAACAGTAACACTAGGCAAGAGATAAAATAAATGTCATCAATCAAGTTCGTACAGTTTCCATTTCCGGTACGATTTCACCAGCTATTAATGTATGAACGTACAATATATAGTAAATATAGTACTTTGTTTCTTTGTATAGTTTTTTATCGTTCTATCGATTAAGGAATAAATTCTTATATCTCAAGGACTTTAAGAACGTACAGTTAAAGGATAAAAGTAATGTCCAGATTTAAAATATTAATTTTAAAAAAGGATTATGTAAAATTCGCCGCACTTGGTAAACTGGTTGGCGAAGACTGGTTCATCATTTCAGCTCATAATATGTCCCACTGTTGGGCTCGAGCCTCTTCCGTAATAGCAGGGATATTAAACTACTATAGCATGCTGGTCAGACGTGTTGGTATAGAGTTTTGTTTCGAGTTTTCCTTCTCTTGCATAGATGTTATATTCCTTTTGTATCCCTTAGTCGTCTCTTACGATCACCCACGGTTAAGATAGGGTGGTGTTTTGTATTTTTACTCCGTCACCACACGGATAAAACTGGTTGCAGTTGGTATTATATTTTTTCCAGAACAGCGCTTATGCCCATTGTAATGACAATTTATACAGATTTATGAATGTTGAGGAAGCGAGTGAAGTATGCAAACTTGATAACTTGATAACTTTATTTATTTGTCTCAACATGTGTACAATAAGATGTTACATAATTGATAGAACCAACATGTTCTGTCCATTAGAAGACATGCAAACTTATAATAATAATAATGTATAAGGTAACACAATTAAATATCTAATAAAAGCAATCATTAAATATCATATAATTATAAGAATCGCTACAAGCAGCCAAATAATTGTAATTAAATTAAAATATGAATGTCAGTATTGAATAAATTAAAAAAGAATAGTAGCCAGATAATTATAATTAATAAAAATAAAAAAATGTTACTAACTGAATTATTCCTGTACTGAATGAATTAAAAATAATAATAAAAATTTAATATAATTACAATTTACAATATAGCTACATCATCAAGGAAATCTTTTATGTTATAATAGCATTTATTTATCAGTATATTTTTTAATCCCTTTTTAAATTGAGTAATGTTTAGGTCCTTTAAAGAATTTGGTATTTTATTATATATTGTGGGAGCCATGCAAAAAACGCTCTTTGCTAAGAGGGACGTTTTAGCCGCGTGCATACACAGTCTGTATTTGTCACGGCGACTGCGAATACTAATATCGGACATCGTGGGAAACAGATGTAGATTTGATTTCACAAATTCAGATGTCTCATAGATATATAATGAAGGCAGAGTTAAAATTTTATATTTTTCGAAATATGGTTTACAACTCTCTATAACTGGTAAGCCAAACATAGCACGAATGCATCGTTTTTGAAGATTGAAGATGTTTTCTTTATCAACTGAGTTGCCCCAGAATATGACACCGTATCTAAGTAGCGATTCAACAAGACTATGGTATGCAGTGAGTGAGCGAGATAGCCACCTGGCGCGTGGATGCCCGCCGAGACGTCATCGCCCGTTGGGCTACGCGACTGGAGAGGCCTAGGCACGGTGTGGAGACCGTTGAGGCCCTCCGGCCCATATTGATAGAGTGGATGGAGCGGCGGCACGGAGTCCTCACCTTTCGGCTGGTGCAGGTATTGACGGGGCACGGGTGTTTCGGGTTGTACCTGCACAGGGTCGTGTATAGGGAGTGGACTCCGGCTTGCCACCACTGCAGGAGTGACGAGGACACGGCGCAACACACGCTGGAGGTGTGTCCGGGATGGGAGCGGCAGCGCCGTGACCTCGTCGCTGTCATCGGTGCCGACGTGACGCTGCCGGCCGTCGCGAGGGCGATGGTCGACAGCATCAGGAACTGGGACGCGGTTGCCGCCTTCTGCGAGGCTGTCATCTCGCAGAAGGAAGCGGCGGAACGGGCCAGGGAGGATTCCCGCGCCCCGGGCCGCCGCCAGCGGCCGGGGCGGCGCAGGCGCGAATACCTGCGCCTGATGCCGCCCTAACCGAGGCTTCGGGTGATCGGACCGGGGAATTGTCCGGTCACCCGACGTGAGGCCACCGCGTGAGGGCGACGCCCCGACGGCGAAATCTGTCGGGGCGTCGACGAGAGGAACCCGCGAGGGTGAACCGCCGGCCGGGCCACCGAAGTTAAAAATCGGGTCCCGGTGACCCGCTCGCACGGCGAAGAGAGAGGAGTTTTTACGGTGGGTCTATGGGGTCACGCGCCGCCTTCTCCGTCACCCCGGACCGATTTGGCGGGGCGAGACTAATCCATAGTCCACCAAAAAAAAAAAAAAAAAAAATGGTATGCAGTGAGTAATGTAGTAATATTTACTTCAGGTGCTAATTTATAAAGCGCGTAGGAACGACTACTTACTAAAGATAGAGTTCTCGGGCACTCTGTTCTCTCTGCCTACCCTGCAAGGGATATGACGTGATGATATGTATGTATGTATGTATTTATACAGTTTAAAATTAAAAGATCACTACCCGTCGTATTATTACATCATCATAGAAAGTCATGGTTGCAGTAAGAAATTTAAGAATTTTTTTATTGCTTATAGTGGCAAACGAGCAAACAGAACACCTGATGGTAAATGTCACTGCCGCCCATGAACCTTTGCTATACCAAGGCTAAGCCGCTACCTACCAATTCAAACACCAAACCCACCCAGTTGGACTTCTGGCTCTCTCGCTCACAACGAAGCGCAATAGGACATTGCCATTACTTAGACGTCGATTTTTTGCGAGAGTGAGGTACTACCCCGGACGGTCTGGCCTGCGGCTGTAGACAGAGAATTATCAACAGCGTGGTCCTACCACTAATAAAGCATCTAAATTCAACAGTTAAAGTTGGTTTTATAGCTCATATGGGTCTCATTATTGGACTCAAGTCTCCACAATGTAAGGGCAATTGCCTTACTACAGCATAGTAGAGCTGGTACGGGTTGGTATAGAGCTTCAAATACTTCAAAATTATATTCCTTAGTGATCTTTTATGACACTAACGAAGAAGAAAGGTTGACAGATTGTATTCAGAATCTGTCAACATTCAAAAAGACAATCACAGTTGGATATTTATGCGACTGAGTTCAACAATTAAAATATACTGACCACCAAATTCTCGTTACCTGATGTAAAACTCGTGTAATCACGATGGAGGTTGGAACGTTACAAATAAAAATGCAAAAGCTACCGCCGGATGCCGCGGCTTCGTTACACAAATTGTAACCATTACAAAATGCCAAACGTAAAAGTTGTAACTTTTTTTTTTCGTGTAAAAAAAACACAAAATGTAATCATTGTGGAGATGAATTTAATTTTGTACATAGTTAAAAACGTATAACCACTTGTGAATTTTTGCTGCGGTCAGATTTATTTATGTGGAGTACTGTTGAGATTGAATTCGTGGCAAATGTATTGAGGCAGACCTC
Source organism: Lymantria monacha (assembly GCA_905163515.2). NCBI lineage: Eukaryota > Metazoa > Arthropoda > Insecta > Lepidoptera > Erebidae > Lymantria > Lymantria monacha. The sequence goes on from LR991097.1 coordinate 938,848, forward strand.
GATATACTGATCTATATCGTTGACGTACGACGTGTATTGCGTGGACAATTTTATTGAAGGTTTACCACAGTTAGGGGTTTGGTTTTAACGGGATTTTAATATAAAGAAATAGTATATATTTTTTTTTCATTCCGTGTGGTGACGGAGTATGAATACTATTCACCACCCCATATCTTACCCGTGGGTGATCGTACGAGACGACTAAGGGATGCGAGAGAAGGAAAACTCGAAACCAAACCCTATACCAACACGTCTGATCAGCGCGGTATAGTAGGTTAATTTTCCTCCCATCACGAAAGAGGCTCGAGCCTAACAGTGGGACATTAATGGGCTGTGATGTGATGAGTATATTTGTTATTACTTTAAATAGATGGATACATGTTTTTTTTTAATTGTATACCAGTTACAAGAATAATTTAAAGCTAGCGTAATAAGTAAATAGCGATGAAGCCTCTATTTCTACCTTTTGTGAATGTACAAGAGCGACCTTATCGCTTTCAAGCGATCTCTTCCAGGCAACTTTAGAGTGGAAATGACAGTAAAGAGGGATGATAGGTAATTTGCTGATGGTGATACTAGATATCAAGTTAAAATAATTCAGTCATATTATATTTGTCATTCGTTAAATTAAAAAAAAGAGTAGTGAATGATCTTATACCAAGATAAGAGTATGATTCACTAGCCATTTTTGTGTTAGCGGATGTTGCAAAAGACGACAAAGAAATCGGATATGGAAATTAGATCTGTACGAGAGAAGACAAACTCTAAGTAAAACCAGAGGAGGAATATGTGCTGAGACAATGATGATAATTGTTTGTCATCCATCGGCCTATAGATGCTGTATAGTAACGGCTACGAGTAAGAGTTGGTAATATTACCAACCCTCACTTGCTCGTGGATGTTGTAAAAGATGACTAAGAGCTTCATAACGACCTAGGCCAAGTCTATCTGATGCCGTTTGGTCAACAATTACATTCCTAAGTAGGGTTGACCTCTGGCAGGTGGCCGGTTATAAAACTATTGCCAATAACTTTTGCATTATGTAAAAAAACATAATGCGTCGACCTCAAGTAATTGGGATAAGAGCAAGAGAATGATTATGATCCATCGGCCTATAAATATCCACTGTGGGAACTTGGCATGCCCGAACTGTGACAATAATTGTGGTGGTGATATAATTCTCAGGCGAGAGTTTTGCCATTTACTTTGTCATTATCTTGTTGTTTCATCAGTTTATGTAAACAGCATTATTAAGCCATAATTAAATAGAACTTTTCTTAAAACACCATTCTTCATATAGCCATCTTAGGAAATATTCCTTGTATTACGAGAGACTTTACGAATATATAATTAAGTTTGTGGATTGCAGAAAGTGTTGTCCGGCGTAGGAATTGAACCCATGTCATTGATACAGAAGGTCGGTATCTTAACCACTACGCCATCTGTACAGTCGAGTCGATTAGAACATCATGATATTTTCTTCCGGGTTGAGAGCCCTCAGCGTTCATCCACTGTCTGGGTAAAGTTGCCATAGCCATCTGAGGCTAGCAACTAAGACACACACAAAAAAATGATAATTTCTTCGTAAACCCATTACAGTCTACTATAGTAGATAAGTCTTTCTATGAGGGGAGAATAATGCTGCAAGCACTTCGACTAGATGGTGGTACGGTGGCCGCATTTAGCGCAGAACAGCGCTGTTTTTATGACTTCTATCAAAGAACTACGCTTTGTACTCTTAACTTATTCTTACATTTGGGGAATGTCCCTTAATTATCAAACTAAAAATGATACTTTAGAAAACAATAAAATAAAAATAAACTAAAACTCAAATCCAAAAACAGGCTGTTGTTGTAATTGGTGTCAGAAGTGATAGCCGTCAGGCGTCGACAATAATTAGGCGAAGAACAATGACTCAACGAGATGGTCGGATCGCGTGACTCCAGCAGACGTCAAACGTGAAACGATGCTTAAGGCCTTTCACATGAGGATAGACGGGAGTTGATAATATTTTACACTTTAAAACTTTATACTTGAAAAACATCTCTATTTCTTCTTTCTATTTGTTTCTTAATATATCTAATATGGCTGGAGGCTAGCAACTATGAAATCTAATTAATCACGGGCTATTGGATTTTTAGAATTATATTATTTCCAAATAGTAACTACTTTTATGATTATCTTAATCTAGAAAATTTTTGTACGTACAGGCATTTTGCTTGACATATTAATGCAATCAATCTTAATATTTACACTCTTTAGCTCTGTCGTATTCATGATGATGTACGACTGTGCTCATTTTAACCCACACTTTCATTTAAAAAAGTTACAACAATTTATAGCAAATAATACTAAAACTTTGTACCAAATTTTGTCAGAACCAAGTGATATATGTTTTATGTTAAACTTAATCAGGCTTATTAAAATTAAGAAGTAGTTCTAAAAAGCGAGAGATCCACTGACCATCATAATTTAACAAAACGAAATATCTTAATAATTTTAGAGATATAAAGAAAATCGCAAGAAAACATATCAGTTAATATGAAACACCTTTATACTAGTGTCGGTCCTTAATAACGGGTATTTTGGGTAATTCAGAAAATTACAACATGAAGTGTAATTGTAATGTGTACGCCCTTAAACTGTTTTCGTTCATAATAGCTTAGCTTCACCATTGTACTAATTTCTTTACATCGTTAAATAATATATAAAAATCATTAACTGTTTTAAAATACGTTATACTCTGCCATTACAGCAAAATAATAAATATCTAAGTGAAAAAAATCCGGTATGACCTCGAGTCTATGTTGCTTAGTGGTCGCTGCAACTAAGAATACAAAGGTGACAGCTAAGTACTGGATCGCCGCTCCTGAACTGCCTATTACCTGCTAGCTTAATGAATCGTAACTCTTGCATAACTCAGAGGGAAACCCTGTACTACCTTATACACACACACACACACATATCATCACGCCATATCCTTTGCAGGGTAGGCAGAGAGAACGGAATGCCAGAGAACTCTATCCTTGCATACTTCACTCGCTTCCTCAGCATTCATAATTCTCTTCATACACGCTCGCCGGTTTCGGAGACTCTTGACTCCTTATCCGCTCCAATATCACCGTCTAGAGTGACTCTACGATATAGATAGCTAGCACCTCAAATTTAAAAAAAAAATTATATAAACAGTGATTAATAGCACTAATCAAATAGTTTAACATTAATTTGATAGTTAACAAGCACTTGGAATCAAAGAGGCTCAGTAAAAGGCAAATAATTAATTATTTCGATTAATGTTTGTGGATAGTTTTATTAAATACAAGGAGTAGCGGGTTTTCTATTTGATTTGACGCTTTAATATAAAAAAAGAGCCCTAAGCATGAGAGTATGGGAGATATTGTGTGACAGTCAACCGAATTATCCCTGATCTTATATCCTGTCCTTATACCATATCCTTTTTTATAAGACCTGTTAACTTCACAGCTTCCAGGTAGAGCAGAATGGCTTTTTGCAAGCCTACACATACAATTCTGTGGCTATTACACGACAGTTCTGCAATAATTATCTGCTTTGTTTTTTTTTATTGTCATTAATGGCAGACGAACAAAGGTCCATAACGGCTGTAAAGTTTACCATCAGGTGTGATACTTGCTCATTTGCTACCATAAACAACAAAAAAAAATCTCAAATTTATTGACTATGTCGACAACGAGCCAATGCAAGATCCGTTTTGCCGACGTCAATATATTCTTATTGGATATGTCCAAAGATCAGTGTCAGTCCAAGATTCAGTGGTGCCAGATGTACGAAGGAGTGACAGACAGCTCATCTAATTACAGTTACGTCGAGGTCGGGTCTCTTCCTTCCTTCCAATTTGCTAGAGAGGAGTGACGGCAGTTCTAGTAGTTAATTCATAATCGGGTGCTGCTTATGAGATCTCGTCCAGGCATGTTCTTTAATTTGTTTTTTTTTTTTGGATTATATTTTGCAAAAAAATATGTAGTTACTAAAACTTGAATATAAAATATATAATACGTGTAAATTTATATAAAAAAAAAACTGATTAAAAAAATGATCCCCCCTGATGATGACCCTATAATATTTTTGTCGAATCTTCTAACCTTGTAGCTGCGTTTCGATTAGATTATTAGATTGATTTTAAACGAAAGCTAAAATTGACAATAAGTAAGTGCCTTTAAGGGACTTATACATAATAAAAAAAATAATTGGAAAGTCAAACGAGCAGACAGCACACCTGATGGTAAGAGTCACTACCGCCCATGGACCTTTGCCAAGAGTACAGCTAGGCCGCTGCCTACCAATACAAACGGCTTCCGGCTCACTCGCTCACCCAACGAAGCGCAATACCCTATTATCATTACTCAGAGAGAGTACTACCCCGGACGGACCGGCCCGCGGCTGTAGACAGAGAACTGTTAACAGCGTGGTCCTACCACCATCAATATATTTTAATTATTTCACAATATTAAGTCTCATCATTCTCTTACCCTTATCCCAATTACTTTGGATCGATATAATATGTACCTACTCTTCTTTTATAGTACATATTGTAAAAAATGATGGAAATTTATGATCGGCCGCCTGCCAAACGTCAAGGAGAGGAAACAAAATATTAAGTCTATGAAAAGAAAATTGATTTGGAAAAAAAAACACCAGGTTCTCTTACATAATTTGCTAATAAAATATTTAATCTAAAATAATTACATCATATAAATTGTACAAAAATTTATTTTTAAATTCCCTTAGGGATCTTGTAATTTGTATAAGTAGTTATAATTAAAGTTGCTAAACAATTTTCAAGTTTTACTTAGAGGTATACAGTTACTTTGAAACATTAAGAAGACTTGACGTAATTATTAGTTGAAATTATTTCGTTTTGAACTTTAATATGTAAAGAATTCTTAGAAATGAACCAGAAATCCGGGAATCCGTTGGGTCTTTAAGAATTCAAATAAATACTCATCTCCTTTGTATATCAAAATTTATTAACGGTAATTGTAAATTAGGCGCTTCGTAATGTGGATCATAGAATAGAATTATCAAAATTACTGAAATTTAGCATTTAATATGCTTAATTATTTATAAAATCGGATTACGAAATGAAAAATGATGTCACAAGCGGGATTCGAACCCGCGCCTATTGGGATTCCGGCCCAATCGTGCTGCCACTACACCAACGTGACTAATTGTAGGACATGCAAATTTCACTTCGTATTATATTTACGTCTTAAGGTGACGGTATGCTATCTACCCGACAATGTTTACACATTGTTATAGGCTTAATACTTAAAACTTTACAGTTAGAATTGTATTAAACGATGACACAACATGAAGACATAATACGAAGTGAAATTTGCATGTCCTACAATTAGTCACGGTGGTGTAGTGGCAGCACGATTGGGCCGGAATCCCAATAGGCGCGGGTTCGAATCCCGCTTGTGACATCATTTTTCATTTCGTAATCGGATTTTATAAATAATTAAGCATATTAAATGCTAAATTTCAGTAATTTAAATAACAAGGTTGTGTCATCGTTTAATACAATTCTAACTGTAAAGTTTTAAGTATTAAGCCTATAACAATGTGTAAACATTGTCGGGTAGATAGCATACCGTCACCTTAAGACGTAAATATAATACGAAGTGAAATTTGCATGTCCTACAATTAGTAACGGTGGTGTAGTGGCAGCACGATTGGGCCGGAATCCCAATAGGCGCGGGTTCGAATCCCGCTTGTGACATCATTTTTCATTTCGTAATCGGATTTTATAAATAATTAAGCATATTAAATGCTAAATTTCAGTAATTTAAATAACAAGGTTGTGTCATCGTTTAATACAATTCTAACTGTAAAGTTTTAAGTATTAAGCCTATAACAATGTGTAAACATTGTCGGGTAGATAGCATACCGTCACCTTAAGACGTAAATATAATACGAAGTGAAATTTGCATGTCCTACAATTAGTTACGGTGGTGTAGTGGCAGCACGATTGGGCCGGTATCCCAATAGGCGCGGGTTCGAATCCCGCTTGTGGCATCATTTTTCATTTCGTAATCGGATTTTATAGAATTATCACCTTCTAGTCTCTCAGAAAAATCATTTATGGCATCTTGACATTCAATTTCAGATGTATAACCCCTTTTAGGAGCTTTTCCTCTGGTCACACCCCGCTAGAATCTTCCAGGACAGCCGAATGAACATTCTTCAACTCCAAGATTAATGGGCATGATTGCTTCGGCAAGTACCTGCACACGATCGTGAGGAGGGAAAGATCACCGTCCTACCACCACTGCGATTGTGACGAAGATATGGCGCAGTACATGCTCGAGGTCTATGTGGCTTGGGCAGAGCAGCGCCGTGAACTAGTCGCAATCATTGGTCGCATTCTGAGTGTTTCGTCTCGCGGAAAGAGATGGCGGGGCGAATCTGAGAGGAAATTCTCTTCGGTGACACGCGCCACCGCCTGCGTCTGGGGCGGTGCAGGGGCCTGATTCCGCTCTAGCCGAGGTCGTGGATGACTGGAGCGGCGAATTATTTGTCACACGCAGAAAGGCTGACCACGTGAGGGTGACGAGGGCCGAGGCGTCGGATGTTAAGGAAACGCTACCAATGGCGAGCCCAATGGCGATGGTCCCATAACCCACCATATACCCTCCGTATACGGTGGGTTATGGGACCACGTGCTACCCTTTCGTCGCCCAGGACGGAATGGACGTCGTGTGTTTAGAACATAGCCTGATAACACTAAGACATGCACTAAACCTTTCCATTGCTATTTGTATTGACCACCATTCTTAAGTCCTTGTCTTCGGTAACCTGGCCAGCTGATTACTCTCTCCAGTACTAGCTCCTGTTGGTCTCCGACAATACTTATAGATAACGACCTCATGCCGCTATCCTCACTACGAGCAGTAGGCTCCATACTGTCTCACCATGGACACTATCCATCCTAAATGGATTCATTATCATTCATCAGATAATTTATCAGACTCACAAAGATAATTATTGGACAAAGGCTCTGTAAGGAGAAAAACGAGTGATATTTTTAAAATTACTTGTCATTAAAATAGGCGTCCCGCAAGGGTCAATAACTAATTACTTACCCTTATTATATAGGGAACAATCAAATATTGTGTTATTACCAGATGATACTGATCTAGGTATTCCATTTAGGATGCAAAATGGATGAAACCGTCGAAATCGCAAAATATGTATTCTGTTTTAGTTCTACTGACTTTAAAGCCAATATTCTTCAATTTACAGCGCCATTTCTCTAGTATGACCTGTACCTATCTTAAGTCCCTCTTCTACAAGAAGCACATGCATGTTTCTCCAGTTCCTTGCAAAATAATGATTGTATCTTTAGTGCCGGGTATTGTATTTAAAAAATATACCTATATTCTGTCTTTATCTCGTCACGATATGAAAGACCCACAATTGAATTTCAAGATGGATATACAAAAAATCCTTACATCATATAACACCAATAAATAATTTATAAACAAAAAATTGATTCATCGTAAAAACCACACGATACCTTAAAACAACAATAAAATGCATCGTTTACACCCCCCAGAACACATAATCACCAGATCGGCAATAACCGTAAATCAAATAACGCCCCTAAAGTAGAACAACATAAAGATTATTATGGCGTAACAAATGTAATGCACCAATCATAATTTGTTTATCGGCCCATCTGAATAGGTAATGGTGCTAAATATTTATGTCTTACCCTTTCCTTGGAAATGTAAGTGATTTATTACAACAAACTCCTTTGAATAACATCTTCAAACTTAAATATTTATATATCTTACTTGTACAACGATTTCAAAAGGCAGCTTCTAACTGCGAAGTTTCGAATTTGAAATTTTGTTAGATTAGTTGGAAATTACGAGTCTTAAAATATACTCGAAACGTTACTTGGTGGCTTAGCTATACTTCTGGTATTAGAAAGGCCCATGAGCGACAGTAACATTCGCCATCAGATATAATATTTACACATTGCCACCACAAGCAATAAAAAGAGTTTAGTAAATATTTCACTCTTCAAATCAGGCAATTTTATTTTGAAATATATCTCATAAGATTATGGCTGGACCACATCCCACAAGAAGCGTAGCTTAGTTACTAATGTATTCTTATTCCACCACTATACAAATAAATGGGTTATTTAAGTCATGTAGGTATATGAAAATGTACGTGGTACGAACGTCCTACTAAAGCCATTAATATTGTAAATTTAAAACTTTATGAAGAGGTTTCCATTTTTGTATGTTTGTTACTCAATCATGCGTAAATCGTTGAACAGATTTCGATGACAATTGGCATACTGATAGATTTCCTGAATTGAACATATAGAAAGAAAGAAAGAAGAAAGAAAATACTTTTATTCAGTGGAAGGCATGCTAAAGGTAGTTATCATATAATGAACAGGAACATCTAACAACAAGATTATCCGTGTAGTGACGGAGTAAAAATACAACTCACCGCTCCCTATCTTACCCGTGGATGATCGTAAGAAACGACTAAGGGATATATAAAAATACATATAATATCTATGCAAGAAATGGCAAACTCGAAACAAAATCCTATACCAACACGTCTGACCAGCGTGGTATAGTAGATCAATTTCCCTCCCATTATGGAGGAGGCTCGAGCCCAATAGTGGGACATATATGAGCTGAGATGATGAATGTATTTTATATTATAAAATCATATATTTTGAATCATGTAAAGAGTTAGAAATCGCGGGCAATAAGATAGTAGGTAATATAGAGTTACATTATGTAAGATATAATAGTTACCGTGAGCATGAATTACAATCGTGATTTTACATTTAAGCTCATTACAAATTTAGTGAATAATTTTACAAACGATAAAGCTCACACGATCTGTAATTATAAACATTACTGTAATAAATTATACATTAATACTCATTTACATTAATATGTATGAGAGAATAATTAGTACATAATATGTACCTAATATTGGTAATCTTCTTAATATATATAAATTACGCATCACGTTGTTTGTCCGCGATGGACTGTTAAAGTACTTAACCGATTTTAATCAAATTTGCACATCATGTGTAGTTTGATCCAACTTAAAAGATAAGATAGCTTCCATCTCAATTTATAGACGCAATATTATTTTATTGCAAATTATTTGTCTCTTATTTGACAGTCACAATTATCTGTTATCTCCAAATGATTCTAACAGATGGCAGTATCTGTTGACTGGATTGAGTAAGTATTTAATAGATGGCCCTATCTTAAACGTACAAACGTTTCATATAAGCTACAATTTATTAGCATAACCACGTATTACTGAGACTACCTTAACCACAGCAACGCGTGGCCGGGTCTGCTAGTATATTATATAATGTAAAGTAAGATGATATACGCAAAGTGCTGTATGGTAGCGGCTACGAATATTACCAACCTTTGCTCGTGGATGTTGTTAAAGGTGACTTTATAACGATCTGGATCACTCCACCTGACGCCGCGCGCCGTTTGGTCAACAATTACATTCCCAAAGAGGGTTGTCGTCAGGCAGGTGACCGGTCAAAAACTATTGCTAATAACTTTTGCTTTACATTCCCAAGAAGGGGAACTCCCACTTTTGCAATATGTACGAGTACATATGTAAAATGACCTATTACACCACTCTGGTCAAATGTATTGGATATAGGGTTTTATTTTGAGATTTCCTTCTCTTATATTTTTTAAACAATACCCTGCACTAAGGAAATAATGATATAACTAACATATTGCGATAACTTTACAAATATATAATTAACACAGACAGATTAAACCCAGACTCAAAACAACAATTTGGAATTTGTATAAAGCATTGTTCTACGTGGGAACCAGCGACTATGCATAGTAGATCGATATCTTAATCACTATGCCATTTGTGCAGTCAATGTTAAATGCTAATTATATTCTCTAGTCATCTTTTACGACACCCACGGGTAAGGTAGCGATGAATTAGACTACTTACTCCGTCACCACACAGATAATTTCCATCATTCTTTAAAGTAAATCACAGCACAATCATAAAAAAGAAGGAATGATATATTTTTATCGTTTCATCCAATGTATCTGATGAAGTTATAAAAATTGATAAGAGGTTTTTATCTCGACGCATCAAATGGCAATCATTGACGTATGAAATGGCTCTATCCTTTGATATAGACTCTTTGTGGCGATGCCGACTTTTTCTCATTCGCGATCTAATGGATGTGGATTTTCAAAAGCTTTTTTAAGCTGCCATACGCTTTTGTTTTTTTTTTTGGAAAATCCTCGAGACTGGTGACACAAAGGAGGCTAAAATAAAGCTTGATAAGAGTTAAAATTTTCATCATCATCATCATCATTTCAGCCTATTGCCGTCCACTGCTGAACGTAGGCCTCCCTCATTTTACGCCACAGAGTGCGGTCCTGTGCCGCCTGTATCCAACGACGCCCAGCAACCTTCACTAGGTCGTCTGTCCACCTAGTGGGGGGGCGTCCCACACTGCGTCGTCCGGTACGTGGTCGCCACTCTAGAACCTTTCTTCCCCAGCGGTTGTCGGTTCTTCGAGCGATGTGGCCTGCCCATTGCCACTTCAGCATGCTAATTCTTCGTGCTATGTCGGTTACACCCGTTCGTCTGCGGATTTCCGTATTTCGGATTCTATCTCGCAGAGAAATCCCGAGCATAGCCCGCTCCATAGCACGCTGAGCGACTTTGAGCCTGGTTATGAGGCCTACATTTAGGGACCACGTTTCCGTGCCGTAAGTCATCACTGGCAACACACACTGGTTATAGACCTGTGTTTTCAAACACTGAGGTATGTTGGATGAGAAGATCTTCTTAAGTTTCCCGAACGCTGCCCAACCGAGTTGGATTCGTCGGCTGACCTCTTTCTCGAAATTGGATCTACCTAACTGGACTGTTTGTCCAAGGTAAACATAATGATCGACGATTTCGAGAATCGCATTGCCAACTAGGACCGGTACAAGAATGACATGGGCATTTGACATGACTTTCGTCTTGTCCATGTTCATTCGTAAACCCACTAGTTGGGATACCCTGCTGAGATCGTTGAGCATGGTGCCCAGGTCCTCCATGGATTCTGCCATGACGACAATATCGTCTGCGAATCGAAGGTGAGTGATGTATTCGCCATTGATGTTGATGCCGAGTCCGGTCCAGTCTAAAAGCTTGAAGACATCTTCCAGTGCAGTGGTGAACAGTTTCGGAGACATGACGTCTCCCTGTCTCACGCCTTTCTGCAACTGGATCGGTTTCGTACTCTTATCCCGAATACGGACTGACATTGTGGCGTTCCTATACAAACACTTCAGCACTTCGATATAACGATGGTCGATTTGGCACCGCTGAAGGGACTGCAGCACCGCCCAAGTTTCGACTGAATCAAAGGCTTTCTCATAGTCCACAAACGCTATACACAGAGGCCGATTGTACTCCTCGGTCTTCTGGATAATCTGCCGAAGCGTGAGGATATGGTCTATGGTGCTATAGCCTTTTCGGAAGCCAGCTTGTTCGGGCGGCTGGAAGTCATCAAGCTTGCACGTGAGTCGATTGGTAATGACTCTCGAAAACAACTTGTAGACGTGGCTCAATAGTGAGATGGGTCTGTAGTTCTTTAGAAGAGCTTTGTCGCCCTTCTTGAAGAACAGCACCACCACACTCCTGGTCCACGACTCTGGAACGTCGCCCCCGAGGATAACGGAATTAAATAGCTTCTGAAGGGCTTTTAAGACCGGCTTGCCGCCTGCCTTCAGGAGCTCTGCCGTAATTCCGTCATCTCCCGGTACCTTACCGTTTCTTAGTTGTTCGAGAGCCATTCTGATCTCGCACAAGCTAATGTCCGGGATTTCTTCGGTATAGTGCCTAGTTAAAATTTTATAAAAGTAAAAAGTTTTTTATTTTCAACGTATTGGTGAAAATGAATAGCATTAAAAATTTAATATTAAATAATCATTTAGCCTTTTGTCATCCAGTACTTAAGACTTAAGCCTTATAAAGCCAAATATTAAATAAAACGAGTGTATTACTATATTCTATAAAAAATATCCAGCCAAGCCGATCCGTACCGCGGGTAACTTTATACGACCTATTTGGCACTATTTTTGACCCATTCATAATTCAAAAACTACTTTAGATGAACATACCAAATTTCTACAAAATGATCCCCTAGATAAAATTGTACCCCAAATTTTAAATACACAGCTTAAATGTTTATATAAAAGGGTCTTATCTATACTTTTTATACTTATTATTATTATTTAAGATATGTAAGGCTGGCGGGCAGTCATGGGTAGAAAACAGCACTAAAAATATAGTGTGCTTAGAAATACTTTCAAATAACATTTATTTTGAGTTTTTTGAGAATAACGTACAGTCCACCAGATATAAGATTATAAAACAGAGTATTTTTACCTAATGTTTTATTGTTTCATTCTTACCAATATAAGGGTCATGTAGATAGATACCTATAATAGCTCCTTAATGTACGAGTACATATTATTTTCATTTACTACATAATACGCACGCAGAATTTGATCATTATTTTGCTGTAATGTTATTTTAAAACTGCTATATCTCCTAAGGTGTCTATTGAAATCTAATAATGTAAAGGGCATTTTTTTAAACAAAATAATTGGTTGGCATAAAAAAGGTTAAGTGAGCCAACCCTTCGAGATAGACATATGCTTCTTTTTTAATTTTAAAAGAGAAATAATTCTGTCACAAATAATTTTTACAAAACCATTTGCGCAGCGCACGCAGTGGAAGCTCTCAAAAGGAAAATAAATCTCCCGATTTTGTAACATTCTTCATTGGCGTTCTGCTCTTCAGTGATTATATATAGCCTAAAGCTTTCCTCGATAAATAGGCTATCCAACACTGAAAGAATTTTTCAAATCGAATCAGTAGTTCCTGAGTAATCTCATGCACATGCTAATGCATGTTCATGAACATGCATTAGCATGTTCAAACAAACAAACAAACGTAAGAATACAATTCATCACCCCTATCTTACCCATAAGATATAATATAAGTCATCACCCCGATGACTTATATTTTTACTCCGTTACCACACGGATAAGTTAGTAAATATAAATTAATTTTATATCTTAATTGAATATAATATATATTCAATATACTAATATATGATATAATAAACAATGAACCGTGGCTGTAAGGCCTCAGTATTATGTTAATATAAACACCACCTCGTCACGGTATGACGTGACGGATATTTTGATTAAAACTTATGAAAAAACTCCCCCCCTCCATCCGAGCCCCTAACCAAGGTTGCCAGGGAGATTTTTTAAAATTACCCAATCGGGAACAAAATTGAATGTTAAAATTACATAACGTTTAGTATTTCTTAAAGAGTTCATAATATCAATAGTTATTTTCAAGTATCTTTCAAGTAACATTAAAATTTATTAAAAACTGTATTGTGTTTTTACGGATCATCATTGTCTTGCTTTTATCCAAATTACTTGTGGTCGACGCAATATGTACTCTTCTTCCACAGTATATATTGTAAAAGTTTTGGCAATTGATTAGCAATCAACCGCCCCTTCTAACACAAGGATCAAATCTAGTGCAAGGTATATTTTTTTTAAAGCAAGCACTCAAAAACAATGAATGTGCTGAAATAATAGTATTTGTTTAACATCTGGCAACACAGCTGACCCAAGGGAGAGAAGCCAGTGAATCGATATGAAAATATTATAAAAGTTATTGAAGGGTTACTGATAGGACGTAGGCGATAATTGTGATTGAATGAGCGTGTTGATGTAATGACCCAGGGTCCGTAGAGCGTGATGCCCTTTTTGCTGTTTTCGATGTTCATAAGCAATATTTATCTTGTGATGTAACCGTACATCTATTGAATACTTTTGTTTCTATATGATTTTTTTATATTAAATTAAGTTAGATATATTTTTTTTAATGACTTATATATAATGATGTTTTAGTCATGATGATGGGGAATGGAATATATCAGCTCATCATCTCAGCTCATATATGTCCGACTGTTGGACTCGAGTCTTCTCCGTAATGGGAGAGCATTTGACTTACTATACTACGCTGGTCAGACGTGTTGTATAGGGTTTTGTTACGAGTTTTCCTTCTCTTGCATAGATGTTATATGCGTTTTGTATTCCTTAGTCCTCTCTTACGATTACCCACGGGTAAGATAGGGGGTGGTGAATTGTATTCTTATTTCGTAACCACACGGGTAATAGAAATACTATAATAAGAAAACTAGATTATTAAAGCGATTAAGTAATAAATTTATGTCAGTTATCTAAAAAAAGATCTCACTCAGCCAGTGAAAATATCATATTTAAAATTAAAATATTCCGAACCTACTAATCCGTAGCTTGAACCAAAAAGGGCCCAAGGAAACTTGTTAAAAATGTATCAATTTAACTTTCCGACGATAACATCAGTAACTTTACCCGGGGCCCTTTGACAATCCCTTCCAAATTCATATTAGACAACTTTAATGACTAATTTGAACCAAATAAACTGTGAATTGGTTGATTCAGATGAACTTTTTTAGACAAAACCTTACATTAAGGAAATAATTCTTGTATTGCGGATTATACAAATATGTAATCAACAAACAAATTAAATTTAGACTCGAAACAATAAATTATGAATCTTACAAAATATTCTAAAGAGAGTATTGGTGTAAAGATGCGAAAGGGAATGCACTGACGGTTCGGATATGTGAAAAGAATGGCGAACGAACGTCTGGTTAAGAAGATATACAATGCGAAAGTGGAAGGATGTAGGTACCGGGGGAGACCGACTCACCTACCTAGACCAGATCGGTCACGTACTGAAGGAAGGTACAGTCAAGAGTCTCCGAAACCGGCGAGCGTGTATGAAGAGAATTATGAATATTGAGGAAGCGAGTGAAGTATACAAGGATAGAGTACTCTGGCACTCAGTTCTCTCTGCCTACCCTGCAAGGGATATGGCGTGATGATATGTTTGTATGTATGTATTTACAAAATATTCTGTTCCCAAGATTCTTGACACGGTATATTGATATCTTATCATATAGTCTGTTCTTCTCACAGCTGCCTTATAACTGATATCAAATTTCTATAACAATATGATCGAATACAACAGCTGAGCTTATTGGCTTACTAAGAACAACGTGATGGGCTTAAGCTAATACGATTAATGCATACAAACACACTGCATGTACTACATTATCGTAGCTTATCGACAAGCATTGACGAGTACCTCACCAATTGCAATGTACTGAACCATTCAAATTAAGTAAAGCAAGCAATTGAATACTTTATGTTGCGAGTATATGGACTATAATATAATGTTTTAAGACATTTACATGGCAGATTAATGTTGGTAATCGTTTTAATGAGCATTTTCAATGAGATAGCCATTATTATAGATCTATATTGCTATTATAATCTGTGGGTAGCAGAGTAATGTAAATATTCTCCTAGTATAAAAGGGATAAGAGTATAATTCTCACAAAAACATCAACAAGAAATGGTATCAGGGGAGGGGCAGTAGCTCTTTCCTGGGAAATATTTTACTGTGATCCCCAAGTTCTACCATGCTATGGACTCATTGCTGTAAGTCGTCGGATGCAAACGTCATAGGCCGGGCTTTATGTTCATTTATACGGGAGGCTTACGCCCAGCTTATGGTAAAAGGCTGAATGATGATGAATGGGACCATAGTTTCCAGTTTATGATAAAGAAATTAGAATTTTTATAACATTTTTCCATGTAAATCCCACTGTTGAGAGCGGCCTGCTCAACAATGGGAAGGTAGTTGAGTACTTTAGCATACTGATCAGGCGGGTTGGAAGATATATGGTTTTGTGTCGGCTTTTCCTTTTATTGTATCGATGTGATCTGCATATCATATTCGATATTTATTTACGATACCCACCAGGCAAATAAGGCACTGCACTGAAACGTTGACGTTGAAGACTCCCGCGATTGAAAATATATTTAATAATAAAGACCGGGTACCGATGGCCCGCTCGCACGGCGAAGAGAGGAGTTTCTTGCAGGGTGGGTCTATGGGGCCGCGCACCTCCTCTGCCGTCGCCCTGGACCGATTTGGCGGGGCGCGACCACATCCATAGTCCACCGCAAGAAAAAAAAAATTATGCGTGCGTACAAAGTACCCATATCAGAAGTGAGAAACTTTGGCAAACTATTTTTTAAATCTATTTTACATACATCAACCAAAAGCTCTCTCTCTCTCTCTCTCTCTCTCTCATAGTGGGGATGCTACGAAGAGTCGCACAAAGAAGAGACCGAGAACGTCTAATGTGTTCTATCTCATTCTCTCGCCGGCTGAATTTTTGAACATTTATGTGTTTGTGTCTCTATGGACTTATTTTTTCGTTTCATCGAGTTTGAAATCACAACGATTCTAAAGAAGTTTCACTTCAAAAAGTACTTAATGTTATTGCCTTTAAAAACCACTAAAAGGCAATAGGTAAATTCTAGTTGTTTAATTTTTTTTAAATATATTTTTGTAATAAATAATAATAAATTAAAAACTATAATAAAAAATAATGAGTTAATTTAAATAGTAAGTATTAAAACTAAACTGCGTAAATATACAAATAAACATTCTTCATTTATTCGTGCTTTGAACTGCATTTTGAACTATTGACCTAAAATCTGAATGCTCTGCCAATTATTTCCCCATCGCATTATGAGAGCCTACACAAGAAAAAAAAAATATCAGTAAATAATTGTAGTGTATATAGTTTAAACATATATAGGTACTAGTTAGTACACAGCAGGTTTTTTTTTTTTTTTTTGGTGGCGGGCTATGGAGTGGTTACGCCCGACTAAATCAGTCCGGGACGACAGAAGAAGCGGCGCACGACCCCATAGACCTGCCCTACAAGTACCTCTCCACGCCGTGCGAGCGGGCCACCGGAACCCGATCTTTGTCTTCGGTGGCCCGCCAGCGGTGTACCCTCGTGGGTATCCTCTCGAGTCGACGCCCCGGACACATCATGTATTACAACGTAATCGTGACCGAAATTCGGTCGAGAGTATGTCAGTATTACAATATAGAATGATATTGAATGAACGGATTTATATTAGCACATTAACGATATGGGTTTAGATTAATCGTTAATTATTATTAGTCTGGCCCGTACCAAACATATATCTTGTATGGTCTGTGTCATAAGTTCATGATACTGGTCATGAAATCATATATCTTTATATAATTCTTCTGTGCGTTTATCACTTGACTCCTCCGAACCAGCAGAACAGTATTGCATTATTTTTTTTCAATGAGCTCCTAGATGGTTTGGAAATACAATTGGATGCAATAAGTGACGTTGCTGTCGAAATTTTAAATTTTTTTTTGTTAGGTGGCAAACGAGCGAGCATGGATACCGCTAGGCCGATGCCTACCAATGGAAACTCCAAATCCACCCAGAAAGCTAGACTAGCTAGACAGAGCCGGTCTGTCGCTTACCAAACGAAGCACGACAGTAATGTATCATTGCTCAGACGTTGATTTTCTGTTCAGTGTGGTACTATCCCGGACGGATCGGCCCGCGGCTGTAGACAGAGAACTGTGCATAGCGTGGTCCTACCACTATTGAATTACTTTTATTTTATTATTTCCTACCCTATCTTAATCCTAACAGCTTATTGCTTTTTTTCATCATCATCTCAGCTCATATATGTCCCACTGTTGGGCTCGACTCTCCTTCATAATGGAAAGGAAATTGACCTACTACACCACGCTGGTCAGACGTGTTGGTATAGGGCATTGTTTAGAGTTTTCCTTCTCCTACATTGATGTTATATGCGTTTTATAACCCTTAGTCGTCTCGTACGATCACCCACAGGTAAGATATAGGGCGGTGAATTGTATTCTTACTCCGTCACTACACGGAAAATTGCTTTTATTATGTACATGTATACTGTCAAATCTTAAAAAAACGTTGACGTCCCTCCATCCGATAATTGTTTTTTTTTTAAATAATGCTAGCTAAGGAATAATTCTTTATTATTACCGTACTTTAAAAACATATAATTAACCAAGACATTTAATATATAGAGTTGGAATCATTATTTGGACATTGCAAAAAAAAAGTCCTGCGTAGGAATAGAAAGGCGGATTTCAACTTTCACATGGGCTAGTAAATTGATACCTTGAAATAACTTGAATATAGACATTTCAGCTGATCTAGTATTTTGGAGTTCTTTATGTTATGCTGATAGGCGTCGTACACATGTATCGCTTGGTCTTAGTCGTACCCTATTATTTTAGGTAAACAAAGCTTGGATCATCTCTCTCAGATGTTGATCTCACTAAGACACTAAGGATGTGGATCGAATCTGTGGTCTTATCATCCTAGACTAGTATTATTCAATCTCTTATTCTAATAATTTTAGAATAAAAAAGAAATGGGCGCTGTACTTATGAACGTGCGTGACAAGTTATACTACTGTGGCATCATTAAAAAATAGTTTTTAATTGCCTGCAAATAATTAATTACAATAAAATAATAACGAGACTGGAAAATGATAGGATATTTTGTTCACTAATATTTTATCATCATCATCAACATGATGATGATGATGAAATATTAGTGGAAAAAAAATATCCTATCATTTTCTAGTCCCTTTATTATTTTATTACTAATATTTATGAACAGTAAATAATATTAATCAAAGTATTCAATTTAAGTCTGATTACTGAATATATTACTTCTGTGTTACAGTGATGCGCGCGCATCTTTTTTCGAGCCCTAATGAGTGGTTTTGCGACTAATTTCAATCTGTTACTTTTGTGTTACAGTGATGCGCGCACATCTTATAATTTCACTCTCAACATTTTTTCATAGCGCACCTAAATAAGTATAAGTTCAAAAGTACAAAATAAAAACGCTAATTTCTTTATATATGTGCCACATATAACTATATAAGCGAGTACGCCAACATCGGCGACGATTAAGAACATCGTAATTCAGTTAGGAGCTTGTACTTGTATCGTTATTACAAACCCATTACCGTATGGTCGACTCTGCATTTATTTGTGAACATAGCACCCGTTTTACACAAACGATAATGGTTTGGGTAACATATGCACATACCTAATATAATATATTAAAACAAACGATCCTTGTATATTTGTATATTAATATCAGTTTATATTTCTATGTTTGAAATATATCCTTGTAGTGACGGAGTAGGAATACAATTCCGGTGGTAGTTTATTGTATTAATTTAAAATATTAAAACTGACAATATGTAAATGCCCTCGCAGGTTTTATACATAATAAATTAATTTGAAATTGAATTCACCACCCTCTATCTTACCCGTGGGTGATCGTAAGATACTACTAAGTGTAAATATAAAACGCATATAACATCTATGCTAGAGAAGGAAACCTCAAAACAAAACCCTATACCAACACGTGTGACCAGCATGGTATAGTTGGTCAATCACCCTCCTGTTGGGTAGAAGGCTCGAGCCCAGAGGGACATATATGACGGACATATATGATTTTCAGATTTTCGATAACGGTTTCCATGAAATTTAGTATGCAGGTACATTCAAGCTAGGTTTCATCTAAAAAAAAAATATTCCTTTGTCAGTGTTTTTCGTCATTAAAGTATGTAACATTATAGTCTTGGGAGAGGTTGAAAGGTTCTATGGACAGTTATATAAATCATCCCAAAATCCTGTTGTCGGCTTAGTCCGAGATCCCAGATTCTAGCTAACTCGGCACTATACTGAAGAAAGCCCGGACATTAGCTTGTGCGAGATCAGAATGGCTCTCAGACAACTAAGAAACGGTAAGAGACCGGGAGATGACGGAATTACGGCAGAGGTCCTGAAGGTCTTGAAAGCCCTTCAGAACCTATTTAATTCGGTTATGCTCGGGGGCAATATTTCAAAGTCGTGGACCAGAAGCGTGGTGGTGCTGTTCTTCAAGAAGTGCGACAAATCTCTTCTAAAGAACTACAGACCCATCTCAAGCTTGAGCCACGTTTGCAAGTTGTTTTCGAGGGTCATTACCAATCGACTCACGTGCAAGCTTGATGACATCCAGCCGCCCGAACAAGCAGACTTCCGAAAAGGTTATAGCACCATAGACCATATCCTCACGCTTCAGCAGATTATCCATAAGACCGAGGAAAACAATCAGCCTCTGTGTATAGCGTTTGTGGACTATGAGAAAGCCTTTGATTCAGTCGAAACTTGGGCGGTGCTGCAGGGCCTTCAGCGGTGCCAAATCGACCATCGTTATATCGAAGTGCTGAAGTGTTAGTATAAGAACGCCAAATGTCAGTACAAAACATTTCATCCTTGGTTTTATCTTATACGAAATAAGAGTACGAAACCAATCCAGTTGCAGAAAGACGTAAGACAGGGAGATGTCATCTCTCCGTAACTGTGCACCAATGCACTGGAAGATATCTTCAAGCTCTTAGACTGGACCGGACTCGGCATCAACATCAACAGCGAATACATCACTCACCTTCAATTTGCAGACGATATCGTCGTTATGGCAGAATCCATGGAGCACCTTGGCACCATGCTCAACAATCTCAGCAGGGTATCCCAACTAGTGGGTTTACGAATGAACATGGACAAGACGAACGTCAGGTCAAATGTCCATGTCATTCCCGTACCGGTCCTAGTTGACAATGCGATTCTCGAAATTGTCAATCATTATGTTTACCTTGGACAAACAGTCCGATTAGGTAGATCCAATTTCGAGAAAGAGCTCAGCCGACGAATCCAACTCGGTTGGGCAGCGTTCGGGAAACTTAAGAAGATCATCCAACTTACCTCAGTGTCTAAAAATACAGGTCTACAATAAGTGCGTGTTTACCAGTGATGACTTACAGCACGGAAACGTGGTCCCTAAATATAAGTCTCATAAACAAGCTCAAAGTCTTTCAGCGTGCTATGGAGCGGGCTATGCTCGGGATTTCTCTGCGAGATAGAACCCGAAATACGGAAATCCGCAGAAAAAACGGTGTAACCGACATAGCACGAAAAATTAGCACGCTGGAGTGGCAATGGGCAGGCCACATCGCTAGAAGAATCGACAACCGCTGGGGAAGAAAATTTCTAGAGTGACGACCACGTACCGGACGACGCAGTGTAGAACGCCCCACCACTAGGTGGACAGACAACCTGGTGAAGGTTGCTGGGCGTTGATGGATGCAGGCGGCTCAGGACCGCACTCTGTGGTGTAACATGAGGGAGGCCTATGGCCAGCAGTGGATGGCGATAGGCTGAAATGAATGAAAGAATGAAAATGTATATAATGCGAAGTGTTCGAAACGTCGGGAAATTAAAAATCGAATACAAACGTGATAGAATCCGTAAAAGTATTATAGTTTTATTTCAAATGTGTAACACTCGCGTAAACATCAGAAATCATTATGTAATTAATAGAAATACAATTATATAAAGGTAAATTTGGCTACTTTCAACAAGAATAGACGTAGCTCAGTTGCGTAAACCAGCAGTCTAATTTATATAGGCCCCGTTCCATCCTTGGTTTTGCCTTTTTAGGGTCCCGTACCCAAAGGGTAAAAACGAGACCCTATTACTGAGACTTCGCTGTCTGTCCGTCCGTCCGTCTGTCACCAGGCTGTATCTCAAGAACGTTGATAGCTAGATTTTCAGAGATGATGTATTTCTATTGCGGCTATAACAACAAATACTAAAAATAAAATAAAATAAATTTTAAGGTGGGCTCCCATACAACAAACTTGATCTTTTTACCGTTTCTTGCTCTATACTAATAACGGTGACAGGTAGTCGCTTTAACTATTCACAGAATATTTAGTTTTATGTTCGGCATCATTCCCGTTCGGTACTCGGTTACGACCTAACACGTTTCATATCTGCGCATGTATATTAAAGAATTACTTATAATTGTTTGAACTAATTATTTTCATAAAATATTAAGAATGCAAAAGACATATAAAGTGAATAAAAGTTGATAAAGTGGCAAGTTAAACATCGTACAACAGTGAAAACCTTTTGGCGTACTTACTTAAGGATCAACAATTTAGATAACTAACGTGTGTGATGACTTTTCAAAACTACAAGCCAAATAGAAAAGAATACTTGATAGAATTGGCTCTTTTTACAACGTAAGTTTCTAATCCTTGTATTAAACAACATAAACAAAATAAATTGTTAACTACCTACAACTATATATGCAAATATATGAGAACTTTATTTTTCATATAAAAGTGAATATACCCTCACTCTTTAAGCTACTTTAATTCATGATCGAATATACTATGCTTCGCTCACCACCCCTAAATAAAGCCCAATCGTCGTCTGACACGGATATTTTAACAAAATCTACTGATCAGAGTAAATAAAAACAACTATCTACAACAAAAAAGAACAAAGCAAAACGTCGCCGAGTTTCGGACGACAGTTATGAAGAGTTGACCGCTTTTAAAATAGAGATGCGGGAAATGTTGGAAAATCTGAAAGATAGCCAAAATAAACAGTTTGACTCACTAATTAAACAACTTAGTGACGTTACATACCAGATGTCGTCGATTTGCATGATAAATCAGGAAATAGAAAAATCTTTGGAAAATATGTCTGAACAGTTTAGAGTCATACAAACTAAAATTGACAGTCTAGAAGAGCAAGGGAAGGCCTTGGCTTTACAAATTGATACCCTTAATGAGAAGTGTGACTATTTAGAGAAAACTGTTAAAAAAACCAGTATTGAAATGAGATATATTCCTCGAACACAAAATGAAAACAAAGATACCCTCTTTAAATACATAAATAATCTTTCCAAAAGTTTAAATATCGACTTGCAAGCAAATGACGTGCGTGATGTATATCGGGTGCCCAATAAGAAAGAGCCAGCAAAGTCCACCGTAGTTGCGGCATTTTCTAACACTTTAACTAAGACACTTTTTTTGAATTCTGCAAGAAAATATAATAAAACTAATCAATTGAAGGCTAAAGATTTGGGAATAGAAAATAATTCTTCCATCTTATATATATCAGAATCACTCACACCTAAATCGCGACGTCTCCACTTTCTAGCAAGAGACTTTGCAAGAGCTGAAAACTATAAGTACTGCTGGACAACAAATGGCAATGTTTATTTAAAAAAGGAGGAAGGTGCTCCATACATATTGATAAAAAATGAAATGCAGTTCAATAAACTCAAGCTTTCTGAATGACTAATAATAGTTAAAGAAGATTTATGTATAATATTTGATATGAAATATAATTTGTTGTATTATAGAGTTACAATAATAACCTTGTTACACTATTCACACACTTCAATACATTTATACACTTCAATACAATTCATCTCTATGCAATGTTTCACAGATACCTCTACACGCATATTACAACAAGACAACACCCATTCCTATCTATCCTGGCTTAGAAATACATTATTTAATATAAGATATGAACCGCTAACTAATGAGTATAATAAACCAGTCCTCCCTCTACGACAGCTTATTGTATTACGTTTTGAACAAAATAATTATGCGAATACATATTATGAGAAGTATATAACACTGTTAACTGTAAATTGTGCTATAAATAGACCAATTCGAATTTTTGCCATCCCTATCATCTTAGTAAATATTTTAAATATGGTCAAATATATCTATAAAGTACACATAGTGTCTTTCTCTTGGTACAATTTTTGATAATAATGAATTGATTTTGGATGATATTGACGGTACAGCTCTCTCCAGTTGCATAGAACTAGACCGACCTGAACTTTGTAAAAAATACCTTTTCACTACTCAGAATAAAATTACAATTTTGTCTCAAAATATACGAAGTATTAATAGGAATTATGACTCTTTACTATTATTTTTGTATCGTTTACAATTCAAGCCTTTGTATGGGCATTGTGGTTTATATTAAATCAGAGCTTCAGATGTCTATTTCAGAACCTGTGTTTCAGGATGCAAACTGTTTGAAAATTAATATTTTAAAGATCTATACAATAATAGCGATTTACCGATCACCGTCTTTTCAAAATACTAGTAACTTTCTCTCTTCATTAGAAAATATACTACAAGATTGTAAAACACAGCACTGTATTTTAATTGGAGATATTAATTTAGACATTAAGGAAACATCTGGAGATCTGCGAGCAGATGAGTATCTAAACCTTACTGCCCACTTTGGTTTTGTGCCTGAGCATACTATTCCAACTCGGGGACTGAATTGCTTAGACCATTGTCTAGTAAAATCTAAATTAGCTTCTACTACAGTTGTATGCCATGCTGATATTACTGACCATAGTGCTATATTGTGCAGCATAGGACCCCCATTTCGCAAAAAGCTAATGAAAAATACGATTACTAAAATTGATTACGCTAATTTGCTAAAAGATCTAACAGAAACTTGTTGGGTTGATCTTTATAATATTACAGATGTTAATGAAGCAACAAAATATTTGATATCTAAAGTTAATAGTACCACTAATAAAAATAAATCTGTACGTAGACTTCGCAGTAGTAATGTTATAATAAAGCCGTGCATTACGCCTAGTCTGCTGAAATCTATACGTATTCGTGATAAACTTCACATTAAAACAAAAAAGGACCCAACTAATATCACAGCCTATGAACAGTACAGAGCGTATAGAAATATTTGTAATAACATTATACAGCAGCAAAAATGTTTGTATAATCAATCCATTTTAATTAAAAATAAAAATAATACCAAAAAGATATGGCATACAGTTAAAGACATCTGTGATATAAATAAAAATGCTAATAAAACGACAGTCTTTTGAACTTAAGAGCTAATCCATTAGAATCTTTAAATATAGTAAACCACTACTTTAGTACCATTGGCGAAAAATTGGCAAATGCTACTTTAACCAAAATAGGCCTGACTGAAAAGCAGTTAGCAAATAATATAAATTGTGTAACAAATAATTCGCCTAATTCACTATTTTTCGCACCAACCGATGAAGCTGAAGTTATTGAACTTATAAGTACACTTAAATCTAGTAAGGCGTTTGGTGAGGATCATATAAGCAACGATTTACTTAAAACAATTAAAATGAAAATTGCAGCCTCTTTGGCTTTTATTTGCAATCTTAGCATAACTTCTGGCACCTTCCCTAATTGTTTGAGGATGGCCAGTGTTGTCCCTATACTTAAAACGGGCGATGCTCATCAGCCACATAATTATAGACGAATTTCCCTCCTAAGTGCGGTATCTAAGGTTATAGAAAAGGCAATTAACGATAGGTTGCTTAAATACCTTAAATCTAATAATTTTTTAGCTGAGAATCAGTACGGCTTTCGTACTGGTAGGTCCACAGAGGATGCCGTTACAAAATTGGTTGATTTTGTAATAAATAAAACAGATGGTGGCCATAAATGCCTTGGTGTCTTTCTTGACATATGTAAAGCGTTCGATACGGTATCACGGCCAATTTTGCTCAAAAAACTAGAGAGTGCTGGCGTAAGAGGTTTGGCATTAAAGTGGTTTAAATCATATCTAGAAGAAAGAAAACAGCGAGTATGCGTAGGAGAAAGTGTTAGTGATTATGCTGATATTAATTATGGTGTACCACAAGGCAGTGTTCTAGGATCTACTCTCTTTCTGGTATATATTAATGATATATGTACCTTACAACTTTTAATGAAGGATGTAGGTACCGAGGGAGACCGAGACTAACCTACCTAGACCAGATCCGTCATGTACTGAAGGAAGGTGGAGTCAAGAGTCTCCGAAACCGGCGAGCGTGTATGAAGAGAATTATGAATGTTGAGGAAGCGAGTGAAGTATGCAGAGATAGAGTTCTCTGGCACTCTGTTCTCTCTGCCTACCCTGCAAGGGATATGGCGTGATGATATGTATGTATGTATGTACAACTTTTAAATGCTAGTATCTTTACCTTTGCTGATGATACAGCCATAATTTTTTATGCTGACTCTTGGAGTAATGTTGTATCTATTGCTGACGATGGACTTAAAATAATAACCTTTTGGATGCAAAATAATCTCATGACCGTAAATACTACCAAAACTAAAATGATTGCATTTCGAAAAACATCCAGAACAGCCCCAGAAAAACCATAAAAAATTAAATTTCATTCATGCAATTCCAAACTTGATACTTGCCAGTGCAAGACAATAGAACAGGTCTCGTGTGTTAAATACTTAGGGATATTAATAGATGAACAAATATCGTGGAAGTTCCAAATAGAGGCTCTTACGAACCGAGTGAAAAAGTTATCACATATTTTTAAAAAACTTCAGTCCATTGCCGATCTTGAACTAATGCGAATAGTATATTTGAGTTTATGTCAGACGATTATAAATTACTGTATTGGAGTTTGGGGAGCTGCAAATAAAACTTGCCTTCTTAAACTAGAACGAGCACAGAGGTCAATATTAAAAATAGCTTATAAAAAACTCTGGCGCTATTCTACTGATGCATTGTACGCTGATTGTAATCATCTTCGCGTAAGACAGTTATTTATATGCTCAATATTATTGCGATTTCACAAAAAAGCTAAAGAAGAGGCACGAGTCTCCCATAGAAGTCTAAAATGGGATGGGCCAAGGATTCGTACTTCATTTGCGTATAGATCCTATACATTTTTGGGGCCGTTTCTTTACAACAAGTTTTATAAATCTGATAAAAATATAATAAATACTACTTATAGTTGCTTTAAAGCCGCTGTTTATAAGTGGCTAAAAGCCAAAGACTATCGGGAAGTTGAGAATTTAATGCTGACTGGGTTGTAAATCGTACCTCGTAGGTATTAACACACAAACATACTAACACAACGCACACCCGCAAGCACCTGTACACCTACACACATGCACACGCACAGGCTCACGCGCCACTCACACATACACACATACACACCCACACACAGATACACACACAGATACACACACACACACACACAGATACAAACGTATGCACGGTTTCACATACTCACACGAGTATACACGCACACACGCACGCTCATACTCGTAGGTATATATGAACATGCGGAAACATGTACATGATTACACATGCACATATGCATACATGCACGGATATACTCAAGAACGCATGCATATATTTAAATACACACTATATAATTATTTGGGAATGGACTGGCCTCCACGACACAGGGTTTCCTAGTGTGGAGTCCAGAGCTAAACCTAATCTAGCAAATAGATATAATTGTATGCCGAAATTGTATAAGTTTAATTTAATTAATTTGATGTTCCTATTTAAATAAAATAAATAAAAATAAAATAAATAAATGTTCTCTTTAAATATAATTAATTAAAATAAAATAAAGTAAATAATTAAGGGGGCTCCCATACAATAAAAGAGGTTTTCGCCGTTTATTTATATAGAAAATGGTACGGAACCCTTCGTGCGCGAGTACAACTCGCACTAGGCCGATTTTTTTTAATGTTTATATGTTTTTTTTTTTCAGTTTTATATATATATATATATCTCTTCTTTAATTTAATATATTTTCCAAAAATCACTAAAAAGAAAATGCAGAAATGAACTCGATCATCCAGATATAATAAAATATGACAACGACATTTAAATAATGCATAGTGAATTACTATTCGTGTGGTAATATGTATGTGACAGCAGACAGAGGTAAACTGAATTAAAAATATTAGATAGATTTTTTTTTTGGGACTAATTCCACCGCACATTTCTACCATTGTAACTCCTGTAAAGCAGGATTCACAATGGTCTTCATAAATGACACTGACGTTTGATCCTCAGGCAGTCCCGGGAGATAATTAATTGTCTTGGAACCCGCAATAAATTTAATTAGAAAAGGTTAAAGAGTTGGAAAGAATGATTCCCATTCCTTCCAAAATGGGACACAGGAAAACAATATTGACTAGTCAGTCAATAAGTAAAAAGGTGTACAGCTACGACAAGCGCAGCAGTACGGCACCATGGATACGAAAGAGCTTAACGGGAGCTCTATGTGAGTGATTGACTGTTACAGTAGGTATGGCAAAAACGCCTGAACGCATGACAATTTTCTCGAGTTGCTACAAGGTCCGTATAATATACCCCATTGGTAACTTACAAACAGTCTAGATCTTAAGGACACGCTCGTTTCACCAAAGATCGCACTCCCAGAGAATCAATACATCACATTGATTGTTCATACTCGTGGATAGATAGATAAATAATAAAGTTATTATAGTCTATCTAATCTAAGAAGTGCAGTTTGACAGCTGTCAGAGTAAGTTGTCTAGGTATGTGAACCAAATAATCGCTATCGAAAATAAAAGATTTTAATGAGAAATCGATATTAATTCTTTGTAATTAATAATCGATTTACTTTTTTATTTTGCAAAATGGAGATGAAATATTAAGTGCTAAATTAATACTAAACAAGTTTAATTATTTCATCATAAAATCTATTTACCATATTTAGTCGGATTAGGTTAAGTAAAAACAAAAACTGGAACAAAGACTGGAAAAAATAGCTATTTGTTCAGAATCACTACCATTACTTGAATTATCATTGTCGCGAACATTAATAATTATTTGTTTATCAATAAAATTGTTAAAACGTACATCTCTGTCAAAATCTCTATTCGATTAAATATATTAGTCCAATATTTTTACCGATTATTTAGATATTCGAGAATTGGAAGTTGTCAAGCACTACTGTTTAGAACGTTATGACGTGATATTGTTAGATCGTCAATAATAATTACTATTTACGATGTTATTTTAATTTTAAATTGGTTTTACGAGTTTTAACATTACATTATTGTACAAGAAACTCACCCGCAACGTTAATTATGTAAATAACTTAATAGATCTTTAAAATTTCAGATTTATTGTTTGCAATCATGTGTATACGTTTGACCAAGGTTATTGTGTATTAAAAAATGCGAAACGTCAAAATACACTGCTTAGATTAGATGAACTATAGTCTATTGAGTATATATTGCCAACACTAACTGTATTTGCAATACAATTACATCCCACTCCAGCAAGAGCCTCCTTAGCGTTGGATAAGATATTGGCCTAGTGATATATTGGTTATACTAGACAGATGAGATGGTAAAAAAAAAATTCAAGCTGTCTTTCTCTCACGTCTATATAAAATGTAATCTATTAACATCTATATATTATCATTAACTAATTTCGTAGGAAAAGAAAAGTGGTAAATTGCATTTTTATATCGCATTTCTTTAGATGTGACGCGATTTGTTGAGGTAGTACTCTACGCCTTACTCCTAATCAAGCAATAGCTCCAACTAGAAATTTCTATTTATATTGATACTTAAAAATAAATCACCCATATTTTACAGCACCCATGTGGCGACGGGATAAGATTATAAATGTCGCTAATCCTTACTTGCACGTTGGAGTCATAACAATTGGCTAAAGATAGCACAAAGAATGTGGGCATCAGCTCTCTGCTATGAAACGAGTAGCGTCTCACTTAATTAACCAATTTACCTATCAAACGTGGTGATTATAGCACTATCCTTTCCTAGTGAGAGGCCTACCTCCAACGGTGAACGGCGAAATGCTGAGTGAAGAAGCTTTTTTTGGGGTGGGCCATGGTGTGGTCGCGCCCCGCCAAATCGGTCCGGGGCGACGGAGGAGGCGGCGCGCAACCCCATAGATCCACCCTGCAAAGCGCCTCTCTTCGCCTGCGAGTGGGCCACCGGTACCCTATCTTTGTCTGCGGCGGCCTTAAAAAAGAATACACCACCCTGCACTCCTTAGTGCATTATTTCTTTAAATAATTCTTGTATTGCGGAGCACTTTTTAAACATGCAATTAACGCAAAAAAAATATACCCAGACTGAAGTTTGCGGTTCGCACAAAGTATTGTCCTGCGTGGGCATCAAACCCACGTTACTGGCAATGAAGGTCGGTCGGTCGATATCTTAACTAATACGCCATCTGTGCAGTCTTTACTGAGTTCTAAATATTTAATTACAATATGTGAACAGTTATTACGGCTTTCTATATAACACAAACTCTTCTAAACACTATTTTTTACAACGAAAGATTTTATTATATCAATACCATTCGCCATTGCGTTTGTAACGTTGTATGTCTAAAATATTTCCCGTTATCGTTGTTACTTACAAATAAACTATCTGACAGTTAATCAATCAAGACAAGTGATACATTACCATATCAATGCGATAAGCTGTTCATGTTTACGGCACACACGAACTTTGTAGATTTTCGAGTTTCTCTTACGTCGTTTTTATATGGTGTTTCTGTTAAGCGAATTCCACTTTATCCGTAAAAAATGTCTGTCCATTTTATTTATTTTTATTTAAAATAACATCATCATTATCAAAGCTCATATAATTCCCACTGTTGGGCTCGAGCCTACTCCATAATGGGAGGCAAATTGACCTACTATACCACGCTGGTCAGACGTATTGGTATAGGGTTTTGTTTCGAGTTTTTCTTTTCTTGCATAGATGTTATATGTATTTTATATCCCTTAGTCGTCTTTTACGATCACCCATGGGTAAAATAGGGGTGGTGATTTGTATTCTTACTCCGTCACCACACGGATAGGTTAAATAGACAATGACAACAAATTACGTACGATTCTTACGATTCTAATCGTATTCTTTAAGGCTCTTTCTATTTCGAGGTATTTTTTTTATAAATATACAATTAACAGACACAAATTATAGCCAGATTGAGAACAACAATTCGTGGATTTCACAAGTTATTGTCTTGCGTGGGAATCTAGTCCATGATACACGGTAGGTCGATATGTCAGTATGTCAATCTATTGTCTGTTAAAGGAATGAAAATGATATGATAACCATCTGTTTCTTTTCTGTGGATGCTGACTAGAATAATATACCACTACTAGATAGATACCGAGACTAACCTACCTAGACCAGCTTGGTCATGTACTGAAGGAAGGTGGAGTTAAGAGTCTCCAAAACCGGCGAGCGTGTATGAAGAGAATTATGAATGTTGAGGAAGCGAGTGAAGTATGCAAGGATAGAGTTCTCTGGCACTCTATTTTCTCTGCCTACCCTGCAAGGGATATGGCGTGATCATATGTTTGTATGTATGTACTAAACAGATAAGCTAACTTTCCTTTATCACAGAAAGTATGTTACTACAGTAGCTCGTATATTTTTTTTAATTGCTTATGGTGGCAAACGAGCAAGCAGCACACCTGATGGTAAGTGTCATTGCTGCCTATGGACCTTTGCTATACCAAGGATATAGTTAGGCCGCTGTCTACCATTACAATCCCCAAACCTACCCAGTTGGGCTTCCGGCTCACTCGCTCACCGAACGAAGCGCAATAGCACATTGCCATTACTCAGACGTTGATCTTCTGCGAGAGTGTGGTATTACCCCGGACGGATCTCGACCTCGGAGAGATATGCGCTAAGAATAAAAAAGAAGAAGAATTACACTCCATATATTTTTTTAAATATTTAGCTTAAGTAGATAAAATATATAACATAAAAATATAAAAGAACATATCCCAAAGAAGTAAAAAGAACGTGACACAATCATGATTTAATTCAATATGGACATTTAATTAAACGAAACGAAAAGAAAATAATTTAATAATAGGAAAGAAAATAATTTAAAAATTAAATAGGTGTCAGGTAACACTTATTTAATTTATTTTCTTTCTTCTTAAAATTTAGATTCAATGACAAATATATAAATTAAAATCGTAATAAAATTTAAAATATAAATGGTATCAAATAAAATTTTCTAAAACAAGTATTTTGTATAATTTATTGCTCTTAACAAATTGTTCCTTTTTTACATCTCGTGTAAGGATTTATTTCAAATTTGTCTTGTGTTGTCGCTAAGTTATCAGCTTATTGCCTTCACTAGTCTATTATGAAAAAACCTCACGGCGAATGCACATTATATTGTTACTTTACACATTATATACTTTTTTATTTACTTATTCAATTTATAAATCCTATAGTTATAATATAATCCTATAGTTATAAAATCAATTTTCCGTGTGGTGACGGAGTAAGAATACAATTTATCACCTCATATCTTACCCGTGGGTAATCTTACGAGATGACTAAGAGATATAAACGCATATAACATCTATACGAGAGAACTCGAAACAATACCTTATACCAACACATCTGACCAGCGTGGTATGGTAGGTCAATTGCCTGCGCATTATGTAGAAGGCTCGAGCCCACTAGTGGGATATATATGAGCTGAGATGATGATGATAATTATAAATGACCGAGCTTTTGCTCGGTATTTTCTTTTTTGTGTGTTTTGAAGATATATTTAAATATAATAAAAATAATTAATTAAATAATAATAAAAAAAAAAGCTTTGGCACGTGTAGCAATACATAACGCAGGGCTTGTCCCAACATTACTGTATGGAAGCGAGAGTTGGGTATGCAGAAAAGAGTATGAAAGTAAAATTAATGCGGTCGAAATGCGATCTCTGCGGAAAATCTGTGGAGTTAGGCTGACCGACCGCATTCGTAACGACGACGTAAGAGAGCGAGTAGGTATGAAAGAGAGTATTGGTGTAAAGATGCGAAAGGGAATGCTCCGATGGTTCGGACATGTGGAAAGAATGCCGAACGAACGTCTGGTTAAGAAGATATACAATGCGAAAGTGGAAAGATGTAGGTCCCGAGGGAGACCGAGACTAACTTACCTAGACCAGATCGGTCATGTACTGAAGGAAGGTGGAGTCAAGAGTCTCCGAAACCGGCGAGCGTATATGAAGAGAATTATGAATGTTGAGGAAGCAAGTGAAGTATGCAAGGATAGAGTTCTCTGGCACTCTGTTCTCTCTGCCTACCCTGCAAAGGACATGGCGTGATCGTATGTATGTGTAAAAAAGCTAAAAAGTAATAAAAAAGAGAAACAGGATCCGAACCGGCCTCGATTAGACTGCTCGATTATCTAATTGAGGTGTCTTAATGACAGCGTCAAAATTTGCTTTCATATTTTAATAGTTCTCAGCCAACGAAAAATTACATTTTTTCATTGCATGAAAAAAAATATATATATATATAAAGATATTAGATAGATATACATATGTATATTTTAATTTTCATATAAGAGGAAGTTTGAAAGTTGCTCCAGTTATGGAAAAGTTAAGGAGTGAAAGGTTGACATGGTATGGACATGTGATGAGACGGAATGAAAGTAATGTTAAAAATTAATATGAAAGTTTTAAATATGAATGTTGAAACGCCCCGACGGCGAAAGCTGTCGGGGCATCGACAAGAGAGAAACCCGCAAGGGTATACCACCGGGCGGGCCACCGAAGTCAAAGATCGGGTACCGGTGGCCCGCTCGCACGGCGAACATAGGAGTTTGCAGGGTGGGTCCATGGGGTTGCATGGCGCCTCCTTTGTCGCCCCGGACGTTTTGTCGGGGCGCGACCACATCCATGGTCCACCTTGCGGAAAAAAAAAATATGAATGTTGAAAGCTTTAGGGTTAAAGGAAGACCAAAGTAAAGATGGATGGACTGCGTGAGGCATGACATGGATAGTATAGGAGTGATTGCAGAGATGACGTCTGATAGGACTGTATGGAGGAAGATGACATATTGCGTCGACCCCAAGCAATT
This sequence comes from Lymantria monacha, assembly GCA_905163515.2. Classification (NCBI taxonomy): domain Eukaryota; kingdom Metazoa; phylum Arthropoda; class Insecta; order Lepidoptera; family Erebidae; genus Lymantria; species Lymantria monacha. Next base: position 972,519 of record LR991097.1, read on the forward strand.
AGGATAAGAGCAAGATGATGATGACTTTAATTTTATGAATTTTCATATATTTATATCTTCATTATGATCATTCAGTCTTTCGTCCTCCATTAATGCATGTAAGACTCCCCACCAAATAAGAAAGCGATAATACCGGATACGCCAGGCTTGGTAGGCCGGTTAGCGATCACAGTAAGCTATTTTCGTTCTCCATGATAGAGCTGCTACTACTCTTTTGATGAGATCCGCAGTCAATATTTTACAATTTTCACGGATATTAATTAATACAATATTAATCTACTAAATTCATCGTAAGATTAACCAACTACCATACATTTTAAATCACCGTCACATTACAGTAGCCGCCGCTGTAACAAATCACTCTACTTTGCCAGACAATACAATAAAATATAAGTACGTATTTGAGTTAGTATAGAGGAGGTCTTCAACATAAAACCCAGATGGACATAAATCAAGTGCGCAATACATCACTCGCTCAAAAGGGAGTCTTACACTAATGGCCGGCAGTATGGTCCTGTGGATACACTAGATTTCTTTTAGTAATTTTATCTCATAAGCGTAAAAGCTTCAAAATTTTACATATAGCGAAATGGTCTTAATACTGACCACCTCTAGTGAATCTTATAGGTTCTATACTCTGAATGAGATGACGTTGAAGTTAGAATGTAATTCATTATCATTTCCTTTTTCACGTATGTTCTAAAAGGGACAAAGTAAATTAATGTGAAAATGTCACTACAAGATAAGGAAAATTGAAAACAAAACTATATTAAGTCATCTGTTTAAGAGAATGACACTTTCTCTTTGCTTGTTACGGAGGGGAGTTATATAAATACTAAAAAAGGAGAAGTAAAAGTGAGAAGAGATAATCATATTTATACCAGAAGGACGCCCGCTTTGTTAATTTATGCTGTTATGTATTCATATTAATTCTGGTCTCCTGGTGGAAGGTGGAGTCAAGAGTCTCCGAAACCGGCGAGCGTGTATGAAGAGAATTATGAATGTTGAGGAAGCGAGTGAAGTATGCAAAGATAGAGTTCTCTGGCACTCTGTTCTCTCCGCCTACCTTGCAAGGGATATGGTGTGATGATATGTATGTGTGTATGTATGTATGTTAATTCTGGTATAATATACCCTAGGCATTACAGAGGTTAGTCTTAACAATAAAGATATTAATTGCAAGTTAAAGCCATGGATTCTTCATTATTGAAGTGAAAACTTCTTTTGGCGCACCACACACAGATTTTTTCGTACGCTGTAAATGAGGCTGATCCATTACACTCTGAGGTTGAAAGGCTCGATCGGGTGAACTCGGGACCAACCGATTGTACCTGAGCGATAAAGATACAGTCAGCTGCTCTTCACTGCTGTGTCGCTCTGTAACTATATTTAATTTATATGTAATAATTGTTATTATTAATTTTATTATAAATTATTCAATAGTTATTTTTTGACAGCTGACTATGGTATGGTCACACCCAACATATATACATCATATATACACACACACACACACACACACACACACACACACACACACACACACACACATACACACACATATATACTCCCTGGGGCACGCTTTTTATTTTTTGTTTTTTTTTATAGGTTTATGTTTTAACTTCTGTCGGTAGCCCTTATGAGTGCTTTTTTATTATATGCATAAATCACTCTACCGTGTATTTTGAAGAACAATCAATCGTTTTGCTTAGTAAACGTAAGAAAATCTAAATTTTAACAATAAATTTCAAAGGTAAATTAAATGACGTATTATTAATTACGCATAGATAGTAGTTATCAATTATTTCAAAACAAAAGCTATGAATATTTTAGCCCATCATCAATCAGCGATAATAATCTGTAATTTCAAATAAATTATTGAAAACATCGTTAGACTCAATCTAAAATTTGACTATGGAAATTTAATCACAGGGAATGAATTATAATGTGTAAATATTTGAATTATTATAATTTATATTACTATTATAATCTTTAAGCGTTAATTAGAAAAACTTTATAGTTATACTATAAAGTTTATACATACATACATACATACGGTTACGCGTACTCTTAACCTAACCTTTCGCTAAGACATCTTCAATTTGATCCCGAAAAGTACGACGTGGTCTTTCCCTTGTAATCGTCCCACACACACTCGTTCACTTTGTATACTTGCTTAGTCAACCTTTCTACACTCATTCTTTCCACGTGGCCAAACCATCTCAGCATTTCCTTTTTTATCTCTGTGGCTACTTTTTCATTCACACCACAGCGCTATCTTATAACACTATTCCTAATTCTATCTTTCAGGCTTACACCACACATACTACGAAGAGCTCTCATCTCTACAGCATTTATTCTACTTTCATGTCTTCCCTGCCAAATCCAACTTTCACGACCATACATGAGAGTGGGCACTAATAATCCTTTATGTACAGTTAAGCGTGCCTTTTTAGACACATTCCTACTCTTCATAAAAGCGTACAATGCCCCATTCACTTTATTACCAGCATTAACTCGTCTTTCAACATCATCATCATTTTTACCATCACTAGTAAACAGTACACCCAGGTATACAAATTCAGCGGTACTATCCCAGAAACCTCCACGCGGTGTACCCTGGGTGCGGGCGGCGGTCCCCAGTTCTTCTGCTGTACTGTCGTCCGTAGCGAATATCTGCGCGATTTCGCTCCTTACTCTACTACAGTCGTAGTAGAGGTTATAGGACGCGAAATATCGGGACGGGCTCAGTCACTCATTCATTTTAAGGGCTGGGCAGGCACTTGCCACCGCCCACACATCGTAAACCTGATTCTTTGCTTGTCTTAGTTTCAGGAGCGAGGGTCTTGGCTTAACCGCCCGGACCGCGAGGAAGACAACCTCTATAAAGAGTTCGAAGTAACATTCGGACTCGGAAATCACCCAGAATCTTAAGTTCTGGCGTGCGGCGAGAAGATGCATGGCAGATGGGTTGTTCTGTCGTTAGCACGCTCCAGCCAGGGCACCGGCTGCCCCCCTGGTTGGTAAATGTAGGCTTGCCCGGGTAAAGGGAACTCTGCCCGGGTTGACGTAGTGTATCTCCCCTACTCGTGGGAATCATATGGATACCAACTTAACCCGGCGAGCGTAAGGTTGGGTGTGGTATACCCAGACCTATAAATATCGGTAAATATTTTAATGGTGAATTGTTATTACGCTTCGTGCGCCTGAGTAGCTGCGCGGGAGAAGATGCGGAAGCGTCAACTACCACTGATTTAGTCGACCGCCACCCGGCGAATGATATGGATGAGGTTGAAGTGGTCAGCGGGTGCGTGAAACCCACCTTACGCTACTTGTAACGAATTTAAACAAACACATTTTGCTTTCTTTTTGTTATTTTCTGCATTGCTTGGTTTTATTTTCAGGATTAAAATCTAGAATGGTGTTCTAAGATAACCAAAGCAGATTATTACGTCCTATCGAAGAAGCTGAAGTCTGAAAATGTCAGTATAAGAAGTTTTGAAAGTGAGACAGAGTAAGAGTTGGATGACGAAAAACAGCCTTTAGTATTTGATGAGAATGATAGCGAAGGTAATGGTGGTAGCTATTTGTTGGGGAAAATAGAACCAAATGGTTCACAGTACCAAACAGATCTAATGTACGTGCCAGGGAGGAAAATATTGTAAGGGAAAGGCAAGGCGTGAGACCTATTAAACAAAATGCCAAAACAGCTGGAGAATGTTGGCACCTATTTATTACTTATGCTATTTTGCAAGAAATAGTGATTTACACAAACTTTCAAATAAGTACCAGGCAAGCGACATGTCAAAATAGTCTCACAAACATATATTATGGCTAATATCACACATTTGCCCACAGAACTTCGTAAAAAAATCTATAGTGTGGAGATCAAAGATCATGTGGGTTAATCCTCAAAAGAATCACCATAAAAAGTAGCCAGATCTATAAAGAGACGTGAAATATGTCCTACAAAAAAAGACCGCAAGACTAAATACGTTTGTTACCAGTGCAGCCGTTATCTATGTATGGAACATGCCGTTTTTGTCTGTGAAAACTGCACAAGATCTCATGATGAATAAGTATTTAAATATTGGTTTTATGATCCAGTATAAGTGTTATTTTGTTTTTATGTTTAGTCTATTAGAAGTAAAAATACTTTTGTTATTTTTATTTTCATATTTTTGACAAAAAGTGATAAATATTTGTCTTAACTAATTAATGTAAGTCCGAATTGTTAATTTTGTTAATTTCATAAATAAACAGCTATAATAAATATATATTTTTAATTTTACCTTTAAATTAGTACAAAATAGAAGTATATATCAGTTTAGTATTCAAGAAAAAAGTATTAAAAATAATAGTGCATTAAATCCACACAATCACTATCTGGGTGTGACACACCCACCTAGCGCTTTTTGTTACATATTCTAACCTTGCGCTCGACGGGTTAAAAAAAACCTTTTTCACCGACGATCTGTGTGATTCTCACACCACGGCCTTGTCAAGCCAAAGAAAAACTGACAACGACGCCTCGTCCTCAGGACTTGAGGCGTCCGCCAAGGGCCCGGCACAAATCGTGGAGGCCCAAAAAGTGAAGCGGAAGTCGCCCAGGAAGAGCCGGGGGCAGGCTTCCAGCTACAAGAGGAGGATGGAGGAGCGGCGTGCGCGGAGAGAGGCTGCCGCCGCTGAAAAGGAGGACGGTGGCAGAAATGCTGCAGAGCCGTCTACGGACGAGGGCGACAGTGACGTCGCAGAGCTGTCCGTGGATGAGGGCAGCAGATCTGCCGCTAAGATGGACGAGGGCGGTATATCCGCAGGGCCGTCCAGAGGAGATAGCGGGTCGGACGCTAAAGCCCACGCTAAGTCGTCGCCGCGTCCTGTGGCGGCGGCTGGGAAGACCAGGGAGGAGGCCCTCCCCTCGCAGGTGCGAAAGCGCCCCCTGAGCAAGGGAGGCAGCTCGGGCGCCGACTCCGAGGGGAGCGGGACCATCATGCCTCCACCGAAGGTGCCGGCTTCTCGCAGGGGGCGAGGGGCCGCAGTAGCAGGAAGAAGGTCGGTGACTCCTCGGCGTGAGGCGGCGCCTGCTGCGAGCGACGGCCTCCTGGACCTGCAGGCTGAAAATGCCCGCCTTAGTGGCGAGGTCTCAGGCCTGCGGGACCTGAACCGCCAGTTGGAGTCCGAGCTGGAGTCGCTGCGTCAGGTAAACCGCATGTTGGCCAAAGACATGGCCGACCTGCGGGCCCAGATGGCGCAGTTCCTACCGCCTGCGCCTAAGCCGTCGGCCAAGGCGCGCAAAACAGCTGCCGCGGTGAAACCCGTCCCTGCGGCGAGGAGGACGCCCCCCGCTGCGGTGGGCACGCCGCCGGCTGAAGCCGTCACGGCCACCGAGCCGACACCTGTCCCGGTAGCGAGGAGGACGACTCGCGCCGCGGCGAAGAAGTCGCCAAGCGTCTCGGAGCGGGCCCCGGTGGAGGCTCAACCGGAGGCGCCAACCCCGCTGCCGACCCCGATGCCAACCCCGCTGCCAACCCCGCTGCCAACCCCGCTGCCTGCGGTGGGGGGATTGCCGGATGAGTCCCTGCGCGCGATAATCGACGCAGTGGGCAAAATTGTCGATGCGCGCTTCGCCGTTCTGGAGGCAAGGCTGCCTCTAGAACCACGTGTCCGGCCGCCTCTTGCCGCAGATAAGCGGCCACATACGGCACCAGCCCCCGCCCCGCTGCCTTGTCAGGGTGGCCGCGTGGGGAGCTACGCTGCGGCCGCGGCCGGGCCTAAGCCCAAAGGCCCCGGCCCCGCTCCGAAGGGACCTGCCCTGAGGAGGAAGACGGCGCTGGCTCCTGCCGGACCGCTGAAGCCGCCCGCAACGAAACCGCCGGCGACGACCAGCGAGGCTGCGACAAGGCCTTCCGCGTCTGGCACGACTGCCGTACCCGAAGAGGGTTGGCAGGTGGCCGAGCGCGATAGAAGGAGTCGCGGCCAAAGAAGGAGAGCGGAGGCCAAGCGCGCCGCTGAGGTCTCCGCTCCCAAGGCAGGAGCTGACGACAAGAAGAAGAGGTCGCGCAAGGGGCTCAAGCCGCCAAAGACAGCCGCAGTGGTGATCACTGTGCTGCCTGAGGCGACCGAGAAGGGCCTCAGCTACGAGGCCGTCTTGAGGAAGGCCCGGTGGGAGCTAGACGTCTTCGATATTGGAGGCGTCGAAGCCAGGACCCGCAAGGCCCGGACGGGGGCTCGAATCCTCGAGTTCCCAGGGGCCGAGGGCGCCAAGACGGCTGACAGCGTAGCTGAGAAGCTGCGAGGTCTGTTCGCCGAGGAGGGTGACATCAGGACCGCCAGGCCCGTCAAGTGCGCCGAAAGGCGCATTTCGGGTCTGGACGACTCCGTGACGGTGGAAGACATCCGGGAGGCTATTGCCTCGAAAACCGGGTGTCCCATAGACACCGTCCGGGTCGGTGCCATCCGTCCCGGTCCGGGTGGCGTAGGTGCTGCCTGGGCGCAGTGCCCGGTGGAGTCGGTCAGGCAACTGGCCGGCTCAGGCAGGCTCCTCGTGGGCTGGAGCTCGGCGCGGGTAACCGTGCTTGAGCACCGGCCTGCGAGGTGCTATAAGTGCATGGCGGTCGGACACACTCGACCGACGTGCACCAATTGCTTCGACTGCGGCGGATTGTGTTTCCGCTGCGGTCAGACCGGGCACGTGGCGGCATCTTGCGCCGCCCCGCCCCACTGCCCCGCGTGTGCGGCGGGCAATAAGCCCGCCAAGCACCGCATGGGTTCTGGGGCCCGCAGACGTCCTGCTTCGGCCCCAAGGGGGCGGGGCGGCCTTTCGACCACGGCCGCTCCCGCTCCTAGCGCGGCCCGATCGCCCACTGGCGAGGCGAAGGTGATGGATACGGCCCACTAATGGCTGCAGAATCCATTCACCTCCTGCAGGCCAACACCAACCACTCCGCCGGAGCGCAGGATCTCCTCCTGCAATCCATGGCGGAGTGGTCGATTGGTGCAGCCGTAGTCGCGGAACCGTACGTCGTGCCTGATCGCCCCAATTGGGTGGTCAGCCGAAACGGAACTGCGGCAATCGTCGTCTCAACGCAGCGGCACTTCCCGTCCTTATCCCTTTTGGATAGGGGCGAAGAATTTGTCGCTGCGGAATGGGGAGGGGTCACACTCTACAGCGTTTACCTCTCCCCTAACAGGAGAATGGACGATTTCAGGGCCTCCCTCACCACCTTGGAGGCTTCGATACGGCGACTGGCACCGGGCCTCGTCCTGGTCCTGGGGGACTTCAACGCCAAATCCACGGCATGGGGGTCCCCTATGACGGACGACCGCGGACGGGCGGTCGTTGAGTGGGCGGCTTCACTGGGCCTCTGTGTTGTTAACAGGGGCTCAGTGAACACGTGTGTGCGGCAGCAGGGCGGGTCGATAGTGGACTTGTCCTTCGCTAGCCCCGCTGTCGCACCACGGGTGAGGAACTGGAGTGTCCTGGAGGAGGCGGAGACCCTGTCGGACCACCGGTACATCCGGATGGAGGTCTCCCCCCGGGAACCCGGTAGGGGTCACAGGGCGGACGGAGCTCCCGCGTTTCCGCGGTGGGCTGTGGGTCGTCTTGATAGGGACCTACTGGCGGAGGCGGCTATCGTTCACACGTGGCTGTCCTCACCGCCCCCAGCGGACGGAGTAGACGCTGAGGCTGTCTCATCCGCAGTGCGTTAACGCAGATCTGCGATGCGGCCATGCCCAGGGTGCGGCGTCTACCTCCGAGGCAGGGGGTCTACTGGTGGTCCCCAAGACTGGCGGACCTTCGCGCGGCGAGTATCAGTGCCCGAAGGTCCTACACCCGCAGCCGGCGGCGTCACCGCGACGCTGAGCGGGAGGGCCAGCTGTACGAGGCGTACCGCAGTGCGCGTACTGCCTTTCGGCTGGACATCCGAGCCGCCAAGGATGCGAGTTGGCAGGAGATGTTGGACGGTCTCGACCGTGACCCCTGAGGTCGCCCGTATCGCGCGTCGCTGAACAAGCTTCGCGCGCAGGGCCCCCCCCTCACCGAGACCCTCCAGCCCGACTTCCTCTGTAGGGTGATCGAGGAGCTATTTCCACGGCAGTCGGGACACACGCCCCCGGTCATGGCTTCGCCAGATCAAGACCGGGAGGCCGACGACGAGAGTGTTCCACCCGTGACGGAGTCGTAAGTGGGGGCGGCAGTGGCGCGGATTCGCTCCGCCACCACGGCCCCCGGCCCGGACGGAATACCAGTCCGGGTGTTGACGTCGCTCCTCGAGCACTTCGAACCTCGCCTCAGGCAGCTGTTCAACGCCTGTCTGACGTCTGGACTGTTCCCTGAGTGCTGGAAGGAGGGGAGGTTGGTTCTCCGGCCTACAGGCCCATCGTGCTTCTCGACGATGTGGGTAAGTTGCTGGAGCGTGTCCTCGCTGCCCGCATCGTCCGACACTTGGAGGAGGTGGGGCCCGATCTGTCGGACGCTCAATATGGGTTTAGGAGCGGGCGTTCGACCATCGGAGCCCTGCTACGCCTGAGGCAGACGGCCGCGGAGGCTGTCGCCGGCAAGGGAGTGCTGTTGGCGGTGTCGCTGGACATCGCGAACGCATTCAATAGTCTGCCATTCAGCTGCATCAAGGAGGCGCTCCGGTTCCATGGAGTGCCCCTGTACCTCAGGCGGCTGGTGGCAGACTATTTGGAGGGGCGCAGTATCCTCTGCGCGGATCCCGCGCAGAGGATACTGCGCCCCTCCAAATACCGCATGACATTGTGCGGACGCCCATGTCGTGCGGTGTTCCACAGGGGTCGGTTCTGGGGCCGACTCTGTGGGACATCGGGTACGACTGGGCGTTGAGAGGGAGTCTCCCCCCCGGGCTGAGCTTGGTGTGCTATGCTGACGACACGCTCGTCACAGCCCGGGGCAGGACACTCGAAGAGGCGGCGAGCCTGGCCACTCTCGGCACCGAGGAGATGGTCAGGCGAATCGAGGCGCTGGGGCTCAGGGTGGCCTTAAATAAGACGGAGGCCCTATTATTCCATGGGCCACGCGTAAGGCTGCCAACCGGCGCCTCGTTAGTCGTCAACTCTATCCAGATCAACATCCAGGCCCATATGAAGTACTTGGGTCTGGTGCTCGACGGGCGATGGTGGTTCCGGGAGCATTTCCGACAGATTGCTCCCCGGCTGGTCGGCGCGGCGTCCGCCCTTTCTCGGCTCATGCCGAATGTGGGCGAACCCAGTTTCGAGGGCCGACGGCTGTATGCGGGGGTCATCCGCTCGATGGCGATGTACGGCGCACCCGTGTGGGCGAGGGCTCTGAACGCCTAGCTCAGGGCTGTACTGTGGAAGCCACAGCGAGCCATGGCGGTCAGAGCCATTCGCGGGTACCGCAGGGTGTCGACAGAGGCGGCGTGCCTATTGGCCTGGACACCCCCGTGGGACCTAGAGGCGGAGATGCTCTCTAACCTCTACCGGCGGGTTACCTCAGTGCGCGAGGAGGGTGGCTCCCCATCGTTGAGCGAGATAGCCACCTGGCGCGAGGACGCCCGCCGAGACGTCATCGCCCGTTGGGTTACGCGGCTGGAGGGGCCTAGACACGGTATCGTGACCGTCGAAGCCTTCCGGCACGTATTGATGAAATGGATGGAGCGGCGGCACGGGGTCCTCACCTTCCGACTGGTGCAGGTGTTGACGGGGCACGGGTGCTTCGGGAAATACCTGCACACGGTCGTGTACAGGGAGTGGACTCCGGGCTGCCATCATTGCAGTAGTGACGAGGACACGGCGCAACATACGCTCGAGGAATGCTCGGGCTGGGACGGGCTGCGCCGCGACCTCGTCGCTATTATCGGTGCCGACCTGTCACTGCCGGCTGTCGCGAGGGCGATGGTCGACAGCGTCAGGAATTGGGACGCGGTCGCCGCCTTCTGCGAGGCTGTCATCTCGCGGAAGGAGGCGGCGTAACGAGTCAGGGAGGACTCCCGCGACCCGGGCCGCCGCCAGCGGCCGGGGCGGCGCAGGCGCGAATACCTGCGCCTGATGCCGCCCTAACCCAGTCCTCGGGTGATCGGACCGGGAAATTGTCCGGTCACCCGACGCCCCAACGGCGAAATCTGTCGGGGCGTCGACGAGAGGAACCCGCGAGGGTAAACCGCCGAGCGGACCACCGAAGACAAAGATCGGATACCGGTGGTCCGCTCGCACGGCGAAGAGAGAGGATTTTACGGTGGGTCTATGGGATCACGCGCCGCTTTCTCCGTCACCCCGGACCGATTTGGCGGGGCGAGACGCACCCATAGCCCACCAATAAAAAAAAAAAAAAGGTATACAAATTCATTCACCTGTTCCAATCCCTCACCATTTATAAATAAATTACATTCCGTCGTATGACTAAATGTATATTTATCCTTTTCAAAGACTTTCGTCTTACTAACATTAACTTTCATACCTTTTTTTTAAAAAGCATCATGCATAGTAGTTACCATCGCCTGTAAATCTTCAGCCAACGATGCAAGTAAAACCTGATCATCGGCTTAAAGAAGACGTTTGACGAGTATCTCATTCATTCTTAAACCACATTCATTATTTTTCAAATCTTGCAAACAGCTATCCATGAATAGGTTAAACAGCTACGGTGACGCTACACATCCCTGTCTAAGACCTTTATCAATGTTAAACCATTCAGTGTAGGACCCGTTTATCTTTACGCAGGCTCTGGAATCCTTATAGATGGATTTCAGCGCCTGAATAAGATGGCCGTCTACTCCATACATCGATAGTACCGACCACAGTTTATTCCTCCTTACTTTGTCATAAGCCTTCTCCAAATCAATGAATGCGCAAAATACTTTCTGACCTTTACCCAAAAATTTTTGCGTCATGCATCGTAAGGAGAAGACTTGATCCGTGCAACCCATACCCTTTCTAAAACCCGCTTGTGCATCCCATATTTTCATTTCGGTCACTTTCACTACTCTTTCAATCAACACTTTCGCATACAGTTTGCCGACAATGCTAAGGAAGTTTATATAGTTCATATATAAGTTTATATATACTGAGTAAGGTTATTATAAAATATAAGTTTGGATAAAATGTAAATTATATGAGTAAATATAAGTAGGCTATAAAATTGTTCATAAGGACAAAATACTTAAGTATTAATTGGTAAATATATAAATTAAATTGAAGAGTCTCTCCGGTGCCGGTATCTGTATGTTCTGGCTAATCTTAAACGGCTGGACCGATATCATCGGGACTTTCACTAGCATGTAGCTAATAATTGTATCGTAGGCTACTTTTATTTTGAAAAATAAAACAATAGATTTTCGCGAAAACAGAATTAAGACTATGGAGAGCCGCCGGGCGTGTGACTGAAACCTTAAAGGACATATTTTTTTAGTTTATAATATATATATATATATATATATATATATATATATATAAATACATAATATAAAAGTTTAAAATGTATGTAATACAGTTTATCTAAAACCCACAACACAATCTACATCATTCACATAAAGCTCGGAGCATACAATGGGCTATTAAAAGCTGCTTTAAAAATCGCAAGCTGATATTGAGCTTATAAAATTTTAGGGCGCCTCTTTTGCAGTGAACTTAAAATATATAGATATTGTTATACATAGTACTATTAAGTTTCTCTATACTGATTTCTGTGTTTAAACATTTTATTTAAATACAAGGTCTTCTTATCGGACAATGGGGCTTAATTTGAACTAAAATAAAAAACTAACGAATAAAACCTTGTGTTGCAGAGACTTTACAAATATGCAAAGAAATAACACCCACACTCAAAGAATGAGGACGGTTCCGCGATATGCGCTGTTGGCAAAATTCTGCTTCTTCTTTGTTTATGAATCGCTTTTAAGAACAAGCCATTGAATCATTTTCTTTACTGACGACTTATGGTCTACCTACCTGTAGCAGCTTTTCATACCTGATTAGCTCAAATAAAATAACAAAAATGAACCATTATCGGTTTTTGAAATATTAAGTTGCAGATATATTTGAAAGTAAAGTAAATAATCATTATGGGTCTAAGATAACAAAATGAGCTGATGACTTTGTAACCATTTTATTTTTGCGGTGGGCTATGGATGCTTCTCGCTCCGCCAAATCGGTCCGGGGAGACGGAAGAGGCGGCGCGTGACCCCATAGACCCACCATACAAACTCCTCTCCACTCTGCGAGCGGGCCACCGGTACCAGATCGTTGTCTTCGGTGGCCATGACCTTGTAACCTGAACAAGTGTTCATAAATTGTAGCTAACAATCATCTTGATCTAATAGTTGACGTTTCAAACAAAAAAATAACGACGCGTTATAATCGGTCCATTCGTTTAAGAGCTGCGATGTCAAAAACAGTCACAAAAATACTTCAAAATGAAACCTTTTTGGGATCGAGGATTAAAAGTCTTCATCTACATCTTCATTAGACTTTTCTAAACCGCGATATTTTTTTTTTAAAAGCCTTAACGAGTTTAATTAATCATCCTTTACTACACCCGTAGAATATAACAGGGCAGGAAAACAACTTATTCTAGTTCATCGTCATCATCATCATCTCAGCTCATATATGTCCCACTGTTGGTCGCGAGCCTCCTCCATAATGAGAGGGAAATCACCACCACGCTGAGCAGACGCGTTGTTATAGAGTTTTGTTTCGAGTTTTTTTCTCTCGCATAGATGTTATATGCGTTTTATATCCCTTAGTCGTATCTTACGATCACCCACGAGTAAGATAGGGGTAGTTGAATTGTATTCTTACTCCGTCACCACACTGAAAGTAATAACTATAATGAATTATATCTTATGAAATATAAAACTTTAACATCTTTTAACATTGTATTTCTTTCTAGTTTTAACAACTAAAAGACTAAAGCAATCTCCGTATATATCAGAAAAATAACCACATTTTATTCAATATTACGCAAAGGTATAAACAACATCATGAAACGAAGGCAAACGAGTGATGTTGTTTAAAGCCAACGGCGGAGCTTCAAAACTCAATTTGCAAACTTTCCATACAAAATATAAGAGAATCAAAGGAATGCGGGGCATGTCACTACTTTAACCAATTCTTGACAATAAACAAACGGAGTGTATGACATGTTCTGTATCCCATGGCTGGGAGCTAAGGTGGGGATGGTAATATTCACGAAAAGGAATTATCCACGTACTATATAGAGTTGATATTTCGTTGCGAATTTCATAAAAATTCTGTAAATAGTCATCAAGTGAATTCCGACTCTATAGTTATGTAATAAAATTCTTTTTAAGAATACTTCGTGATCTTATCTCAAGGAAACGATTCGAGTCATGTCCAGAAATGCTTGCGGTGAAAGCTTCCTTGGCAAGCCTTGTGGCTGTTGTTATATTTTTTAAAACGCGATTTATATTTGCGGAAATCTAAAGGTAGACGAAACAAATACTTTTAGAATATTATCTAGTAACTTTAAGAGATGAAATGAGTTTTCTTTAAGACAATTTTGACTAAAATTGTAGAAAAAGATCAAGGCAATCGAACATAATACATCTCACTACACACTTTCTTGTCTGTGGATCTTGTCAAAAATGACTGAGGGTTTCGCTGTGTAGATATTTAGTAGAGAATAGAGTAGATAGAGTACCACATTGTTGACAGTTTTAAATCCACAACCTTAGGCCAATCTGTCCAGTGTAGTACCACGTGCTCGCAGAAAATGGACTTCTGAGTAGGTAATGTCCTGTTGTGCTTTATTCGGTATACGAGCGAGCCGAAAACTCAACTTCCTGGGTGGGTTTTGGTTAGTAGACAGGGACCTAGATGTACGCCTGATATTACATATAAAGGTCCATGACATTAACCTTTCTTCTCTTCTATATTTTATTCTATTACTTTTACTATCTGCTACTGATTTCTTCTTTTTTTTTTGTTTATATTACCATAAGCTCTACTACTTACAAACTTAAAAAAAAAAAAAAAAAAAAAAAAAAAAAAAAATGTAAGCTATGTATATTTTTGGGACTATAGTTTATTATATTATTTTAAATTGAGCAAAATATATGTTGCCTATATTAAGTTAGTATTACCTTTTATGTCACTTTAACTCTTTATTTTTCCTTAACTTTAGCTTTCCTCAATTCTATTTTCTAATTACTATTCCTTAATCTGTTACTTTTCTCTTCTTAACTTGTTATCTCTATTGTTATTTACTCTCTTGTAGTATAATTTGTAAAACTTGTCTTCACCTAAATTTTTGCTTCTTGTAATAACATTAAGTTAGTATTATTATTTATTATTTTTATCTAATTTTAAGTTTGTACATAATAATAATTTTATTTAACACTGCTAATTTAAGGTCCCTGATAATGTCAGGGGAACCGTATGCCCAAACAATTAGAGTTTGGAAAATAAAAAAAATAAAAAAAAAAAAAAACCTTTCTTCTCCAACGGTCAACGGTTCGACTAGTGATGTGGTCTGCCCATTGCCAGTTTAACGTGTTGATTCTTTCACCTATGTCAGTTACACCCGTTCTTCTACGGATATATGTATTCCGGATTTTACCTCGTAGAGATATACCGAGTATAGCTCTATCTCTCTTCTATAGCACGCTGAGTCACTTGGGGTCTATTTATGAGGCCCTCATTTAGAAAATATTTTTTCATACCATCTATTTATTATATCCATATTATTATGTATTAAACTAATTTTGTTATGGAGTTTTTATTATATTCTATATTAATAGGTCAGTAAGATTCAGTCGTATTCACTGATTTAAATTTTAAGAAGATCCGAATGAAATCGCGTTTGTATAAGTGGTAGAGCAGTTAAAAGGGATTGCCGATAGGTGTGAGTTCGAGTGCCACGTGTGACATTCATTTTTCGCTCGTTAACATTTTTTTATAAATAATTTAGCATGTTAAACATTAAACAATACTGAATGAATATAATCTGAAACTCAAGATTTAACACTTAAATATTTTATTATTTGATCTAAAATATATCTAACAATAAACTAGGTCAGACAAACAAGACTTCGGCAACAAACGAAGTTACAAATACTTAAGCACCTACCTAAGCCCAGACTTCTATAAAGTACTTCACAAGAACGTCAGAACTGTAATACATCTACAGTACTTCACCTCCGCCTCTTTTACGAGCGAAGCCGGTGGATTTTATATGTCAGTACCCCAATTAAGAACCACACTATTCTTCGCTACAATCATTTTCATTTGATTGAAAAGCTTACTGTGCGAAAATATTACAGTCGGTTGTAAATTTTACGATCTTTTGAAGATCCACTCTGTAACTTAGATGCTATCTTAGTGAGAACAGATATTGATATAAAATCGCTTTAGGGGATTATTTTAGATTTAGTTGATTTTACTACGGGTTTTCATAGACTTTGCTTGTAATGACGGAGTAAGTATTCAATGTATCAGTACCTATATTACCATTGAAAGACCTGCAATCCTATTGAAAGATCTCCAAAAGAATATGCAGAATCACAATCCTATAAAACTTAAATCAATAACTAACTGCATTTACCAATTTGCTTTTCTAGCATACCCATTATAGCATTGTGCTTCTTTGGGGATGGCTTTATGTAATACTTGAAATCGACAGGCTAATGAATATGAAAATTTGCTTTTAATTAAGGCAAAAAAATAGATCAAAGAAATTATGTATTGTGTTAAACATAACTTGAAAGTACTGTGCGGAAATAGAAAACATAATACTTCAATCCAAAATAATCGGAATAAGAGCAAGATGATAATGACAAAACTTCCACCCAAGTCTCCATTATTATTCCAGTATTGAAATTATTAGATTTAAAATTGTTCTTGTAAAACTAAAAGCTTTTAGAATTTAGTTTAAAACTTTTCCTGTTTGGTTGTGGTTATTATTTGTTGTTTTTTTACGATGGATCGTTATTCAAATATCTTGGCAAGATACTGGAGACTGGAGCACTTTGGTAACTGTTACAGTTTGTGTACGGAATAATGGTCGTCAGTTTTATGTTCATCTTATTTACTACTTGCGAGTACATTGACCGTAACTTGTACATCAAAGTGGAATCTCGTAGCATCAAGACCACACTCAATATTACCAACATTTTTTTCTGATTTGGTATTTTAGATACGAGTACTTTAGATTATATTATTATTATATAAATATCATTTGTGAATCAGCTTTTATATAAAAAACCAAGCATCATCCATTCTCCTACTCTTATCCCATATGTCCTCTTCTTTCATAGTATATAATGTAAAAGGTATTGACAATAGTTTTATGACCGGCCGCCTGCCATACGTCAACCTTCCTTGGAAATGTAATTGCTGACCACACGGTATCAGATGGAGTTGGCCCTGGTCGTTATGAGGCTCTTAGTCATCTTTTACGATATCCATGAGCAAAGTAAGGGTTGGTGGTATTCGTAACCGCTACCACACAGTAATAATAAAAACTATTAAAATTATTAACTTACTGAACCGCTGTAACCCCATACCACCCAGACCTATGGGGTAAAAGGTAAAAGGTAAGCTATATGAGAATTCTATAAACATCTATGTGCATATTCCTTGCTGCTTTTTTCGCTTTTGATTGATTGAGATTCAATTTCCACAGATTACACAAAAAGGAAATATCTTTCTGTTTACTCTGCTGCTTCTTTCCTTTATTCCTCGAGACTACTACCTCGAAGAAGGTGGCAAACACGTCCCTATTCCTAATGCTGTCGAGCACCGGCCTAGCGATGATTGACAATATCAGATCTGCATCGATGATCGCACCGAGTTCACAGCGTTGCTTTGCCCAGGCCACACAACACTCGAGTTTGTGACACGCCGTATCCTCGTTACAATCGCAATAGTGTCAGTTTTATATCCTCTTCCTCCTCGTATTTGTTGAAAACTCTTAACCTTTCATACTATTCACTTTTTATCAACTGATCAAACTACGGGAACAGTTTTATATACCTTTAAATCCTACTATTATCATTAATGCTGGCAATTGTTCAGTGGCTGGATAGTTAAAACTAAATTAATATGCGATGAAATTAGTGCCTAAAACAAGTTTTATTACACAAAAAAAGTTCTCAGAATACACGAAAAATATATCTACTAATAATATTAGCGTCTAGTATATATGGTCACTCTCTCTCTCTCTATTTAAAAAATACATCAATCTATAATGAAATTATCTAGTAAGGTCGGTTTTAACATTCTACAAAGACCAAGTTTACAGAATTGCTGAATTAAGTTAAATATATCTAATAAACTAGAAGAGAAATCACGTAACACATATGTAGTAAAATATAATGCGATATGTTCACTGATTGGCTGTCTCGCTCTCTGACTCACTGACTAGCGGTCTGCATTCAGTTTATAGTCTGCTAATAAAGTTTGTAGAACACCCACGAGATATGTTATTAAATTGGATACGGCGAGACGTTGACAGAATGCTTCTATTTGAATATTCGGCACACTTATGGGCCAGGAGTATGGATACATTTTTTTTAATAATGTTGGTAAAGTATTATAATAAATGCATGTCTTAAATAGAATGACGGCAGAGAATTGGAAATGCTACAGGAACCATCCAAGTAATATTTACCTAGAGAAGCCTAAGTCCTATAATATACCTTTATGGGTTAATGGATGAAAAACCCTTTCTCTGAGTACTACGGTGTGAGAACATAACGCGTGACTCTTATTTCTATTCTCGTGGTTCCTATATACATACATACATATCATCACGCTATGTCCTTTGCAGGGTAGGCAGAGAGAACAGAGTGCTAGAGAACTCTATCCTTGCATACTTCACTCGCTTCCTCACCATTCATAATTCTCTTCATACACGCTCGCCGGTTTCGGAGACTCTTGACTCCACCTTCCTTCAGTACATGACCGATCTGGTCTAGATAGGTTGGTCTCGGTCTCCCCGGTACCTACATCCTTCCAATTTCGCATTGTATATATTCTTAACCAGACGTTCGTTCAGCATTCCTTCCACATGTCCGAACCATCGGAGCAATTCCTTTCGCATCTTTACACAAATACTCCTGGTTCATGTTCATTTTCACCAATACTCATGGTTCCTTTAAAATATAATTAAAAGGTGTAAACAGAAAAATATTATTAAAGTTAGGTAAGACCCTATAATTTAACCCTCTGTTTATGGAAACGTAAAATGCAAAAGTCCACTATAGAGCAAGTGTACAAGCTTCTGATGTTGCGAACAATCTCTAATAGTACTGTTTATTTTATAAACTTAAGTGCTGGAGCCATTCAGCTGATGGTTTCGTGTTTGAATCTGCAGGATGAGATGGTCCATTTAGCCAGATGGCTGAATGGACCTTCTCATCCGGAATAATACCACACCTTCGTAGGAAATTGACGTCTAATTGATTGCAATTTGCTACTATGCATCTTTCTGATGAGCTAGTTTCCCAAAGTTCACCTTACTATGATTAACGAGTTGACTAGGATCAAGGCCGGTGTGCCCTTGATCGTGGTCATATTAGAAACTTTTATAAATGGAAGTTAGCATACGCAATTAAGCGGGCTATTTACTTGACTACGAAAGGGTAAAAATATTTGCAAGATTAATATATTTGCAAGATCGAAGTACAAGGTATTTGCAAGTTCAAAATGGCTGGTAATATTGGGTTTTTTAGTAATAATGTAATATTGATTCTTTAATAAGGCTTTTCTAAGTAGGTTACTCTCCTTTTAATTTATCCTACACCTCCAAAGAGAACAACAGCTATCTCATTCTATCTAGATATATTTTCAATTAAAAATTTTACTGTAAAGTATTTAAAAATAAATCTATTAGAGTAATCCCTTCATTTTTCTTCTTCAAAGCTGGATAAAAACAATTTCAAAATATCTAAAGCAAAACTGTGAATAAAAATTTATAGATAAGTTTTTAAAGATTAATTTGTTGTTCCAACTAATCAAGCTTGCCATTTATTATCTAAAAGAGCACAAAAAATCTTTAGACGAAGGTGAATAGAAAACAAAACATCATATTAATTGCAAATAATGAGCATTTAGAAAACGATAACTATGACAATTATAATTAATGTCCCATATGCTTTATTATTAATCAAGTAATGTCGCCACAAGAAAAACTGGCTTTAAAATAAAACTATCCAAAATCATTTGACCAGAGTGGTATATATACCAGTTATATACCATTTTTTTTTTACGGTGAACTATGGACGTCGCATCCCGCCAAATCAATCCGGGGTGACGGAAGAGGCGGCGCGCAACCCCACTAACCCAACCTGCAAGCACCTCTTCTTCGCCGTGCGACCGGGCCACCGGTACCCGATCTTTGTCTTCGGTGGCCCGCCCGGCGGTATGCCCTCTCGGGTTCCTCTCTCGTCGACGCCTCGACAGCTTTCGCCGTCGAGGCGTCGCCCTCACGCGATGGCCTCACATCGGATGACCGAACAATTCCACCAGTTATATACCAAGGTAGTTTGTCTGTTATGCCAAACAAATTGACTGTCGAAATTGATGGAAATTTTTCCTGTTAATAAGTTTGTTTCTTTTGCATTATGGAGAATGGAAAAAGAATGCAATGGTCACCATCACTTACTTTCCTATGGGTATGGTAAAAATCGAATAAAGGTTGGCTGCTTACATAGCGGATAATGTCACTACAATATAAGGGAAACTGGAAATAGAACATTATGCCAAACCGTCTGATTAGTAGTCTAATTACCTTTATTTAGATAAAATCTGTACGCGATAGTGCAACATATACAAGTTCAGAAGAAGTGGAGGAGACTGGTACTGTTAGAATTCTTATGAGCTGACAAGAAAAGATCACTGATTTGATTTTCTTGATAAATATTGTTTAGTGTTTGTATTCGTATGTGTGCTATAAAATACGATTGTGAGTGCAAAGATTGTAAGTCCTGTTTTCGTTTTGGGAACAGGCTATGGCACGGCCTAAACCCGCCCACTACTCGCTACTCTAAACAAAGGGAGGAATGACGTGGCCATATAGTACTTCTCTATCACAATTTCAGCGAGTCACAAGTATCGTGTGAATTCTAACTTTTTAAAATAAATAATATACATATTAAAAAAACTAAAAAACATGCTTTTATAAATAAAACAAACTAAATATTACTCCTATCATTATCTAGTCATGTCAGGCAAATGTGCAATAATGGAATAATCTTATCAAAAAATATTGTATTGTCATTGGTCCTCGATAATTCTACTAAGTTTCAATGAAATCTGACCGTTTGAAGTGGGTCAAAATCAGTCGGTTATAAACAAATATAGAGGTTAATTTAATAAAAAGCGTATAAAAATGAAGAAGATGATACCCTTTTTTTGCGGTGGACTATGGATGCGTCTCGCTCTGCCAAATCGGTCCGGAGTGACGGAAGAGGTGTCGCGTGACCCCATAGACCCACCGTGCAACTCCTCTCTTTGCCGTGCGAGCGGGCTACCGGTACCCGATCTTTGTCTTCGGTGGCTCAAGAAGATATACCTCGCGATGTCATAATTATACAATATTCTGGATCTTGATCTTTGACAGCGAATGTCTTTTCATAGAATATTTTTGTTCTCAGCTCCTGCATAACAGTTGTGTTGGCTGACTTTTCTAGACGCGTCAAAATATTGATTGACAGCTGTATTAGATAAAACGTTACAAGACGTCAAGCTTTGGACTCATGTAGATGTAATGCTTATAATTTTTTTTTTATACTTCTCTCGCTTTTCTAGCTGATTTTGATCGAAAAAATTAAGTTTTATAAATCCAATTCAGATGATGCCATATGTTTTCCAATTCATATGTTGCTTTTCAAAAGAAAGAAAAAAAATTGTTGTTCACTTGTGCTGATAATGTCGAGCATTAGTTATCACTCATCATTGTCTTGAATAATGATGATGATGATGAGTTTATAATTCTCCATTAACCAAGGTTGATGCAAAAAGAAAGTCAAGGTTAAATAAGATTATTTTAATTAATATCACAGGTCAATAGATATTTGTTAGACTTTTTTTCTTTCATAGTTTTTAGATGCAGTGAGCCAGCAGGCTACTTAATTATAAGTGTTAACTGCTGCTCACAGACCTTTGAAATGCCAGTGTCACAGCCAGTACTTTATCTATTGTGAAGTGTGGTTTGGGCGTCTGACTCTCTCGCTCATCGACTAAAATGCAATAGAAAATTGCTACTTCTCAGACATCGCTTTTCTGTGAGAGTGTGGTAACCTAAATCCGCGGCTAAACTGGTCCATTTATAACTGGAGATAAAAGCTGGTAGCAGTTTGACCCTAGCATATTAATAAAAAAAAATCCTGGAAAAAACCTGGCATAAAAAAAATTCACTTACTTGCCTTAAGAAATTGCAAAATCCATCTAAGGAGTGAGCAGTGGCTTTGCTTTCTTAAAAAATGTATAAAATTAACCGAGATCATCAACCTGTTTGCTAAATATGGTGATTATTATTTGAACTACGTCAACAGACCCATGTCTCACAGGTCTTACATTATATTGATATATTCATGAACAGTAGTTAGAAACAAGTATTGTCTCTTAAAATGGAAACCTCCTCATTCTAAGCGATTAACAATAAAATAAATGTTTCGGACTGTAACAGAGACGAGTGGGTTCAAAAGTCAAAATAAAGCGAGACACACACAGAACATAATAAACAGAACCATAAAACCGCGACCCGACAAAAGTAAACAGGACATCCGCTTAAAAAACAATGCCAAGCGCACACAGTACCAACGGGGAAAAAATGTGTATTTGTTTAGCAAACGAATTTTTCACAGACCAAATAAAGTTTTTGAACAGAACCCGCGCGGATATGCGCCTGGAGGAGCCCGATGTGAAACGGATGGGTTTTCGAACGAAATTTTTAACGAAACGGTTTAGACAACTTTTTTTTTGCAGTCAGAGCCAATTAAAATATTGAATATTAATATATTAACTGATATAATACAACATTACCTTTAAGGTTTATTATGATTTTTGATGTGTACGCAAGTGTTATTTGCACATTTGAAATAAAACTATTTTTACGGATTCTATCGCGTTTGTATTTGTTTTTTAATTGCCCGACGTTTTGCATACTACAGCAATCATAGCCACGGGAGGACTAAGATGTCTCACGTCCAACAAGTCATTGCTATTACAGAGATTTATAACTACCCGACTAAACTAACAATTTTATTATGATGAGAAAAATACGACCAATTATTTAGGCGTTACTTGCAAATGACTGATCTGCGAGACAAGAGTCCTAATTATTGAGTTTTGTTTCTAAGTGGTTCTCAACATGCAATTTCGGTGAGTTAAAATTATATCCTAACACTGCAGTTCCATAAAGATACTAATTGACCGTAGGTCATTCTTACACCATAGGTGACTGTCAACCGAAAGTAGATCAATTTTCAACACACCTTGTAAATATATTTGGGTGTTAATATGATCGCTTCATCTCAGGCCAAATACGTCCCACTGCTGGGCTCGAGCCTCCTCCACGATGGAAGGCCAACTGACCTACTATACCATGCTGGTCAGACGTTTTGGTATAGGGTTTTGTTTCGAGTTTTCCCTCCATCGCACAAATTTAATATGCGTTTTATATCCATTAGTTGTCTCGTACGATCACCCACGGGTAAGATAGGGGGTGGTGAATTATATTCTTACTCCATCACCACACGGAAATGATCGCTTAACCATTTAATATTGAAGTATGAATGGTTGGTAGGCGTTTTTCAATGCGAGAGCTTTGTATTTCATTTTTTGAATACTTGATACCACAAGAGTTTTATTTTAAAATATCGATTTAGGTAACCAGAAAGGAGACATGGATAAGAATAAAATTTATATTTACTGGAAATTCATTTTAACTACTTTATACATATATTGAGATATTGCAGACTTATGTCAACGATTTTCTTGTGGTAGGACTACATTTAACAGTTTTCTGTGTACAGTCCCGGGCGGTCCGTCCGGGTTAGTACCACATTCTCGCAGAAAATGGACGTCCGAACATTGGTAAGTGTAGTGTATGCGTGTAATATTAGAATTACACGCTTAACTTCTAGACACGTTTCACACTATTGCACAACCATACTCAACGATCCGCAACGCACAAATGCCCCGCGACAAGTCTCTACAGAGCTCTTATACCCATATTATTCGATCTACCCGCATTAACGAATTATATTAAATGTGCATACACTACGTCTCCCCCTTGTTTTAATTTGTTTTTGTTATGTTAGTCGAAGTTATTAATTACCGTATAAGGAAGCAGACATCCCATTTAAATACATTATACTTTTTCCAATATTACTTTTGTTTAAAATCTACATTTACTATTTGATTTTAAACTTAAATGAAATTAAATATTATTTAAAATTAAATTTGCTAAGAAAGAACTTGATCAATCTTCTCTGATGGTTGCAATATCTGTACTACGATTACTAGACTAGTTTACTACGATTACTAGATTGACAGATACAGCTCTTTAGAGAGAATTACCACATCATGAAACTAAATACTGTAAAGACGTACGATGCCAGCTCTGGTTCACTATCCTCTATTTTACGACATAGCCCTCCCTTTAGTTTGCTCTTAAAGAAGTTTGTGTGAGAGATACATACCACATTTGAACAATACATTATACAAAACCTCAAATTAAGAATCAAATAGATTGTTTCTGGAAGACCACTCGCAGGTATCGAATCCAGGACCTTCTAGACTGTACACCAGCGCTGTGAAATCTGTTCGGTCTTATAATTAGATGCAAAAGTAGATTAAATCTAGAATCTAACGCTGCTCTGCAGTATCTAGATGGTCTTATAATTTGTAGTCTCAATTATCTTTTTGATTTAACAGAACACTTACAGATCACCGACTCATCTAAAACGTCATCTACGCATATATTGTAACCACACACCTCACAATCATTTTTAAAGAAAGCTTCAAATCGCTAAGCTTTGTAATGACACCGTGGATTCAGTTTCTTTAATTTCTAGATTAGAGGTGTACTTTTAGCGCGTTGTACTCCTCCTCCATTCGCCTTATTATGGAATGATGTACTTCATAACCTGGGACTCTCACGTGATGAAGTATAACGCAAGGGCAGAACGTGTGCCGAACCATAGTACCAGTCAACTGTTGTGCAAAGACAACTTGATATACGACTAGATATAATCAATAATAAAATAGGGAAATTTCAATAAATATGTATACACAATGTGCATAATACATCATGCTCCACACCTCTAGCCAATTGAACATAGTTCACAAAGTTGTGAAAACGTGAAACAATATTATGAAGTTTCACTAACCGAAGACTGCAGCATCTGCATACCAATGACCCCGAATTTGCACTTATCAGGAAAACTAAAAAATAGAATTGCCCTCGCCTATTAATGCTAGGAATTAGAAATTATTAAATTTACTGAAATTTTAGCATTTAATATGCTTAATTTATAAAATCCGATTACGAAATGAAAAATTGATGTCGCAAGCGGGATTCGAACCCGCGCCTATTGGGATTCCGGCCCAATCGTGCTGCCACTACACTACCGCGACCAATTGTAGGACATGCAAATTTTCATCTCGTATTGTATTGATACAATTCTAACTGTAAAGTTTGAAGTATTAAGCCTATAACATTGTGTAAACATTGTCGGGTAGATAGCACACCGTCACCTTAAGACGTAAATACAATACGAGATGAAAATTTGCATGTCCTACAATTGGTCGCGGTAGTGTAGTGGCAGCACGATTGGGCCGGAATCCCAATAGGCGCGGGTTCGAATCCCGCTTGCGACATCAATTTTTCATTTCGTAATCGGATTTTATAGAAATTATTATTTAAACATTCTTTTTTCAGGTTTCTTTTTCTATTCTACATTCTTTCAAAGAATTATTAAGCTCTTCCTCCGTTTACTGCTATACACAAAATATGGTAGCTAAATTTCATACAAATTACAGCTTCATCATTTAAGTCTAATTCTTTGAACCACCACGCCGCTGTAGAATTTTAACGTGTTTACTTTTAAGGATGAGGGCGTATTAATTATATTTTTCTAATTATATACTCTTGGCACTATATATCTGAAAGTGCGGCTATGGAACTTTGCCACTATCTTAGAATGTAACGAAAATCGGTGGACGAATAGAGGTATTAACAATTCATAAGCAATACTTTCTTCAAAGAATTTGGGATTTCGCAATATACATCGCATGCTTATTTTTCTTTTGAAAGTTGTAAAGACAAAACTCGTATAGAGGAGGTTGTACAAAATTTAAATATGCTGTGCATTTGAACTTTGCCTTATTATAAAATGGTCTACAATTAGATATATTGGCTGCATTAGAGTTCTTACATATATTGGCCTCAACATACTGCAACAATATATAGTCAGCAATTTATTGAAACAATACACTGTCCGTAGTGTGAACGAATCACACTGTTGACATGGTCAACAATCTGCTATATTTTTTTTTTGGTGTAGTTCAGTTTGTTGCCATGAATATAACTGGCTCAACCCTTACAGTTTTAAGTAAATTTATATTTGGGACTATCCATAAACAACTAAATTGATAGTTTTGTAAGTAACGTTCTAGTATTCATAGAGTCACTTAATGAAATTTCACATGTATGGTTTCGATTATTATCGAACTACTCGTTTGTCTTGGTTTTAATTTTGCTTTTATTAGTGTTATACAAATGGTCATCCAAGTAATATTTGGCGAGCCAAACTGCCCGTCAACTTTCAGCATCAACCTTAATTTTTGTCAAATAATAGAGAGTTATTATTTTTATTTTGTTAAATCTCTATGTCACATAACGGCTTTTTTTATGGATATACATTTATATTCAAATCATAGTTATTTATTTAATAATTTCTCAATCAATTTTCTTATTGATAACAGCGTAGCAATAAGAAAAGCAACGTATTAACCTACAACCCGATATTAAGCTTATTTGAACTTTAAACAATCAAGACGTAGGTATAAAATTGTACAGTTTAATGATACTTTATGCCAGAAATTTAGAAATATGTATATATATTTATTTTTCCATGTAAAATAATGTTCATATCCAACGACAACCTGTCTACAGCTGTAAACACGTGCGCGTCATTGTCGATCGACCACAGTATAAAACCACTGTTTTAGGAGTCCGTACTCATATCTTGGCTTTAGCTACAAAAATATGTGCAATTAATTACCAACTAAATCGTTTATTCTTTATGGCATTCTGGCCGACCAGCACAACAGAAACTGAATTCCAACGGATTATTTGTATTTATTCATTTCAATACTTATTATTGTTATTTTAAAAAAAATTAACCAATAAAATTATAACTGTTGTTCTTAGTTTAACATACAGAGACTACATATTATTTAGGTATTTGTGCGTATGCGAGTTTCATGTGTAATTTATTTTATTCTGTTTAATACATTCAAATATTGATTTAACTGCTCTAAATTCCACACTCGCATCTGCCAGTAAACGTTTTTACATCATATTTCGATATTTTATTCCTGGCTATTAGTTGGTAAATATGAATGATACTAAAATCAAATATATTGACTTGTTTGCGTGGCTTTTACTGAAAATAAGTAACCGTATTACAACAGCATAACCCTAATTTTATATTTTAGTAATTTGACATAGTTTTTACTGAAAATTAATAATACTTTTATAAAATGAACGAGTCAAATATTATATATTGTCTCATATTTTTGAATGACTTTTACCGAATATCAACAACAGTATTTTAACTGTAAAGCCATATTATATTTTTATAATGCGTAAGTCGAATATATAGACTCTTATTCTTGCGTGGCTTTTACTTGAAATCAATAATATTATTTTAACTGCATAGTCATATTATATGTTTAATGCGTGAGTCAAATATATAGACTCTTATTCTTGCGTGGCTTTTACTTGAAATCAATAATATTATTTTAACTGCATAGCCATATTATATGTTTAATGCGTGCGTCAAATATATAGACTCTTGTCAAATATTATATATTGTCTCATATTTTTGAATGACTTTTACCGAATATCAACAACAGTATTTTAACTGTAAAGCCATATTATATTTTTATAATGCGTAAGTCGAATATATAGACTCTTATTCTTGCGTGGCTTTTACTTGAAATCAATAATATTATTTTAACTGCATAGCCATATTATATGTTTAATGCGTGAGTCAAATATATAGACTCTTATTCTTGCGTGGCTTTTACTTGAAATCAATAATATTATTTTAACTGCATAGCCATATTATATGTTTAATGCGTGAGTCAAATATATAGACTCTTATTCTTGCGTGACTTTTTACTTAAAATCAATAATATTATTTTAACTGCATAGCCATATTATATGTTTAATGCGTGAGTCAAATATATAGACTCTTATTCTTGCGTGGCTTTTTAGTTAAAATCAATAATATTATTTTAAATGCATAGCCATATTATATGTTTATAATGAGTGAGTCAAATATATAGACTCTTATTCTTGCGTGGCTTTTTACTTAAAATCAATAATACTATTTTAAATTCATAGCCATATTACATGTTTATAAAGCGCGAGTCAAATATATAGACTCTTATTCTTGCGTGGCTTTTTACTTAAAATCAATAATATTATTTTAACTGCATAGCCATATTATATGTTTAATGCGTGAGTCAAATATATAGACTCTAATTATTGCGTGGCTTTTTACTTAAAATCAATAATATTATTTTAAATGCATAGCCATATTATATGTTTATAATGCGTGAGTCAAATACATACTCTTATTATTGCGTGGCTTTTTAACTTAAAATCAATAAGTATATTAACTGCATAGCTATATTATATTTTTATAATACCGGATTTAAATATATTGACTTTATTTGCCGGTTTTGACGTGACTATTGTCAAAGAACGAAACCAACAATGATCTTACAATTGCATTATATTTATATGTTTATAAGTACTCATTGCGTGGACTTAATTATAATTTTGTGTTTATGTTAGATAAACGTCTTATTTAATGAATTATAAAAGTTAATGTGCGAGCATAGTTCTCATAGTCAATTGATCTATGTGGCTTTTATTGAAATTTGACCGTGTTACATTTCGGTAAGCAAATATTTATGGGGTAGACCTAATATAATTTGGTAATTATGTTAAACGTATATAGTCTTTAAAATTGTCACTTAATTGACTTTGCGTGACTTATTATAATTCGTCGCTCTTATAATTTAAAAGTGCTTATGGCGTGGACTTGTATATAATACAGTCCCTTAAGGTTATTGATTGATATGCGTGGCCCTTTTTGTTTTATACACATTGGATAGTTTTTAAGTAAAGCTATTTTGATTCACTTAAATTGAGCTAACATGCGAATAGAATTGTATTCGCGTCTAGACAAAATTGAATAATAATTCAATAATAATTTAACTGTCATTATCTAAAGACGCGTAATAGAATAATAAATATGGCATTAAAATAAAATTTAAAATTTAGGTGCTCAAAATGCCAACTATTACGTATACAACGACAACATTACGTTGGTATTTTTTTTTTTTAAAATTTTTTATGGGTAGTTAAACAACCATAGTTTTACATGACCTTATTTTTGATACAAAGCATGGCCCTTAGTAAGAAAGGATAGTAGTAAGAATTTGCTTGTCAGAAACAATTGTTTACGTATCATCTTTGTGTCAAAAGCTATTTATAATTCATTGTATAATGAGCATTCATTAATAAATCAATATTTATTTTATTATAATACCACAATTTCTAATACGCTATTAGAAACGTGGCTATACGTAAACCACCGACAGGCAATCATTACCTATTCCTTCCTTAATTTTAATATTTTTTACAGTGTACTCACGTTTATCCTCGTCGCCATTTGTAGTGTATGCGTGTAATATTAGAATTACACGCTTAACTTCTAGACACGTTTCACACTATTGCACAACCATATTCAACGATCCGCAACGCACAAATGCCCCGCGACAAGTCTCTACAGAGCTCTTATACCCATATTATTCGATCTACCCGCATTAACGAATTATATTAAATGTGCATACACTACAGTAAGATGCGGTTGTGCTTCGTTCGGGGAACGAGAGAGTCGGCAGCCCAACTTTTTTTGGTGGGTTTGGGGTTTTTATTGGTAGGCAGCGGTCTAGCTGTACTATTGGTATTGCAAAGGTCCATGGACGGCAGTGATACTTATCACCAAATGTGCTGCTTGCTCGTTTGCACCATCAGCAATAAAAAAAAACTTGCAGGACTTCCATAAATGCGGAAGCTGAAGCAAAAGTCTGTTTCAACGCTAAAGATATTTTTTAGAAATATGTTATGTTCTTTCCAATACAAACATATGATGAGTCTTTCTACATTACAAATCCAATACGTTTCGTATTCAAGACATGTGTGTGCTATACGGATGGGTTGCTTATATCATTGGGTTCAGCACATCACACGACAGGAGCGAAGGTTACGTTTGCGTGACGTATTGCTGACGTCACAAAATAAACCCTTATTGAACATTCCAGAATTGTGTTACTGTTGCTGACTGTGATGAGAATTTAGGTTCTGAAAGTAAGTGGTGGAACTATAAAGCTCACATTATATATATATATATATATATATATATATAGCTAGCTCGATCTGTTTTATTTTAATATTTTTTTGATAAATTATATCTTCTTCTTAATGATTTCTGCGTGAGTATTATTATCTTTGCGTGAGTATTACACGTTTGAAATAAATTTATTTTTATGGATTCTATAGCGTTTGTATTTAATTTTCAATTTTATTTACAGCATCTATGATCACGGGAGGACTTCTTTAATCTGGAGATTTGCCGTGACCATGAACACTGTAAAGTGTTCGAAACGTCGGGCAATTAAAAATTAAATACAAATGTGATAGAATCCGTAAAAAGAGTTGTATTACAAATTATGTTTTCTTTTTATATATATATATATATATATATATATATATAATGGACATTATAGGGTGGTGATAATTAACTAACTCACAGACAAAATATGGATATTTTAATATTCGATCAGTATATGAACGTTATGAATCGCTGTGTGGTAGCGGCTGTGAATACTACCAACTCTTACTTTGCTCGTGGATGTCGTAAAAGACGACTAAGAGCCTTATAACGACCTGGGCCAACACTAGTTGATGCCGTTTGGTCAACAGTTACATTCCCAAGGAGGGTTGACGTTTGGCATAAAGCTATTGCCAATAACTTTTGCAATATGTAGGAAGAGGGGTATATATTGCGTCGACCCCAAGTTATTGAGATGAAAGCAGGAGAATGATGATGATATGAAGGTTATAAACTGGTTATTTAAAACATAACTCATCATCTTTTTCTTCTTCCTGCGTGTTTTCCCATTTTACTCAAGGTCCATCCTCCTAATAGTGCTGCGCCAATCCCTGTGGTTGTGGGTTGTCTTTTTTTTTTCAATATGGTATGTTCCGAGTCCTTTTTAATGGTTTACGTCATTGGTGGGCGTCTACGACATCTTATTTCTTTTTTATATTTATTTATTCTCTTCTATAATTATGATAAGTAATATTATACAAAAAATGTTTAGATTGTAAAATCGATCGAGGCCGCGGGTGACTGGACCGGGGAATAGTCCTTCACCCGCAGAGAGGCTGACCGCGTGAGGGCGACGGCCCGGCAGTTAGCTGGGGCGTCGACGGGGGATGGTACCCGAAAGGGTAACCCGCCGGGCTGGCCACGGAAGGCAAGGAAGCGGCCAGCCGGTACCAGTGGCCAGCCCAATGGCGATGGGGAGGGTATACGGTGGGTTATGGGGCCACACGCTGCCCTTTTGTCGCCCCGGACAGTACGGGCGACGTGTGACCGGGCCATAACTTACCAAAAAAAAAAAAATTGTATAATCGATCATAACACATAAATATTTGAAGATTGTAGACTGTAGATAACCAAAGCATCTCTCTATACACATACAAAAATAACTCTAATACCAAGTTGAGGGAGTATCCTTAAAAGCTCATAAAATTTACAACCCATCACTGCAATATTTTCACATTGTAAGCGTTTCAATGAAATAACAATGATTTTGGTAAGGTTGAATACGGCTCATAATTGGGCAAAAAACATATAAAATCGTTCAACTTCGCTCGTAAAAGTGGCAGAATTGAAGTACGACAGTAATAGTACTGACATACTTCTGAAGTACTTATAGACGATAATGCTTAGTTAGATACTTTTTTTTTTTTTTTTTTTTTGGTGGACTATGGATTAGCCTCGCCCCGCCAAATCGGCCCGGGGTGACGGAGAAGGCGGCGCGTGACCCCATAGACCCACCGTAAAACTCCTCTCTCTTCGCCGTGCGAGCGGGTCACCGGGACCCGATTTTTAACTTCGGTGGCCCGCCCGGCGGTTCACCCTCGCGGGTTCCTCTCGTCGACGCCCCGACAGATTTCGCCGTCGGGGCGTCGCCCTCACGCGGTGGCCTCACGTCGGGTGACCGGACAATTCCCCGGTCCGATCACCCGAAGCCTCGGTTAGGGCGGCATCAGGCGCAGGTATTCGCGCCTGCGCCGCCCCGGCCGCTGGCGGCGGCCCGGGGCGCGGGAATCCTCCCTTGCCCGTTCCGCCGCTTCTTTCTGCGAGATGACAGCCTCGCAGAAGGCGGCGACCGCGTCCCAGTTCCTGATGCTGTCGACCATCGCCCTCGCGACGGCCGGCAGCGTCAGGTCGGCACCGATGACAGCGACGAGGTCACGGCGCTGCCGCTCCCATCCCGGACACACCTCCAGCGTGTGTTGCGCCGTGTCCTCGTCACTCCTGCAGTGGTGGCAGGCCGGAGTCCACTCCCTATACACGACCCTGTGCAGGTACAACCCGAAACACCCGTGCCCCGTCAATACCTGCACCAGCCGAAAGGTGAGGACTCCGTGCCGCCGCTCCATCCACTCTATCAATACGGGCCGGAGGGCCTCAACGGTCTCCACACCGTGCCTAGGCCTCTCCAGCCGCGTAGCCCAACGGGCGATGACGTCTCGGCGGGCATCCACGCGCCAGGTGGCTATCTCGCTCAACGATGGGGAGCCACCTTCTTCGCGCGCTGTGATAACCCGCCGGTAGAGGTCGGAGAGCATCTCCGCCTCTAGGTCCCACGGGGGTGTCCCGGCCAACAGGCACGCCGCCTCTGTCGACACCGTGCGGTACCCGCGAATGGCTCTGACCGCCATGGCTCTCTGTGGCCTCCACAGAACCGCCCTGAGCTGGGCGTTCAGAGCCCTCGCCCACACGGGTGCGCCGTACATGGCCATCGAACGGATGACCCCCGCATACAGCCGTCGGCCCTCGAAACTGGGTCCGCCCACGTTCGGCATGAGTCGAGAAAGGGCGGACGCCGCGCCGACAAGCCGGGGAGCAATCTGTCGGAAATGCTCCCGGAACCACCATCGCCCGTCGAGCACCAGACCCAAGTACCTCATATGGGCCTGGATGCTGATGTGGATGGAGTTTACCACTATCGAGGCGCCGATGGGTAGCCTCACACGGGGCCCATGGAAAAGTAGGGCCTCCGTCTTGTTTAGGGCCACCCTGAGCCCCAGCGCCTCGATCCGCCTGACCATCTCCTCAGTGCCGAGAGTGGCCAGGCTCGCCGCCTCTTCGAGTGTCCTGCCCCGGGCTGTGACGAGCGTGTCGTCAGCGTAGCACACCAAGCTCAGCCCGGGGGGGAGACTCCCTCTCAACGCCCAGTCGTACCCGATGTCCCACAGGGTCGGCCCCAGAACCGACCCCTGTGGAACGCCGCACGACATGGGCGTCCGCACAATGTCCCCTGCGGGACCCGCGCAGAGGATACTGCGGCCCTCCAAATAGTCTGCCACCAGCCGCCTGAGGTACAGGGGCACTCCATGGAACCGGAGCGCCTCCCTGATGCAGCCGAATGGCAGACTATTGAATGCGTTGGCGATGTCCAACGACACCGCCAACAGCACTCCCTTCCCGGCGACGGCCTCCGCGGCCGCCTGCCTCAGGCGTAATAGGGCCCCGATGGTCGAACGCCCCCTCCGAAACCCATACTGAGCGTCCGACAGATCGGGCCCCACCTCCTCCAGGTGTCGGACGATGCGGGCAGCGAGCACACGCTCCAGCAGCTTACCCACATCGTCGAGGAGCACGATGGGCCTGTAGGCCGACGGCAAATCCGGGGACCGTCCCGGCTTTGGCAGGAGAACCAACCTCCCTTCCTTCCAGCACTCAGGGAACCGTCCAGACGTCAGACAGGCGTTGAACAGCTGCCTGAGGCGAGGCTCGAAGTGCTCGAGGAGCGACGTCAGCACCCGGACTGGAATTCCGTCCGGGCCGGGGGCCGTGGTGGCGGAACGAATCTTCGCCACGGCCGCCCCCACTTCCGACTCCGTCACGGGCGGAACACTCTCGTCGTCGTCGGCCTCCCGGTCCTGATCTGGCGGAGCCATGACCGGGGGCGTGTGTTCCGACTGCCGTGGAAACAGCTCCTCGACCACCCTACGAAGCAAGTCGGGCTGGAGGGTCTCGGTGAGGGGGGGGGGCCCGCGCGCGAAGCTTGTTCAGCGCCGCGCGATATGGGCGACCCCAGGGGTCACGGTCGAGACCGTCCAGCATCTCCTGCCAACTCGCGCCCTTGGCGGCTCGGATGGCCAGCCGAAAGGCAGTCCGCGCACTGCGGTACGCCTCGTACAGCTGGCCCTCCCGCTCGACGTCGCGGTGACGCCGCCGGCTGCGGGTGTAGGACCTTCGGGCACTGATACACGCCGCACGAAGGTCCGCCAGTCTTGGGGACCACCAGTAGACCCCCTGCCTCGGAGTCGGACGCCGCCGCACTCTGGGCATGGCCGCATCGCAGATCTGCGTTAACGCACTGCGAATGCGGACAGCCTCAGCGTCCACTCCGTCCGCTGGGGGTGGTGAGGACAGCCACGTACTGACAATGGCCGCCTCCGCCAGTAGATCCCTGTCAAGACGACCCACAGCCCA
Source organism: Lymantria monacha (assembly GCA_905163515.2). NCBI lineage: Eukaryota > Metazoa > Arthropoda > Insecta > Lepidoptera > Erebidae > Lymantria > Lymantria monacha. The sequence goes on from LR991097.1 coordinate 1,006,568, forward strand.
CCGCGGAAACGCGGGAGCTCCGTCCGCCCTGTGACCCCTGCTTAGTTAGATACTTGGGCTTTTGTAAAAACTGTGAGTTGATCCGTCAATAGTCCATTAATGTTCAATAGTTAATACATATTTAAGATACAGTCGTACCCAAAGAAGTAGTAGGAGTTCACAGTTTTTATTATAAATTCCCCAGAATAGTGCTATTGGGGTACTATCCCAGAAACCTCCACGCGGTGTACCCTGGGTGCGGGCGGCGGTCCCCAGTTCTTCTGTTGTACTGTCGTCCGTAGCGAATATCTGCGCGATTTCGCTCCTTACTCTACTACAGTCGTAGTAGAGGTTATAGGACGCGAAATATCGGGACGGGCTCAGTCACTCATTCATTTGAGGGCTGGGCGGGCACTTGCCACCGCCCACACATCGAAGGTGCCGGCTTCTCGCAGGGGGCGAGGGGCCGCAGTAGCAGGAAGAAGGTCGGTGACTCCTCGGCGTGAGGCGGCGCCTGCTGCGAGCGACGGCCCCCTGGACCTGCAGGCTGAAAATGCCCGCCTTAGTGGCGAGGTCTCAGGCCTGCGGGACCTGAATCGCCAGTTGGGGTCCGAGCTGGAGTCGCTGCGTCAGGTAAACCACATGTTGGCCAAAGACATGGCCGACCTGCGGGCCCAGATGGCGCAGTTCCTACCACCTGCGCCAAAGCCGTCGGCCAAGGCGCGCAAAACAGCTGCCGCTGTGAAACCCGTCCCTGCGGCGAGGAGGACGCCCCCCGCTGCGGAGGGCACGCCGCTGGCTGAAGCCGTCACGGCCACCGAGCCGACACCTGTCCCAGTAGCGAGGAGGACGAATCGCGCCGCGGCGAAGAAGTCGCCAAGCGTCTCGGAGCGGGCCCCGGTGGAGGCTCAACCGGAGGCGCCGACCCCGCTGCCGACCCCGATGCCAACCCCGCTGCCAACCCCGCTGCCTGCGGTGGGGGGATTGCCGGATGAGTCCCTACGCGTGATAATCGACGCAGTGGGCAAAATTGTCGATGCGCGCTTCGCCGTTCTGGAGGCAAGGCTGCCTCCAGAACCACGTGTCCGGCCGCCTCTTGCCGCAGATAAGCGGCCACATACGGCACCAGCCCCCGCCCCGCTGCCTTGTTAGGGTGGCCGCGTGGGGAGCTACGCTGCAGCCGCGGCCGGGCCTAAGCCCAAAGGCCCCGGCCCCGCTCCGAAGGGACCTGCCCTGAGGAGGAAGACGGCGCTGGCTCCTGCCGGACCGCTGAAGCCGCCCGCAACGAAACCGCCGGCGACGACCAGCGAGGCTGCGACAAGGCCTTCCGCGTCTGGCACGACTGCCGTACCCGAAGAGGGTTGGCAGGTGGCTGAGCGCGATAGAAGGAGTCGCGGCCAAAGAAGGAGAGCGGAGGCCAAGCGCGCCGCTGAGGTCTCCGCTCCCAAGGCAGGAGCTGGCGACAAGAAGAAGAGGTCGCGCAAGGGGCTCAAGCCGCCAAAGACAGCCGCAGTGGTGATCACTGTGCTGCCTGAGGCGGCCGAGAAGGGCCTCAGCTACGAGGCCGTCTTGAGGAAGGCCCGGCGGGAGCTAGACGTCTCCGATATTGGAGGCGTCGAAGCCAGGACCCGCAAGGCCCGGACGGGGGCTCAAATCCTCGAGTTCCCAGGGGCCGAGGGCGCCAAGACGGCTGACAGCGTAGCTGAGAAGCTGCGAGGTCTGTTCGCCGAGGAGGGTGGCATCAGGATCGCCAGGCCCGTCAAGTGCGCCGAAATGCGCATTTCGGGTCTGGACCACTCCGTGACGGTGGAAGACATCCGGGAGGCTATTGCCTCGAAAACCGGGTGTCCCATAGACACCGTCCGGATCGGTGCCATTCGTCCCGGTCCGGGTGGCGTAGGTGCTGCCTGGGCGCAGTGCCCGGTGGAGTCGGTCAGGCAACTGGCCAGCTCAGGCAGGCTCCTCGTGTGCTGGAGCTCGGGGCGGGTAACCGTGCTTGAGCACCGGCCTGCGAGGTGCTATAAGTGCATGGCGGTCGGACACACTCGACCGACATGCACCAATTGCTTCGACTGCGGCGTATTGTGTTTCCGCTGCAGTCAGACCGGGCACGTGGCGGCATCTTGCGCCACCCCGCCCCACTGCCCCGCGTGTGCGGCGGGCAATAAGCCCGCCAAGCACCGCATGGGTTCTAGGGCGTGCAGACCTCCTGCTTCGGCCCCAAAGGGGTGGGGCGGCCTTTCGACCACGGCCGCTCCCGCTCCTAGCACGGCCCGATCGCCCACTGGCGAGGCGGAGGTGATGGATACGGCCCACTAATGGCTGCAGAATCCATTCACCTCCTGCAGGCCAACACCAACCACTCCGCCGGAGCGCAGGATCTCCTCCTGCAATCCATGGCGGAGTGGTCGATTGGTGCAGCCGTAGTCGCGGAACCATGCATCGTGCCTGATCGCCCCAATTGGGTGGTCAGCCGAAACGGAACTGCGGCAATCGTCGTCTCAACGCAGCGGCACTTCCCGTCCTTATCCCTTTTGGATAGGGGCGAAGAATTTGTCGCTGCGGAATGGGGAGGGGTCACACTCTACAGCGTTTACCTCTCCCCTAACAGGAGAATGGACGATTTCAGGGCCTCCCTCACCACCTTGGAGGCTTCGATACGGCGACGCCCCCGGTCATGGCTTCGCCAGATCAAGACCGGGAGGCCGACGACGAGAGTGTTCCACCCGTGACGGAGTCGGAAGTGGGGGCGGCAGTGGCGCGGATTCGCTCCGCCACCACGGCCCCCGGCCCAGACGGAATACCAGTCCGGGTGTTGACGTCGCTCCTCGAGCACTTCGAGCCTCGCCTCAGGCAACTGTTCAACGCCTGTCTGACGTCTGGACGGTTCCCTGAGTGCTGGAAGGAGGGGAGGTTGGTTCTCCTGCCAAAGCCGGGACGGCCCCCGGATTTGCCGTCGGCCTACAGGCCCATCGTGCTTCTCGACGATGTGGGTAAGTTGCTGGAGCGTGTCCTCGCTGCCCGCATCGTCCGACACTTGGAAGAGGTGGGGCCCGATCTGTCGGACGCTCAATATGGGTTTAGGAGGGGGCGTTCGACCATCAGGGCCCTGCTACGCCTAAGGCAGACGGCCGCGGAGGCTGTCGCCGGCAAGGGAGTGCTGTTGGCGGTGTCGCTGGACATCGCCAACGCATTCAATAGTCTGCCATTCAGCTGCATCAAGGAGGCGCTCCGGTTCCATGGAGTGCCCCTGTACCTCAGGCGGCTGGTGGCAGACTATTTGGAGGGGCGCAGTATCCTCTGCGCGGGTCCCGCAGGGGACATTGTGCGGACGCCCATGTCGTGCGGTGTTCCACAGGGGTCGGTTCTGGGGCCGACTCTGTGGGACATCGGGTACGACTGGGCGTTGAGAGGGAGTTTCCCCCCCGGGCTGAGCTTGTTGTGCTATGCTGACGACACGCTCGTCACAGCCCGGGGCAGGACACTCGAAGAGGCGGCGAGCCTGGCCACTCTCGGCACCGAGGAGATGGTCAGGCGAATCGAGGCGCTGGGGCTCAGGGTGGCCTTAAATAAGACGGAGGCCCTATTATTCCATGGGCCACGCGTAAGGCTGCCAACCGGCGCCTCGTTAGTCGTCAACTCCATCCAGATCAACATCCAGGCCCATATGAAGTACTTGGGTCTGGTGCTCGATGGGCGATGGTGGTTCCGGGAGCATTTCCGACAGATTGCTCCCCGGCTGGTCGGCGCGGCGTCCGCCCTTTCTCGGCTCATGCCGAATGTGGGCGGACCCAGTTTCGAGGGCCGACGGCTGTATGCGGGGGTCATCCGCTCGATGGCCATGTGCGGCGCACCCGTGTGGGCGAGGGCTCTGAACGCCCAGCTCAGGGCTGCACTGTGGAGGCCACAGCGAGCCATGGCGGTCAGAGCCATTCGCGGGTACCGCACGGTGTCGACAGAGGCGGCGTGCCTATTGGCCGGGACACCCCCGTGGGACCTAGAGGCGGAGATGCTCTCCGACCTCTACCGGCGGGTTACCTCAGTGCGCGAGGAGGGTGGCTCCCCATCGTTGAGCGAGATAGCCACCTGGCGCGAGGACGCCCGCCGAGACGTCATCGCCCATTGGGTTACGCGGCTGGAGAGGCCTAGACACGGTATCGTGACCGTCGAAGCCTTCCGGCCCGTATTGATGAAATGGATGGAGCGGCGGCACGGGGTCCTCACCTTCCGACTGGTGCAGGTGTTGACGGGGCACGGGTGCTTCGGGAAATACCTGCACACGGTCGTGTACAGGGAGTGGACTCCGGGCTGCCATCATTGCAGTAGTGACGAGGACACGGCGCAACATACGCTCGAGGAATGCTCGGGCTGGGACGGGCCGCGCCGCGACCTCGTCGCTATTATCGGTGCCGACCTGTCACTGCCGGCTGTCGCGAGGGCGATGGTCGACAGCGTCAGGAATTGGGACGCGGTCGCCGCCTTCTGCGAGGCTGTCATCTCGCGGAAGGAGGCGGCGGAACGAGTCAGGGAGGACTCCCGCGACCCGGGCCGCCGCCAGCGGCCGGCGCGAATACCTGCGCCTGATGCCGCCCTAACCCAGGCCTCGGGTGATCGGACCGGGGAATTGTCCGGTCACCCGACGCGAGGCCACCGCGTGAGGGCGACGCCCCGACGGCGAAATCTGTCGGGGCGTCGACGAGAGGAACCTGCGAGGGTAAACCGCCGAGCGGACCACCGAAGACAAAGATCGGGTACCGGTGGTCCGCTCGCACGGCGAAGAGAGAGGATTTTAGGGTGGGTCTATGGGATCACGCGCCGCCTTCTCCGTCACCCCGGACCGATTTGGCGGGGCGAGACGCTCCCATAGCCCACCAATAAAAAAAAAAAAAAAGAATAGTGCTATTCCTATTCTCATGATGATTCCTCAGCTAGTGTTTACGACTCCTATGGGAAAGTAAGGCATGGTAATACATTATATTCTTGCCCTGTCACCATATAGAGTGAATAAATATATACCTTTTTTTTTTTTTTTTTTTAGTTCAAGTATTTTTTATTGGCTTTGGTTTCAGTGATTTTAACAGTTCACGACTCTTATTGCTGTGTTTATTTTTAGTATTTACTACTTCAAGAATATCTAAAACTTATATAATTTTGTAATTTTATATAGTCGAGCCGTACCTATTATTGTTTACCCCAGTAAACAATACCCATATTGTTCCAGACTTCATGCTATTTCTGAGAATATCGTAACAGTAACTGAATAATTATTTGCCTGTATTCAGAAATTGGAAACGATTCGAGTTTATATGAATAAACTTATAAACAACTCCTTTGAATAAATAAATCTTTTGTAAAATTAACAAAAGTTGAAAGTAAAAATCGCTCAATATTTTCAACGAGATTTTACCCACTTGGAAATGTAGTTCTTAATTAGATGGTATCAGATGGAGTTTATCCAGGTCGATGTAAAGCGCTTAGCCGCGTTTTACGTCACCCACTAAGAACATAAGTGTAAGCAGTATTTGTAGCCGCTACCAACCACTAATAAAATATAAAATCTTAATTTTATTTAACACTAAAAAACATAAATATGATGATTAATCTACTGTTATGATACTTATCCGTCATGCTTTAGGTAGTACCTAAAATTTTAGATCGATCGAAGAATCGAAATAGGAAGGTTTGGTGACATGTTATATTCTTAACACAGCTGAAGACTAACTGTTGATAGCATCTAAATAGACTGATATATTTTCCGTGTGGTGGCGGAGTAAGAATACAATTCACCACCCGTGTACGCGAGGGTGATCGTAAGAGACGACTAAGGGATTTAACATGCATATAACATCTATGCAAGAGAAGGAAAACTCGAAACAAAACTCTATACCAACACGTTTGACTAGCGTGATATAGTAGGTCAATTTCCCTCCCATTGTGGAGGAGGCTCGAGCCCAACAGTGGAACATATATGAGCTGACATGATGAGACTGATATAAAATTGTATCCATTCAATAAAAGTTATTTTACCTATTAAGCCTTTGTGATGCCATAAGAATCTCTTAAGAGACTTAGTTTATTAAATCACCTCGTAAAATATAGTTTAGAACAATATTCTATAAGGAGAATATTATAATGTTTATATTGTGTTAGATGTTGAAGCTTCTGACAGGGATTTTCAATAAGCTACTAGAGAATTGTAAACTAGTAGTGGGGCTGAGGTGAATCAAAGTTAACGTTACGTTAGGTTAGGTTAAGTGTCGAGAGACTTGACGCTTTACAAACTTGCTAATCTCATTACATTGTCAAATAATTATATACATAACAAATATGTTTTTATAGCAGAATAGTAAAACGAATTTCAAGGAAGACGCGCCTTGATTAGTCTGATCGCCCACAGAGAGACCACCGCGTAAGGACGATCCCCCGATGGCGAAAGCTGCCAGGGTATCGACTTGAGAGTTAACCCGCGAAAATAAACCGTCGGGTGGGCTACTGAAAACAAAGCCCTAGTTCTGGTGACCCTCTCGCATGACATAGATATAGGGCAGGTTTTTAGGCTCGCGTGCCGTTACTTTTGTACCCGAACGAATTTAAAGGGGTGTGGTTTCGACTTGTACCTAGAATATTAAATTCATTCTAATTTAACTTAGCGTCGTCAAATAAAAGTGACAGGATACACTATTAATAGTTTTCTTCTTGCAGTCCAGGGTGGGTCCGTCCGTGGTAGTACCACTCTCGCAGAAAATTAACATCTGAGCAGTGACACTATGCTGTTAGGCTTCGTTCGATGAGCAAGAAACTCAACTTGGGTGGAGTTTGATTGGTGGGCAGCAACCTAGCTTACTCCTGATATTGTAAAGGTCTATGAGCAGCAGTATCACTTACCGTCAGGTGTGCTGCTTGCTCCTTTGCTACCATCAGTAATAAACCTAATATTATTCGTAGTAATAGGATTTTTAATCATACATAAAATAAAATCATAAAATCCTATGTATATAAGATACCATTATCTATGAGATGGCGAAGTATAGTTTCCATCAAATATCGTAAATAATGACTAAATAATGTTATATTCGAATAATATCATATACCACACCTGTGATGATGGGGCGTTTTTGATTTTGACATTTTTAATTTTATTTATATTTTTTTTTTATTATAAATAAATTATATTAAACTGATAATAACTGAAATATTTGTTACATAAATATATAACAAATATGTTTATTATAGCTGTGTGGTAGCGGCTACGAACACTACCAACCCTTACAATGCTCATGGATGTCGTAAAAGACGACTAAGAACCTTATAACGACCTGGGCCAACTCCATGCTGTTTGGTCAACAATTACATTCCTAAGGAAGATTGACGTCTGGCAGGCGGCCGATCATAAAACTATTGCAAATAACTTTTACAATATGTACTCCTTCGGAAGAGTACATATTGTATCGACCCCAAGTATTTGGGATAAGAGTAGGAGAATGATGAACTGAAATATTTGTTATGTACATTATTGTTATATTTCTCTTTATTGTTAGATTTTTTAAATGCATGAAATCAGAAAGCTGTTCGACGCAAGCAGCAACTATGGAATATGTTCGTACGAGTAGTTAATTTAAATATATACGGAACTTTACCATCATCATCACCATCTCAGCTCATATATGTCCCACTCCTGGGCTAGTTTAAAGATTAGAAGAGGGAAATTGACCTACTACACCACGCTGGTTAGACGTGTTGGTATAGGGCTTTATTTTAAATTTTCCTTGTATTACATAGATATTATATGCATTTTATATCCCTTATTCATCTCTTACGATCACCTACAAATAATATCGGGGCTGGTGAATTGTATTCTTACATCATAATCACAAGGAAAATAAAACTTTATACTTAATTATTAATATACTTTTTTCTTTATACATAATAAAACACCTGGTTGTTGTACAATAACATAAAATTAATAGTAACACATCGGGTTCCCGTGAGATCGTAAACCACGTCAGTGTTGCCTTGCCTTCCATTATCCGGCACGTATTTATTGCTCACTGACCATAATTTCACCTTACTTTAACATTTACGATGTGCCGAGTTAAAATAAAGCCACGCTCAATCTAGAGACGAAATGCGAAGGGATCTAGCCACTCTCCAATATTCAATTTATTTTCTAACAACTACACCGAATTCACGTACAGATATGAACACCAAATGTCACAGAGTTTAAAATAATGCTTTAAATTTCGCACTGAAATACACAGTCTAACAATTATTTGTTTGGTATTTTTTTAGACTGTGTCGTTGGGAATGGTTTGCATTACAAATGTGAGCATGAATTCTCAAAGGACGTCCACTGATTGAAAAAGAAAACAGCTTCCCCGCTGTCCGATTGATTCTTCGTGCCCTCCGCGTGTATATCTTGTCTTAGCTGAGTCAGGAGCGTGGACCTTGAACAATAAAAAATATAAAAAATAAGACTATGGAACTATTGAAACAGTTAAACACTAGTTCTTTAGAACGTTAATGATTTTTTTGGTATCTATATTTATGTTGCTGTATTACTCTAGAATGCAATGTGTAATATGAGCTATTTCTGATATAGATGGAAATTTTACATTCACGAGTTAAGTATGCTACAGAATATCGCTATACCCTACTTTTCCGTGGGAGACGTAAAGATTGGCTCTTCTCTAATTCAGTTTTTACAATAGGAACTGTGATTGAAACACTAATTCTTTTACATAAATAGCAATGCGCATTAATGCTTGCCTTTTTGCTGCCATTTGATGATCTAAGAGTAGTAGTCTCACCGTGACAGATCACCGCCATCCATGAAAGAAGAGCAGTTCGAAAGAACCAGTTCAACTTACGTAAGCAAGTTGGAGTAGGGTAGCCTCAAGGTACGCCTCCAGCGTCTGGAGATACGGAGACACTTAATGGTAGGGAAGCACCTCCTTCAAGGTCTTGTACGAAAAAACTGCTCAAGGTGTTTCTAATTTCAAGCAGGTCTGCCAATACCATCTGACATCAGGCCAGCGCTTTAGTGGCTAGGGACTCCATGGCAGCTAATGTGTCGATTATAGACCAGCCTGCCCTGAATCCAAATATGCATCAAAAATTCTGAGGTCAGGAATTTCTGATACTGTTCGTCGAGGTGCTAAACGTGACGCCACTGATCATCGAACTATAGGCGGAAGGAGAATCGACTGGGTGGTCTACCCTTCCCACCCACCTTCCTTTCGCAGTAAACAAAGTTGACCTTTCCAATTTTCAAAATAGCAAGAAAAAGTCGATATTATGCGGCATTCCTTTTTAATTTTTTTTGGCAATGATGCCAAACACCAGGCTCGGAATACCGTTAGAACCAGGTGCCAAGCCATGAGTGCAGACATAGACGTCATCATGCATTCTGTTTAAGACTTGATAATAGCTCCATTTCGGCCCTCTCCTTAGCCAAACTGAACAATTAATTAAGTTATACTCACGAACAAATGCATGTTTGTAAAAATCCCCCGCAATACAAGGATTATTTAATTAGTGCAGGGTGGTGTCTTAAAAAAAAGGGAGTAAAAATTTACAGTTTTTATTTTTCGGAGTCTTGTTTTTTATCGCACTATAATGAAGCACAAAGAGAGAGTTCTTTGTTGGAGCTGCGTGTATGTGTATATGTATGTTCATTTCTATATGTGATCATAACTATTCTTCGGATCAAATGATTTTAATAAATGATACATCATTATTATATACGTATTGAGGCTGCGAAGGAAGATTAGGTACATAAAATTCTTATAATCCAAATTAGAGATGTGCGGTCTTTAATGTGCGAACTAATAAAGATTTTTACAAGGCTCTCGATAAATCTTTATTTTGATACCTCACTGATATCAAAATGAAAAGCTTCGAAAGGCTTGTGCAAAAAATTTACTCATGTTATTTTACCACAGTTGCCGGGCGGGCCACCGAAGATAAAGTCCGGGTTCCGGTGGCCTGCTCACTTGGCGTGGAGAGGTACATCTAGGGCGGGTCTATGGGGTCGTGCGCCGCTTTTCCTGTCGCCCCGGATGGATTTAGCGGGGCCGGAACACTTCATAGCCCGCCCCAAAAGAAAAAAAATGTACCACAGTTGGTTTATTATTCCTGTGTGACCTGTGTTGTAACAAACCTATTACTTTTTACAATTATTTTTTCTAATAGAGAATAAAGAGATAAAACTAGAAAGTATTAAGTAACTTTTCACCAGAATCTTTAACCGAGCTATTTACTAAGTAACATAAAGCTTAAAATTGTTCTTAAGGCCAAATTTAGAGCAACGAGTTGTACTTAATGACCTCAATGAACCTTACTACTTTATGACCTCAGTACCCTTAACATCGTCTCCTGGGAGGGTATACCAACCTGTTACCGACAATTAACTTTTACTACCTACATGATTAACTACAGGGATCTTATAGTATCTCACCCATTTTTTTATGGTAAAATTCAGCATTAAGTAAATTCTTGTCTACAAAAGATTTAGTAATTAAACTTTAGAATTTTCTACAAATGAAGTCATGTAAAGAAATACACACAAAAATCTGTTTCTAATTTTATTTAAGGGTTAATTTTTCTTCCATTTTCTTTACTATATGGTATAAGCCTTCTCTAAACTAAAGGAATATTTGTTTATTCCATCATAATGATTAAGCAAAGCACATTATATCATAAAACAGTGATTTTACTCTAAACAGATCTTTTATTAAATTTTAGCGACTCTTACAAAATTGGAAGAGATTTTCCATCCATCCACGTATAGACTTCCACTATCGAGTATGGCCAAGAGAATATTAGAATAATGTTGTTGAATTGCTTGGATTTTGTATTCGCAATTGGTCTTGCAAAGTTTCTCAGGAGGGTGAGCATTATTCTGGTAATCAACTAGTTTTATGACTCCTTCATCCAAAGCATAGATGACATTTTAATCTTTTTAATGTAGAATAAAGTGAATTTTATTTTAAATTTTCATTAAGATAATAAATAGAAATATTTTATTAGTAAACTCCTGGACTACTGTCGCTCAATAGCTCGAGCAAACATTGTCCGTTCCGCCCCGTTCGTTACGTTCGGACTGTTCGCCACTTCTGCCGTCACTCGTTAGTTGTATGCAAAAATAGTCTTCTACAAACTAGAAATTCGAAACTGTCGCCGGCGAAGAGTTATACGAGTGCGCTTGTGCTCCAAACGTATGTGTTAACAAGTTAAAATCGATTCTGTCTGTCTCTTATAATGTAGTGTGCGGACATATATCTTGCTTTGATAAAAATATATCTATTGATGTTTATACGTGTGATGGGGTAAGTATGCAATGGCTATCAATTCTTCCTTTTTAATGAGTATCCTAAAAATCAATTAGGGGTTATAATCAGATAACATTACAACAGATTTTCCGTGTAGTGTTGGAGTAAAAATACAATTCACCGGCCTCTATCTTACCCGTGGGCGATGGTAGAAAACGACTAAGGGATAAAATATGGATATAACATCTAAACAAGAGAAGTAAAACTAGAAATAAAACTCTATATCAATACATTTGACAAGCGTGGTGTAGCAGGTGAATTTCTCTACCTGTGTGGAAGAGGCTCGAGCCCAGCACTTTGCTGAGATGATGATCATGGAGAAGTAGTTAACATTAATACAAGAATTAAAAAAAATTAAAAATAAAATTAAAATCTTATGTCACGCCATCTGATCAATACGATATAGCACACTAAATTGTCTCATCCGAAAGAGGTCCCCAGCAGTATACGATTTGATATGTTAACATTCTGCCATCACTGTTCTGTTTCTTCTGATTTTCATCATCTAAGCTGATATATATTCCACTACTGTACTCACACATAACTTGGCTCCTCTTGCCCATGCAAGGTTACTATCGGCTGTATACAGATAATATGTGTGTGTTATCTGAATATGCCCTGAGTCGTATATTACGAAACCCGCGGGCAGATAGGGTATGTTGAAAGTTTATTCTTACTCCGTCATCACACGGAGAATTGATTTGGTAGGGAAAATCAGCCTTTCATAATATTTCTTGATCATTTAGGAATCCTAAAACTGTAAACATCTCTGTTCTAACACATACTGATCTAATATTAGTGAACTTACATATATTACTATTGGATTCAGAATTATTGACCAATTAAACTGCTACTTATCTTCAAGAGTCAGTTTCTTACCTTACCAAATGCTGAGATACGCAATCTTATTCTGGATATTTAAAAGCGTTTAGCATTTTGAGTATTAAAATTTTAGAATTCGATTTGGTTATATTACAAGTGAATTAACTTAGATTAAAATTGGCGACTATATTATTTTCTCATCATCTCATCTCAGCCCATATACGTCCCACTGTTGGGCCCCCTCCACAATGGGAGGGGAATTGAACTTTTATACTACGCTGGTAAGATAGGGTGGTGACTTGTATTCTTACTCCATCACCATACGGCAAATTATTTTAATAATAATAATTTATGATATTTTACTGATTTAACATTATTCTTATATAATTATTATATATTCTGATATTAACACTCGTATAAATTTTAGATTATTTCTGGAATCTCACTAAATACTGTATTTTTTTATATATATGTTTTTTATTCTATTTTTTCGCCAGCTATAATCTAAATTCACGCCACCTGGATATTCAAGTTGATAATAGGGTAGCATGGCAACTCATACCCTGAATTAGATCACTCTCTACCTCTTGAGCAAAGCTTTAACAGAATGTATGAGTTTGAAATAAAACTATTTTTACAGATTCTATTGCGTTTGTATAACACTTTGCAGTGATCATGGTCACACAGTCCTCCCGTGACTATGATCACTGTAAAGTGTTCGAAACGTCGAGAAATTTAAAATCAAATACAAACGCGATAGAATCGGTAAAAGTAATTTTATTTTATATGTGTAATACTCGCGTAAATATTAGAATGAAAGAAGTATAATATGTATTATTAGAACTAGCAAAACTATATACTAAAGCTAGGTTATATAGAAAAAAAGCTAAAACTTGATATATATTTCTTAATTTATTACACTTTAAACATACTACTTAAAGCCTTATCTTTAACTAAATTCTAATAGAGATAACTTATAAAAACTTGATTACGAGCGAGTAATCAAGTTTCTATAAATAATCAAGCATGTTAAATGCTAAATTTCAGTAATTTGAAGAGACAACTTGGGTAATAAAATAATAGCCAGGTAATTTTGATTGCTAAAATTATAAATTTTTCTCTAAGAATACGAATTTCCACTACAATAACTACTTGTTTAATATTTCTACAAAGGAGAAGTACTGATTGTGTTCTTGGAAGCCAATTCGTGGTTAGTTAATAACTAATTATAACTTATTAAAAAGATTAACAAAAGTATTATAGGCACTCACAGGCACTAGAATAAAGTGAAGTATGTAAATTGATTCCATGGAATAATTTCTAATGTTTACGCGAGTATTACTCATATGAAATAAAATTATTTTTACGGATTCTATCGCGTTTGTATTTGATTTTGAATTACTGGACGTTTCGAACCGAGTTCTCCCGTGACCACGAATACTGTAAAGTGTTTCAAATGTTCAAAAAATTAAAAATCAAATACAAACGCGATAGAATCCGCAAAATAGATTTATTTCAAATCCATGAAATGAGATTCTTATTATTGTTTATTCATTTATTTTCAAATAAAATTTGTTGTATGTTAGTGACTATGACTATTACCAACCCCTACAAGGCACGAAGATGTCATAAAATATGATTACATGTTTTATATAAATCAAGGTCAAGTCCATCGTTTTGGTTAACAATTACATTCCCAAGGAAGGTTGACGATAGGCGGGCGGTCGGTTAAAAAACGATTACCAAAACTTTTACAATATGTACCATGGATTATATATTGAGTCTACCCCGAGTAATGGGGATAAGAGCAGGATGACGACAATGATTTTCAGATGAATAAACATCTGATGGTAAGTACTGTAATACCAAGAGTACAACCTAATCACTGACTACCGTAAGGTAGAGCTTAGGCCAGCAGTTCTCTCACAGTGTAATGTTAACTTGAGTGGTGACTGCGTATTGGATGTTGCTGTGTTGATCACTCCCACTAAGTGAACCAACGTCTTGGTGAAGGTTGCTGCGAGTCATTTGATGCACGCGGCACCACGCTTTGTGGCGAAATATGAGGGAGGCTTACGGCCAGCAGTGGATGACAAAAGACCGAACGATGATGATGATGATGAGGAATGTTAATTAATTTTTTCATTCCCTCATGCATCATATTTGACGGCTATGGGACTTTTGATACCTCACACGGCCCTTTTATAGAGTTATACAGTAAAGTAATATGCGTGTTTTGCATCCGTGCTGTTTACATACATACATAGCCTTACGCCTGTTTCCCAGAGGGGTAGGCAGAGACTACGGATAGCCACAAACCACGATCCTGACATACCTCCATCGCTTCATTCACACTCATCACAGTCTTCATGCATGCTCTACGGTTACGCGTACTCTTAACCTGACCTTTCGATAATACATCTTCAATTTGATCCAGAAAGGTACGACGTGGTCTTCCCCTTGTATTCGTCCCACTCACACTCGCTTTGTATACTTGCTTAGTCAACCTTTCTTCTCTCATTCTTTCCACGTGGCCAAACCACCTCAGCATTCCCTTTTTTATCTTTGTCGCTACTTCTTCATTCATTCCCTTTTTTATCTATGTCGCTACTTCTTCCGTGCTGTTTATAACATAAAATAGATTATTTGGATGACCCAGCTTAGTACAGTATCTTCTTTTTAGTGATTTTTGAAATTAGTTTAGATTTTAGTTGAAATTAGTTTAGAAAAATTACAAAATTTAAAAAAAAATCTTCTTTTAGCGTGTTTTAGTAAATCAATAACTCTCATAATATGACGAAGGCTTTAGCTCAGCAGTGGGACGTATAATAATAATAAGATAATGAATGATAGCCATATCATATGACTATATATTCTCAAAGAATTTAATTTCATAATATTTTATTTTCATTACATTTAAATCAAAAATTTATCGGTATTTGGGTCATACTCGCGTATCACATAAACGAATAAAGCTGATACGTATGCAAGAACTGAATGTACTCTGGGCCAATAATTTTATTGTATAGGTGAGTTATAAACTCATTAAATATCTGAAAAATATTTCCAGAATATGTGATATCAGAATAAAATTAGATGCGGGGACGGATTAAGAATATAAAGCCCACCTGTCCCGCATAAACTTTGTGTAAGAGAAGATTATGGTCAATCTAGTTAGGTAAGAGAATCACACATTGGATGACTGACTGAGTGTTATTGATATAACAGTCATATTTTTTTTCTATAAAAATATATGAATTCTATACTTTGTGGACATACTAGACTATATAGATGGCTGATTAGTTAAGATATAAACCTACCGTACTAAGTATCGTGAATTCAAATCCCACGCAGAAAATTATTTGTTCTGAAGAATTGTGGTTCTGAGTTTGGGCATAATTTGTATCCCTTAACTGCATGTTTTTAAAGGTTCTCATAACATAAAGATTATTTCGTTTGTGTGAGCTGTAGAGGCGGCGGGGTGTGTCAGAGAGGAGATTCTGCAGGCTGACGAACGCCGCTGCCGGTGCATCGCAGTGAAGGCGCGCGTACCTGCGCCTGGTGCGACCCTTCTTTCTCATCCTCCTCCTCGTCCATCGATCCTTTCTAATAGTTACGAACCTATTGCGAACTTGTTGATGTCTTTACCGAACTTTAGAGTGGTGAGGCAATGCTACTGATGGGCCAGCCACGAATGTTAAGGAATCGGAAATAGTGATCAGCTTAATGGCGATGGGGAAGGAATACGGTGGATTATGGGGCCGCACACTGTGATTTAGTTACCTATGGCATGCTATGGTGCATATGCATAGGTACGGGCTATGCTATGGTTTGGACACACGCCGCCTGTTCCGTTCGGAGAGACGGAAAGGCGTGTGACCCCATAACCCACAGCATTTCATCCCTATTGCTATTGAGCGGGCCACTTGTACAGAATCCATGACGTCCCGGCCCGCCTAGCGGGTTCACCTTTCAGATAGATTCACATTTATCCTAAGAATTTCAATTGTTATCTCACAAGTCAGTAAGTCTCTTTGTAACTATATTTAAACAATAAGATTTTCAAATTAACAATATTTATTTACAAAACAATTATATAAATGGAATCATTGAATAAAACATAATTTAATAATCTCTTTAATCTTTCTGAACAACACAGCCACGATTAAATATACTCTCGAATTAACACGATAAAGAAAGAAACGATGAACATCAAAACAAGAAAGAAACAAAGATACAAAAAACAAAATACGTTTCATTGAAATACATAAAAGCCCACATCAAAATTCACTTTGCTCGCGGGACGCGCTGTAAGAGCGAACACTGCCTCGCTGAGCCAGCTATAAATAAAATAAATGCCCGTCAATCTGATCAAGGAGACTTTTACCAAGACCTCTATAACGGTGCTCAATATATATTTTGAATCCATTGCTCTTTTACAACTTCAACAAAATTTTCGATGGTAACAAAAATAAGAAATGGAATGATAGTAAACGTTCTATAGTCTATTGTCAGCCTTGTACTGGATTTTTTGGATAAGATCCCGGAAAGCTGGTTACGCGACAGTATTTTGAGAATCCTGAGTAAGCTTATACAAGAGTTTGTAAACGATATTTGTTCGAAAACTGATGCAAACAATACGATGAATTTTAGATATTTCAAAGATTTAAAATAAATCCGTTACTACTTGTGAAATTACATTTACTTATTTTGGTGAAGTTGATATAAAATATAATATATCCTCTTTTATTTATAACATTTTGATATAGTTTATTCTACTTAGTCTATTCTACTTGCTGTCTTCCAAACCTTGTACTTGTTGTTTTATTTTTAAAAGAGTTATTTTTAACCAAGAATAAATCTACGGAATAAATTCTTCTGTTTTTCAGGAGACTTTAGAAGCATAAATTAATGGACACAAATAACACTCAAAGTTAAAAATCTCTTTTTACTTCCTACTCAGAACAGTCGGCACGGTAGGTCTTACTATGTTTTTTGTCAAAAACTTTTTAAAGAGAAAATTCTTATTAACTTTATTCGTCCGATTTGAACTCATTATATCACAATCAGCAGTCACGTGATCATGATATACGACGCTGGTCAGACTTGTTAGCTTAGTGTGTAAATTACGTGTTTCTAATTCTGATATTTGTGCGAGTATTATAAATATGAAATAAAAGCATTTCTACGGATTTTAACGCGACGAAATTGATTTTCACTTTCTCGCCATTTCTAACATTTTAATAGCATGGTCTATTATTATATGTCAATTAAAATTAAACTACTAATACTATAGTGGATAAAAAGAAAAAGCTCTGTAATAACGATGTCTTGTTGGACGTGAAACACCTAAGTCTTACCGAGGCTATGAATGTTGAATACTGTTCGAAACGTTACAAAAGCGATAAAAGTAATAAACATACCTTTATTCTATACAAGATATATGCCACTTTTATCTGTTAGTAGTTTTTAACAATACCTGAAGCTAACGAAGGAACGTCTTTTTTATTGCTAGTGGTGGCAAGCAAGCAAGCAGCACACCTGATGGTAAGTGTCACTGCCGCCGATGGACCTTTGCTATACCAAGGGTATAACTGGGCCGCTGCCTACCAATACAAACCCAAAACCCACC
Organism: Lymantria monacha; assembly: GCA_905163515.2. Taxonomy (NCBI): domain Eukaryota; kingdom Metazoa; phylum Arthropoda; class Insecta; order Lepidoptera; family Erebidae; genus Lymantria; species Lymantria monacha. The sequence goes on from LR991097.1 coordinate 1,024,331, forward strand.
CAATTGGGCTTCCGGCTCTCTAGCTCACCGAACGAAGCGCAATAGCACATTGCCATTACTCATACGTCGATCTTATGCGAGAGTGTGAAATTATTTTGACTGAAGCCTGAGTCCGCTGAGCCGGGCGATATGGGTTTTTCATCGGAGACATGTAATGAATATAAAATAGTTATAATGTTTAACATCTGCCAGCGACCCGTGACGGCTCACTTTTTTGGATAGCTTGAACTACGGAGGTATGTCAATGCAGAAGTTAATAAGGTCACTCCAATTAAATGGGGCATAAATAATTACATAGATACATTGTAAATATATTATATTATTTTAATGCGATGTATTTGAAACTGCACAGATTACGTATTAGTTAATATACCATCCTAGTATGCCAAGTGTTGCAGATTCGATTCCTACGCAAAGACTATATCTACGCAATTTACGAATTGTTATTGTGAGACTAAGTATATCTTTTTTTTTTTTTTTTTGGTGGACTATGGATTAGTCTCGCCCCGCCAAATCGGTCCGGGGTGACGCAGAAGGCGGCGCGTGACCCCATAGACCCACCGTAAAAACTCCTCTCTCTTCGCCGTGCGAGCGGGTCACCGGGACCCGATTTTTAACTTCGGTGGCCCGCCCGGCGGTTCACCCTCGCGGGTTCTTCTCGTCGACGCCCCGACAGATTTCGCCGTCGGGGCGTCGCCCTCACGCGGTGGCCTCACGTCGGGTGACCGGACAATTCCCCGGTCCGATCACCCGAAGCCTCGGTTAGGGCGGCATCAGGCGCAGGTATTCGCGTCTGCGCCGCCCCGGCCGCTGGCGGCGGCCCGGGGCGCGGGAATCCTCCCTTGCCCGTTCCGCCGCTTCCTTCTGCGAGATGACAGCCTCGCAGAAGGCGGCGACCGCGTCCCAGTTCCTGATGCTGTCGACCATCGCTCTCGCGACGGCCGGCAGCGTCAGGTCGGCACCGATGACAGCGACGAGGTCACGGCGCTGCCGCTCCCATCCCGGACACACCTCCAGCGTGTGTTGCGCCGTGTCCTCGTCACTCCTGCAGTGGTGGCAGGCCGGAGTCCACTCCCTATACACGACCCTGTACAGGTACAACCCGAAACACCCGTGCCCCGTCAATACCTGCACCAGCCGAAAGGTGAGGACTCCGTGCCGCCGCTCCATCCACTCTATCAATACGGGCCGGAGGGCCTCAACGGTCTCCACACCGTGCCTAGGCCTCTCCAGCCGCGTAGCCCAACGGGCGATGACGTCTCGGCGGGCATCCACGCGCCAGGTGGCTATCTCGCTCAACGATGGGGAGCCACCTTCCTCGCGCGCTGTGATAACCCGCAGACTAAGTATATCTAAGGAATAAGAAAAAATAGTCGATTTTTTATTCTTAATGCAATAAGATTGATAGCATCAAATTTGATTCCTTATCGGGTTAAGAATAGAATATGTTTTCATCCCTTACATTCCTGTGGGCGACGTAAAAATAGTTTAAAAGTGCAATAGAAGGATGAGCGTCAGATCTGCTGGAAAACTTATTACCAACACCGAATGCCAGAATAATGGACTTTAATAAGCTGAAAGGGTGAATGAAACTTATTGTAAAAGCTATCACAGATACAAAAACAATTATTTATATGTCAAATAAAAAGTTTGAACAAAATTTCAATCCGTGTAAGATATTGTACATGAAATTTAAACAAACACCAATTCGAGTCATGAATAATACATAAGCGACTCCGTCGATCCTTTCACTGCCTATCGATATACGCAGGCTGCCGACCGCTAAATTAACCAATACATCTAATAACAACCTTACATCAAACACTTATGATTCAAATTCAAATACCACACCTTCAATAGTGAATGGTTCTATTTCTGAAAACAATATTCCTATTGCATTTGTAATAAACCTTATTCCTTTGATATAAATATCATATTGTATTTTAGTTTACGCATAAATATTGTTGTCAATATTTTCCCTAAAGACGAGTTCAGTGTTAGGTTTATGATAATTTTTAGGCCTCATCCAGTTATTATAGGCGGCCATTAAATTTCCGAACGGAGATGTGTCTATAAAGATCTTTCTGGTTTCACTTCGATATCAATTTCAATAAAAAAATGAATGAATATAATTTTCAGAGATGTATTATTCTTAATTTTCTTATATTTTTGTTAAAAAGACTGACTGTCTGAGGCAGTCAATTTTGTGGTCATAGACTTTTATAACCAGCAATTATTCGAAGCTTCGTCTGAAAAAGAATCTACGTTCTAAACACTTAAAGGGGGATTCTTAAGACGAGTTAGAGATTAAAAATCTGATCTGAAACTTGAAGTATTTATTTAATCCGTCCCTTAAAATATTTTATTATTTTATTTGTTCAATTTTTATTATCTTACCAAATAATTTAAAATCTTTATGATTGATCCTATGGCATATATTTATAAGTGAATAACGAGCGGTTAAATGCTGTGTCCAAAAATACATTATTGTATTGATTTTGGTCTTTTCTGGAGAAATTCTTAATGGAAAGTGTAAAGTTTGAAATTATACATGATGAACGTGAATAGTGTTTAGAACGTTTTCCATTTGATGACGGAGTAAGAATACAATTCACCACCACCTATCTTACCCGTTGGTGATGATAACGACTCAGGGATATAACACATAACATGTATGCAAGAGGAGGAAAACTTGAAACGAAACCCTATACTAACACGTCTGGCCAGCGTAGTATAGTAGGTCAATCTTCCTCCCTTTATGGAGGTGGTTCAAGCTCAACAGTGGGACATATATATATGAGCTGAGATATTATATAAGTGTGTGGCACATAGATCTAGAAATGATCCTAATAATTTGTTATCAATATATATTATGAATGTATTAAACCTATTTCTAGAGTGCACAAGTGGCGTATTGGTTAAGATACTGATCTACCGTGCCAGTGTCGTGGGTTCGATTCCCACGCAGGACAATACCATGTGCGATCTACAAACTGTAGTTGTGAGTCTGGATGTAATTTGTCTATAATGTTAGTTGTATGTTTGTAAATTCCTCTGCAATACAAACATTATTTCCTTAGCGCTGGGTGGTGTCTCTTTGAAAATGAAAAAAGAAATGAGAATTTCTGCCGCTTTAAACATAACGATTGTAGACTCTACTTATATATAGTGTTAATTAAATTTAAAAAAAAAAACTTTTTTATATTTACCTTTTATTTAAATAAAATTTTACTTTAGACAAAGATAAATAAGAGGAAAAATAGAGAAATACTTTTAAAATAATATTTAAGAATTATTTTATATAAATTTCAAAAACTTTGATACCTTTGAGAATGAATATTAAAATAACTATTATATAAATATGGTATAGTTAAAATTTCAAAGCTGTAGGTTTTTATAATCTTGCTAATATTATATTATAAATATAAAAGTTTGTGAATAAATTAGCATGTTTATTACTCAATCACTCATAAACCGACAACACACAACAGATTTGGATGAAAATTGACACAGAGATAGACCATTTCCTGAATTAACACATAGGATATTTTCATGTGTGTATTTATTTGTGTATTAACGGAGTAAGAATTAAATATCTTACCTGTGAGTGATCGTAAAAGACGACTAAGGGATATAAAATGCATATAACATCTATACAAGAGAAGGAAAACTCAAACATATATGTGCTAAGATGATGATGATAGTTTTTATTCCGGTAATTTATTCGCTGAGATAGTAATTTAAATTAGAAAAAGTTAATTTTACGCGAGCGAAATCGCCGGGTTCAAAGTTAGTTATGGTAAAACAAAATAATAAAAAATCAGCAGACAATATAGCTTTATAAGAAATACAATCCCAAATAAAGCGCTATACTAACATGTCCAGCTAATGGTGAATTTCCTTCCCAGTTTCGAAGGCGACTCGTATTTCTCAGGGCGTATAAGGGTTGTAAATAAACCATGGCCGCGATTTCAAAAATCTTGTAGTTTCTTTCATATACTCTAAAACATCATTGACTGCATAGATGTCGTAGTGGTTAAGATACCAACCTTACGCGCCAGTGCTATGGTTTCGATTCCCACGAAGGACAATACTTTGTGTGATTCGCAAAGTGTTGTTCTGACCAGACCAGACTGGGTGTAATTTTTCTGCGTTAATAGCATGTTTATAAAATTTCCCACAATACAAGGATTATTTAATTAGCGCAAGGTGGTTGGAGTCATCAGTATCCAGACCCATATGAAGTATTTGGGTCTGTTGCTCGACGGGCGTTGGTGGTTCCGGGACCATTTCCGCAGGATTGCTACCCGGCTGGTAGGCGCGGCGTCCGCCCTATCGTGGCTCATGTCGAACATGGGCGGACCCAATTTCGAGGGCCAACGGCTGTATGCGGGGGTGATCCGCTCAATGGCCATGTACGGCGCACCCGTGTGGGCGAGGGCTCTGAATGCTGTGGCTGTTCTGTGGAGGCCACAGAGGGTCATGGCAGTCAGAGCCATTCGCGGGTACCGCACGGTGTCAACGGAGACGGCATGCCTATTGGCCGGGATACCCCCCTGGGACCTAGAGGCGGAGATGCTCTCCGACCTCTACCGGCGGGTAACCTCAGTGCGCGACGAGGGTGGGTCCCCATCGTCTAACGAGATAGCCACGTGGCGCGAAGACGCCCGCCGAGACGTCATCGCCCATTGGGTTACGCGGCTGTAGAGGCCGAGACACGGTGTTGTTACCATTGAGGCCCTCCGGCTCGTACTGATGGAATGGAAGGAGCGGCGGCACGGAGTCCTCTCCTTCCGGCTGGTGCAGGTATTGTCGGGGCACGGTTGCTTCGGTTTGTACTTGCACACGGTCGCGTGGAGGGAGTGGACTCCGTTCTGCCATCATTGCAGTAGTGACGAGGGTACGGCGCAACATACGCTCGAGGTATTTCCGAGCTGGGACGGGCAGCGCCGTGACCTCGTCGCTATTATCGGTGCCGACCTGACGCTGCCGGCTGTCGCGAAAGCGATGGTCGACAGCGTCAGGAACTGGGACACGGTCGCCGCCTTCTGCGAGGCTGTCATCTCGCAGAAGGAGGCTGCGGCACGAGTCCGGGAGGATTCCCGTGACCCGGGCCGCCGTCAGCGGCCGGGGCGGCGCAGGCGCGAATATCTGCGCCTGATGCCACCCTAACCGAGGCTTCGGGAGATCGGACCGGGGAATTGTCCAGTCACCCGACGTGAGGCCACCGCGTGAGGGCGTCGACACGGGAGGAACCAGTAAGGATGAACCGCCGGGCGGGCCACCGAAGACAAAGATCGGGTACCGGTGGCCCGCTCGCCCGGCGAAGAGAGGTGTCTGCAGTGTGGGTCTATGGGTTGCACGTCGCCTCTTCCGTCGCCCCGAACAAATTTGGCGGGGCGCGACCGCCTCCACAGTCCACTGCAAAAAAAAAATGAGTCGTTGGAGTAAAAAAACATCATCATCCTACTCTTATCCCAATTACTGGAGAATGACGTAATGTGTAGAGTATATTTTTGAAAAGTTCTGTCAATAATTTTATGACCGACCCCTTGTTTGACGTCAACCTTCCTTGAATATGTAATTGTTAACATCAGCTGAAATTGGTTCATGTCAATGTGTAGCTCTTAATCGTCTTTTACAACACTCGAAAGCAGTATAATAGTTGGTAGTATTCGTAGCCATTCATAATAATATTTCAAAACTTATTAATTGAGGATGAAGCAATATATACTTGTCTTCCATTGTAGTTTTTGCCAAAGTTATTAGCAATATGTTCTCTCTGCCTACCCTGCAAGGGATATGGCGTGATGATATGTATGTATGTATGTATGTATTAGCAATATTTTGTGTAAAAATGTCTCGAATTAAATTATTACTTAGGAATAATAAATTAAAATGGTTAGTTTAATATACCTCATCATTCTCCTACTCTTATCCCAATTACTTGGGGTCGATACAATATGTACTCTTCTTTCATAGGACATATGTAAAAGTTATTGGCAATAGTTTTATGACCGGCCGCCTGTCAGACGTCAACCATCCTTGGGCATGTAATTGTTGACCAAACGGCATCAGATGGAGTCGGCCAGGTCGTTATAAGGCTCTTAGTCGTCTTTTACGACATCCACGAGCAAAGTAAGGGTTGGTAGTATTCGTTGCCGTTACCATACAACTTATGTTTATAAATCAATTATATTAAAATATGATAACTGAGTTGAAACATTTTGTATTTTTACAATTAAAAATACCCGTAAAATGTGATCATAAAAACGTTCTATATCCATCCCAAACTAAGCAATACAAAGTTTAAATATTAAAAATAAAATATGCATTATTTTTTCATAAAACTTACAATTTTAAAATAGTTGAGATAAAATTATTACTTTTAGCTTTACATATTTCTGCTTCTTTAAAACTAGTTTTAAAGAAGCAGAAATATGATAATATAAGATTTTAGAAAGTATTTTAATTATTTTCAAAATAATAAGCTAACTCTCCGTGTGGTGACGGAGTAAGAATACGATTCACCACCTCCTATCTTACCCGTGGGGGATCGTACGAGACGACTAAGGGATATAAAATACATATAACATCTATGCAAGAGAAGGAAAACTTGAAACAAAGTCCTATACCAATAAGTCTGACCAGCGTGGTGTAGTAGGATAATTTCCACCTCATCTGGAGGAGGCTCGAGCCCAATAGTGGGACGTGTATAAACTGAGATGATGAAGCTAACTTGTTTTTTCTTTTCTTTTCCCGTAAGGTGGACCATGGATGTGGTTGCACCCCGAAAAATCAAATCATCCGGGGCGATAGAAGAGGCGGCACACAACCCCATGTACCCACCCTGCAAACACCTCACTTCGCCGTGCGAGCGGGCCACCGGTACCCGATCTTTGTCTTCGGTGGCCGATGATGAAGCTAACTGCTATTTGTTGTTTTTTTTTTAATATTTTAAGTCGAATATAACCGTAAAGATTTTCTCGCATATGAAGGTGGCTGTACGGGTACGCATCCCTGAAGATGAATTACTTTACGATGACATACTTCACGTCAGCCCTAGGAGAGGTCGCGGATGGCTTCAACGGGCATTACTCCGCCACCTGTAGAAAGACTGCGTGAAGAGAGCCCCAGCAGGACTGGTGTGTGTTGCAAGGGCATCGACAGGCGATAGTACACGAAAGAGTAGACCGCCGGATGTACCATCGAAGATAAGGAATACCGATGGCCAATACACATGGTGGTGGAGAATTAAAGACACGGCAGATTATGGGATTGAACGCGATCTCTTTCACCGCTCTTACGTGTATGATCGGAGCAGACAAAGAAAGATAAAACACTAAAATATCTAGTTAAAAAAATATGAGAGAAACCTACACGCAGGTACATTTAGGTATTAAATAATTTAATAGGTGCTCCCCTATGAATGTGGGCCCTCATCGCTTCCCAAGTTAATTTGTGGCAAGAGATCCCGAGTTGAAATTCAACGCCACACGACCGGTGAGTAACCTCGTAAGTGCAAATTTTGAGATACCTACTTATAATTTAATTTGGATCCGTGACTTGATGCTCGCCCCGATTTAATTTTATGGTTTATAAATTAACTTCTTCAGTACATATTACTTCGATATTCTGACATAATTTGTACTACTATTGAGATAAGTTTATAATATTTTATAATTTAGTTGAAGCAAGAAAAAAAATACGGTACCTGTAACGTGTCTGATTGATTGCAAAGCATCTGCATTCCTTACTTTCTCGTGGAAATTAAAAAAAAAAACAGCTGAGACCTCTATGATGATATGACCGCACTGTTGACAGTTTTCTGTGTACAGCCATGGGCCGGTCCGTCCGGGGTATTTCCACACTCTGGTAGAAAATCGACGTCTGAGCAAGGACAATTTACCGTTGCGCTTTGTTCAGTAAGCATGCAGCCGGCAGCCCAACTTTCTGTGTGGGTTTTTGGGGTTTTTATTGGCAGGCAGTAGTCTTGCTGTGCTCTTGATATAGGTGGTACTGCTTACTCGTTTGCCATCATTAGCAATAAAATAAAAGATCATTATAAGAATGGCAAACAGCACTCACTTGGAAAACTCATAACAATGTGAATGTGGTAATTATGGCTCGGTTTCTTTTAAGACTAGGCATATCAAAAAGACTTTCAAAGAATAGTAGTGATGAATAAGAAAAAACATCAGTAAAGAAAAAAAAAGTAAGTAAATAAGTAAGATATTTATTTGGCAGTATCACGGTACAGGTTAAGGGTTACAGTTCTATTACGAAGCAGTTACATGATTCGCCAGCAGCAAATTATGTTAAACATGCAAGACACAATCTGACATTTTAAAATTACAACATATAGATATGTATCTATAGATTGTTAGATTTAAGAAAATTTTAATTACGAAGGCAGTGAATATCGGTGATTATAATAGAGAAATACAGTAGTTTAATAAAATATCATTTTCTCAAACATGCTTGGAAATTTGAGCATTATTTTGACAACCTTCTTCGAGATAAATCGATATTGCTGTACTAACCAAATACACACGAGCAGCGGCCGACAAAAAATGTATCAAAATCCATATCTGTCTTGTTTTAGCGGCCAAATAAATATATATGTAAATTCATATCTATCGTGTATTTTAAAAACGAAACGATTTGTTACTTCAAAATATGTTAACCATATAGGCAACTTATCAGAGTTTTATTTAAATTTCGAACTGGCTTAAGAAAGAAACCTGTTTGATAATTAAAAAAAAAACAAATGAACCCTTTAGCACGTGAAAAACGTTGTTCGTTATTGGTCATGTATACAGTTCTACTTAGTACTACTTAGTTTTAATTTCCGTGCATTGTTCGAGAAAAGCACTATACAAGCCTTGGCCATAACCAGGGATTGACGGACTTACGTATATGTGCCTCGGCTACGCCTAGGCCTACATTTACACATTCGTCCATCAATGCCTCTTTTGCTGGCCGCTGCAGTAATGTGCTAATTTTAAATTTGAATTAATAATGTCAATTTTAATAATAAATGTAAGTCATTAAAAAGAAAAAAAAATGTCAAATTATAGATTACTATGCAATGTCAATGTTTTAAAATATGTCATTTAAAAAATCATTTATTGTATAATAGCGTTTTTCTATAAGTAATTATGTCAATTTTCTTTTGTAATTATTTTTTGTGTCCCCTTTAATATTATATGGTATTTTATTGTATATAATGTGTGTCAGCCTTTTAAATTTGTGAACAAACTCTTTACTAAATTTAGTATAGATTCATCACCATCCAACATCCTCCTGCTTTTATCCCAATTACTTTAGGTCGATGCAATATATACTCCACTTCCATCGTACATATTTCAAAAATTGTTAGCTTTAGATTTATGACCGGCCGCCTGACATCAATCTTTCTTGAAAATGTAATTGTTGACCAAACGGCTTGAGATGGAGTTGACTTAATTCAAAATATAGGTCTTGGTGGATTTTTACAACACCCACAAACAAAGAAAGGGTTGGTATTCATAGCTACTACCACACATCACTAAACCATTTTTATCTCAATACAAAGAGAATTGAATTCTGAGTCTTCTCAATAATTAAAGACAAATGCTTCTGTATCGTGCTGACTAGATGGATTAACATAATGTTTTATTGATGATTTCTCAACAGTCCTTCAACATAAGAACACATTGTAAAGCTATTTACTAGTGAAAATTTTTGGATATTTAGAAATAAAGGTTTCCGTGTGGTGACGAAGTAAGAATATCATTCACCATCCCCTATCTAACCCGTGGCTGGTCGTAAGCGACGACTAAAGGATTTAAAAGGCATATGACATTATGCAAGAGAAGGAAAACTCCAATCAAAACCCTATACCGACACGTTTGACCAGCGTGGTATGGTGGGTCGGCTTCCCTTCTCGAGGAAACTCGAGCCCAGTAGTGGGACGTATATGAGCTGAGATGATGATGATGATGAAAAATAAAAGATGGATATATACGTTTTGTTCATTCTAATACAGATAATATTGAGTTTATGCATGCATGAAGTAGTTTAGTAAAGTTAAAAGTTAATAATGACCTTTGAGTTTGCGCAAACTATAAAGCGTCACGGGTCGGAACTGTTTGTACAGCGACTATCCAAATATATTTTGTCATTGGCTCTGATGTTCCAATGCAGTATCTAAATTTGTAGATACTTTATCGAGTCCTCATTGAGGAAAGGTTAATTGATAAATACTTTTTATTTTATTAATTACAAATAACTGCATGAGTTAATGAATAAAATTAGAGATATGCTTGGTAAATTTTACGAACATATGATTATAGAATACGAATAGTGATCATTCTCAGTGCAACGTGTGTATAAGAATAAAAAGTCAAAGGTTACCGTTAGGCCTTAATAAGATATCACCGAAGACAAAGATCGGGTACCGGTGGCCCGCTCGCAAGGCGAAGAGATATTTTCAGTGTGGGTCTATGGGGTTGCGCGCCGCCTCTTCCGTCGTCCCGGACCGATTTGGCGAGGCGCGACTACCTCCATAGTCCACCATAAAAAAAAGCCTTATTAAGACGTATGTTACCTTTGTAATATAAAAATATGAAATAATCTGTATCAAAAGTAATGAAACGGCAATGGTTTTTCGTATTATGAATATTTCATTTGTGAAGGTTTGAGTTTTATGATGCGGTAGAATAACAAGAATAATAACTCTACAAATTATGATATTAAGATGAATTAAAAGTATAAAAGTCCATACGAGTTCAAAGAGTATTAAGAGCATAGAAATAGCTTGTAATTTGGTGATGTGAAAAAGTGTCTGCTGATTAGAATTTGAAAAGAGTTTAGTTTTTTAGGAGTTATTTATAGAATTGTTTATTATTTTGTATTAGCAATTAATATTGTATTAAAGAGAAGTTAAACTTAGTTTCTAATGACTAAAGCTACGATGAATTCTTAGATGTCAAACACCTTAACTGTTCTGTCACTATGAATGCAGAAAAGTACTCTCAATGATAAGATAGTAAAAACAGTTCAATTTTATATTACAGAGTGTATAACTAACACCAAAATTAATTACTTATATTAATAAAACATATTTTTATTATTTTTATTTTCTACGGTGATAAATGAGCAAACGGCACACCTGATGGTAAGTAATGCTGTTGCACATGGACCCAGCAACACCAGGAGTACAGCCAGGCCGCTGCCTACCGTGAAGAAAGAGCTCTTCTTAAACCTCGTTTGAAGAAGGACATGTCATAGTGCTCGGGAAATACAGCAGCAGGTAGTTCATTCCAGATCTTGCATGTACGTGGGAGAAATGATCGCTGAAAATGTACAGTCGAGGACCGTATCGTTTCCAGGTGAAATGAATGAACCCTGCTACGGTGTCGATTGGTACGGTGGTAAAACGGTGACAGTGGTACCAAGTCAAACAGTTCCTCAGAGCACTCCCCGTGAAAGAGCCAGTAGAGTACACAGAGTGACCCAAAGTCTCTCCGCCGCTCCAGCGACTCTAGTCTGTCCGTGAGATTGGGATCACCGACAATTCGAACTGCCCGCCTTTGTAGGGAGTCAAGTGGTACTAGTTGATATTTAGGCGCGCCTGCCCAGAGATGAGAGCAGTACTCCATGTGAGGACGAACTTGTGCTTTATATAGCACAAGGCGTTGTCTCGGCGTGAAGTACCGCTTGGCCCTGCTCAGCACGCCCAACTTTTTGCTTGCCAATTTGGCTTTGTCCTCCAAATGACTCCCAAACTAGACTTTATTCGATAGTTCGACGCCGAGGATCCCAATACTTTCGGAGATTTGGAGAGTTACTCCTTGGAACTGAAGCGCCATGATAAAAGGGTCCTTCTTCGCAGTGAACGCGCAAACTTGTGTCTTAAAAATATATTAATAGTAACTTCTAATGTTTACGCGAGTATTACACATTTGAAATAAAACTACTTTTACGGATTCTATCGCGTTTGTATTTGATTTATAATTGCCCGATGTTTCGAACACTTTACAGTGATCATGGTTGTCACGGGAGGACCAGTCCTCCCGTGACAACAAACGCGATAGAATCCGTAAAAGTAGTTTTATTTCAAATATTAATAGTATTTAGGTATAATTATTTCCATATGGTGACGGAGTAAGAATACTATTCACCACCCCCTATCTTACCCGTGGGTGATCGTACGAGACGACTAAGGGATATAAAACGCATATAACATCTATGCGAGACAAGGTGAACTCGAAACAATACCATAGGGTATTCAGGTCGGACGTGTTGGTATGGACTAATACATCTGACCAGCGCGGTATAGTAGGTTAATTTCCCTCCCATTACGGAGGAGGCCCGAGTCCAACAGTGGGACATATATGGGTTGTGATGATGATGACGTGTAATTAAATATTATACTTAAATTCCACGTGTGATGAAGAGTTATAAAACAATATCTCATCGTCCCTTACTTTCCTGTAAGTGTAGTAAAAATTGGTTAAGAGAGTGACCAGAAGAATGGCGAGTAGAACACTACGTAGTAAAATTTATAGCAATAAGTGTTGTCACCAATCCACCTATCAAGTGTGATGATTATGGTATTACCCATTATGTGAAAAACCCCAATGTGGCGATAGAATAAAAAGACAATTGTCGCTACCACTTACTTGCCTGTGCAAGTTGTACAAAAGGGCTAAGGGCTAATCACTTAAATGGGCAGAAGCTCTCTGTTGGGAAACGTATATGCAGTGAAGTGTTCACCATTATCATCAACCGCCTAACAATCGTGAAGATTATGACACTATTTCGAAATACGAGACAAGGTCTAATTCATCTTGTACGTGTCTTGCTTGCGGTGCGATTATGATTAACGTAGATTTACTGTAATACAGAGAGTCTAACTATAAATCTTTAATTTGGTTCAGCGTGGAATATAAGATATGCTACTAAACTGTAGTGCCGTGGCATAGCAAAGAACTAAAGTTTCTGTGGTATACCACGGACCGTGGATTCAGCAACCAATGTATACAAAAGTATAATTACATACATACATACATATCATCACGCCATATCCCTTGCAGGGTAGGCAGAGAGAACAGAGTTCCAGAGAACTCTATCCTTGCATACTTCACTCGCGTCTTCAACATTCATAATTCAATAAATAATTACATATAAACAATAAACAAATAATTACATAAGTGAATACAAGGCACATCCTCCACCATTGCATTAAAACTATCTTATACTTTAATATAATACAAATACATTTATTAACCTTAAAAAGAGTACAATAATCAGATGTTACAGTTATTTTTAATATACGAGACTTAGATCTATCTATTTAGTCTTTCTTTGGCATGTGAAGTACAGAGTATTTTAAACTATATTATCATAAATCGTCATAACCGTCATTTAATCTATTTAAACAGAACATATTTACAACGTTACAAGGCCTGACTGGCCTTGTACTGTTATGATAAAAGATTTATAACCAGATTTGAAAAGTCCAGTATCGCATCAATAGAAAGTACAGATAAATCAGTATCGCTGGAACATACTGTTGGGAAGGACTATATACAGCAGTGAACGGCGACAGTCTGAACGGTGATATACTTAAAGGCATTCGAATAATACACAGTAAAAAGCCAATTGCGCTTCTATACCAGGCTGGTCAGACGTGTTTATATAAGGTTTCATATCGTAATTTCCTTCTCTTCCAATAAAGTAATTATAGTAATTGCTATCCCATAATGTACACTCTGCAAAATAAAATAATCTTTGTCAATATAAAGCCATGTATTCACGCGGTGACGTAGCTAGCCGTGAACAAACACAGAGTCGTTCACCGCAAGCTATTACCAACATATTGTACGTGTGCACCGATCCTAACGGACATTGTCACCGCAAATCAGCGGCTATAGGTACGAACAACGAATATAAGAGGTATACTAACGAAAAAATGTTGAAATCAATAAAAAATGCGTGATATTAATATAATATGATGCAAATATTGATATGTAGTGCCTGTTTGGAATACTACCAATCCTTGCATTACTTTTACGTATCGTAAAAACTATTAAGATATTAATATCGACTTGGGCCAACGATATCTAGGCAGCATGCCTTGTCTACAAATACATTCCAAGGAGGGTTGCTTCGGGTGATCGGACCGGGGAATTGTCCGGTCACCCGACGTGAGGCCACCGCGTGAGGGTGACGCCCCGACGGCGAAAGGTGTCGGGGCGTCGACAAGAGGTAACCACCACACCAAGAGAGGACAAGAAGTAGGTAACCCGCAAGGGTATACCACCGGGCCGGACACCTAAGACACAGATCGGGTACCGGTGGCCCGCTCGCACGGCGAAGAGAGGTGTTTGCAGGGTGGGTCCATGGTGTTGCGTGCCGCCTCTTCCGTTGCCCCGGGCCGATTTGCCGGGGCGCGACCGCATCCATGGTCCCACCTTGCGAAAAAATAAAATAAAAAAAAGGTTTGACATCAAACAGGCGACCGGCCATAAAAAGATTGACATAACTTTTGTAATATAAATAGATAAAGAGTACATTTCCATGTGGTGATGGAGTAAGAATACAATTCACCACCCCTGTATAACCCGTGGGTGATCGTACGAGACGACTAAGGGATTTAAAACGCATATAATATCTATGCAAGAGATGGCAAACTCGAAACAAAATCCTATACCAACACGTCTGACGAGCTTGGTGTACTACACCTGTTTTGATAATCGTACTTAAGGAGTAAACTCCAGTCGTGCGTCGGAGCTGACACACACACTTTTTTTAATCATAATTATTTGCGGTTAATGCAATATGTATTCTTTCATCATCTCAGCTCATATACGTCCCACTACTGGGATCGAGCCTTCTCTATAATGGGAGGGAAATTGACCTACTATACCACGCTGGTCAGACGTGTCGGTATAGGGTTTTGTTTTCAATTTTCTACCTCTTTTATAGATGTTATATGCGTTTTATTTAGTTAGTTGTCTCTTACGATCGCCCACGGGTAAGACAGGGGGCGGTGAATTGTATTCTTACTCCGTGACCACACGGAAATCAACTCACTATATTATTACTCGTGGATGTCATAAAACATGACAACAGATGTACAGAGAACAGATGTTCTATTTAAGAGAAGGAAAACTTCTAAATAATACCTACACCAAGGCGTTAAGCTTACAGAAGGTTAATTTCCGTCCCATTGGTAAGGAGGCTCGAACCTAGCAAGGAAACATGTAAAAGCTGAAATGATGATCATGCAATACATATCTGTAAAATCTCCTACGATACAAGGATTCGTTTTTATCCGTCTAGCATCTGCATTAATTTCTGCGAGCATAAATTTTAGTTGAAAAGAAGATACTTATATATATATATATATATATATATATATATATATATATATATAGAATATAATTCTGTACAAGCTGAATAGCTTCAGTGCAAAAAGTAAGCACGATGAGTAATGCGCCAAGTGTTATCGTTGCTGCCCTGCAACCTCGCCACCACACCGTAATGGCTACAATTAATACATGCTCAGACATGTTACAAAAATGTATATAATGTTTGCTTTTGTTTTCATTTTATTTTTGTAGTCAGATTGTTGCTTCATACGTTTTATGGTCCTTATTATATCATTATTAAACCTACGGTTTTATTTTCAGGCCGGAATTAATTTGGTCTCTTCATTCGGAACTTATAACGTAGTCTTTGAAGAGAGTGGTGAAAAATACTGATTAAATATATTTTTATGAATCTTTCTATAATGTAGAGTTTGACATATTGAATTTTGACATTTTCTTTAAGCTAGCTTTCGCTCGCGACATTCATCAGGCCGTAGATGTTCACTGTTAGATGTAGGCTTCCTGACGAGAATGTCACTCCGAACGGTCCTACGCCACCGGCATGCAACGGCTTCCTGCGACGACTTTCATGTCGTCAGTCCAACTAGTGGAGAGTCATCCTGCATCCACGTTTAATGTGATTTTCATTATTTTTGTTGTACAGTGAAAAATATTAAAAACAAAATTTACACATTTATGGAGAAAGATATTCTCTAAGGGGCTGATTTTTAGAATAATACTTTTGAGTGAGTTTTTACTTCACAAAATGAAAACACTGTCTAGTATACATTTGTGTTAATTATTAAACGGTAAAACCGTTTAATAATTTAACTGAAATACGTTTTTATTTATTTTTACTGAAAAGTTTTTATACTTTATTTGAAGAGAAGAGATATAGTATTTATTTTCTTGCTATAAAATTATCCAACCGCATTTTACACTCTTTAGGATTCAATTTCATTTAAATTTTCAATGAGTCTAGATTACATAAACTGTCACAATTTCACGTTTCAAGTTTTAGTAGTTTCGGATCGGCCTTGATGAGTCAGTCAACAGTTTACAATTCTATATATTTATCAAACCATTCTTCCATTTCCTCATTGATATCTACTCCGGCACCTTAGCGGCCTTAACAAGAATGCCGCTAAGAACACTTCAATGTCGTCTACATGGATGGTTCCTTGAGATATTTATGAAATCATTAATCTAGTCAATTGAAGACAATGGTCTTCGACAAAAAGCAATGAGCTTGCACTCACAGACCAAACCAATAAATTAGTGAAAGTGTAACTTTGAAAATGTGATAGATAGAAGGAACCAATATGTATATCCGTAATCATTGATCATCATTCTCCTGCACTTAATCCAATTACTTGGGGTCGACGCAATATGTACTCCTCTTCCTAAATATTGTAAAAATTATTGGCAATAATTTTATGACCGGCTGCCTGCCTAACGTTAACCTTCTTTGGGAATGCAATTATTGACCAAACAGCAATAGGTGGTATTAGCCCAGGTCGATATAAGGCTCTTAGTCGTCTTTTACAACACCCTCGATCAAAGTAAGGGTTGGTAATATTTGTAGCCACACAGCGAGCCAATATTACAATGGTTACCGACTTATTCTTTCTCAAAAATATGACTTATACAGGCTGAGAATAAGAATAAATGTCCTTTACTAGAAAAGTTTTTTTGTAATATTTTTGTTTATTTTTGTAATGGTACTTCCTGTAATCATTATTTCCCCTCTTTGTATTACTTAAATTAACTTTATGCCGATCATTTGTTGAAGCTAAAAAGTAATTAATTAAGATTTTATCAGCGAGTGTAATACAGTGGGTCTACAAATAATTCCTGACAAAATGGGGGATATGCGACGGAAAACTCAACAAAGTAACTTAGTTGATTTATGTACGCTATAAATTATTATAATTACCTCGGTTTAAGATTTATTCTCATTGTATTTTGCTATGAAGAGAACTGTTTATTATTATTATATACACCTTACTTATATTATTATATTAATGACGGCATTTTATTAAAATATAACTCGCGAAGGGTTTATGTATTTACACATAACAACACACTTGGGTGTCATACAAGACGTCTAAGCTCTACATTATCATCATCATCTTACTTACATTTGCCCCACTGCTGGGCTCAAGCCTCATACATAATGGGAAATTATTCAGTGACCCACATGCACGGCGCGGCGTCGACAAGTACATGTAGGGTGGTTTTAAGGGATCGCGCGCTGTTCTTTCTGTTGCCCTGGACGGATGTGAACACACCATAGCCCGCCGCCAAAAAAAAAATAATAACAATGGGAAAGAAATTGACTCTCTATACCACGCTAGTCAGACTCGTTGGTATTGGGAATTATTTCAAGTTTTCCTTCACGTGTATAGATGTTAACGTTAACGTTTTATATCCCTTAGTAGTCTCTTACGGTCACCCACGGGTAAGATAGTGGGTGGTGAATTGTATTCTTACTCCGTAACCATACATTAACCAATCTCAAATTGATTACCTACATAAAAATCAAAATTGGTAATAAAATTATATTATTATGGATTTTTTTGAGTTTCTATTTGATTTTTTATTAAACCTACGTTTTCAATACATTTCAGCTTTTAGGATTATGGGAGGACCGACTGCTTCAAAATAAGGGTCAAAATTTAATAACTAATAGCGTAGTGGGTAAATAAAAACCTCTGTGGTAAACGATGACTTCTTGGACGTCAAATACCCACCACATGTGTCTTTTTTTTTTGGTGGACTATGGATTAGTCTCGCCCCGCCAAATCGGTCCGGGGTGACGGAAAAGGCGGCGCGTGACTCCATAGACCCACCGTAAAAACTCCTCTCTCTTCGCCGTGCGAGCGGGTCACCGGGACCCGATTTTTAACTTCGGTGGCCCGCCCGGCGGTTCACCCTCGCGGGTTCCTCTCGTCGCCGCCCCGACAGATTTCGCCGTCGGGGCGTCGCCCTCACGCGGTGGCCTCACGTCGGGTGACCGGACAATTCCCCGGTCCGATCACCCGAAGCCTCGGTTAGGGCGGCATCAGGCGCAGGTATTCGCGCCTGCGCCGCCCCGGCCGCTGGCGGCGGCCCGGGGCGCGGGAATCCTCCCTTGCCCGTTCCGCCGCTTCCTTCTGCGAGATGACAGCCTCGCAGAAGGCGGCGACCGCGTCCCAGTTCCTGATGCTGTCGACCATCGCCCTCGCGACGGCCGGCAGCGTCAGGTCGGCACCGATGACAGCGACGAGGTCACGGCGCTGCCGCTCCCATCCCGGACACACCTCCAGCGTGTGTTGCGCCGTGTCCTCGTCACTCCTGCAGTGGTAGCAGGCCGGAGTACACTCCCTATACACGACCCTGTGCAGGTACAACCCGAAACACCCGTGCCCCGTCAATACCTGCACCAGCCGAAAGGTGAGTACTCCGTGCCGCCGCTCCATCCACTCTATCAATACGGGCCGGAGGGCCTCAACGGTCTCCACACCGTGCCTAGGCCTCTCCAGCCGCGTAGCCCAACGGGCGATGACGTCTCGGCGGGCATCCATGCGCCAGGTGGCTATCTCGCTCAACGATGGGGAGCCACCTTCCTCGCGCGCTGTGATAACCCGCCGGTAGAGGTCGGAGAGCATCTCCGCCTCTAGGTCCCACGGGGGTGTCCCGGCCAACAGGCACGCCACCTCTGTCGACACCGTGCGGTACCCGCGAATGGCTCTGACCGCCATGACTCTCTGTGGCCTCCACAGAACCGCCCTGAGCTGGGCATTCAGAGCCCTCGCCCACACGGGTGCGCCGTACATGGCCATCGAGCGGATGACCCCCGCGTACAGCCGTCGGCCCTCGAAACTGGGTCCGCCCACGTTCGGCATGAGTCGAGAAAGGGCGGACGCCGCGCCGACAAGCCGGGGAGCAATCAGTCGGAAATGCTCCCGGAACCACCATCGCCCGTCGAGCACCAGACCCAAGTACCTCATATGGGCCTGGATGCTGATGTGGATGGAGTTTACCACTATCGAGGCGCCGATGGGCAGCCTCATACGGGGCCCATGGAAAAGTAGGGCCTCCGTCTTGTTTAGGGCCACCCTGAGCCCCAGCGCCTCGATCCGCCTGACCATCTCCTCGGTGCCGAGAGTGGCCAGGCTCGCCGCCTCTTCGAGTGTCCTGCCCCGGGCTGTGACGAGCGTGTCGTCAGCGAAGCACACCAAGCTCAGCCCGGGGGGGAGACTCCCTCTCAACGCCCAGTCGTACCCGATGTCCCACAGAGTCGGCCCCAGAACCGACCCCTGTGGAACGCCGCACGACATGGGCGACCGCACAATGTCCCCTGCGGGACCCGCGCAGAGGATACTGCGGCCCTCCAAATAGTCTGACACCAGCCGCCTGAGGTACAGGGGCACTCCATGGAACCGGAGCGCCTCCCTGATGCAGCCGAATGGCAGACTATTGAATGCGTTGGCGACGTCCAACGACACCGCCAACAGCACTCCCTTCCCGGCGACGGCCTCCGCGGCCGCCTGCCTCAGGCGTAATAGGGCCCCGATGGTCGAACGCCCCCTCCGAAACCCATACTGAGCGTCCGACAGATCGGGCCCCACCTCCTCCAGGTGTCGGACGATGCGGGCAGCGAGCACACGCTCCAGCAGCTAACCCACATCGTCGAGGAGCACGATGGGCCTGTAGGCCGACGGCAAATCCGGGGACCGTCCCGGCTTTGGCAGGAGAACCAACCTCCCTTCCTTCCAGCACTCAGGGAACCGTCCAGACGTCAGACAGGCGTTGAACAGCTGCCTGAGGCGAGGCTCGAAGTGCTCGAGGAGCGACGTCAGCACCCGGACTGGAATTCCGTCCGGGCCGGGGGCCGTGGTGGCGGAACGAATCTTCGCCACGGCCGCCCCCACTTCCGACTCCGTCACGGGCGGAACACTCTCGTCGTCGTCGGCCTCCCGGTCCTGATCTGGCGGAGCCATGACCGGGGGCGTGTGTTCCGACTGCCGTGGAAACAGCTCCTCGACCACCCTAAGAAGGAAGTCGGGCTGGAGGGTCTCGGTGAGGGGGGGGGGGGCCGCACGCGAGCTTGTTCAGCGCCGCGCGATATGGGCGACCCCAGGGGTCACGGTCGAGACCGTCCAGCATCTCCTGCCAACTCGCGCCCTTGGCGGCTCGGATGGCCAGCCGAAAGGCAGTCCGCGCACTGCGGTACGCCTCGTACAGCTGGCCCTCCCGCTCGACGTCGCGGTGACGCCGCTGGCTGCGGGTGTAGGACCTTCGGGCACTGATACACGCCGCACGAAGGTCCGCCAGTCTTGGGGACCACCAGTAGACCCCCTGCCTCGGAGGTGGACGCCGCCGCACTCTGGGCATGGCCGCATCGCAGCAGATCTGCGATTACGCACTGCGAATGCGGACAGCCTCAGCGTCCACTCCGTCCGCTGGGGGTGGTGAGGACAGCCACGTGCTGACAATGGCCGCCTCCGCCAGTAGATCCCTGTCAAGACGACCCACAGCCCACCGCGGAAACGCGGGAGCTCCGTCCGCCCTGTGACCCCTACCGGGTTCCCGGGGGGAGACCTCCATCCGGATGTACCGGTGGTCCGACAGGGTCTCCGCCTCCTCCAGGACACTCCAGTTCCTCACCCGTGGCGCGACAGCGGGGCTAGCGAACGACAAGTCCACTATCGACCCGCCCTGCCGCCGCACACACGTGTTCACCGAGCCACTGTTCAGAACACAGAGGCCCAGTGAAGCCGCCCACTCGTTGACCGCCCGCCCGCGGTCGTCCGTGGCAGGGGACCCCCACGCCGTGGATTTGGCGTTAAAGTCCCCCAGAACCAGGACGAGGCCCGGTGCCAGTCGCCGTATCGAGGCCTCCAAGGTGGTGAGTGAGGCCCCGAAATCGTCCATCCTCCTAGTGGTGGAGAGGTATACGCTGTAGAGCGTGACCCCTCCCCACTCCGCCGCGACAAATTCCTCGCCCCTATCCAAAAGGGACAAGGACGGGAAGTGCCGCTGCGTTGAGACGACGATTGCCGCAGTACCGTTTCGACTGACCACCCAATTGGGGCGATCAGGCACGGCGTACGGTTCCGCGACTACGGCTGCACCAATCGACCACTCCGCCATGGATTGCAGGAGGAGATCCTGCGCTCCGGCGGAGTGGTTGGTGTTGGCCTGCAGGAGGAGGTGCATGGATGGTGTACCCATTATCGGGTTGTATCCATGACCTCCTCGCCAGCGGGCGATCGGACCGCTCTAGGAGCAGGAGCGGCCGTGGTCGTAGGGCCGCCCCGCGCCTTTGGGGCCGAAGCTGGAGGTTTGCACGCCCCAGAGCCAATGCGGTGCTTGGCGGGCTTATTGCCCGCCGCACACGCGGGGCAGTGGGGCGGGGCGGCGCAAGATGCCGCCACGTGCCCGGTCTGACCGCAGCGGAAACACAATCCGCCGCAGTCGAAGCAATTAGTGCACGTCGGTCGAGTGTGTCCGACCGCCATGCACTTGTAGCACCTCGCAGGCCGGTGCTCAAGCACGGTTACCCGCGCCGAGCTCCAGCCCACGAGGAGCCTGCCTGAGCCGGCCAGTTGCCTGACCAACTCCACCGGGCACTGCGCCCAGGCAGCACCTACGCCACCCGGACCGGGACGAATGGCACCGACCCGGACGGTGTCTATGGGGCACCCGGTTTTCGAGGCAATAGCCTCCCGGATGTCTTCCACCGTCACTGAATCGTCCAAACCCGAAATGCGCATTTCGGCGCACTTGACGGGCCTGGCGATCTTGATGCCTCCCTCCTCGGCAAACAAACCTCTCAGCTTCTCGGCCACGCTGTCGGCCGTCTTGGCGCCCTCGGCCCCTGGGAACTCGAGAATTCGAGCCCCCGTCCGGGCCTTGCGGGTCCTGGCTTCGACGCCTCCAATATCGGAGACGTCTAGCTCCCGCCGGGCCTTCCTCAAGACGGCCTCGTAGCTGAGGCCCTTCTCGGCCGCCTCGGGCAGCACAGTGATCACCACTGCGGCCGTCTTCGGCGACTTGAGCCCCTTGCGCGGTCTCTTCTTCCGTCCGGCTCCTGCCTGAGGAGCGGGGACCTCAGCGGCGCGCTTGGCCTCCGCTCTCCTCCTTTGGCCGCGACTCCTTCTGTCGCGTTCGGCTACCTGCCAACCCTGTTCGGGTACGGCAGTCGTGCCAGACGCGGAAGGCCTCGTCGCGGCCTCGCTGGTCGTCGCCGGCGGTGTTGTTGCGGGCGACTTCAGCGGTCCGGCAAGAGCCGGAGCCGTCTTCCTCCTCAGGGCGGGTCCCTTCGGAGCTGGGCCGGGGCCTTTGGGCTCAGGCCCGGCCGCGGCCGCGGCGTAGCTCCCCACGCGGCCACCCTGACAAGGCAGCGGGGCGGGGGCTGGTGCCACATGCGGCCGCTTGTCCGCGGCGAGAGGTGGTCGGACACGTGGTTCTGGAGGCAACCTCGCCTCCAGAACGGCGAAGCCCGCATCGACGAGCTTGCCCACTGCGCCGATGATTTTGGCGAGGGCCTCGTCCGATATGCCTCCCACCTCAAACGGGGTCGGCTGGGCCTCCTCAGGGGCCCGTTCTACGGCGCCTGGCGGCTTTGGCGCCTCAGGGGCGCTAGCCGGCGGCAAGCGGTCCGCGGGGAGAGGCGTCAACCTCACCACCGGGACAGGGAGTTTCGCCGCGGCGACCGCGCCAGCGTCAGCCGGCGACGCGCGCTTCGCGGCGGCAGGCGTCTTCCTCGCCGCGGGGACGGGTGTGACGGAGACGCCATCACCCAACGTCGTCGGCGCCGCAGTGCGAGGCGGCTTTGGCGCCGCAGCGGCCGCTGAGTAGCCGGCCCTGGCCGATGGCGCGGCTGGCGCGGGTGACACGAACAGCGCCACCTGCGCCTTGAGGTCGGCCACGTCTATCAACAGCTGGCGGTTTGCCCGACGCATTTCCGCCAGCATGTCGCCCAGGTTCCGATTTCGGGTCCGCAGGCCTGACATGCTGCTCCCTTACTCCTCCTCCCC
Source organism: Lymantria monacha (assembly GCA_905163515.2). Classification (NCBI taxonomy): domain Eukaryota; kingdom Metazoa; phylum Arthropoda; class Insecta; order Lepidoptera; family Erebidae; genus Lymantria; species Lymantria monacha. The sequence continues at coordinate 1,047,720 of LR991097.1, forward strand.
CTCCCTTACTCAGGGGGCGCTTTCGCACCTGCGAGGGGAGGGCCTCCTCCTTCTTAGTCGCGGTCGCCGGCGGCGTCTTTGCTGCTAGACGCGCCGACGACCTAGTGGGGCCTTCACCAGCCGACCCGCTGTCGTTTTTGGACGGCCCTGCGGGAATATCACCGCCCTCGTCCATTCTGACGGTAGATCCGCCGCCCTCGTCTTCGGACGGCTCTGCGACATCGCTGTCGCCCTCGTCCGTCGACGGCTCTGCTGCGAGTCTACCGTCCTTCTTCTCTTTAGCGGCGGCAGCCTCCCTGCGCGCTCGCCGCTCCTCCAGCCGCCTTTTGTGGCTCAGGCCGTTGCCCCGAGACTTTCGAGGCGACCTCCTCTTCTTCTTCTGGGCCTCCACGATTTGTGCCGGGCCCTCGGCGGACGCCTCAAGTCCTGAGGACGAGGCGTCGTTGTCAGTTTTTCTTTGGCTTGACAAGGCCGTGGTGTGAGAATCACAGGGATTCCCGTCGGTAAATATATTTAATTTTAAGGTATCCATATGATTCCCACGAGTAGGGGAGATACACAACGTCGACCCGGGCAGAGATCCCTTTACCCGGGCAAGCCTACATTTACCAACCAGGGGGTCAGCCGGTACCCTGGCTGGAGCGTGCTAACGACAGAACAACCCATCTGCCATGCATCTTCTCGCCGCACGCCAGAACTTAAGATTCTGGGTGATTTCCGAGTTCGAATGTTACTTCGAACTCTTTATAGAGGTTGTCTTCCTCGCGGTACCCACCACATGTGTCTATAAATGTTGTAAAATATTTTACACGTTTGAATATTAAAACAAAGTGAAAATGCGATAGAATCCGTAATAATAGTTTTGTTCTACATGTATGTGTGAAACTCGCGTAAACATCAGAAATAGATTAATTGTTATTATTCTCAAACAAAGTTGAGATGAAGCAGAGAATGAGTCATAAATGTCAAGTAAAACTCAATGCAAAATATTCTTCTACTGTTCCAAATGTGGTAAAGAAATATTAAAGAAAAATCGTGGAACTTAAGGAGTAGTAAGGAGTAGTAAGTACTCGTAAGTTTAATTAAAATATTAAATGAGACACTTAGTAATAAGATTTTGTATTTTTTTTTAAATAACTTAATGTTTACGACCACTGCAAGTGGTAACCAGGAGAATAGGTAGCAGCATCCCCTCCTGGCAGACTCCTAACACCAGCTGCGATCGCCAACCTGCCTGCCAAACGTGGCGATAATGGCATTATTCTTTTATGACAAAACCTGTTGAACATAGTTGGCATCAAAAGTCCAATGAGCTGGAAAAACCTAGAATAGTTATCTTATTATAACTTTTGTTTCCGATCATTGGTGATTGCAGTTTGCGATTTGTCAATAGAGTTATCGTTGTATATAGAGCGTTTGAAAGGAAATCTACATCATATAATAGGACCATGCTGTTGACAGTTCTCTGTCTGCAGCCACGGGCCAGTCCATCTGGAGTAGTGCAGAAGAGTGAAAAATGTCCGGGGTAGTGCAGAAGAGTGAGAAGTGCGCAGAAGATCGACGTATGAGTAATGGCAATGTGCTATTGCGCTTCGTTCGGTGAGCGAGAGAGCTGGAAGCCCAGCTGGGGTGGGTTTGGGGTTTGTAGTTAGGCAGCGGCCTAGCCACAAACCTTGCCCTTGGCCTTGGTATTGCATAGGTCCATGGGCAGCAGTAACACTTCATAACAGGTGTGCTGTCTGCTCGTTTACCACCATAAGCAATAATTTATCAATCTGGTCAGATGATTTGGTACTGTGCAATATGTTCAATTTTTCTTCTGTTGCATAGTTATAAGATTGTAATATCTCTTAATGGTCTTTTAGGACATCTACGGTTAAGATAAAAGATCATAAGTTATATTCTTACTCCTTCACTACACGGAAAAATAGAATGCTTCTGTTTATTCAACTGAAATTCTCTTAGCCAGTTTTAAGACTCCCTCTGGAAGTAAGACATGATACTATCTTTTCCTGTCACAACATGGAGAATTTTATTTTGATGTCAGTGGCAAACGAGCAAGCAGCACACCTAATGGTAAGTGCTACTGCCACCCATATACTTTTGCAATACTAGAGGTATAATTAGCTACCTGCCAATGAAAATACCTACCAAACCCACCCAAAAAGTTGGGCTTCAAGCTTTCTCGCTCACTGAATGAAGCATAATAGCACATTGCCACTGTTTAAGAGTCGATTTTTGCGAGAGGGTGGTACTACCCCGAACGGACCGGTCCACGGCTGTATATAGAAAACTGATAACTATGTAGCTCTACCACTATCAAAATGGGGATGTTTATATAAAATCAATATAATATTTCATTAATTAAATTCAAGTTGAAATCGCTTTATATTAAGGTTTATTTAAAGAGCAAAGGAAACAGCTCCGTAAATAAATACTTTTATTATTACCCACTCGGCCTATACTCTAAAATAAACTCTAAAAACCGATTTGATCTTAAAGGAAAATTGGTTTTCCATAAAGAAGACTTTATCAGGGCCCCGTTTTATCAGTTAAGAAATAATTTTCACAGAATTCGACAAAATTAATAAAGTAAATTTCTCGTTCATAATCGACGTTACTATGGTGATCAGGCGATTAAATAATTAAGTGATTTTCGTTAATGATGCTTTTATGGCAATTAAGTTGGCAATCTTATTCGTTTCAAGTTTATTTTCAATTACATAAATATATTTTGTTTTTGTTTGATTGAGTAAAGTTTTTGTGTGTATTCATTAAATCTAAATACAATTTATACCATATTATATATAAAAGGCATATATACTGTGTGGTAGTGGTTACGAATACTACCACCTCTTACTTTGCTCATGGATGTCGTAAAAACGACTAAGAGCTTTATAACGGCTTGCGCCAACTCTATCGGATGACATTTGGTCAACAATTACATTCACAAGGTGGGTTGACGTGTAGCAGGCGGCCGGTCATAAAACTATTGCCAATAACTTCTACAATATGCACTATGAAAAAAGAGTACATATTGTATCGACCCCAAGTAATTAGGATAAGAGCAGGAGAATGATGAAAAGGAATTTATATTAAGATGAACTATTCACGGTCTTTTGTAATCAATAATAGTAAATCATTACATCTTATCTTATTCTGAATAATAATTTGTGACAGATGTCGTAGCGGTTAAGATACCGACCGTTCGTGCCAGTACCGTGGGTTCGAGTGCTACGCAGGACAATACTTTGTGTTCTGGGGGACTTCAACGCCAAGTCCATGACGTGGGGGTCCCCGGGACGGATGACCAAGGACGGGCGGTTGAAGAGTGGGCGGCGGCACTGGGCCTCTGTTTTCTGAAGAGCGGCTCGGTGCATACGTGCGTGCGGCAGCGGGTCGGATCGATAGTGGACTTGTCGTTCGCTAGACCCATTGTCGCCGCACGTGTGAGGAGCTGGCGCGTCGCGGATGAGGTTACGCCAGGTGGCCATGGAGCAAATGGACGTCCCGCGTTCCCGCGCTGGGCTATGGGTCGTTTATACCGGGACCTGCTGGAGGAGGCAGCCGTCGTTCACTCGTGGCTGTCCTCTGCCCACCAGTTGGACAGCGTGGACGCCAAGGCTGGCCGTATCCGCAATGCGTTGACGCAGATCTGCGATGCGGTGCATGCCGTGTACGGTTTCTGCCCCCGAAGAGGGCTGTCCACTGGTGGTCCCGGGAGCTGGCGGATTTTCGGGCTGCATGTATATGCGCTCGGAAGGCCTACACCCGCAGCCAGCGGCACAATCACGACGAGGAGCGAGAGTGCCGGCTTTATGAGGACTACCGCAATGCGCGGTCGGCCTTCAGGCTTGCCGTCCATACCGCCAAGGACCGACCACCGAGACCCTCCAGCCCAGTTTTCTCACCAGGGTCGTCGAGGACCTGTTCCCACGACGGGTGGAGCACATGCCGCCGGTCATGGCTTCGCCAGACACCGGCCGGGAGGCCGACGATGACAGTATTCCGCCCATCACGGTACCCGAAATGGGGGTGGCGGCGGCGCGTAACATTACATATTGCATCGACCACATATAATTGGGATAAGAGCAAGAAAATGACGTTGTTCAATGACCACTGCAATTAATTAAAACAAAAAAGAAACTTTTTTGACAATCCTTACGACAATGTTTTTCTTTTCTTGCTCTTTCATCAACAGCAAAAGAAAGAGCATTGAGGTATTGTAATCTTAAGTGATTCCATATAGTAGCGGAGTAAGAATATGATTCTCCACCCCCTTCTTACGCGAGAGTGTTATCAAATATGAATAAGATATGCAAAGGAAGGAAAACTCAAAATAACACGTCTGAACAGCGTATAATACGTTGTTCAGACGTGTTAGTACATGAACATGTCTACTATTGTGGAAGACTCGAGGCCAGCTATGAGATATATACGAGTTGAAATGATGATAATGATCAAGTTAAAAGAAACATTTATTCCTTGATCTGAATGACAATTTAATAACAGGATAATTCGATTTGACTACGTCAAAATCTACTAGTCGGCCTGTTGACTTATTGCGATCGTTAAGCCGTCTGTGAAACGTAGCGACTGTAATCCTCCACATTCGACAGATATTAGTTTATATATACACTTTAGAATCAAATATGTACGTTAGTAAAGGTTATATTTCTTAATGTAGATATTTTTTATGTTAATCTTTACCTATACAATTTTGATGTAAATATATTTAGGTAGATATGTATGACTTAATTTAAGATTTTATATGGTTTGTACGGGTTTTGATTTGATAGCGCTAATTTCTAGCTAACGTTATTTTTAAAACAAAATTATTTTTTCTTACTATATTAATCACATATTTATAGAATGTCCCTTAATTTTTCGCTCGTAATCAAGTTTTTATAAGTAAACAAGTATGTTAAATGCTAAATTTCAGTAATTTGAAAAACAGGATTGTGTCGCTGTTTAATACAATTTTAACTGCAAATTTATAGTATAAAAATCTGTATAATGTGTAAATGCTGTCGGGTAGACGGCACACGTCTACTTTAAAGACAAAATATAATGCGAGCCGGAAATTGAATGTCATAAGACAGCTCACGCTGGTGTAAGTGGTAGCGCAATTGGAACGGATTTACAATAGATGTGGGTTAAAGTCTCATTTGTGACCTTCATTTTTCGCTCGTAATCCAGTTTTTATAAATAAACAAACACGTTAAATGCTAAATTTCAGTAATTTGTATAATTAATCACATATTTATTTGGGTTTCAATTACTTTTAATTTAAAAACTTTTCAAGAAAAGATTAAACGCGCTAGCAGTTTTCTTTATAAAATAAATTACAAGATCTTCGTTCTAGAACAACGATATACATATCAACAATTACTTGAGCATTACACAGTCGCTTGAGGCTTAATATACCAAGTAACATTGTCAATCCTAATGTCCTAGCAAAAGGGATAGATAACAAAAGGCCCCCCTAGACACACCTAAATAGACAAACCTTGAGATGAATCTCTAACTTGGCTATGTTACAAAATCCAAATAGTTCTATCTATATTCCCTTGAGTTAGTTTTTGTGTGATGTAAGCCCGGTTACAATTTTATTTTCTTTCCTATACTCTAGAGACGGCCGAAATTCATAACTCAAGTGGTCACATATAATGTTTTCAACCGGCCCCTACCGCTAATATTTAAATTAGTTTTTATCTAGAGATATATCATTTATGTAGTCATAATATAGGGCTTGGGCCGTAGCTTGCGTGTAAGCATTTTTATGACATAGATACTTTTTTTTTTCGATGGGCCATGGAGTGGTCACGCCCCGCCAAATCAGTCCGTGGCGTCGGAAGAAACGGCGCGCAACCCCATAGATCCACCCTGCAAGCGCACCGAACGAAACGCAATAGCACATTGCTATTACTCAGACGTCGAACTTCTACGAGAGTGTGGTACTACCACGGACGGACCGGCCCGCGGCTGTAGACAAGGATCTGTTAACAGCGTGGTTCTACCACTATTTATATGTAATTGTAATTGAGTTTCTCGGTTAAATTTTGTACTAAGTGATCGTTATTTTTTTTTTTGACTGAGAACAACACTTTGTTTATAGCACAGACTATTGTCCTGCGTAGGAATCGAACCCACGGCATTGACACATAAGGTTGGTATCTTAGCCACTACAGCTATTATTTGTATCATAATATTTGTATTGTAGACTAAAAATGCTTTTGTAGTCGACCAAAATCGACATTACTCGAGCGTGACATAGCCGAGCGTGAGGACTTTGTCTAATTACTTAAATTAAATAGAAATACCCATAAAATAAAATGTTAAAGATTTTTTACTTCAACACATTATAATGTTTTACAGAATTGGACAATGTAAAAATATAGTATAAATTTTACAGAAGAGATTTTACGTTGACATTGCCAGCTACACAACGAGTTGTAGACGTAACCCAAACTACTCCATGCGACGTCCTATATTTTGACGTAACAAAGCTCTGAGAGCACGTTTAATTTCCGAATTCATTATATATTTGTATGTATGACAACGTTTGTATTCTGTGTTCGTGTTTTAGGTGTGAAATATGTCTCAAGAAGATTGTCTAAAAACTCATAGGTGTTTTAATTCTATTTTTTATTGTTTACTTGTTATTTATGTGCTCTTTATTTTCTTTGATTACTTAGATATATATTATATTGATATTTATTGCTATTTTTTATCCTAGATGTCACCACGTTTTAAATTAGACCTCTATCTTTGCTAAGGTTAATAACGCATTCAATTTCAAGAAGCAGTTCTTGCGTGGTGCGTATACTAACATATAGATAAGTAAACAAAAATTATAAAAGAATGTAGAAATAATTTTGATTTTGGATATTTCATATGTGTAATAAGTTAAAAATATAAAACTAAAAAATTGTGAAAGTAAACTTATATCTACAGCAGTTACATATTATTATATTTTTTGTTTTTATTTACTTATTTACTACATCCTGTATGTCCTAATGTAGTATTCCTTAATACTTGTAAGCATGGCAGAGTCTGTCAGTTACCGGTTACATAAACCACCTAGAGCCATAATAATATTTAGTAGCTGGCACGAATAAGTTGTCCATGAGTATCGAACCTATGACAAAAGGCATGGGTGATCACTACTTAGATTTTAACCCACCTCTAAAGTCAATCATACCACAAGACTGCCAACTTATCGATGTAATGTCGATATAAATATCGACAAAAATATTATCATTACAAAAATTGTTCAGAGACTCTAAATAAAATTGTCCTTAACGTAATAGCGTTCACCTCCATCGAAATGTTGGCAGGGCGTGACGACAAAAAATTGTGCCCACCTTCCGTTAAATTTGCTCGGACAATAAGGCCCTTGGGAACTGCGCCTGCGAACACCGTATGATATTATCCCGGAGTGACCACGGGACCTTCAATCGAGAGAAATATTGGTCCAAGTTATAAAAATTCAGAGGATTGCCTCTCAATTTTACGTATACAAGGAAAATGTAACTTTAGTTAGTTTATCCAGTTCTTAAATGAAGCACTCTTGAAATATTTTGGGTTTCACAATGATTTGAAGTAAAACTACTTTTACGGATTCTATCGCGTATGGTCACGGGAGGACCAGTCCTTCCGTGACCATGATCACTGTAAAGTGTTCGAAACGTCGGGAAATTATAAATCAAATACAAACGCGATAGAATCCGTAAAAGTAGTTTTATTTCAAATGTGTAATACTCGCATAAACATTAGAAGTCATTATTTCACAATCATATCAATAAGAATTTCATTTAATAAATAACGATTTTACTAAATGTATTTGCGGATTCTATGGCGTTTATATTTCATTTTTAACTTACGACGGAAGGACTCCCGTGACCATAATCACTGTAAAGTGTTCTAAATGTCGGGAAATTAGAAATTAAATACGCGATAGAATCAGTAAAAATAGTTTTATTTCAAATATATAATACTCGCGTAAATATTCGAAACAATTCAATTTATTTAAGTAAAACTTCTATAAAAAAGTAGCTGTTTCTTTTTTCAAATTACTGAAATTTTTAGCATTTAATATGCTTAATTATTTATAAATACCCGATTACGAAACGAAAAGTGATGTCACACGCGGGGTGTGTGTGTTTCTTTTTTATAGTGTTGAATGTCGAAGACCCTTTTTTTTAATGTTATATAAATCATAACATCTGAACGTGTAGGCATTTAGATGTGGCGCCAGTGACTGAGAAGTTAAAGAGTGAACGCCTGACGTAGTATGGAAATGTGATGAGACGGGATGAAAGTAATGTTGTGAGGAAAGTTATAAATATGTATGTTGGAGGATTTAAGGGTAAGGGAAGACCGAAGAAAAGATGGATGGTTTGCGTGAAGCATGACATAGATAGGAAAGAAATGAATGCGGTGAAGAAAACTAATAGGATTTTGTTGATGAAAAGGACATATTGCGTCGACCACAAGTAATACTAGTAGGACTAGTGGATGGCATTTAAAATGTTAGGTTATTTATAAAAACTTGTTTACAAACGAAAAATGCACCAATTGGATTTTTTTACACTGGTCGGATCGAATACTCAATAGGATGTTTGGAACGGATATTCAATAGGTGTAGGTTCGAGTCTCACGTGTGATAATCATTTTTGTTCATTTACAAGTTATTTTTATATAATCTGCTATATACCTAACTTAAACAATACTTAATCGGTAATCATATTGCGACCTTCCATCCTATCCGTGTGGTGAAGTAAGAATACAATTCACCACCCCCTATCTTACCCGCGGGTGGTTGTAAAAGACGACTAAGGGAAACTCGAAACAAAACCCTATACCAACATGTCTGACCAGCGTGGTATAGTAGGTTAATTTCCCTCTCATTGTGGAAGAGGACCGAGCCCAACGGTGGGACATATATGGGCTGTGGTGATGATGATGATGACTTTCAAATAATTGTCCCCGCAAAAGATAAAGAACTAATTTGATAACAACATATAACATTAGTTATCATATTATCCACATGTAAACACCATCTGTAATTACTAATATGCCTATTATGGCATTATTCCCGCGCTATGCAGAGGTTTATATCCGACATTGGATGTGAACGCTAATGAATATTAACCATACTTTATTTATGTCATAGCTAATTCAAACACTTATCATATATTTATTTCCTTGTGGTGACAGAACAGAAACACAATTCACCACTCAAATTCGTCGTAAAAGAGGACTTCATTTTTTATGGTAGATTGTGGTCTGGACACAAGCCGTCCGTTCCATCTGGGGCGATGTAAAGGTGACGCGTGGCCCCATAACCCAACGTATTCCCTTCCCATCGCCATTGCGCTGACCACTGGCACCAAATCTTTGACGTCTGCAGCCACAGACTATCCACCCGGACTGGCCAGCCCGGGTGGATAGTAAAAAACGACTCATCATCTCAGCTCCTATACTCGTATGCCCACTATTGGGCTCGAGCCTCCTCCATAATGGGAGGGTAATTGACCTACTATGACTGACGGTGATCCGACGTGTTGCTGTAGGGTTTAGTTTCGAGGTTTCCTTCTCTCGCATACATGTTATATGCGTTTTATATCGCTTAGTCGTCTCTTACGATCACCCACGGGTGAGACAGGGGGTGGTGAATTGTATTCTTACTCCGTCAACACACGAAAAAAATAATATATATATATAGATAGTAAAAAACGACTAAGAAAGGATAAATCAATAATTATGTAGCGCTCTACAATACCAGATATATTACATATTCAAATATAAATACAGTCATACAGAAAAAAATCTTCCAGAACGTTAACAAAAAAGCCAAAATAATACAATATCCTTTAGCTTAAGTCACGTTCCTATTTTCTGATTAGCATCGGAGTGTGCCCTTTGGCTTACCTCTTGACGTTAGATCATATTGACCATTTGTGTTTACCTTTTTTCGATATCTATTGCAAATATACGAAGCAGTTATATTGAATTCTATATTATTATTCATATTACAGTTTTTTTAAACATAATTTCTTTATTCTATACACGACGAGGTCAGCAAAGGTTATAGAACGTCTATATTTGGATTATATTATGTTTATTTAGCCGTATGGTGACTATGAATGGTCAACTATGCGGTAAATGGTGTCGAACTATAAATACAAATACCATCACATTTTACTTTTCTATGGGAGCTGTAAAAGTTTTATAAACTATTAAGTCGGGGAAAAAGTTTCTTCGTATACTATATGAAAATTCAAGACATTTTCTTCAAAGGTTCCATCCATCCATCAGCCCGTAAACGTCCACTGTTGGACATAGGCGTCCCCATGAGAATGCCATTCGCAGCGGTCCTGTGCCACCTGCATCCAAAAGTTATTTAGATTTAATTACAATATATATGTGCCATTTTGTTCGATGACTGTCTGGCATCTTGTAGGTTGTGACATGATCCCATTGCTGTAGAAATTTTGGGACTTATGTCAAAAAAACGCGGCAAGTAGTTTTGGTAGTCCTATCTTGATGTTAACCTGATACTGTCTAAAGAATTCTGAGGAGACCGAAACAAGTGGAAATCTGAAGGTTCAAGGTCAGAGCTATATGGTGGTTGCATTAAAACTTCTCAGCTAAACTTTCTTAATTTTTTTTGAGTGAGTAAAGATGTGTGTAATTTAGAGTTATCGTGATAAAATACCCTTTCTGTTGATTAATTTCAGCAGTTTTCTTTCAATTTCTTCCTTTAATCTCTTCAGTTGTTGGCAGTAGAGAGTCAAATTGATGGTTTTGGCCGGCGGTAACATCTTATAATTAACAATACCACTATACATCACCATACATACAGCATAACTTTATTGCAGGTTATCCCGGGTTTTGCCACAGTCTGACTGGCCTTTCACCACGACCTTTGCTTGACCGACTGTTGACCACGACCTTTTTCGCACGTTCTTATCGTATGTAATCTACTTTTCATCACCAGTTATCAATCTCTTCAAAAACAGTTCGGTTTCATTGTTTCATTACGTCTCAATATAGAATAGCAAATGAGTACACGGTTAATTAGGTTTCTTTCAGTGAGCTCGTGTGGTACCCAAATATCGAGCTTTGTTGTATACCCAGCTTTTTAAAATGGGCTAAAACTATTTTTTGGCCAATTTTTAAATCTTTAGCTACATCGTGACTACTGATATGCCGATCTTGCCCACTTTTTCAAAAATGGCGTCCATTTTATCCGTGGTAGGGCGCCCAGAACGAGGTGCATCTTTGATACCAAAATTCCTAGATTGAAAACGTTTAATCTAACTTTGCGCTACTCTTACTGACATTAATTCCATAAGCATCCTAATTTTTTTCGCGGCTTGCATTGTAATTATTCCTTTTTTGTAATAACATTTTAAAATTAATCAAATTTCTTCATTAGAATCACTCATTTTGACAGAAATAAAAACACATGGAAAACGACGGCGGGTACTTGGACTTTTGACGGGAATTTGAAAACGTCATGTGGTGCTCTTGTATTATATTCGATATATTAGTGTTTTAGCGTATTATATTAGGTAATTTTGATGGCATTTTATGTAATGTGATGCGCGGAACTATTTGGATGTCGTGAATATCATATAAAAGTGTTTTACAACGTTTTCATTTTCTATCAAAATTCCAACAAGATACCATTAACAGTGTGGCCATAGCATTTTTGATGGCGACAATTTGACTTAGACAATGACTAACCTGAAAGACTAAAAACGTGAAGATATTTATAACTAGTTATTGGCGAAATCTTATAAACGCCATTAAAAAAAAAACCGCGGGTAATAATATTTTACTAAATTGTTTCTTTTTTAAATGTAACCTTTTTAATGGCATCAAAATCAGCCAGACACAACTAATACAGCCAAAGAAATTTTATTAAAAGTTTATACAGACTTATGCGAAAAAACTTTTTCCTCCAACCTATTATATATATAGCAATAGAAGTGGGTAGAACATTCTTGTGAAAAACTCATAACACCAAATATGATCGACAAATCTCTTGAATAGCATGGTAGTTAAAGCTACTTGGCTGAGAGATGGTTCGATTATTCGAGTCTTCTACACAATAAGAGAGAAATTGTCTTACTTCATTGGTCAGACGGGTTGGTACGAGTATCAAAGTAGTATATAATTGGTATATAGTTTTATCTTGAGTTTTCGCTCTCTTATATGTTATTTAGCTTAGTCTTCCTCCACGACGCTCACAATCAAGATAGAAGAGCAGCTATTGGAGAAGATAAATGTTTAAATGCAAATATCAATTGGATGGTTTAATTCAGTAATCTCCATGTTTAGTGGGCACGTTAGCAATCGCAATTGTTATACACATTTCTTAGGAGAATACCGCTGCCCATAGTTCCTGATAATTTCTTAGCCTTTATGACACTCATTAGAAACTAAGGGGTGACACACAATTTCTGAACTCCTTAGCATACATTAAAATAATTAAAATATATTTTAGTTTTTCAAAAAAATGAAGTTGCTAATTCGACTATAATTGTTTTTTCGTAGATAGTGAGTAATGTTACCCATGCGGTCTTATTTCAATTTAATTTGTTTGAAATTCATTGGGTCTTGAATTTCAAACAGGTAGATAAGTCCTTATCAAACACTAAATTTTAATGACATTAACAAAACTTTTCCATGTAATGATAGAGTGAGAATACAATTGACCACGCCATTGTTTATCCGAAGTATCTTAGAGACGACTTAAAGATATAAATATGCAGATAATTGCTATGCAAGAAAAGGAAAACTCAAGATTAAACCCTAGAACAAACTATCTGATTACTGTGGTATTTTGTGTGTCAATTATGCTCCTTTTTGAAAAAGGTTTGAGTCTACCAATGAACCTATCATGGTAATGAAAATGAAATTGTTATTATTTAGAAATTGAAATATTGATTTCTTTCATGGCAGCTATGAATACATATTCGTAAATCATTCTAACAAACTTACATTACTTGTGGATGTTGTAAAAGACAACTAAGGTCTTTAGATTAACCCCAACAACGTGCAAACTTCATTTGATGACATTTAGTTAACAATTACATTTATAAAGAAGATTGAATAAAACTTGACCGCATTCGCAACGACGACGTAAGAGAGCGAGTAGGTATGAAAGAGAGTATTGGTGAAAAGATGCGAAAGGGAATGCTCCGATGGTTCGGACATGTGGAAAGAATGCCGAACGAACGTATGGTTAAGAAGATATACAATGCGAAAGTGGAAGGATGTAGGTACCGGGGGAGACCGAGGCTCACCTACTTAGACCAGATTGGTCACGTACTGAAAGAAGATGGAGTCAAGAATTTCCGAAACCGGTGAGCGTGTATGAAGAGAATTATGAATGTTGAAGAAGCGAGTGAAGTGTGCAAGGATAGAGTTCTCTGGCACTCTGTTCTCTCTGCCTACCCTGCAAAGGATATGGCGTGATGATATGTATGTATGTGTTGAATAAAACTATTATCAATTTTTTTTTATTACTTATGGTGGCAAACGAGCAAGCAGCACTGATGGTGTCCCTGCGCCCATGGACCTGTGCAATACTAAGCGTATATAAAAACCCCAAACTCACCCACTTGGGTTTTCGGCTCTGTCGCTCACCGAACGAAGCGTAATAGCATATTACCATTACTCAGACGTCGATCTCCTGCGAGAGTGTGGCACTACCCCGGACAGACCGGCCCGCGACTGTAGACAGAGAACTGTCAACAGCGTGGTCCTACAACTATTAAAACCACTATATTTTCAATATGAAGAATGGAAAAATTCTAGATACTGCATTAGATCAGAAAAAATACGAGCGAGATATTGGTTGGATTACAACTCCAAAAGGACAATATAGTATAATTAGCTCATCTAACACACGCGCATTGCACTTTAAATAATTAATAAAGACACTTTTTTTTTCTAAATCTCGTTTACATACATCAACCAATAGCGTGTATCCTCTCTCTCTCTTTTTCTCTCGTGCCGCGTTCCGTGTTTCTCGTATCGTGTTGCATCTGAAAAATGTTACCCTCATGCGCACAAAAAAGTTTCACTTCAAAATAAATATCACGCGTAACGAAAAATGTAACTTAGAAATAAAAATGGCGCGTAACAGAAAAACGTTACAATAATATAAAATTTCTCCCATACGTCGATAAAAAAGTTTCACTTAATAAAAAAATAACTCAAAGTAAAATAAATAACTTTTAAAACACAATTTCACGTAAGCCCTAGCGGGTTGCATCAAAAATTGCGGCCAACGACGAGCGAGCTCCACGCAGAGCCCCACAGTCCCAGTGACATGGCTATGCAAATGGCCGGGAGACAAAAGAGGAAGTTCTTTCGCTTTGTGCATAATAATTTGAGCTAATTCTCTTCACTACATCTTAACGATGAGATATTTTTTATTTTATTTTTAAAATGTGATTTAATAACGCAATTTATATCATTTTCATTTATCTAAATTATTATTTAAAATATTACATTATTAAAAAAAATTAAAAAGTAAATTTTAAGGTTTTTGTTCGGGGTGACGGAGTAAGAATATAATTCACTACCCCCTATCTTACCCGTGAGTGATCGTACTAGACGACTAAGGGATATAAAACGCATAAATATCTATGTTAGAGAAGGAAAACTCGAAACAAAACCCTATTCCAAGACGTCTGATCAGCATGGTGTTGTAGGACAATTTCCCTCTCATTATGGAGGAGTCTCGAGCCCAGCAGTGGGGCATATTCATATATGTTTCATATATGTCAGCTCTTGCTGAGATGATGATGAGTAAATACTGGGGATAATCAATATTACGGATATTATTATAGTGTTTTGAGAAAAAAGACTTTTATACGACCCATTATAGCGTTGAGACCTCCGCTACCATGGAAGGGAAATTGACTCACTACAACGCGTTAGTCAAACATATTGAAAAGGTTAAATGTTAAGGTTTATTTCTCTTCAATAATGTTATCTGCTTCTCATATTCGTTAGTCATCTTTTACTATCAGGAGTGATGAATTGTATTCTGATTTCGTCACCATATGGAGAAATTATCCGTGTGTGACGGAGTAAAAATACAATCCACCACCCGTGGGTCATCGTAAGAAACGACTAAGAGATATAAAACGCATATACATCTTTGCAAGAGAAGGAAAATTCAAAACAAAACCCTATACCAACACGTCTGACCAGGGTAGTATATAGTAGGTCAATTTCCAGCCCATTATGGAGGAGGCTCTAGCCCAACAGTGGGATATATATGAGCTGAGATGCTGATGATGATGATGAGATGGAGAAATTTCAAATCATCATGATGTATGTTAGAGATGTTAAAATAGTTAATTCAAATAGTATAATTAATACACATTATATAATTATTACTTGGGACATCCCTATTTAGATTTAACATTCCAGATATTTTTTTCTTATTTCACTAGGAAAACATATCTATGGTTACTTTTAATTATTACAACTGTTCTCCGCAAACATATTTCTTTCATTTAAAAACAGAAAAATTACCACTGTAAATGATAATCTAAATATTATAAAAAAACATAGATAGATACAAAATACTATAAAATTAAATAAAAAAATTTTCTTTAATCAAGTAAAAGCTACAAAAAAGTTTTTTTTATAAATTTTATTTGTGTAACGAAATAGATTAATACTCCACCAGGAATTTAACTCAAGTTTCATGAAAATTATAGATTTTCAAATAATGTAATTCACCATGTAAGCTATTATGGCAGCTATGAGTTACAATTTTTTATATGGTTTTAACATCGAGTTTTATAAAAAGCCTAGTAATGATTGCCCTACTCATAACCATATCCTTCTTTCTACATCATCATTATCATAACCCATATATGTCCCACTGTTGGGCTCGGGCCTCCTCCGTAATGGGAGAGAAATTAACCTACTATACCACGCTGGTCAGACGTGTTGGTATAGGGTTTTGTTTCGAATTTTCCTTCTCTTGCATAGATGTTATAAGCGTTTTGTATCCCTTAGTCGTCTCTTACGATCGCCCACAGATAAGATAGGGGGTGGTGAATTGTATTCTTACTCCGTCACCACACGGAAATCTATAGTTAATGTATCTATAGTTACTTTTAATTATTACTTAGTATTCCCCGCAAACATATTTTTTTCATTTAAGAACAAAAAAATAATACAGCTGTAAATGATAATATATCTAAATATAATTAAAAAAATAACATCTTGTAATTTTTTTGTATTTGTCTTGGATATAAAACGCATATAACATCTATGCAAGAGAAGGAAAACTCAAAACAAAACCCTATACCATCACGACTGACTAGCGTGGTATAGTAGGACAATTTCTTTCCCGAAGGAGGCCCGAGCCCAACAGTGGGATATATGTAGGTATGGGCTATGATGATGATGATAACGATGATCAAGTAAAAGCTTAAAATTTTTTTAATGTTTTTATAAACTTTATTTTTGTTACAAAATAGATTAATACTCCACCAGGAATCGAACTCAAGGTTCATAATAATCTATAGCAAATAATTCACCATGTAAGTTGTTATGGCAGCTACAATTTTGTATATGGTTTTACCAGTGAGTTTGATAAAAACCCTAGTAATCATTGCCATACTCTTACCACCTTATCCTTCTTTCTACATAGCTCTATCAAATGTTATCTCTGCTTAGAAGTTATATGGATAGAATGGGAGTGAACCTTTCTATCCATGTCATGCTTCACGTAATCCATCCATCTTTTCTTTGACCTTACCTTACCCCTAAATCTCACTTATAAATTTCCTACATTACATTTATCTTGTCTCTTGACATATACATTTTATAAAACTCTAGTAGGTATGTCAGATAAAATAATTTACATTATTATTTTGTTTTTAATAAAATGAAACCTTTTCCCTTTCAATAAGTATATGCGTACATTTATTAACTCCCCACAAAACACAAGTGACGGTTGTACTGAGTATCACTCGGGCTCAAGTGTCTAAGCACACCTGCACGACTTCATCAGCACAATTGGGGTACTTGAACGATTTCAAAATCAGGGTTGCCACCTGCCAAATACTAAAAACAAAATTAAAAGGGTAGCTCGGTCCCAGTTCGGGTGTACATTATTCATGACGCGGCCACGCACGCTCGGATATGAATGGCAAAGAGACGGCGGGACATTCGCCTTTTATAGCTCCAATGTAAATACGGGTACGATCCGTTTCGCATGGATTTGATTTTTCAATGATAAATATGGAATGACATTACTTTCATATGAGAAATATCAGTAGCTTTATTTGAATAATGAGAGCATCATCGTTTTACGTCATATAAATCCCACCGCTGGGCGTGAGGCTCTTCTAAAATAAGAGGGAAAATTCACCTAATGTACCACATTGTTTAGATGGATAAGCTAGAGTTCTATTTCGAGTGATCTTTTGCGATCACCTACGGGAATGGAGTTGCTCCTGTGGCATTCTTACGCTATCACCCACGAATAAATAGTTTTAAAATACTGAGATAATTATCAATAATAATTGAAATGCTGTTATTCTTTTTAGATATTTCACATTATTGATGCGTGGTAGCGACTGCGAAAATTACCAACCCTTTACTCGTGGTTGTCGTAAAAGATGATTATGAGCTTCATAATGGACTGAGCCAACACCGTCTGGTATCGTTTGGTCAACAATTACATTGCCAAAAAGGGTTGACGTCTGGCAGGCGGCCGGTAATAAAAATATCGCCAATAACTTTTACAATATAGAGGAAGTTATCCGTGTGGTGAAGGAGTTAGAATACTATTCATCTATCTATACTTTACCCGTGAGTGATCGTAGGAGAAGACTAAGGGATATAAAATGCATATAACATCTATGCGAGAGAAGGGAAACTCGAAACAAAACCCTATACCAACACGTCTGACCAGCGCGTTATAGTAAGTTAATTTCCCTTCCCGTACTCGAGTACCCGAGTACCCGAGCCCCACAGTGGGACATTTATAGGCTGCGATGATGTGATGAAGAAAAGGAGTACATGGAGTACATATTGCGTCGACCACAAGTAATTGAGATAACAGCAGGAGAATGATGATTTGTTGTGTCAGTATTAATAGCCCGTATCCTTCTTACAATGGTATTTTTTACTTCTTACTTAACGAAGTATAATACAAAATAAACGGATATGACGTTAAGTTAAAGTAGCCAAGTACACTGGTGGTACTATTTAATTTGTTAACATTAACATTTGCCCACTTGGGTCTCAGGAAATTCGTCACTTCCGACCTCGCTCGGAGGCTTTCATGAGGAACGCCTGAAGATACTAATTTCCGTTTCATGAAAAGCCTACGGGGAGGAGCTCGTTATTTTTTAAAATATTTTTTTTTTATGTTCTTTCTGAATTTGATAGTGTCGAGACATTTTAGAAAAAAATTACTTTAGATCAATTTATCATTCATTCATCAGACCGTAGACGTCCACTGTGGAACACAGGCTGAATGAGAATGTCACTCAGAACCGTCATATGTCACCTATATCCAACGGCTCCCTATGACTTTTAGACGTCACCAGGTCACTATCCGTAGGACATTATCGTAAGGATCAATTTATCTATGTACTTGTACATTTCATTTTTTGAAAAGCATATACATATTTTATTATTACGTTTCGTTTCGCATAGTTTTTTACTGTCCCAGTTGACTACTTCCTATTTTACCCATAGTTATTGTAAAAGACGATTTGGCGCGAGTACCTTCGCCTGATGCCGCCCTAATCGAGGCAGCGGGTGACCGGACCGGGGATTAGTCTGGTCGTCCGGAGCGAGGCCACACCGCGTGAGGACGATATCCCGACGGGGAAAGCTGCCGGGACATTGACTTGAGAGGATACCCGCGAGGGTAAACCGCCGGGCGGGACACCGAAGACAAAGACCGAGTTCTGGTGTTCCGGTGTCCCGCTCGCACAGCGAAGAGAGGTACATGTAGGAGGAGTCTATGGGATACCGCGCCGCTTCTGTCGCTCCGGATGGATTTAGCAGGATGTGATCACTCCATATCTCGCCGCGAAAAAAAAAGCATACAATATCTATACCAGATATTCGAAATAAAACCCTATACAAAGTGAGCGTGGTATACCAGGTCAATTTTTCTTCTATTATGAACAAGGTTCGAGCCCAGCAGTAGAACGTACTTGAGTTGAAATGATGATGGGTTTCAGCTTCGTAAATACACTCAGTATAGACAGATGTTATTTATATTATCAGCAGCGGCGGCCCGGCCTCCAAGTTATTATCATACTCTCGCTTAAAATCGTCATCTGAGCAGTGATAATGTGGTGTTCCGTTTCGTTCGTTGAACAAGAGAGCCGTAAGCCGAATTTGGGTGGGTTTGAGTTAGGAGACAGCAACCTCACTGTACCCCTGGTATTGCAAAATAACGGAGCGGCAGTAAAACTTACCAGCAGGTGCGCTCCACACTCGTACGCCACCATACGTAATAATAAAAAATCTAGAAAACTCCTCAAGAATTAAATTTAACCACCTACTTATCTCCTTATAAAAATCTCAGAGAATTTAAGCTCATATAAGTCCCACTGACTGATCTAGTACAGCACGTCAGTCAGACTAATTGGTATAGGGTTTTACTTCGAGTTTTCCATCTCTTTCCTATATGTGGATATTACATCTTAGCCATCTTTTACCACATTCACGAGATGGTGAATTATACTTATTCATCATCACCACACGAAGAACCATACCAGATGTACTTTTGTGAAATTTTAATCGTCATTCTCTTACTCTTATCCCAATTACTTGGGGTCAATACAATATGTACTCTTCTTTCAGAGTACATATTGTAAAAGTTATTGGCAATAATTTTATAACCGGCGGCTTGCCAGACGTCAACCCTCCTTGGGAATGTAATTGTTGACCAAACAGCATCAGATGGAGTTGACCTATGTCGTTATAAGGCTCTTAGTCGTCTTTTACGACATCCACGAGCAAAGTAAGGGTTGGTAGTATTCGAAGCCGCTATCACACAGCTTTTTTGAAATTTTAATATATGCTATAAATAGGAATTTAAGTTTTTTTTTCTACGCTTGCATTAACTTCCTGTTTGATAATAAAAAGATTGGCATACACCTCAAGTAATATAGCCTAGCATAGCTAATAAATCTATTAATTTTTTATGACCTATATGAAAATGTTGGGGTTATTATACTCAGTAGCCACCATACTTATAACATTTAGCAATAAAGCAGGCCTTATGTGAAAGGTTTAAAATATAATGTATTATGTATGATCGCGAATTCGACAGTTGGGCGTGGTGATTATAGTATCATCCATCTTATAAGGAGGCCTACGCCCGAAAATGAACATTGCTAGACAGATGGTGATAAGGCAACCTATATTCATCATCATTATCATATCATCACAGGCCATAATATCCCACTATTGGGCTTAGTCTCCTCCGTAATGGGAGGGAAATTAACCTTTTATATCGCGCTGGTCAGACGTTCAACACGTCGTATAGCGTTTTGTTTCGAGTTTTCCTTCTCTCGCATAGATGTTATATGCGTTTTATATCCCTTAGTCGTCTCGTACGATCACCCCCGGGTAAGATATGGGGTGGTGAACAGTATTCTTACTCCGTCACCACACGGAAAAATCTATATTAAATGTCATAAAAAACGAGCTTCATGTACATAGTTCTGTGAACTTAATTAATTAATTTTGAGATTAACTTTGAAATGTTCTCTACAATAAATTATATTTCATGTTCTAGATCTTACTTTAATGGGATCAAAATGGAATTACATAGTTCGAGGTATAACATTTCAAGAAAAAAAGGAGCAAATTAAATTGGCTTATAAAAATAGAAGCTACGCTTGTACAAACATAAAAGAAAAAATATACCATCTACAGCAATTCTAATTTATTAATATATTTTTAAAGTCTGCACCGATAGTATAGTGGTTAAGTTATCCTATTGTATCCATATCATGGATTCTATTCCCATGCTTAAACATAGTTTGTACTATCTACACATTATTTTGTGTTTGAACATAATTTGTGTTCATTAATTATGCGTTTGTAAAGTCCCCCGTACACAATGATTATTTCTTTAGTACAAGTTACAGACTTTAAAAAAAATCTAACTTTTTTATTGATAGATCATAGTCTGGTGTTACCCCACATGGACTAACCGGAACGGTGAAAGGGACGCTATGTAGCCCCAAAAACCGCGGTACCTCACTATTACCATTTACACTGACTATCAATGCAAAGTCCTTATTTTTGGGGGTCTGTTCGTTGAATAACAAATTTCCCCTTTTTTGATTTCAATAAAAATATTTCATTTATTTTTTACTTTTAAAACATTTTTTTTTATTTAAACCCGTATTTCCATATACAAGGACTGTAACTATCCAATTAATCTGAGAGTCTATTGTAGAAAGAGTCAGAAATCGGACCGGCTCTGTGAACGCAACAGGAAATTAGTGTTGGAACTCTAACGAATGGATTTCCGGCTGCAAAAGATGCCTTTATTTAACTTTTATTGCGACGAAAATAGTAGTGACTACATTTTAGGTTGTATGCCGTAAAATAACTTTAAGTAATTCTTTTTTAGTTTTGCGAAAAGCATTTACCTTTGGTAGGATAAGCTAGGTTACGGAAGACCGACCACCGATCACCAAAGTCAAGATATCAGTACTGGTGGTCAGCGTAATTGGAGATGAGAGGTATAGGTAAGCTATGGGCCTAAACATCGTTCTTTCTTTGCCCCAAATGATTCGAAAATATCATATTAGTCTATAGCCTGTCAAAAGCGGAAAAACAAGTTAGGCAATGATATAAATACATTTTAACATATGTTTAAGTTCATCATCATCATCTCAGCTCATGTATGTCCCACTATTGGACTCGAGCCTCCTCCATAATGGGATGGTTATTGACCTACTATACCACGCTGGTCAGACATGTTAGTATAGGGTTTTGTTTTGAGTTTTCCTTCTCTCACATAGATATTAATGCGTTTTATATCCTTTAGTCGTCTCGTACGATCACCCACGGGTAAGATAGGGGATGGTGAATTGTATTCTTACTCCGTCACCACATGGAAAAATGATAAGTTATGTTTCAATAAAAAGTAATTATATAAAGATAATTAGGCAATATAATTAAGGACTGGCGTAAATACTCAAGTTTGCCTGCTCTAATATTTTTATTATATAATAAAGTGTTTCAAGGATTTGTGCTGAAAAATACAATGTGTTTACGTCTATTACTTTTACGTAGGAATGACAAAATCTGATCAATGCGTCACTGAATGACTAGGCAGCATCTCTTCCTGGGATATATATTAGAGTAGTTACGTTCACCAATCGCTTTATTCAATCTTAAGGAGACCTATGTCGAACAGCGGATGTCAGTAGACTACTACGAATGGATCCATGACTTTCTATCTTCTGAATTTAGCACCAAATAATGTAACTTATTTATTTAAATAATACATAAATTAATATTTTTATTAATATATCCGCAATAAGAAATAAATATTTGTATCGCATATGAATGTACAAACAAACAAATTAGGAACAGATTCATTACAATCATTTGTAAAATGCATACATAATTATCCTGCATGGGGATCGAACATGCGATACTTGATTAGGAGATTATTACACAAAGTACTGAGCCATCTGTACAACAATACATTAAGATAACAGTTCTTCTTCCGATCTTCAATAACCAAAAGTAAATACAACGGAAGTACTTCCCACAATCATTTCATCGTCATCATCTCATCATTTCAGTCCATATTCATTCCACTGTTTATTAAAAAAAAATATCTCGGCATTCACTGTGGGAGGGAAATTGACCTAATATATCACGCTTTTTTTAGCGGCTATGGAGTGGTCACGTCCCGCTAAATTTGTCCGAGGCGACTGAAGAAGCGGCGCGCGACCCCATACACCCGCCCTACATGTACCTCTCCACGCCGAGCGAGCGGGCCACCGGAACCCGGTCTTTGTGTTCGGTGGCCTAGTCAAACAATTTGGCCTAGTTTTATATCAAATTTTTCTTCTCATTCTAGATTTTATCAGTATATCACATCACTTAATCGTATTTACTGACATACACAGACAGGGGAGGTACTCGTGAATCTTATTCCCACTTCGTCACCACACGGTACTATTTCGCTAGAATATAATTCTACTCATACGGACCCCCAAAAAGTACCAAACAAATTACACAGTCCCGTCGCGTCCACTGAAAAATCTTGCTGAATTTATTTCTGTTCATCCCCTGCATTAAAAATCCGCGGCTCGCCAAGCCTTTTTGTTATTATTTGCCCCAGAAAATGTTCCGTTGAACATCGAACCTGGCTCGTGAATTTTAAGTGGCAACGATAAGGTTTTTATTTTTGTCTATGCATACTGCTTTAAAATATACTCTGTTTTTATTTGATTTGCAATGATATTTCTACCCTCCATTTCAATTATAGGGGACGACGAAAGGTCGCTCTGTGACCCATAACTTGCCATTTCTCCTTTACTCCTATTAAATTATTTATTGGTGGTAGGATTACGCTGTTGACAGTTTTCTGTATACAGCCGTGGGCCAGTCCGTCCGGGGTAGCACCACACTCTCGTGAAATATGAGTAATAGCAATGTGCTATTGCGCTTCGTTCGATGAGCGAGAGAGCCGGCAATCCAACTGGGTGGGTTTGGGGATTATAATGGTAGGCAGCGACCTAGCTATACCCTTGCTATAGTAAAAAACCATGGGCGGCAGTGACACTTATCATCAGGTGTGCTGCTTGCTCGTTTGCCACCATAAGCAATAAAATAAAAAAGGAAAAAAAAAGAACGGATCTGCGTCCTCGACAGGTGGTGTACAGTGCAGGTGCTCGCACATATGCCCTACCATGCAGTCGTGATGAGGAATCTCATAGCAGCCATCATTCAGTAGTGGTAGAACCACACTTGACAATTTTCTGTCCACAGCCGCGGGCCGGTCCATTCGGAGTAGTATCACACTCTTGCAGAAAATCGACGTCTGTGCAATCCCAATGTGCTATTGCTCTTCGTTTGTTGAGAGAGCAAAAATCAACTTGGCATATGTTTTGGTGCTCGTAATGAACCCTCATTACATGTTCTTCAGAAGAGAGCTTCTGATCACTGTCCTAGTTAAATTCTTAGGCAATTTTTATGGCAATTGTATTCTTATCCCGGCTATATAAGGAGACCTCTTAATCTACTTATCTTTAATTCATTGAGGTTGTCTATCGCTTTCCGTGTAGTTACGGAGTAAAAATACAATTCACCATCCCCTGCCTTGCCCGTGAGTGATTATAAGAGACGACTAAGGGATATAAACTGCATATAACATCTATGCAAGAGAAGGAATATTCAAAACAAAACCCATCAACACGTCAGACGAGCGTGTTATAGTAGGTCAATTTCCCTCCCATTATGTAGAAGGCTCGAGCCCAACAGTGGGACATATATGAGCTGAGATGATGATGATGATCTATTGCCAAAAAATAGGAACCATATACATCGCAAACATTATTTAAATCCTGGTAAATTTCAGTTGTCATTATTAGGGTTGGAAATACAACTTGATACTTCAAACTCTGACTTGATACCAATTCACGTTGGATGGAAATTCAAAATATATAATAATAGTGGTAGGAATGGTCCTACCAAAAATTCTGTTAACAGTATGGACTGTTAACAGTTTTGTCTACAGCCGCAGGTCAGTCCCTCGGGGGTAGTACCACACTCTTGCAAAAAATTGACTTCTGAGCAGTGGCAATGTGCTGATATGTTTTATTCAGTGAGCGTGAGCACCGGAAGTCAAATTTTCTGGGTGGGTTTGGGGTTTCCAATGCTAGGCTCAGGGTTAGCTATACTGCCGCTATTGTAATACTCACCATCGGTCGTGCTGCTTGCTCGTCTAGTACCAAGAGCAACAGAAAAATTAAAAAAGAAAATACGATTACTTTTATATAATATCAAACATTTAATACTTTAATTCCAGAAACGTGACCTTCACAAATTAGATTTTTCGAGAAACTCAGCTTAACATTTTTTTCTTAAAATTAAATTTAATATTTATTATCCACAATTTTTCTAGTAAATCATAAGACATCTCATTCAATATATATCCCACTACTCCGCTGAAAACTCTTCTGTAGTAGCAGAGATATTGACCTACTGCACCGTGCTGCTCAAATGGCTTGGTTTTACCAAGTTGAGGTTTTATTTTGAGTTTCCCTTACACAGATATTACATGCCTATTATATCCCTCTTCCGTGTGGTGACAGAGTAAGAATACAAATCACCACCACCTATCTTACCCGTGGGTGATCGTAAGAGACGACTAAGGGATATAAAACGCATATAACATCTATGCAAGAGAAGGAAAACTTGAAACAAAACCCTATACCAACATGTCTCAAATGTCATGTCTGACCAACGCGGTTTAGTAGGTTAATTTCCTTCCCATTACAGAGGAGGCCCGAACCCAACAGTGGGACACATATATGGGCTATGATGATGATTATATCCCTTAGTCGTCTTTTACGACACCCACGAACATGATAAAAGTTGTTGAATTGTATTCCTACACGGAAGATTTCAAAAAAAATATATTTTCAAACTGTTTCAAAGTTAAAGTAACAATGTACCATTATATTCAAAGGATATTATAACGAATAGCGTATAGTAATAGTAGAGAAAAGATAAATATACCAATATGGAGCCCATTCGGACCACATGCGTCGTAATAAAACCGCTATGACACATGTCATGTACGACCCGACCGTGTCTTTGTTTGCTCTAATGCGATTTAAAATACACCCAGTTGAGAACGAGTTATTTGGGGAAGAGTATGTCGAAATATACAGTTAGTTTGTATATTACTGCTTCAGTCATCTTTGAGTTTACATAGATAAATAATCTTGTTAATTTGCTTATGGGATCTGGTCCAGCCATAGGTCTATTTTTCTTCTATATTATGTTATTATTCACCTGTTCTTTTTTTTTATTGCTTATGATGGCAAACGAGTAAGCAGCACACCTGATGGTAAGTGTCACTGCCCCCCTTGGACCTTTGCTATAACCAAGACTATAGCTAGGCCGCTGCCTACCAATACAATCCCCAAACCCACCCAGTTGGGCTTCCGGCTCTCTCGTTCACCGAACGAAGCGCAATAGCACATTGCCATTACTCAGACGTCGATCTTCTGCTCAGTGTGGTACTACCCCGGACGGACCAGCCCGCGGCTGTAGACAGAAAACTGTCAACAGCGTGGTCCTACCACAATAAATATATGAAATTTGTCTGTTTTTGTCTACTTCTTTGAAAGATAATCGACGTCTAAGCTCTGGAAATGTATTATTGCGCTTCTTTCGGTGAGCGAGAGAGATGGAATCAAACTTTTTAAGTGAAGCGAGTAACACTTAACATCAGGTGTGGGTGTGCTACTTGCTCATTTGTCACAATAAGCAGAAAAAAAAACAAAACATCTATTAATATTATTACTAAAGCTCAAGTTCAAAATACAAACAGTTAGTTTAAAGTCCTTTATCCATTCAGATATAGTTTACAAGATGTTTAAGAAAGCATCCTACATTATGTTTCATTATAGAGGTTGACTTTTGAATCCTCATTCAGACCACGAAACATCAGAATTGACTAGTGATTGTAAATTAAACAACCTATATTCCTAGTTCTCGTATTGAATATTAAACTATCCTTCAAACTTATTCAATACCTAAGTTATAAGGTATTTCATTATTTATATCCTTACTAATATTATAAATGCGAAAGTAACTCTGTCTGTCGCTCTTTCACGCCAAAACTACTGTACCGATCTAAATGAAATTTGGTACACAAATAGTCTTGAGCCTGATAAAGGACATAGGCTACTTTTTAATGCAAAAAAAGGTTGTAAAAGGGGATGAAAAGTTGTAAGGAATTATCGTCATTATTAAAGCCAGAAACTTGAAACTTATTTTTAGATATAAATAAATATGACACTCAAATTGCGTAAAAAAATTACTCTTAATAAAAATAGGGAATGAAAAACTTTAGAAAAGTAATCTTTTATGCGGGCGAAGTCCCGGGCAGAAGTTAGTGTAAAATATACCTTATATGTGTATTATCATCAACTACCTCCAGCCTCCTTCATAGTACGGGAGAAATTGATCTCCTATATTACGCTAGTCAGGCGGGCTGATTTCGGAATTTATTTAGAGTTTTTTTATCTCTAGCATAGATGTTATATCTCTTAGTAATATTGTATGATGTACCTATACGGGCAAGACACAAAACTGTAATCCTTGCGTTACGGTGAACTTTACAAAGATATAATTAAAAGATCCAGTACAACAATTAGTTCAGGCCACAAAGTGTTGTCCCACGAAGGAATCGAACCCATGACACTAAGCACGTCTATATTTTAACTATTACGCCATCTGTGGAGTCAATTGCTTGTATATATTTAAGTCAGTCCCCCATATAGTGATGGGATAAGAATACAATTATCGTCACGAATTAATTCTCGTCGTAAAAATCAGGTGAGAGTTCATCAAAAGAATGGACAGTAGTTCTCTTCTGTGCAATATATAACACCTCACTGTGACCACCAACCCGCCTGCCAAGCGCAGTGATTACGACACGATACACTCATATCTATGAAATATGCCTAAATTCAATAGGTAACGGCAAAAAGTCACAAAAAGCAACAAGTTACAAGTTTACAACAAAAATAAAAATGATTGACAGATGGCATAACATAGCTTTTTCTTAATATGCCTTTTCATACAGTGATTTTATATGCTTACATTTCTTAGTCGTTGAATGGAAGGAGGAAGGGATGGGTTCGTATCCCATTAAACAAGGATTCATAAACAATTTTCAAGCATTTTATTAACAATCTAGCATATTTTCCGTGTGGTGATGGGGTAAGAATATAATTCACCACTCTTTATCTTACCCGTGGGTGATCGTAAGAGACGACTAAGAGATTAAAATGCATATAACATTTATGCTAGAGAAGAAAAACTCGAAACAAAACCCTATACCAACACGTTCGACCAGCGTAGTATAGTAGATCAATTTCCCTCCCATTATGGAGGGGGCTCGAGCTCAACAGTCGGATGTATATGAGCTTAGATGATTATGATGATACAGCATATGACTCCACATTGAATTTAATTTATAAATTATCATGAATAAAATGATTTCATATATTAATCTCTTGAGTATATGGATTATATCATTTTAAGAGAAAGTAATTTTTATTTGATTGGCGAACAATTTTTATTTGGTAGTGCATAACTGTGGACAATTTCTGTCCGTAACTGTGGACCAGTCCTCCGGGACATACTCTCACAGAAGATAGAAGTTTGAACAGTTGTAATGTGCTGTTGTCCTTTATTCGGTGAGCGAACTGGAAGTTCAATTCCGGGTGGATTTTGGTTATTAGCCGATGACCTAGCTATACCTCTAATCTTACAAAGTTCTACAAACAGCAGTAACTTTTACTATCAGGTATGCTACTTGTCCGTTGGCCATCATAATAAAAAAAACATTAACAAGCTAACATAATTCTAAAAATCATCAGAATAGTTTGTGCTAATGATTCTAAGATCCTCATACTAATGAAATAATTCGCTGTCCACCCGTGATCAATTGACCATGATCACTGTAAAACGTTCGAAACGTCAGTAAATTACAAAATCAAATACAAACGCAATAGAATCAGTCAAAATACTTTTCTTTCAAATGTGTAATACTCGCGTAAACATTAGAATTTTTCTCAAATATCTATGATTTAAATAATTATGATTTAAAATAAAATTAATATCTTTTATATATAAATATGTAAATTAAACAATCATAATATAATAACAAGATAAAAATGAAGACATCGTGGACGATTTGATAGTGTTCCAGTAATGCGTTGAACGGTGAACACACGGCTCGAAAGAATCGCTATTAAATTATTCATATTGTATCTTCGCTACATACGGTCGCGTCGGTCTGAATACATTCCGCGATTTTCCCTTTATTGCTGCTCCCAAATGTGTTTATATACTCTGTGTCTCCCCGAATCCCTTTTATAGACTGTTTATGGGTGCCACGGCTTTATATTATAGATCTAGTCATTTTTGTAAAGTGTCAAATGTTTAATATAATATGATTGCATATTTCAACTGCACAACGGTTGAGATACTATCTTACTGTATCAAGTATAGTGGGTTCGATGCATGCAGGATAATACTTCGTATGATCCATATATCGTTTCGAATCTGTGTATAATTTGTGTCAGTTAATTATATGTTCTATACGTGTGGTGACGGAGTAAGAATACAATACACCACCCCCTATCTTAACAGTTGATGATCGTAAGAGACTACTAAGGGATATAAAATGCATATAACATTTATGTAAGAGAAGGAAAACTTGAAACTAAACCCACCACCACCAGTGTGATATAGTAGATCAATTTTCCTCCCAACATGGAGGAGACTCGAGCCCAACCGTAGAACATATAGTATATATATATATATATATATAGTAGGTATTAAGCCTATAATAATGTGTAAACATTGTCGGGTAGATGGCGCATGTCACCTTAAAGACGTAAATATGACACGAAGCGAAATTTGCATGTCCTACAATAGTTCACGGTGGTGTGTGTGTGTTTTCGCTTCGTAATCGGGTTTTATAAAAAAAAATCCTCAATTTCGAAGATTTCATAATCAGATCATGACTTGATGATCATGGGACCTAGAAAGCATAGCCTATCAATAAAGAAATAATCTAAAATATTTTGAGTGAACAGGGAATATTAATAAAAAAAATTGATAAATTGAGAACATTTTTTTATGTTGTTAAAAATAATTCTACTGAAATTGAGAAAGATACCTTTCGAACTGAATATCCATACGTCCAACATATTTGTGAATTAAAATGTTTACTCCTCAACATAGGCCAATTAATACGAGGCGAAGATTGAATGTCATACAACAGTTCACGTTGGTGTAAGTGATAGCACGATTGGAACGGATTTCCAATAGGAATGGGTTCGAATCCCATATGTGGCAACCATTTTTCGCTAGTAATCAAGTTTTTATAAATAATCAAGCATGTTAAATGTTAAATTTCAGTAATTTGAAAACAGGGTCGTGGCATCGTTTAATACAATTCTAACTACAAACTTAGAGTATTAAATCTGTACAATGTGTAAACAATGTCGAGTAGATGGCGCACGTCTCTTTTAAACACGAAAATGTAATACGAGGCGAAGATTGAATGTCATACAACAGTTCACGTTGGTGTAAGTGGTAGCAGGATTGGAACGGTTTTCCAATAGGTTTGGGTTCGAATCCCATATGTGGCAATAATTTTTCGCTCGTAATCAAGTTTTTATAAACATAGGCCAAACTTGCAGCCAAACCAATTTACCGTAATTAATTCTCCTCAGCATCGGTGGTTAATTAAGGCGACGAAACGTCACACAGTAAGTTATGGGATAAAATACTACGCTGGTATTGCCTAGGATAACTAAGTGTTTTGCAGAAGATATCCTGACGAACCTTTTTAGGTTGTGACCTTTGTGTCATCATTTTGTCATCATTCTAGCTATTCACAGTTTACTGCTGGACTAGTACTACTGAACTCAGAAATATGATTATAGTAACAAAATAGTTGCCCTTGTCAAGTGGGTTGGCAGTCACAAAGATTTATTAATAGAGTGAGAGATAGATTATTCCTATTAGAAGAAGATATACGTAGGTCTAATCTTCGTGTGGTGAGGGAATAAGAATACAGTTCATTATCCCTTACTTGTCTGTGAGTGTCGTAAAATACGACTAAGAGATATAGTATGCTGACAACATCTATGCAAGAAAAACATACAAACAAGGAAAACTCGAAATAAAACCCTGTACCAATCCATCAGACCTGCTTGAGATAGTAGGTGAATTTCCCTCCTATTGTGGAGGAGGCTTTAGTTTAGCAGTGGGAAACATATGAGCTGAGATGATGATGATATCCCAAGTCTAATAATGGACGTTGATAAGCTGATGAAATTGATATGAAGGTCACGCTGGTTAAATCGTTTGGCCCAAGCATCTATTTTGGCCGTCCGGAGTAGACTTACAATCTGCCAGAAATACATACTTTTCTACAGTACATTTAACAGTACAGTACAAAGTCTACCCGATCACAGCGAAAACTATGAAATTAATGAACTATTAGATAAAATTATCACACTACAAGAACAACTAACAGTTGCGAATAATGAAATCGAGAATTTAAGTCTTGAAAATACAGACCTTAAACGTGATTTAGGCCGCTGCCAAAAGATAATCGAAATGTATAAAAAAGTTGGACCTAAAGAAGTATCCTCTATAAATACTACACCAAAACAAACGCCAAGCCATATGATGAGTAGCACTAAGAGTCCACATAAACACCCAATTCGGAGTAATCAAGAGCCAAGTAAATCTTGTGAATTACCTACCATATATTTGAAAGGAAATAGCAGCAAAAACCATGTTACTACGTCAAAAGTAATTAAAAAAACAGTACCCGAATTTCCCACCAAATACCACCAAACAAATAACAAGAAGATATGTATACTTAGTACCAATAATATAAATAAAGTGCTAGCTGTAGCACAACATTCCTTAGGAAATGAATTTCAGTACTGTCACTACTTATCTCCTAATTGTACAATAGAATACATGTTGGACGGAATCAAGGAAAAATTATCAAACTTTACTTTAGAGGATTTCTGTATCATTTTATTGGGTGGTGAGGACTTCAAAAATACTAGTAACTATTTTAATATCATATTACATATCAGAAACACTCTACAACAAATAAATCATACAAACATCATCATTTGTCTACCAACATATAAGTACGACAGATATGCCACGCTCTTTAACTGGAGAGTAGAGAGTTTCAATAACTTGTTATATTTAGACGCCTTGACCCATAAACACGTATATTTGTTAGATAGTAACCGGAATTTACGATGCGACTATAGTATGTTTTATAGAAATACAGGCTCATTAAACAACAGTGGATTGTACACTATATTTAGGGACTTACTGGTATTAATGACTGACATATGTGCTAATAATAATAATATAACAGGAACGCAGGAACTGTACAATAAAATAAATATGGTTAACCATGATAATACGTTTTTTCTCGACTAACTGTATTTATATATTACACCAGAATATCGCAGGATTATTAAGTAAATCAGACCCGCTTACTGTATGTATACACGAACTTCTGGAAAATCAAATAGATGTGGATGTGTTATGTATCTCGGAGCATTTTATGGTGGCTAGTGACGTAAAGCATCTACACCTATCTAATTACACATTAGCAGCATGCTATTGTAGGGAGAAAAGTAAAAGAGGAGGTGTATGTATAATTGTGAAAAAAGGGCATGAATGGAAAGAAATTAAAAGCATATCAGGATTATCACTTGAGGGAGTCTTCGAATGTTGTGCAATAGAGCTAGTGAATCTTAAAGTCATTCTTGTTTGTATATATAGAGTTCCAAATACTGTAAATGTTAACTTATGTTTAGATAAACTGGAAATGTTATTGAACCTTTTAACAAAACACAAGTATAAGAATATGGTCGTAGCTGGCGACTTTAACATTGACATTCTTAAAAAAAGTAGACAGGCTCGCGAATTCGAATGCATATTACTAAATGCTAATTTAAAACTAGCTTTAAGAGAACCTACTCGTGTCATGAGCCAAACGTGTATAGATAATTTTGCCCATGACTGTACAAGTGCTTGTGAGACCATAGTGTTAGATTTTGCTT
This sequence comes from Lymantria monacha, assembly GCA_905163515.2. Taxonomy (NCBI): domain Eukaryota; kingdom Metazoa; phylum Arthropoda; class Insecta; order Lepidoptera; family Erebidae; genus Lymantria; species Lymantria monacha. Next base: position 1,080,644 of record LR991097.1, read on the forward strand.
TGTCTGATCACACTGCTCAGTTGTTAAGACTTCCTGTTATAAAAGTGTGTACTTTGAAATATTGGCAAAAAACTATGCGTGATTATTCTATGGAGTATTTGGAGAAATTTAAAAATTATATCGGTTGTCTCTCGTTTTCTGATGTATATGAGACTAGTGATCCTAACATAGCGTACCAAAATTTTATTCAGTTATTTATTTTAATGTATAGCTTGTGCTTTCCAATTAAAACAATCACCATTAATACTATAAAAAAACCTACTTGGATTTCGCGTGGTATCAAGCAATGTAGTAAAAATAAAAGAAGGCTACTATGGCAATATAGATTAAAATCAAATTACATGAACAAACTAAAGTTCAAAAAATATTCTAAATTATTAAAAAAAATAATTAACTTGACACAAAGGGCGCAAAATAATTACAAAATTGAAACCTCTGAAAATAAGCCAAAAACCACTTGGCAAATAATAAATAAAGACAAATTCAACAAGCCAAATAACGTGATTTCTCTAATTAAGTATAAAAATATAAGCTATACGCATCCTCGAGATATTGCCTCTGCTTTTAATAACTTCTTTATTAATAAAATTCAAGCTAGAATTGGCGCGGGGAAAAGGCCTACAGCACTTATCATGACCAATTCGAACTCAATATTTATGGCACCCTGTACTCCTTTTGAGGTTAATAGAATCATTAAGTCACTAAGAAATACGAATAGCGTGGGATATGATAATATTGCGACTAAAGTGTTAAAGGTAGTAGCTGACGAAATTTCTGACCATTTATCCTATATTATTAATCTCAGTATTACTGAAGGCAAATTTCCAGAGGCTTTAAAATTGTCAATAATTAAACCCTTATACAAAAAAAATGATAGAATGTTAATTGAAAATTATAGGCCAATCGCACTTATATCTAATATAGGAAAAATTTTTGAAAAATTTATGAATAATTCTATTTATGCATACATAGAAAAAGAACATATTTTGACAGAAGAGCAAAATGGGTTCAGATAGAATAAAAATATCAATCTGGCTATTTATAATTTTTTACAGACCGTCATGATAAACATTGATAAAAGAGTACCAGTATCAGCTGTTTTCTGCGATATGACACAGGCTTTTGACTGTGTTCAACACAGTATACTATTAGATAAAATTGAAGCATATGGCATTAGAGGCAACATATTCAACTTAATTAATTCATATCTAAAGAATCGCAAACAGATCACCGAAGTTAGTAATATAAATGTAACAAAAAAAAGAGAAGATATTTTCAGATCTGAGGAAGGCAAAGTTATGTGTGGGGTGCCTCAGGGTAGCATTTTGGGACCATTACTTTTTAATTTATATATTAACGATTTGCCTAAGGTAACAAAGAACCCTATAACATTATTTGCTGACGACTGTACTCTAACAGTAACTTGTAATAATAGAGATACATATGAACAAGATATACATGATTCATTGACATTGATTATAGACTGGTTGAATAATAATAATCTAAATATAAATTTTAATAAAACTAAAATAATGCACTTCAGGCAACGTATACAAACAAAAATTAATTTAAATATTCGGTATGATGACATAAATATTGACGAAGCAGATAATATAAAATTTCTTGGACTCATTATTGACAGACAAATCAATTGGAAAATGCATGTAGAATCGGTCAGTACGCGTTTAAGTTCTTCAGCATATGCATTAAATAAACTGTCAAGGGTTCTTAATACTGGGGGTTTGTTTACTGCTTATTATGGGTTAGTCGAATCAGTGCTGCGCTATGGAGTCATATTCTGGGGTAATAGTACCGATAACGATATAGCACTCAAAGCACAAAAACGATGTATAAGAGCCATGTTTAACATTGCAAGAATTGATAGCTGCAAACCCTATTTTAAGCAACATAATATTTTAACACTGCCCTCACTATACATTTATGAAACTGCTATGTTTGTTAAACTAAACTTAAAACTATTCGCGCGAGTGGCAGATACTTATCCAAGAAATAGTCGAGATAATAACAAGCTTTGTTTACAAGAAGCTAAAACAGCGTTAATGACTAAAAGTATCTTCTGTATGGGCCCAATTATCTATAATAAATTGCCAAAATCATGGAAGAGTCTCAATAAGGTAGCATTCGGAAAAAAACTCAAGCAATTTTTAAGCGTGAAAGTCTACTATAATGTCTCTGAATTCTTACTAGAAAGAGAAATATAATTATGTAGTTCATAAAATGATAATATTACTTACTAATAACATGACCAATTCCACTGTATTTTAACTCTTCCTTTCTATATTTGACATTATTCTAGAGTTTAATTTTAATCAAATTTATATATTTGACATTATTAAGTCCTTAATTTTGATTTAATTTATATATCTGACTGTATTCAAATTATTAATTTCAATTCAATTTATATATCTGACATTATTCCAGTGATAAATTTTAATTCAATTTCCATATTTGACATTGTTACAAGTATTGACACAATTTGAATTTAATGGAGTATGGGTTTTAATTGTATTTAAATTTTAATGTAATTTAGTACCTACTAATATAATGACTGTTAGCGCTTCCTCACAAATTTGTACGCCTTAGCACGAGGCTGAACATGACAGGACCATTGTACGCTATTTGACATCTTGCATTTATATGTATACTATGTTCAAACAAATAAATGATTATTATTATTATTATTGTATCTCCATTTATTCACGGGATCTTCCGTAGGTAAGATACCCGGTCCTTTGGTAGGCTTACATGGGGATATGGATCCAACACGCAGAGGCCTTTAGAGAAATTTAATCTAAATATTGGAATGGGACACCTACCGATGACATTCCACGTCTGCACATAACATACGTGGACTGCCAGCGGTAAGTGTAAAACTATTGTGTGATTATGGTAGCTAATATCTGATTATGGGAGTGGGTGCTTAGTGGACTGGTTCATCTTAAATCTATGAATTTTTAACTGTCGTCTGCCTTCAAACCCATATTGAGAGATGAACGGTGGCAGACGGTGACTCGCCAACTCACTGAATGGGCCCCCTAAACAGTCGCCACAGGCACACAAGCCATACGGGCAACAGGGGGCAACATTGGTGCAAGTGGCTAGGGGTGTCGAGCGGTGCGGCGCCGGTTTCACCATTGAGTCTGTGATAAACAGAGCCATGGTTTCCCCGTAGTTATGCCCTTGAAAATGACACTTCCACCCCCGAGCATATAGCTCTGGCGACCCCTCTCTGACCAACTGTTTAAGGCAAGCCAGAGCTGAGAGTCCTTCGGGCACTCTTCGGTTTCCACTCTAGCCAGCCAATGAAGGCCAGCTGGAGACGAGGCCCTGATCGACTCTCTGGAGTATTCGGGACCGCAGTGTCGCCACTTACATTCAGCTCGCCACAAGCTGCCCTGCGGTTTATTGGCTTTCCTGTAAATCTTGTGATACATTTTTTTTTTATATCGAAAGAACTTAGGAAGCCGTATAATGTTCCTCCGAGTTTTGCGTTAGCCTCATGGTGAGGTAACGACTGGCCCGGAGGTTTTATTTATTATTATTATTATTATTATCTTTATTTAAACTTACACCTACTTAATACATTTCTAAATATAATATAAAAAAATAATATATTTAAAAATATAAAAAGCGTGTTGACCCACCGGCAGCGAATACAGGGACCAAGCCGCCGGTGGTTAGGGCTCCAAAGAGAGGAACTTTCTCACGATGCGTGCCGTGTCGAGCAACACCGCTTTCTGCATCAGACCCCCAATCCAACTACCTAACGCGAGCCTCTTAAGGTGTTGAGCGAGGCTCTTGGCAATTAGACCATTGGTTGAAATGACTATCGGTACAACGATTGCCGTGTCTACATCCCACATGTCGACAATCTCGTGAGCTAAGTCTTGATATTTTATTTGTTTATCTTTCTCAGCTTTCACGAGATTCCCGTCATGAGGAACAGTAACATCGACAATCATTGCACGGCGCTGTAGCCGATCTATCACCACGATGTCTGGTTTATTAGCCACAATGGTTCTATCAGTGATAATAGATCGGTCCCAGTACAATGTGGCACGACCATTTTCGAGAACTGGCTGAGGTATATACCTGTAGTACGGCACTTCTGTGCTTACAAGTCTATATAACAAAGCAAGTTGCTGATGGATGATCCTGGCTACTTGGTTGTGTCTATGCAAGTACTCGCCGTTAGCAAGACGTGAACAACCGGAAACGATATGCCTGAGGGACTCGCCTGGTAGGTGACACGCCCGACAAATATCAGCCGTGCCATCCCTCAAGATATATTTCCGGTAGTTATTCGTCTTGATAACTTCGTCAGCAATTGCACAGACAAAACCTTCGGTTTCTCCAAAGAGATTACCGAATTGTAACCAGGTCACAGAGGCTGAGAAATCTACTTCCGAGGCATTTAGGGCCCCGTAGAACCTGCCATGCAGCTCCTTGCTCTGCCATATACTCTCGCGATCTTTGGTGCTTAGTACTGCAGGTTTATGCCAGTTCTCTTTAGCCAACCCAAGCGGGGTGAGCCCGTTATCCACTGCTACCACATCAAGATGCATACCACTCGTCATCTTGAGGAAATAATCCCTGAGGTTGTATATTTCGCGATTATGGAGGGTTTTAGCATTTAGAAAGCCTCGACCCCCACATTTTCGCGGAATATACAACCTCATTACTGATGAACGAGGATGATGCATCCTATGTGATGTCAATAGAGTACGAACTTTCCTGTCCAAGGCGTCCAATTCGGTTTGAGTCCACTTGAGTATGCCAAAGGAGTACATTAGAATCGGCATGACCCATGCGTTGTAGGCACGCACCTTATTGCCGCCCGATAAAAGACTATTTAAAACCTTCTTCAGGCGGCCAAAGAAACGTTCCCGCAACGCTTGTTTCATGTCCGATTCATTAATGTTCAAAGCCTGTGACATACCCAAGTACTTATAGGTATCAGTTACTTGAAGTGGTCTAAATTGTAGAGTATTGAAGAGTTGACCTCTATCAACCTCCACTATCCCACCATGCTTTACATGCATGACAGCACATTTATCTACACCATACTCCATTTTGATAGAACTACTAAAAGTTTCAGTGACTTTTAGTAATTTCACCAATTGTGGGTTATTTGGTGCAAATAATTTCAGGTCATCCATGTAAAGCAGGTGAGATATTATTTGACCACCTCTTCGTAACCTGCAGCCTAACCCTGAATGTTCTAGTAAGATACTAAGAGGATTCAGTGCTAGGCAGAACCAAAGAGGACTCAAACTGTCACCCTGAAATATGCCCCGCCTGATGTATATCGGTTCGCTACTCCCTAGATTCAGTCGGTGCATTGGATATTTCAGAAACGTTTTCCATTGCCCCATACAAGACTTCAAGAAAGTGCATAGAAGTGAATTAATTTTGTACAACTCCAGCACTCTCAAGAGCCACGTATGCGGCACGGAGTCAAACGCTTTCCTGTAATCTATCCAACATACCGACAGATCTTTTCGGTTGCGACGAACTTGTTGACTAATAGCCGTGTCTATTAGGAGGAGCTCCTTAGTACCACGTCCATTCCTACATCCATTCTGAGAGATAGACATAACCGAATTTAATTGAACATGTTTAGCAATTTTGTTACTCAGAATAGATGTAAGAAGCTTATAGACCGATGGCAAACACGTTATCGGTCTATAGTTACATGGTTCAGTGGTACTACCTGTTTTATGGAGCAGGTGAGTAATGCCAGTCGTCATAAATTCCGGCAACGTCCCAGACACTAAAGCCGACTGAAAGTGAGATGCCAAACGAGCATGAGCACTGTGTAACCATTTTAACCAGAAGTTGTGCAGTCCATCCGGTCCTGGTGATTTCCAATTAGATAAGGAACGGACTGCACAGGTTACATCATCTTTGTCTATTAAAACATTTTCCATTTGTGGAATATTCTCACATGCTCGTTTGACATCCCCCATCCAATCGCCCTCGGAGTGAACGACAGGCACCGACCAAATACTGCGCCAAAATGTATTAGTGACTTCAGCATCAGGTAGCCGCTCATTATCCACAATTAGGCAGGGACGTTCCCAGTTTCTGTAAACTGACTTCTGGTCACTTTCAAACATGCGATTCACAGAATAACGATTCATACGTTTTTTATACCTGCGAATTCGACTTGCCCAAGCATAGACTTTCTGCTTCAGAAAGTCAATGCGCTCCGTGACACGAGCGTTATATTCATCGGGTTTGATGTCAGTTCCCAAGAAGGCCCGTCTCACGTAGCGCATCACCTTCGGTCGAGTATTGCCCGCTCTGAAGCAGATAAGCTTTCCAATGAGCACCCTCGCCTCACAGATACGACATTCAATCCTGCACTGCCAAGCGGGTTTGGCTTTTTTTTGTTGTATAGTAGATTCATTTTCTAAAAATTTTAGTCCTGCTATACGACATGCTGCAACCGCCACACAGTACAGGATTGAATGTGTATCACTAATACTATCACTAGTATGTAAATAACTAGTTAAAAGTGAGTCAAGGGTACCCACCAGACGCCTGTTTTTTCTATGCATGGGCAATCGTGGCAAGCGTGGCCTAATATTATGAGGTATGAATCTATATTCGCGAATCGCACATTCTAAAGCATTTCTTACCTCCTCATTGTACTGGGTGTCCATAGAAACAGTCGCGTCCTCACCTTCCGCATATGGTGGAGGAACGGATTGTGTAGTGTCAATCGTAGAAATTTCTGTAGAAATGGGAGTAACACGGCATATTTGTATGGACACTAAGCGTAGCCGATCAAGTGTAGCAACATCCAACAGATGACAGCGCTGGATGGCTCGCACCTGATCCGACAGTCGTTGAGCTGTAACGTTGATAGTTGGTTCGAGGTTCTGAAACAGAAGCAGCATACGATCACGGTACGCGGTGAGTTTGATTCCCCCCTCTGTTGCCTCGAAATATGCGCGCATGACGTTTTCATTAATGCTATGCGTCCATTTCATGCGCTGCACATTACCACCGGCAGCGGGGGCCCTGTGTGAGGTCGGTGGGCCTCTGGGTCCCAAGCAAATCGGTGGCCGGCCTCTCCCTCGTCTCGGCGCAGGTGTTGGTGTCGTCGGTGGGGAGAAATACTCGTCGCTGGAACTTGAGCTCGACGCCTCTGTCGTAACAGAAGCTGCTGGTACACTAGCCGTCGGTTGGGAAGCGGAGCTTTGCGACGAGCCCGGGGGTGGTGGTCGTGCTGCTTTAGTCTGTGACCTTGTCAACATTTCGCAACAAATTTGTTCATGTTTTCTTTCTTCAGTTTTAATGATTTTTTCATTTTGACGTGTATGTCAAATGTCATTATTTCTTATATTTATGTATTTTTCAATGTTAATATGTTATTACAAAGAAATTGCTTTAAATTTCATAAATAAAAAAATTGTAGATACTTTTTAATACAAAACAGATCTATTAGAAACTCAATAAATTATTTAAAAATATTTTTTACAATATATTGTGTTGACAAACATGTATAGCCTTCAGTGTTGCAAGGTTATTATTTATTATGTTTTATTATTATTATTATTACAGCGCTTAATTTAGTAGGCGAGAAAGGTCGAGGTCCAAACTACGACTTCGACCTTTCTCGCCTACTAAACTAAGCGCTGTAGAAAAGTTTCCACCGATCCTATACCTAACGCAGGCAACGGACTAGCTGTGCCACTGATATTGCTGAAGTCTTTGATCGAATGTTCCCCCTTACCTTCTGTCACCAGAAAGCTAAAAACACGGTAATATGCAAACAACCTTATCCCTAAAAGATGAGCATCGTCAGATCATTTAAATATCTAAGCTAGAAGCCGATAAAATTTTATCAAACACTAACATTTTTTTAATACATAAAAAAATAGAATTTAATATATTTAGCAGGAGCGAGTCGCTCGATATTTCCAATTACATACTACCGAGAAAATCTGCGAAGGCATTCGAAGGATAATTTATACAAACGACCTTGGAATATTAATAAATTGGATGGATACAATGTTGTTTTTTGTAGAAAGGAAAATATTTGAAAGGTGTTTTATAGACGAGCGAACGAGATATAATAACTTTGGTCAACGTCAGACAGTGTTTCCAGGAGCCACCATTAATAATGTAGAACAAACTCAATACAAATTAATATTTATTTATTTCTTCACTCAGTTTTTTTTTACTGTATTTGATGGCAAACGAGCAGACAGTCCATTAAGCAATAACTGTTGTTCTTGGACGGTAGTTTGCTGCCGTTCTTGAGGACAATAAAGTGCTTTAGATATCTCGTTCACCAAATAAAGTGTAATAGCACTGCAACTGCTACTATTCCGACGTTAATTTTCTACTAGAGTGTCATATTATCGGACGAGCCGGTCAGTTTATAGCTGCAAAAACTATCAGCAGTGAAGCCTACTTCTGTAATGACAATGTAGTGACAGAGTAAGAAAACAATGGTTAGCTTCCCTTCTTGTATATCTTAAAGATCAATCAAGATGAAATAGACTGCTGTTTCACCTTCTTGGCCAGTATAACCCTACCACTATTTAATCTACATCTGACTTAAGCATATAAGTTCTTCTTTATTTTGGATTCATTGGAAATTTTGAGGTACCATTTTGCTTATAAAATTACGTACATAACTACTTAAAATATAGAAACTAAATATTTTATCACTACAATTGAAAAGGTTGAATCTGTTATTCTACGCTTGGAGCCCTTCCAAAAATATGGTTCTTCGATCAAAACTCTTTCACATAAAAAAAAAGAAATACTAAGTGATTGAAGTGTGAAAAAACATGGCCAAATAACATAGAATCTACCGAAATAATAATTTGCATTTAGACGATCATTGAATTTATTCTGTACAAGAATAAATTATGTTTGTATAGGACGCCTAGGGGCAAACAAATCATTGTACGTTTATGAAACATATTTGTGATTGAGAAATGTAGAAGATATTTATTTAGTAAAATATATATTGAATATAGATAGTTAATATAGATTAGTTAATATAGAGGATATTTATTTAAAACTATGAGGCAGCCGAAGGCCAAACGGGGAAACGAAGGTAAAAACAATTATTAATATGGCAATATATATTTATTATTCGGGCTATAGAACGGGTTACCTTCACGGTTAGCTGCTCAAAAGGCAGAAAAAAGTTGTTACTGTACATAAACCTGGCAATTTTTTTTTTCTCCGCAAGGTGGACCATGGATGTGGTCGCGCCCCGACAAATCGTCCGGGGCGATAGAAGAGGCGGCACGCAACCCCATGGACCCACCCTGCAAACACCTCTCTTCGCCGTGCGAGCGGGCCACCGGTACTCGATCTTTGTCTTCGGTGGCTGAAACCTGGCAATACTAAGCCCTCTACAAAATGATGATGAATGATGATAGGGTAGACCCATCATCATTCATTATCATTACAGCTATGTCCCATTGCTAGGCTCGAACCTCCTTCAAATAGGAAGGGGAATTGATCTATTATACCACGCTTGTCAGGTGTGTTGGTTGGGCTTTGTATGAAGTTTTCCTTCTCTCTGCCTAGGCTTTATATGCGTTTCATATCCCTTAGTCGTCTTTTACGATCACCCACGAGTAAGATAGCGGGTGGTAAATTATATTCTTACTCCGTCATCATACGGATAATTATACACTTGATAAGAACATAATTATTAAGAGAAAGGATGGGGAACAAATTACCGTTTTCAAAATACTTCATTGTGGAATCAAGTTTAAAACAACCACTCTGAAACCTAACCAGGTGATTGCCAACTGATTACCAAATGAAATTATAGATTCAATTTAAGCAATCAATAAATATGTATTTAATAGTGTTTATAAAGCTTGGCATAATACCAAATTTCAATAAATGGTGATAATATGCTCACCAGCTCTCTTCCTGATTTATATACATCTCACTTTTTGTGGACTGAATACTTCTAATTCAAAGAAATTAGCTAATTTACTACACCATATTATTCGACGAATTAGCCTTGGGATATAAATTATTAAGGATTTATATTATATATGAATTTTGGTGTTTACGCAAGTATTACACATTTGAAATAAATATATTTTTAAGGGTTCTATCGCGTTTATATTTGATTTTTAATGTTCCGACCTTCCCGACACTTTACAGGTCTTCCCGTGACAATGAACGCTGTAGTATTCGAAACATGATAAAATTAAAAAATTTGTATAATAACGGAGTAAAAATGTAATTCATCACCCCTTAACTTGCTCGTGGCTGTTGTAAAAGATAATTAGCGTATATCATCATCATCATCATGATGATGACTTCTCTCCAATGGTAATATACTATTGCAATTGTGAGGTCCTAGATTCAAATATATAGATTACAAAAATAAAATTCTAAATATATAATAATGTAATAGTTGTTTTATTTCTCTCTCACACATAAAAGTTACAATTAGATCTTAATCTAGTATAATTATTAAAAAAATGTTAGTACCTGTGTGGGAGACTGGCATCTGTACTAAAAAGACCTGTATGACAGATTACCAGCCTCTCCTAAACCCAAATGAGTTCCAGGCGGTAGAGTTAATATGATTTTCTTGTAAAAATTCTTAGGTAAAACACATACATACATACATACATATCATCACGCCATATCCCTTGCAGGGTAGGCAGAGAGAACAGAGTGCCAGAGAACTCTATCTCTGCATACTTCACTCGCTTCCTCAACATTCATAATTCTCTTCATACATGCTCGCCGGTTTCGGAGACTCTTGACTCCACCTTCCTTCAGTACATGACCTATCTGGTCTAGGTAGGTTAGTCTCGGTCTCCCTCGGTACCTACATCCTTCCACTTTCGCATTGTATATCTTCTTAACCAGGCGTTTGTTCGGCATTCTTTCCACATGTCCGAACCATCGGAGCATTCCCTTTCGCATCTTTACACCAATACTCTCTTTCATACCTACTCGCTCTCTTACGTCGTCGTTACGAATGCGGTCGGTCAGCCTAACTCCGCAGATTTTCCGCAGAGATCGCATTTCGACCGCATTAATTTTACTATCATACTCTTTTCTGCATACCCAACTCTCGCTTCCATACAGTAATGTCGGGACAAGCACTTGACTGCACAGATGGCGTAGTGGTTAAGATACCGACCTTCCGTGCCAGTGCCGTGGGTTCGATTCCCACGCAGGACATTACTTTGTGTGATCCACAAAGTGTTGTTCTGAGTCTGGGTGTAATTTGTCTGCGTTAATTGCATGTTTGTAAAGTCCCCCGCAATACAAGGATTATTTCCTTAGTGCAGGGTGGTGTTTAAAAAAAAAAAAAAACAAAAAAAAAAAAAGCACTGCGTTATGTATTGCTACACGTGCCTTCTGGCTGAGGTGGTGGCTGCCGAGAAGTTGCCCCAACGCTCCGTTCACTCTATTTCCCGCATTCACTCTTCGCTCTATATCAGTGGTGTACCTTCCATCTCGGCTAAATCCACATCCAAGATATACAAATTCATCCACTTGCTCTAGTACATCATTACCTATTGTTACTCTTACATCTGTTCTGGTTTTATCTCTTTCAAAGACCATTATTTTGGTTTTTGCTCACATTCACGCGTAGACCCCTTTTCTTACAATCTTCTGTCATTGTGTCGACTAGGGTCTGCAGGTCAGTCGCTGACTGTGCCAGCAGGACTGCATCATCTGCATAAAGCAGAGCAGTGACCACTGAGTCGCCCATCTGGACTCCCACATTCATATCGTTCAACCTTTGGAGACATTTAGCCAGATATATGATAAACAGCCTGGCTGACAGAACGCAGCCCTGCTTAACGCCAATATTGACGTCAAACCAAGGCGACATTCCATCATCCAGCCGCACACAGGCTCTACAGCCCATGTAACTGGACTGCACAGCCTGTAGCAGTTTACCGCTAATACCATACTTCAGTAAAATGTCCCAAAGTTCCTTTCGTACAACCGTGTCAAATGCTCTCTCCAGATCCACAAAACTATAGAAAACCCTCTGACCTAGAGCCAGATGCTTCTCCACAATGTTGCGCAGAGAGAACACTTGATCCATGCATCCCTTTCCACTCCTGAAATCTCGTTGTGTCTCACACAGTAAACCATCGGACACCATCCTCATTCTCCTTTCAATAATTTTACCATACACTTTTGCTGCCAAACTGGTCAAGCTTATGGCTCTGTAATTTGCGCAGTCATAACGTGAACCCTTGTTTTTAAACAAAGGCACGATGACTACGCTATTCCAGTCCCTGGGAACCATTCCCGAGCTCCAACATAAATTGAGGAGCAACAGGAACGCCTCCCAGACACAAGAGCCACCAAGCTTGATCATCTCGGCAGACACCATATCAATTGATGCTGCCTTACCATTTTTCAAATTTCTTATCGCCCATTCAACTTCATCCATACTGATGCCATCGGAGGACGCCGTTGTCGAATGTTGATCTACTAAACCACATCCAACACCGGCGCCAACCGTAGCATCCGCATACATATCGCCAAAATATTCACTCCATCGGCTTAACACGTCTTGTGTTTGTGTAAGAATGTCTCCACCTTTAGACCTTATTTTATTCATTCTGAAGGCTAACTAACCACCCCGAGACTTCTTCACCTCCCTCCAAAAGAGTTTGGTGTTACCCTCGAAGTTTTTAGTCAGCCTATCTTCTGCACTCATACTTGCTCTATCACGTTTCTCTTTCACTAAGGCCTTGGTGTCATTCTTACATTGCCGATATATTTCTTTCTTCTGTTCAGTCATACTGTCATTCAGATTCAAAGAAGAGACATAGTCTAGCCACGCTTTCTTCTTTTGCTCTACGGAAGCTGCCACTTCCGCATCCCACCATGCATCACCATTTGTTTTTCTATGCTTCTTTGAACTTCCACATACTTCTTTCGCTGTATCTACCATACTCTCTTTCAATACTCTCCAGCATTCTTCAATGTCCGATTGCGGCTGGCTTGCCATCGTCAGCCGTTCTCGGACACCCTCTGCATACTTTTCTCTTACACACTCTTCTTGCAACCTTTCAACTTTTATTCTTTCAAGCCCTCCGAAGTGGACACGCTCTCGCCAGTGCCTCCACTTTCTTTAACTTTTCTAGGTCTGATGCCACCGAGGATTTTATGGGAGCATATGCTACAACCATGAATACCTTGGTGACACCTAGTTTTATACGGACCCAGAGAAATCTGGGATCATACATTCCATAATCCTTCACACCTGAGGCCAAGCAAGAGGACAACAGCACTCCTACCCCCATGCTGGCTCGATCGCTCTGTGGTACACCAGACCACAGAGCCATCCCGCCACCAGGAAGATCGCAGGCGTCGCTGCCCCTTCGCTTGATCTCTGTTACACAGAGCACGTCTAGCTGTTTGTCCGCCATGACGGATATCAGCTCGTGCAACTTACCTTCCACACAACCTCTTACATTCCAGATGCCCACCCGGCACTCTGCTCTCCTCGACTCGCCTAACTGGCCAAGGCGTGATGGGTGGCGGCCCCCATCGCCGCAACTGCCGATGTTCGTACCGACGGGGGCGGGTCGGTACGCGTCGCCTCCGGGGGACGCCCTAACCCGCATTGCGGTACGCATATCGAGGTAAAATGTTTATATTTTATCACTTTTAAATTGTTTTATTGATTGGCTAAGTTTACTTTATTATTCCTCTCAGCCAATTGAGGCGAATACTAAAATTGATCAAGATTGACAAGAAATAAAATGAAACATAATAATAAGAATAAAAACGAAACATAATAATAAAAATCTAAAAAGTTATACAAGTAAGAAAATTCTAACAGAAATAAATCACAAACGTTAAACTGTACCACAAAATTAAAGGAGCTTCCAAAACTAAGTAACTCTCGAGTCACCTTCATTTCTCAACCGTTACGTTTCAGTACGACAAAGCGGGTTTAAAAAAAGCAAGAATCACATTCTTTGGCGCCCCGTTTAAAATCCCTCCGAGTTGAAGCAAGAGTTGGCTGTAGAAAAAGTAAAGAAGCCAAGTTCGCTACAATCCGCGCCTAACGAGCTCTTTAGATAATTAACTATTTGTTTGGAAGTCAAAAAGTAGAGATTTGGTTCGTTCTCTTTGGTTTAATGTAAAAGAGAACGATGGATAGTTGGCTTGATGGTAACCTTTTATTGCATATTTATATATATAAATATAAATAGTTTTATTTTTATAAGACCACATAACCTGGCATATCAACTTCTAATTGCAATTGGCCACTCTCAAACCTATCACTTCAGACATTTAACTCAATTATTAGGTCAGGTAACTAAATAAAAAAAGACCAATAGAGTTTCAGATCATTTAAATAAAAGAAAGGCTAATATTACTCCAATCTGATTAAGCAGATTACCTGTTTCTAAAATTATCAAAAAATATAAGTTTATAACTAGGTACATGCTAACCTGTAGCATATACCTGTGCCGGGCCACGGATGTAAAGGAAGCGATCACAGGCTCAACAGCGATAGAGAGGGAACGCGGTGGGTTATGGGGCCACAAAAATAACACAATAAAAAGTTTTTAAGTCGAGTTTTCCTTCCTTTTTCATCGATGTTATTTGATATCATAACTATTCTATATTATTATATTTTTTACGATATATATATGCAAGAAAGAGAATGACGAATTGTATTCTTACTTCATTCTTACACGGAAGAAGAAATAAAAGCATAAAAATAAAATTGTAAATGATTTTTATACGCGAATTATTTCATGTTTCTTTCCTTCATACAGACCAAGCGGTAATAATTCGCCCTCAAACAGTCGCGACTTGAGTTTTTAACATGATGAAAAACACAAATGAGGTTTTTTAATTGAATTTTTTAACATGCCTCCGTGTGGTGGAAAATAAAAAAAAACAACCTTTTTGTTGACGTGTTAAATACATAGATGATAATTTTATGAACCAATTTATTTTTCGCTTCATTTTATCTGGAGCGAGGTCGTTGTGGAATATTAATCTTATCTTATAGAATACAACGATTCTGTTTGTTTGTTTGTTTGTACACTTAATTTGCCGTGTAGTGATAGAGTAAGAATAAAATTTACCACCCCCTTTCTGACCTATAAGTGGCATAAAAGACAACCAAATAAAGCAAATAAGGGAAGGAAAATCAATATAAAATCCTAAGACACTTTGCAGCTTATAGTAGGGCCATTCTCTATAGTAGTAGTCGACCCAACCTCAAGATAGGGGCATGGATTAAAAAGAAGAAGAAAGAGAATTGTGTTACTCTCTTTATTATCAACATACATTAACGGGTTACTTTTTTAAAACTGTTCTTTCATCATCATCACAGCTCATACGTATCCTAAATCCCACTGATGGACATTTTTGGAGTTTACTCCTTAAGAATCGATTTTCATATAAGGCACCCGGTATGAGAAAAATTTGAGGAGTAAAATCTGGTGATCGAATGACCTCGTTACGTTTTTGGTGCGCAACCTATTCTGCGCACCTTTCACTTTCTGAAGTGAGATAATACTTCACTGAACAGTTTTAATAAATGTAGATAATAAATTTTTTGGTGGGCTATGGAGTGGCCACGCTCCGCCAAATCGGTAGAGGGTGACAAAAGAGGCAGCGCGCATCCCCATAGACCCACCCTGCAAAGCGTCTCTCTTCGCCGTGCTTCGACTGATAGGCTTACACAGTTGCAGTGAAAGTGGCGTGCTATACCACGCTAATTAGATGGATTGCTATAGGGTTTTATATCGGGCTTCTTTTCCTGCATATATGTTATCTGCATATTATAATCTGTTGATCGGCTTTCACAACATCTACAGGCAAGAAAGGGATAGAATTATATTCCTATTCACCATTTAGAAAAACCGGTTCTGTATAAAACTATAAAAAAAATAAAAGGTGAGAAATGATTGTCACAAGTGGGATACGAATCATATGGGTTCCAATCCCAATTGTGACAATAATTTTTCGCTCGTAATCGGGTTTTTATAAATAATTGAGTATATTAAATGCTAAATTTCAGTAATTTGAATAACGGGGTTGTGTCATCGTTTAATACATTTCTAATTGCAAAGTTTAAGAATTAAGTCTGTACAATGTGTAAACAATGTCGGGTAGATGACACACGTCTCCTTAAAGACGAAAATATAAAACGAGGCGAGAATTGAATGTCCTACTATTATAGGATCGTGCTAGGTGTAAGTGGCAGCAAGATTGAAACGGATTTCTAATAGGTATGGATTCGTATGACAATCATTTTTCGCTTGTAATCGGGTTTTTATAAATAATCAAGCATATTAAATGATAAATTTCAGTAATAGGAATAAAATTCATTTAAATCCATAACAGCGCCAACGGTCCAATTGTCAATCTAAACCAATCTGGAACCCATTTGAATATACACCAAAATTTCATCAAAATAGGTCCAGCAGTTTAGTAGCAGTTTAGACACATACATGCGTATAGCAAAATTATATATAAAAAAACTATAAGGAGACTAAATATAATATTTTGTTGCAAGTCATACTGGGTCACTAGTAGCTACTTGTTTTATTTCGAGATTATGTAAAATGTCGCATTTTAACTTCATATAATTCAGATGGGTCAGTTGTATAAGCCACGGCTTTGCTCCTAATGTATATATTACAAAACAGTACGTACATTTTGCCACACATTAAATTTCCATTTGGTCAATCCGTCTAATCGTTATATACATTTTGACTGTATTAATTTATCTTTTTATTATTTCTATATGTTCACTGTTTTAGATTGTAGTAGGTATATATTTTTTAAGGATAACTTCTTATGGGAGGGTAAACCGCTTCGTTACGTAACGCGTAACAGCGTCAGTCTGTACGGCTGCTTTATAGGATTAAATAATTATACTAATTGTTCATATATAATACAAAAATTCTAATGTACATATTCAAGATTTGTAACTAAGAATAAAATATATTTTATAAGCAATAAAAGATTCTATTAATAAATAACCTTTCCTTATGATAATGTATATCATATTAATATACATACAATTTAAGTAATAACCTAAGCTCTTCTCAAGTTAAACAATATTAAATAGTTCAACTTAGATTGGTTTTAGTTATCACTTCTGTCTGTGGTTTTTTATTCCTCAAGGTGGCAAACGAGCAAGTAGTACAACTGATGGTGAGTGCTACTGCTGCCCGTGAACTTATGCAGTACCAAGGATATAGCTACCGTTGCCTACTAATGAAAACCCACCCAAGTTTGGCCTCGAGCTTCTCGCTCACCGAACGACCCCAACAGCACTTTGCCACTACTCAGACGTCTACAAGAGTGTGGGACTATCGTAGCTAGTAGCTGCAGACAGAAAACTGTCAACAGTGTGGCCCTTGTTTTTTTTTCTTTTTTTCAGTGGACTATGGACGCGTCTCGTCGCGCCAAATCGGGGGTGACGGAAGAGGTGGCGCGTGAGGGGTCACGGTTGCACAGTGAGTCTATGAGGTATAGACCCACTGTGCAACGCCTCTGTTTGCCGTGCGAGCGAGCCACCGGTACCCGACCTTTGTCTTCGGTAGCCGTCAACAGTGTGCCCTTCCAGTACCACAAGATATCGCTATCGCTACTTATTTATTTTACTTAAATAATACCAAAGAAAGTGAACGCGTTAATCTTAAGAGTTAGAAGTTAAATTTGTTGAGTTTTATTATCAGATAACCTGTTTATTGTGAAAGTTTGTAACGCATGGCGCTACCGAGTATAGAAGCCGTGTAGTAAAAATAAATTTTAGAAAATCGGGTAAAAATGGCAACAATAAGATATTTTTTGATGACGTAGTGGTTAAGATAGCGATCTAGAATGGTAATTTCGTGCGTTCGATTCCCATTCAGGACAATATTTAGTGCGGTATACATTTTTTTTCTGAGTCTAAGTGTAATTCATTGTGTTCGTTAATCATACGTTTTTAAAGGAGGTGATTTTTACAATACAAAAAGTATTTACTTCATCATCATCATTTCAGACCACATATGTGTGTTTGTTGGGCTCGGGCCTTCTCTATTATAGACGGGAAATTGATCTACTATACCACTCTGGTCAGACGTGTTGGTATATATATATATATATATATATATATTTAAATGAACTATATATATAAAATATTTGAAATAAACTATCGAGAGCTTTATGAGATTTAAAAAATCTTGTTAATGGTGGTTACCATAGCATATTTTTTTATTGCTTATGGTAGCAGACGAACAAGCAACACACTTGATGGTAAGTGGTATTGCCGCCCATGGACCTTTGCTGTACGAGAGTTACAGCTAGTTTGTTGGTTATCAAACCTACCCAGAATGTGTTGACCCTACCACTATTTAGAGATATTCAATGTTTACCAAGTTAAGGAAAACAGTGTTTGATATCAGAATTGTATAAAACTCTTCATCATATCTTAAAAACTAATTAATTTTTGATTCAACCGGAAAGCAACTAAGTATAATATAACAATATTTTGTAACCACCGTCATGTCCCTAGATAACGAATTTATTAATCACGCCTTTTTTTGTCGTAAACTGTTTGAAACGTCGTTGCGATAGAATACCCACGTAAAAATAGTTTTATTCTCATGCTTGGACTTGAACATGCTTAGCAATTTGAGCATTACTTTGACAACCTTCTTCCAAATAAATCGATATTGCTGTACTGACCAAATACACACGAGCAGCGGCCGGCAAAAATTGTATGAAAAGCCATATCTATCGTGTATTTTAAAAATGGAACGATTTGTTACTTCAAAATATGTTAACCATATAGGCAACTTATCAGAGTTTTATTTAAATTTCGAACTGGCTTGAAAAAGAAACCGTTTAGATAATGAAAAAAAAAACAAACGAACCCTTTAGCATGTGAAAAATGTTGTTCGTTGTTCGTCATGTATACAGTTCTACTTAGTGCTATTTAGTTTTAATTTCCGCGCATTATTTAAGAAAAGCATTATACAAGCCTTGGCCACAACTAGAAATTGATGGACTTACGTATGTGTGCCTCGGCTACGCCTCGGCCCTTATTTATACGTTCATCCATCAATGCCTCTTGCTGGCCGCTGCAGTAATGTACTATATTTCAAATGTGTAATGCTCACGTAAACATCATCCTAATTTAATATTATTTTAGTTGAGTTTTAATTTGGCAGAATTATTATGATTTTAGTTTCGATTTTCTCACTAAGTGGAGATGGCATCGCTATATTTTCGCTAGCATGATAGGGAAAAAAAATCTGGTGAGGATAACTCTTTCATGTGATGAATCTTTGTTTCTTAAAAATAAACAAACCACGCAAATTACAGTAACCATTCAACCATTCATCAGCCTATTGAAGTTCTACAGCCCCGGGCCGGTCTGTCCGGGGTAGTACCACACTCTCGCAGAAGATCGACGTTTGAGTAATGGCTATGTGCTATTGCGCTTCATTCGGTGATCGAGAGAGCCGGAAGCCCAACTGGGTGGGTTTCGCGGTTTTACTAGTAGGCAGCGGCCTAAGCTATACGCTTAGTATTGCACAGGTCCATGGGCGGCAGTGACACCATCAGTGCTGCTTGCTCGTTTGCCACCTTATGGTGATGATGGCAATAAAAAAAAATAACACTTAAAATAAATTATAAATGTTTAAAAAATATATCTTAATTGGGAACGCAACCTACGACACTCGATATAAAAGATCGTTAGTTTGGCAATTACTCTATGTGGAACTATTGTTTCAGTCCCCTCACATAACTTAAAAGATTTCATTGTCGGTAACGATTTACAAAGCTGAAGCTAGTTCTTTAGAATTTTTAACAATAGTCTCTTGTCTTGGTTAAATAATTAATTATAAGAGCTCTGAATAATTTTGTACGGGTTCCTACTGAGGAATTAACTAAAGAGTTCTTGTACAATAAGCGCTTCTTCGCAGTCAAAACATGGAGCTTTGTTTAAAATGAGCGTAGTCCGTGGATGTGGTATCATTGGAATATTTAATTTGTCACTTATTTAAATACTAGCTCCTGCTCGCGGCTTCGCTCGCGTAAAGAGTAATTTTCTCAAAGTGGAATTATTATCCCAAGGTAATAAATTATCGGGATAAAAAGTATCTATTTATTGTGTTTTATATATTAATAGACATTAATATTTTGAAGCATTTATTTGGTGTTCCTTTCATAGAAACAGAAATATATATCCCAAAAACTTGTAATCGAGCTAAATTTATTACCACCTGTGGGAATCGAACCCAGACTTATTAGAAATCCGTTCCAATCGTCCCACCACTTAGGCAAGTGTGAATTGTCGTATGACAATCAAATAGCTCGTATTATTTTGTAGTATTTATGGAAGAAGTGTGCGATCTACCGGACAATGATACACATTTTAAAGTTTCTATGAATAACCGCTAGGCTATTACTGCTATCAGGTGATCGGACCGCGGACTAGTCCGGTCACCCGAAGTGACGCCACCACGTGAGGACGATGCTTCAACTGGGAAAACTGTCAGGGCAACGACTCGAGAGGAACCTGTGAGGGTAAACCGCCGGGCGGAACACTGAAGACAAAGGTCGGGTGCCGGAGAACCGCTCGCACAGCAAAGACAGGTGCTTGCAGGGTCTATAGGGTCGCGCGCTGCCTCTTCGGTTCCGATTTGACGCCACCGCAAAAAAAAAAGTTATTACCGCTAGGTTAACATGACAATTCCACCGAAAACAAAGATTGGGTACCGATGGCCCGCTCGCACGGCGAAGAGAGGTGTTTGCAGGGTGGGTCCATGGGGTTGCGCGCCGCCTCTTCTGCCGCCCCGGCCCGATTTGCCGGGGCGCGACCACATCCATGGTCCACCTTGCGAAGAAAAAAAAAAAGGTTAACATAACAATGTTAAATGATAAATCTCAGTGATTTTGGATATATATCCAACAACCAGATTAGTCTTCCCCACAATAGAAGAAAACTTGACTTATTTTATCACACTGGTCAGACGGGTCAGTATAATGTTTTATTTTGAGTTTGTCTTCTTAAATAGATGTCTTTTGCATATTGTACTTTAATCGTCATTAACGACACTCATAGGCTAAATTGGGGCAATGCATTGTATTCTTACTCCGTTACTATACGGAAAGGATAGCATTTATTATTTTTTAATTAAAAATGAGAAGAGTGTGTAAGAGAAAAGTATGCAGAGGGTGTCCGAGAACGGCTGACGATGGCAAGCCAGCCGCAATCGGACATTGAAGAATGCTGGAGAGTATTGAAAGAGAGTATGGTAGACACAGCGAAAGAAGTATGTGGAAGTTCAAAGAAGCATAGAAACACAAATGGTGATGCATGGTGGGATGCGGAAGTGGCAGCTTCCGTAGAGCAAAAGAAGAAAGCGTGGCTGGACTATGTCTCTTCTTTGAATCTGAATGACAGTATGACTGAACAGAAGAAAGAAATATATCGGCAATGTAAGAATGAAACCAAGGCCTTAGTGAAAGAGAAACATGATAGAGCAAGTATGAGTGCAGAAGATAGGCTGACTAAAAACTTCGAGGGTAACACCAAACTCTTTTGGAGGGAGGTGAAGAAGTCTCGGGGTGGTTGGTCAGCCTTCAGAATGAATAAAACAAGGTCTAAAGGTGGAGACATTCTTACACAAACACAAGACGTGTTAAGCCGATGGAGTGAATATTTTGGCGATATGTATGCGGATGCTACGGTTGGCGCCGTTGTCGCATGTGGTCTAGTAGATCAACATTCGGCGACGGCGTCCTCCGATGGCATCAGTATGAATGAAGTTGAATGGGCGATAAGAAGTTTGAAAAATGGTAAGGCAGCGGGCATTGATATGGTGTCTGCCGAGATGATCAAGCTTGGTGGCTCCTGTGTCCGGGAGGCGTTCCTGTTGCTCCTCAATTTATGTTGGAGCTCGGGAATGGTTCCCGGGGACTGGAATAGCGCAGTCATCGGGCCTTTGGTTAAAAACAAGGTTCACGTTATGACTGCGCAAATTACAGAGCCATAAGCTTGACCAGTTTGGCAGCAAAAGTGTATGGTAAAATTATTGAAAGGAGAACGAGCATGGTGTCCGATGGTTTACTGTGTGAGACACAAGGAGGTTTCAGGAGTGGAAGGGGATGCATGGATCAAGTGTTCTCTCTGCGCAACATTGTGGAGAAGCATCTGGCCCTAGGTCAGAGGGTTTTCTGCAGTTTTGTGGATCTGGAGAGAGCATTTGACACGGTTGTACGAAAGGAACTTTGGGACATTTTACCGGAGTATGGTATTAACGGTAAACTGCTGCAGGCTGTGCAATCCAGTTACATGGGCTGTAGAGCCTGTGTGCGGCTGGATGATGGAATGTCGCCTTGGTTTGACGTCAATATCGGCGTTAAGCAGGGCTGCGTTCTATCAGCCAGGCTGTTTATCATATATCTGGATAAATGTCTCCAAAGGTTGAACGATATGAATGTGGGAGTCCAGATGGGTGACTCAGTGGTCTCTGCTCTGCTTTATGCAAATGATGCAGTCCTGCTGGCACAGTCAGCGACTGACCTGCAGACCCTAGTCTACACAATGACAGAAGATTGTAAGAAAAGGGGTCTACGCGTGAATGTGAGCAAAACCAAAATAATGGTCTTTGAAAGAGATGAAGCCAGAACAGATGTAAGAGTAACAATAGGTAATGATGTACTAGAGCAAGTGGATGAATTTGTATATCTTGGATGTGGATTTAGCCGAGATGGACGGTACACCACTGATATAGAGCGAAGAGTGAATGCGGGAAATAGAGTGAACAGAGCGTTGGGGCAACTTCTCGGCAGCCACCACCTCAGCCAGAGCACGTGTAGCAATACATAACGCAGTGCTTGTCCCAACATTACTGTATGGAAGCGAGAGTTGGGTATGCAGAAAGAGTATGAAAGTAAAATTAATGCGGTTGAAATGCGATCTCTTCGGAAAATCTGTGGAGTTAGGCTGACCGACCGCATTCGCAACGACGACGTAAGAGAGCGAGTAGGTATGAAAGAGAGTATTGGTGTAAAGATGCGAAAGGGAATGCTCCGATGGTTCGGACATGTGGAAAGAATGCCGAACGAACGTCTGGTTAAGAAGATATACAATGCGAAAGTGGAAGGATGTAGGTACCGAGGGAGACCGAGACTAACCTACCTAGACCAGATCGGTCATGTACTGAAGGAAGGTGGAGTCAAGAGTCTCCGAAACCGGCGAGCGTGTATGAAGAGAATTATGAATGTTGAGGAAGCGAGTGAAGTATGCAGAGATAGAGTTCTCTGGCACTCTGTTCTCACTGCCTACCCTGCAAGGGATATGGCGTGATGATATGTATGTATGTGTGTGTTAATTAAAAATACCGCATCTGATTAATGTAAATCTGTGTCAGTAATTACTGGGACATGAATAGTTCTCAAAATAGCGATACAGCTCCGAGGGTACACGCTAATTGTTACTTATTGCGACAAAGCATCGGCACCCTTCACTTTCTCACGATAAAATTCACTCATATATTTGAAAGTTCTTAATTCTTCCACACCCTTTTCAAAATTAAACGACCAAACGTGTAATAGACGTAACTCTGCAGTACATTTATATTATATTATTAGTCTAAATAATACTCCTAGACTTAGGCTGATCGATCGCATTCACAACGATGACGTAAGAGAGCGAGTAGGTATGATAAAGAGTATTGGTGTAAAGATGCGAAAGGGAATGCTCCGATGGTTCGGAAAAGAAAAAATTCCGAACGAACGTCTGGTTAAGAAGATATACAATGCGAAAATGGAAGGGTGTAGGTACCGGGGGAGATCGAGACTAACCTACCTAGAACAGATCGGTCATGTACTGAAGGAAGGTGGAGTCAAGAGTCTCCGAAACCGGCGAGCGTGTATGAAGAGAATTATGAATGTTGAGGAAGCGAGTGAAGTATGCAGAGATAGAGTTCTCTGGCACTCTGTTCTCTCTGCCTACCCTGCAAGGGACATGACATGATGATAGTATGTATGTAAATTATACTCCATGTGGCGACTTGCTTAAAGTACAATTTATTTTTCATTTTTATGAGTTTTTTTTTTAATTCTGATCTACATTTTTTTATGTGACGTCAAATTGTCGAAAAGAAAAAGCTTAAGGGACTGTTATATTGAGTACCTAAGCGTATTTGTTACACACTTTGAAGTGTAAAGTGTGACAAAAACACAAATAATTTTGACAAATAATAAAATTACGAAGAAAACTTTTAAAACTCTCTAATAAGTTAAGTTAAAAAAAATGAGATTAGACCTCATTTGTTTTAACTTAACTTACGAATAACATAGTCCATGTTAGTAATCTTGGCTTAACCGCCCGGACCGCGAGGAAGACAACCTCTATAAAGAGTTCGAAGTAACATTCGGACTCGGAAATCACCCAGAATCTTAAGTTCTGGCGTGCGGCGAGAAGATGCATGGCAGATGGGTTGTTCTGTTCTTAGCACGCTCCAGCCAGGGTACCGGCTGACCCCCTGGTTGGTAAATGTAGGCTTGCCCGGGTAAAGGGATCTCTGCCCGGGTCGACGCAATGTATCTCCCATTCTCGTGGGAATCAAATGGATACTCAAAATTTAAATAAAACCGACGGGGATTGTAGCGATCCTCACCCCAAGGCCCGGTCAAGCCGATCAAAAACTGACCAAGACGACGCCTCGTCCTCAGGACTTGAGGCGTCCGCCGAGGGCCCGGCACAAACCGTGGAGGCCCAGAAGAAGAAGAGGAGGTCGCCTCGAAAGTCTCGGGGCAACGGCCTGAGCCACAAAAGGCGGCTGGAGGAGCGGCGAGCGCGCAGGGAGGCTGCCGCCGCTGAAGAGAAGAAGGACGGTAGACTCGCAGCAGAGCCGTCGACGGACGAGGGCGACAGCGATGTCGCAGAGCCGTCCGAAGACGAGGGCGGCGGATCTACCGTCAGAATGGACGAGGGCGGTGATATTCCCGCAGGGCCGTCCAAAAAGGACAGTGGGTCGGCTGGTGAAGGCCCCACTAGGTCGTCGGCGCGTCTAGCAGCAAAGACGCCGCCGGCGACCGCGACTAAGAAGGAGGAGGCCCTCCCCTCGCAGGTGCGAAAGCGCCCCCTGAGTAAGGGAGGCAGCTCGAGCGCCGAAACCGAGGGGAGCGTGGCCAACATGCCTCCACCCAAGATCCAGGCCTCCCGAAGAGGGCGAGGGACCTCGGTCATGGAAAGGGCGGCGGCGGTCGCTGTCCGCGCCGGCGAGGCCACGGATCTGCAGGCCGAAAATGTCCGCCTTAGAGGCGAGATGTCAGGCCTGCGGACCCGAAACCGGAACCTGGGCGACATGCTGGCGGAAATGCGTCGCGCAAACCGCCAGCTGTTGATAGACGTGGCCGACCTCAAGGCGCAGGTGGCGCTGTTCGTGTCACCCGCGCCAGCCGCGCTATCGGCCAGGGCCGGATACTCGGCGGCCGCTGCGGCGCCAAAGCCGCCTCGCGCTGCGGCGCCGACGACGTTGGGTGATGGCGTCAGCGTCACACCCGTCCCCGCGGCGAGGAAGACGCCTGCCGCCGCGAAGCGCGCGCCGCCGGCTGACGCTGGCGCGGTCACCGCGGTGAAACTCCCTGTTCCCGTGGTGAGGCTGACGCCTCTCCCTGCGGACCGCTTGCCGCCGGCTAGCGCCCCTGCGGCGCCAAAGCCGCCAGGCGCCGTAGAACGGGCCCCTAAGGAGGCTCAGCCGACCCCGTTTGAGGTGGGAGGCATATCGGACGAGGCCCTCGCCAAAATCATCGGCGCAGTGGGCAAGCTCGTCGATGCGCGCTTCGCCGTTCTGGAGGCGAGGTTGCCTCCAGAACCACGTGTCCGACCACCTCTCGCTGCGGACAAGCGGCCGCATGTGGCACCAGCCCCCGCCCCGCTGCCTTGTCAGGGTGGCCGCGTGGGGAGCTACGCCGCGGCCGCGGCCGGGCCTAAGCCCAAAGGCCCCGGCCCAGCTCCGAAGGGACCCGCCCTGAGGAGGAAGACGGCTCCGGCTCCTGCCGGACCGCTGAAGTCGCCCGCAACAACACCGCCGGCGACGACCAGCGAGGCCGCGACGAGGCCTTCCGCGTCTGGCACGACTGCCGTACCCGAACAGGGTTGGCAGGTAGCCGAACGCGACAGAAGGAGTCGCGGCCAAAGGAGGAGAGCGGAGGCCAAGCGCGCCGCTGAGGTCCCCGCTCCTCAGGCAGGAGCCGGACGGAAGAAGAGACCGCGCAAGGGGCTCAAGTCGCCGAAGACGGCCGCAGTGGTGATCACTGTGCTGCCCGAGGCGGCCGAGAAGGGCCTCAGCTACGAGGCCGTCTTGAGGAAGGCCCGGCGGGAGCTAGACGTCTCCGATATTGGAGGCGTCGAAGCCAGGACCCGCAAGGCCCGGACGGGGGCTCGAATTCTCGAGTTCCCAGGGACCGAGGGCGCCAAGACGGCCGACAGCGTGGCCGAGAAGCTGCGAGGTTTATTCGCCGTGGAGGGTGGCATCAAGATCGCCAGGCCCGTCAAGTGCGCCGAAATGCGCATTTCGGGTTTGGACGATTCAGTGACGGTGGAAGACATCCGGGAGGCTATTGCCTCGAAAACCGGGTGTCCCATAGACACCGTCCGGGTCGGTGCCATTCGTCCCGGTCCGGGTGGCGTAGGTGCTGCCTGGGCGCAGTGCCCGGTGGAGTCGGTCAGGCAACTGGCCGGCTCAGGCAGGCTCCTCGTGGGCTGGAGCTCGGCGCGGGTAACCGTGCTTGAGCACCGGCCTGCGAGGTGCTACAAGTGCATGGCGGTCGGACACACTCGACCGACGTGCACTAATTGCTTCGACTGCGGCGGATTGTGTTTCCGCTGCGGTCAGACCGGGCACGTGGCGGCATCTTGCGCCGCCCCGCCCCACTGCCCCGCGTGTGCGGCGGGCAATAAGCCCGCCAAGCACCGCATGGGCTCTGGGGCGTGCAAACCTCCAGCTTCGGCCCCAAAGGCGCGGGGCGGCCCTACGACCACGGCCGCTCCCGCTCCTAGCGCGGTCCGATCGCCCGCTGGCGAGGAGGTCATGGACACAACCCGATAATGGGTACACCAGCCATGCACCTCCTCCTGCAGGCCAACACCAACCACTCCGCCGGAGCGCAGGATCTCCTCCTGCAATCCATGGCGGAGTGGTCGATTGGTGCAGCCGTAGTCGCGGAACCGTACGCCGTGCCTGATCGCCCCAATTGGGTGGTCAGTCGAAACGGTACCGCGGCAATCGTCGTCTCAACGCAGCGGCACTTCCCGTCCTTGTCCCTTTTGGATAGGGGCGAGGAATTTGTCGCGGCGGAGTGGGGAGGGGTCACGCTCTACAGCGTATACCTCTCCCCCACTAGGAGGATGGACGATTTCGGGGCCTCACTCACCACCTTGGAGGCCTCGATACGGCGACTGGCACCGGGCCTCGTCCTGGTTCTGGGGGACTTTAACGCCAAATCCACGGCGTGGGGGTCCCCCACGACGGACGACCGCGGGCGGGCGGTCAACGAGTGGGCGGCTTCACTGGGCCTCTGTGTTCTGAACAGAGGCTCAGTGAACACGTGTGTGCGGCGGCAGGGCGGGTCGATAGTGGACTTGTCGTTCGCTAGCCCCGCTGTCGCGCCACGGGTGAGGAACTGGAGTGTCCTGGAGGAGGCGGAGACCCTGTCGGACCACCGGTACATCCGGATGGGGGTCTCCCCCCGGGAACCCGGTAGGGGTCACAGGGCGGACGGAGCTCCCGCGTTTCCGCGGTGGGCTGTGGGTCGTCTTGACAGGGATCTACTGGCGGAGGCGGCCATTGTCAGCACGTGGCTGTCCTCACCACCCCCAGCGGACGGAGTGGACGCTGAGGCTGTCCGCATTCGCAGTGCGTTAACGCAGATCTGCGATGCGGCCATGCCCAGAATGCGGCGGCGTCCACCTCCAAGGCAGGGGGTCTACTGGTGGTCCCCAAGACTGGCGGACCTTCGTGCGGCGTGTATCAGTGCCCGGAGGTCCTACACCCGCAGCCGGCGGCGTCACCGCGACGTCGAGCGGGAGGGCCAGCTGTACGAGGCGTACCGCAGTGCGCGGACCGCCTTTCGGCTGGCCATCCGTGCCGCCAAGGGCGCGAGTTGGCAGGAGATGCTGGACGGTCTCGACCGTGACCCCTGGGGTCGCCCATATCGCGCGGCGCTGAACAAGCTTCGCGCGCGGGCCCCCCCCCTCACCGAGACCCTCCAGCCCGACTTCCTTCGTAGGGTGGTCGAGGAGCTGTTTCCACGGCAGTCGGAACACACGCCCCCGGTCATGGCTCCGCCGGATCAGGACCGGGAGGCCGACGACGACGAGAGTGTTCCGCCCGTGACGGAGTCGGAAGTGGGGGCGGCCGTGGCGAAGATTCGTTCCGCCACCACGGCCCCCGGCCCGGACGGAATTCCAGTCCGGGTGCTGACGTCGCTCCTCGAGCACTTCGAGCCTCGCCTCAGGCAGCTGTTCAACGCCTGTCTGACGTCTGGACGGTTCCCTGAGTGCTGGAAGGAAGGGAGGTTGGTTCTCCTGCCAAAGCCGGGACGGTCCCCGGATTTGCCGTCGGCCTACAGGCCCATCGTGCTCCTCGACGATGTGGGTAAGCTGCTGGAGCGTGTGCTCGCTGCCCGCATCGTCCGACACCTGGAGGAGGTGGGGCCCGATCTGTCGGACGTTCAGTATGGGTTTCGGAGGGGGCGTTCGACCATCGGGGCCCTATTACGCCTGAGGCAGGCGGCCGCGGAGGCCGTCGCCGGGAAGGGAGTGCTGTTGGCGGTGTCGTTGGACATCGCCAACGCATTCAATAGTCTGCCATTCGGCTGCATCAGGGAGGCGCTCCGGTTCCATGGAGTGCCCCTGTACCTCAGGCGGCTGGTGGCAGACTATTTGGAGGGCCGCAGTATCCTCTGCGCGGGTCCCGCAGGGGACATTGTGCGGACGCCCATGTCGTGCGGCGTTCCACAGGGGTCGGTTCTGGGGCCGACTCTGTGGGACATCGGGTACGACTGGGCGTTGAGAGGGAGTCTCCCCCCCGGGCTGAGCTTGGTGTGCTACGCTGACGACACGCTCGTCACAGCCCGGGGCAGGACACTCGAAGAGGCGGCGAGCCTGGCCACTCTCGGCACCGAGGAGATGGTCAGGCGGATCGAGGCGCTGGGGCTCAGGGTGGCCCTAAACAAGACGGAGGCCCTACTTTTTCATGGGCCCCGTGTGAGGCTGCCCATCGGCGCCTCGATAGTGGTAAACTCCATCCACATCAGCATCCAGGCCCATATGAGGTACTTGGGTCTGGTGCTCGACGGGCGATGGTGGTTCCGGGAGCATTTCCGACAGATTGCTCCCCGGCTTGTCGGCGCGGCGTCCGCTCTTTCTCGACTCATGCCGAATGTGGGCGGACCCAGTTTTGAGGCCCGACGGCTGTATGCGGGGGTCATCCGCTCGATGGCCATGTACGGCGCACCCGTGTGGGCGAGGGCTCTGAACGCCCAGCTCAGGGCGGTTCTGTGGAGGCCACAGAGAGCCATGGCGGTCAGAGCCATTCGTGGGTACCGCACGGTGTCGACAGAGGCGGCGTGCCTGTTGGCCGGGACACCCCCGTGGGACCTAGAGGCGGAGATGCTCTCCGACCTCTACCGGCGGGTTATCACAGCGCGCGAGGAAGGTGGCTCCCCATCGTTGAGCGAGATAGCCACCTGGCGCGTGGATGCCCGCCGAGACGTCATCGCCCGTTGGGCTACGCGGCTGGAGAGGCCTAGGCACGGTGTGGAGACCGTTGAGGCCCTCCGGCCCGTATTGATAGAGTGGATGGAGCGGCGGCACGGAGTCCTCACCTTTCGGCTGGTGCAGGTATTGACGGGGCACGGGTGTTTCGGGTTGTACCTGCACAGGGTCGTGTATAGGGAGTGGACTCCGGCCTGCCACCACTGCAGGAGTGACGAGGACACGGCGCAACACACGCTGGAGGTGTGTCCGGGATGGGAGCGGCAGCGCCGTGACCTCGTCGCTGTCATCGGTGCCGACCTGACGCTGCCGGCCGTCGCGAGAGCGATGGTCGACAGCATCAGGAACTGGGACGCGGTCGCCGCCTTCTGCGAGGCTGTCATCTCGCAGAAGGAAGCGGCGGAACGGGCAAGGGAGGATTCCCGCGCCCCGGGCCGCCGCCAGCGGCCGGGGCGGCGCAGGCGCGAATACCTGCGCCTGATGCCGCCCTAACCGAGGCTTCGGGTGATCGGACCGGGGAATTGTCCGGTCACCCGACGTGAGGCCACCGCGTGAGGGCGACGCCCCGACGGCGAAATCTGTCGGGGCGTCGACGAGAGGAACCCGCGAGGGTGAACCGCCGGGCGGGCCACCGAAGTTAAAAATCGGGTCCCGGTGACCCGCTCGCACGGCGAAGAGAGAGGAGTTTTTACGGTGGGTCTATGGGGTCACGCGCCGCCTTTTCCGTCACCCCGGACCGATTTGGCGGGGCGAGACTAATCCATAGTCCACCAAAAAAAAAAAAAAAAAAAAAAAAAAAAAGTCCATGTTAGTAAAAAAAGTCACGAAGACGTAATGTAGTCGCAACATGTAATGTTTTTTTTTTACTGCTTATATATTACAAGAGATCTTTGCAATACCAGAGGTACTGCCAGACCGCTGCCTACCAACCAAAATCTACCTAAATAGTTGGGTTTCTGACTCTCTTGCTCACCAAATGTAGCGCAACAGCGCATTACCACTGCTCAGACGACGATTTTCTGCGACTTTAGACAGAAAACTGCACGGTGACCCTACTACAACTGCTGTCAGCATTATATTTTTATTTCACCTTTTTTATTGCTCATATATATATATATATATATATATCGTAGATTAACTTAATACATTATGTGGAACAGAAGTGCATACGTTTTGCAACTAGACCTTTTTACCTATCCTACTCTCGTTAGAAACTCATCAGTGCAAATAGCTATTTAGAAGAAAAAATATTGGTAAAAAAATACGAGTGACAATTAATACTTTTATTACACAGACAATTAAATTATATAATATTAACTGTGGGTCATATGAAGGTTTATACCGCTCATAGTATAATCATATATCATGCGGCGATAGGGGCCGCCACCCATCACGCCTTGCCCAGACAGGCGCGTCGAGGAGAGCAGAGTGCCGGGTGGGCACGTGGAATGTAAGAGGTTGTGTGGAAGGTAAGTTGCACGAGCTGATATCCGTCATGGCGGACAAACAGCTAGACGTGCTCTGTGTAACAGAGACCAAGCGAAGGGGCAGCGACACCTGCGATCTTCCTGGTGGCGGGATGGCTCTGTGGTCTGGTGTACCACAAAGCGATCGAACCAGCATGGGGGTAGGAGTGCTGTTGTCCTCTCGCTGGGCCTCAGGCATGAAGGATTACGGAATGTATGATCCCAGACTTCTTTGGGTCCGTATAAAACTAGGTGTCATCAAGGTATTCATGGTTGTAGCATATGCTCCCGTAGGATCCTCGGTGGCATCAGACCTAGAGAAGTTTTGGGATAATGTTAGGGAAGTTCTGGATATGGCAGAAACCAGTAAACGCGTGATAGTATGCGGAGATTTGAACGGATGGGTGGGGACCAAGCGTCCCGGCTATGAGGACGTACTTGGTCCATTTGGTGATAAGAAAGTGAACGACGCAGGTAGGCTCATAGCGGATGTATGCATGGAGAAAAACCTTATTGTGTCGAACACATTTTTCCAACATAAGGACATCCATATGTAATGAACAGAAAAGTATAATAGATCTAATTTTGGTAGACAGTCGCCTCCGAAGCAAAATATTGGACGCAAGAGCCTACAGGGGTCCCACAGTCGATACGGACCACTATCTCGTTATTGCGAGATTTAGTGGTCTGTTCAGAAAGTGGAGGCACTGGCGAGAGCATGTCCACTTCGGAGGGCTTAAAAGAATAAAGGTTGAAAGGTTTCAGATGTAAGAGTAACAATAGGTAATGATTTACTAGAGCAAGTGGATGAATTTGTATATCTTGGATGTGGATTTAGCCGAGATGGAAGGTACACCGCTGATATAGAGTGAAGAGTGAATGCGGGAAATAGAGTGAACGGAGCGTTGGGACAACTTCTCGGTAGCCACTACCTCAGCCAGAAGGCACGTGTAGCAATACATAACGCAGTGCTTGTCCCAACATTACTGTATGGAAGCGAGAGTTGGGTATGCTGAAAAGAGTATGAAAGTAAAATTAATGCGGTTGAAATGCGATCTCTGCGGAAAATCTGTGGAGTTAGGCTGACCGACCGCATTCGTAACGACGACGTAAGAGAGCGAGTAGGTATGAAAGAGAGTATTGGTGTAAAGATGCGAAAGGGAATGCTCCGATGGTTCGGACATGTGGAAAGAATGCCGAACGAACTTCCGGTTAAGAAGATATACAATGTGAAAGTGGAAGGATGTAGGTACCGGGGGAGACCGAGACTCACCTACCTAGACCAGATTGGTCACGTACTGAAAGAAGGTGAAGTCAAGAATTTCTGCTCTCTCTGCCTGCCTACCCTGCAAGGAATATGGCGTGATGGTATGTTTGTATTTAGTATAATCCTTGTCAATATTTCTGGTACCAGAGTAGAGCAGAAGTCGTCATTTTGGGCGTAAAAATGTATTACATTACATGCAATTTTAGCAGCCATAGCATAATGACTTCTAATGTTTACGCGAGTATTACACATTTGAAATAAAACTAATTTTACGGATTCTATCGCTTTTGTATTTGATGTTTAATAGCCCGACGTTTCGAACACTTTAGAGTGATCATGGTCCTCCCGTGACCATAATCACTGTAAAGTGTTCGAAACGTTGGGAAATTAAAAATCAAATATAAATGCGATAGAATCCGTAAAAGTAGGCATAGCACCTTAGTGCCAACTTTCACCGCAAGTATTCTTTGGTGGTGCAGACTCTAATTGAACTGTAATGCAAGCCAATCTCTAAGAAAAGTACTAATTTAATACAAAAACTATAATAATTGAAAATTTTCATCATAATAAAATGAAATCCGTAATAAAAAATAATCGTGGAAGCCCAACATGTACTTAATACGTTTTCTTCAGCGCTATATAACTAGTAGTACGTAAGCTCGTATCATTGCTCCAGCCGCTGTTCTCATCTGCATTCTTCCATTGTCGTTTTTATTTATTTTCAATTGCAAACTAATCTCAGTTCCCAGCTGTACTGCAGCCGTATTGTATTAGAATTAAAGTTTTATTTAAGGAGTAAACAATTTAAACATTTATATTATTTATGAAATAAAAAAAAAACACTGAGTGAGCTGAGAATACAGTGCATCAGCGTCATTTAATGTTTCATGAAAGTGTTAAAAACCGTTTGAAGTGAATGGACAGCAGCGGTATCTTGGAGCACGGACGATAAAGACTGGACCCGGAAAATCCTTATTTTTAATTAGACACAATTAAAATTTCCCTGTGGTGACGGAGTAAGAATACAATTCACCATCCTATATCTAACCCGTGGGTGATTGTAAGAGATGACTAAGGAATAAAATATGTAGATAACGTCTATTCAAAGAAGGAAAACTTAAAATAAAACCATATTAACACGTCTGACCAACGTGGTGCAGTAGGTCATTTCACTCCTAGTATAAAGGAGGTTCGAGCCCAGCAGAGGGACATAATAAGCTGATACAATGATGAAGAAACTTTTCAAGTTTTTTGCTCAGAATGAGGGAGGACATTAATAGCTGCTCTAGTAATTGTAGCTATGAAACCTATGACCAGGCACCACTAGAGGAATCTGGTCTAGCCATAATTTTTTGCATCATATCTGAGAAATATATTGTAATGTGGTTTCTAGGACTTTCTGCTGGGGATAATATTTTTTAAAGATCCTGTGTACCTTTTCAAATAAAGGAGGTCAGTATAAAAATACAAATAAACCGACCCGCTGAGTTTCTAGTCGGATATTTTTCAGTGCGATTGCTTTGAATTCAATAGCAGGTTAATGAATTAATTTAAAATAAAATGGCATCACACTGGAGCTAATAGTTGTTAAATATTTATATTTCTTAATTCAAATTAGTTAATTTAAAAAATGATAAGCCCAGTGATTTTTTTCTTCAGCTCGTGGCTGTGATCCAGTGGTAGATTGTTATTGGATTGGTTTCAAAAGAAATGTATAATTGACAATATGTAAGCCCTATGGGGCTTAGCCATAAACATTCATTTGATTTACTTCTAATATTCATTCTTATTTCCGTGTGGTGACGGAGTAAGAATACGATTCACCACCTCATATCTTACCCGTGGGTGATCGTACGAGACGACTAAGGGATATAAAACGCATATAACATCTATGCGAGAGAAGGGAAACTCGAAACAAAACCCTATACCAACACGTCTGACCAGCGCGGTATAGTAAGTTAATTTCCCTCCCATTATGGAGGTGGCCCGAACCCAACAGTGGGACATTTATGGGCTGTAATGATGATGATCATTCATTCTTATCAAAAATATTATATGCATATTATGACCCCTTAGTCATCGTGAATATATATATATATATACTTTTTTACTACAAAGAGAATACGTCATTCTTGAAAATATTAATCAATATATCTATAAATATGTTTATATCATAGTGATCAAGTAAAATCATTTAACCGTGTATACCGACCACAGTGTAATACCCGAGACAAAGTTGGTTGTACCGCCCGCCCTGTGGCCTAAGCCGTACCTTAAATCACAATTACAATTTCATTAGTTAATCGTCGCCGGCCGCCGGGCTCTGAACCGAAGGGCTCAGGCCAACAGTCAACCTTAGGGATTGGCTTGATTAAATCCTTTGTGATATATTATGTTATACATGATATATAACTATACATACATCTATATTACTATAATAAAGATACAGTTACTTATAAATTATAAAATAGCTGTGTGGTAGCGGCTACGACTGCTACCAACACTTACTTTGCTCATGGATGTCGTAAAAGACGACTAAGAGGCTTATGATGCCATTTGGTCAACAATTACATTCCCAAGGAGGGTTGACGTCTGGCAGGCGGCCGATCATAAAACTATTGCCAATAACTTTTACAATATGTACTATAAAACAAGAGTAGATATTGTATTGACCCCAAGTAATTGGGATAAGAGTAGGAGAATGATAATGATGAGTTATAAATTATAATAAAACTTAAGTTTAGTAGGGATAGGTCATTGTTGATAGTTTTTGGTCTAAAGCTGCAGACCAGCTCGTCTGGAAGTCCCACGCTCTCGCAGAAAATCAAAGTCTGAGCAGTGGCAATGTGGTGTTGCGCTTCATATTATAGGTGGGATTGGGATGGTAGGCCGTCACCTACCAGTTATAATGCTGCTATTGCAAAGATCTATGAGAGGCAGTACTACTTACTGTTAGGTGTGCTGCTTGCTCGTTTGCCATCACAGTAATAAAAAAACCAGAGATCATGAAGTAGAAATTGGATTGGATGATTATTTTTTTAAACCAAACACTTAATCACCTTTCAACGCTTTATAGGAAGATATTTATTCAATCATCATTCAATTTTTCATCGACCATTGCTAGAAGTAGAAATACTACTTGAAGTCAACAGAAGAAACAAAGAAAGAAAATATATTTTATTTGGTATACTGTATGTTTGTAAAGTTCCTCGCAATACATAGTTTAGTCATGCTTACTGTAAGGGCTCTGCTTGTGGTAGCTATATAGGGTATCTCCATTTTTGCAAATGTGTTTGAGGGAAGTAATGGCTGCTCCAGGTATTAGCTCGTGATCGACCGCCACTCATGGTATTGATCCAAATATAGTTGTTTATTAAATTATATTTAAAAAATATATACACCCTCCTTCGAAGGGAACACTGGAACTAATACTAAATATGTGGTATACAGCATTAAATAAAAATATCTGGATGACCGAGCTCTCGCTCGGTATTTTCTTTTTAGTGTGTTTAGAATATATATTTAAAAATAACAAAAATAATTAATTAAATAATAATAAAAAAATTAAGAAGTCAAAATTAATAAAAGAGAGAAACAGGATCTGAACCGACCTCGATTAGACTGTTCGATTATCCAATTAAGGTGTCTTAATGACAGCGTCAAGATTTGCCTTGATACTTTAATAGTTGTCAACGCAAAATTATATTTTTTCATTGCCTAAAAGTATTGACAAAACAATGTTTTCTACAAATTAAACTTAGCTAGGTCGATTAGTCATCCTCGGAACCCCCTGTATGCTAAATTTCAAGAAAATTGTTGGTGCCGTTTGCCATTTTCGTTTATATACAAGAATTGCAGAATTGCAGACAAGAACGGTCATGTACTGAAGGAAGGTGGAGTCAAGAGTCTCCGAAACCGGCGAGCGTGTATGAAGAGAATTATGAATGTTGAGGAAGCGAGTGAAGTATGCAAAGATAGAGTTCTCTGACACTCTGTTCTCTCTGCCTACCCTGCAAGGGATATGGCGTGATGATATGTATGTATGTATGTATGTGTACAAGAATTGCTCGTTTAAAGATATTAGATAGATATATTGATGATAAGTCCGTTCAGTTTCAATCATGATTTTTTCAGCTTGCGGTGATATTCGGATCCAGTAGTAGGTTATCAAATTTATTAAAAATATATGTAAAATTGTCAATACGTAAGTATCTTGTATACATAAATAATTGATTCGATTTGATTAACAAAGATTATTTTCTTAAAGCAGTCTTCTAATAGAAAAAAAAAACATTTCTTAATAGTTGATATTTTTTTATTACTTTCCTAATTCCTGAAACTATTAAATCCTATAATATGAAGCTTTAACATTGTATAAGTAATATAAATGCTATTAGTTACACGTGCATAATTATACTTGCTAATTAGGTAGATTATTCCACGTCGATTCACTAACATAATGTTCACATACCTCGTACAATTACAATCACATTTTACTAAATAATATTACGCAATAATACAAACGTTATCTAATGAACATAGTGGTGGGACTACCCTGTTGATAGTTGCCTGTCTACATCTGCGGGTTGGTCCGTCCGGGGTAGTACCACGCTTCGTTTGATGAGCGAGAGACCCCGCAGCCCAACGTTCATGGTGGGTTTAAGTTTTCATTGGTAAGCAACGGTCTAACTGTACCTTTGGTATTGCAATGATACATGGGCAGTAACACTTACCATCAGGTGTGCTGCTTACTCGTTTGCCACCAAAGAGGAAAAATATAAAAATTGACAAGCGTAAGAGAGATCAAAATGGAGTGAATAAAACTTTACTGAGTTTCATTATTTATATAATCTAGCTTCTACACGCGGCTTCGCCCACGTAAAAGATTACTTTCCTAAAGTTTTTCATCACCTATTTTTATTTTAAACCTTAAGGGTAATTTTTTTGCAAAATGTTAATATCATATTTATTTATATCTAATCAACAGCCTAAAATAAGTTTCAAGCAAGGTTTTAAAAATGATGATACTTCCTTACAACTTTTCATCCCGCTTTACAACCTTTTTTTTGCATTAAAAAGTAGCCTTTGTCCTTTATCAGGCTCTAGACTATCTGTGTACTAAATTTCATTTAGATCGGTTCAATAGTTTTGACGTGAAAGAGCGACAGACAGACAGACAGAGTTACTTTCGCATTAATAATATTAGTAAGGATTTATATTCTATGTAATGATTAATTAAGAATACAATTTGTCACCATCTTTCTAGGTTATAGATTTTGTAACAGATATATATATATATAGCGGGCAATTACTGATCATGAACTTCTACAATATTATGAGCAGAATCAGGTCACTCTCTACTGTAAAGTTGTTTACCTGAACTAATAGTTAACCTGTGATTGGATGCTGCTTGTGAGGTCTGGTCCAACCATCAACTTTTCATTAAAGTTAATCTTATTAAACATATTTTATAATTTTTTACAAAAAGTCAGTAAATAAATTATAATAATAGACAAACCCGCTAAGTTCCTTGTCAGATTTTCTCAATGAATTACATGTTAGTTTATTGTATTAATTTGAAATATTAAAATTGATAATCTGTAAGGGCACCTCTGGAGGGCACCTCCCAGGGTTTATACAAAATCAGTGAATTTGAATTTGTCTCCAGCTCTCTATTTTCTTCGAAAATGTGCTACCACCTGGAAC
Organism: Lymantria monacha; assembly: GCA_905163515.2. Classification (NCBI taxonomy): domain Eukaryota; kingdom Metazoa; phylum Arthropoda; class Insecta; order Lepidoptera; family Erebidae; genus Lymantria; species Lymantria monacha. The sequence goes on from LR991097.1 coordinate 1,118,859, forward strand.
AAACAAAAACCTATCATCATCGCAACTTAAATATTAGCAAAATAAATAAAACTACGATTAAAAAAACCGATTTCAAAAACTAAAAAGTACAAAATAACTTAAAATACTATCATTTGTATGTGCTATCTATTGATAGGTTTGCAATCGGTGCCAAGCCCTAAACAAAATTATAAACAGCTTACTTACTGTAATGAAACACCGGCACCGACTTCAAACCTATCAATAGATGGCACATACAAATAATAGTATTTTAAGTTATTTTGTACTTTTCAGTTTTCGAAGTCGGTTTTTTTTTATCGTAGCTTTTTTATTTTCTTTTTATTGTTTACATTTTAGTGTTACAGACACATATAGGTTGTTCTATTAGTAGTGGGGCTTGAGTTACTCGTTCATTTGTCGCACACACACTTAATGCTAATTTTAGACTTATATTATGGTTTTCTTATGGGTGCCATTCTCAGAACTGGACCAAATTAAAATGGGACCACATGGGAAGCACCAGCTTTCAACTAAAAAAAAAGAATCATTAAAATCGCTTCGCCTAGTCGAAAGTTGGAACAAACATAAATTAAAAAAAAAAAATACCGACGAATTGAGAACCTCCTCCTTTTTGAAGTCAAATACAGATAAATATGAATTTATGAATATTTCACAGCATACATTTATCACCAAATGGTATGGTTTACTATAAGATAGATTAATATCAAGTTTTCATAAATAAAAAAAAAGAAATTCCGACCCATTTTTATTACCAACAATGAAATTCATAAAGCCATATCAAACGCTATACAATAAATTCAAAGAAAAACACTCGCAGCACTTAGGAAACGGAACGTGTCCCGTATTCGTGTGTAATAAAAATATACATATATATATGTATATAATATATATATGTGTATATATAGCATAACATTGAAGGTCTTAGATATCTGATTATAGTATTGGGTCTCCATCACATTATGTTAATGGATACTTCGGCGACGCCTGCTTATAGAAATAGATTGATTTCCAATTTTTCCCTTCGCCCTGGCTCCGGCAAGGCGTGGTCTGATTCATTTTTAGGATATTGCCTCAGATATTGCTACTGGCTTTTAATAATTATACCATGATGTGCTGATATTTTCTACTTATATTTTGTGTTATTTTATATGTATTTATAACTACAATCTATGGTATTATTCATGTGTTAGGTTTAGTTAAGAATATAATGAGACAGTACACCTTTATTTTCTTTGTGAAAGAGGAAAGAAGAAAGAAGAAAGTGGAAGGATGTAGGTACCAGGGGAGACCGAGACTCGCCTACCTAGACCAGATTGGTCACGTACTGAAGGAAGGCGGAGTCAAGAATCTCAGAAACCGGCGAGCGTGTATGAAGAGAATTAGGAATGTTGAGGAAGCGAGTGAAGTATGCAAGGATAGAGTTCTCTGGCACTCTGTTCTCTCTGCCTACCCTGCAAGGGATATGGCGTGATGATGTATGTATGTATGAAAGAGGAATATCAGGATGGCTAGCAGCTGTCTTCTAGTTTTATCATAATGGTGAATGTGAATATTTACAAAATTCAACATGGCTCATCGGTGTCTTATAAGGCAACTGAGAGCCTACATCTATCTGGACTTATACCATATAATGTCGTCTGATTAAAGATTAAGATTGGTCCAAATTTAAATATTAGATGTCAGGCAAGTGGACGATAATAGGACCATAAGCAAAACTTATATAAAGTATTGTGTCAACTCCTAATAATTAGGATAAAAGAAGGATAATATTAATGATGATTGCAATCGCTAATATAGTGGTAGGACCACGCTGTGGACAGTTCTCTGTGTATAGCTGCGGGCCGGTCCGTCCGGGGTGGTACTACACTCTCATAGAAGATCTGCTTCTGAAGAATGGCAATCTGCTATTGCGCTTCGTTCTGTGAGCGAGAGAGCCGGAAGCCCAACTGGTGTGGGTTTGGGGATTATATTGGTAAGAAGCAGCCTAGTTGTATCTATAGTATTGCAAAGGTCCATGGGTGGCAGTGACACTTACCATCAGGTGTGCTGTTTGCTAGTTTGCCACCATAAATAATAAAAAAAAATCGCGTACCCACTTACAAGTGTGATAATTTTGACATTATTCTCACCATAGTATCCTACCACTACGATTTAAGTTTAATTTCTCTCATAGTTATGTCAACCTTATTTATACTTTACTATCATTATATACCATAGTCATTTTTTACGATACCTACTGGCCACCTTATTAAAAACTTACTTAATTATTTATATATTAATAACATGATGTATTTAGGTACCGGGGGAGACCGAGACTAACCTACCTAGACCAGATTGGTCACGTACTGAAGGAAGGTGGAGTCAAGAGTCTCCGAAACCGGTGAGCGTGTATGAAGAGAATTATGAATGTTGAGGAAGCGAGTGAAGTATGCAAGGATAGAGTTCTCTGGCACTCTGTTCTTTCTGCCTACCCTGCAAGGGATATGGCGTGATAATATGTATGTATGGATGTATGTATAATAATAACATATTTTATTTCGTTAGATTTATTTCTATTAATTCTTATATTAAGCATCGTATACAATCATTGATATCTTTGGAAAACACATAACGGCTACATTGTCTTATTGTATACTATATTGTCTTATTATATAGAGCTGAAAAAAACAGTGCTGTTATTTAAGCATATTTTACTTTGCAAGTTTCAGTTCTACGTTATAGAAGTAAACATATTGGCATATAATACTAGACATAGTTTCAGACTGAGTTCGGTCTGACTATAGTGAATATCAGGTTAAAATTTCAATAACACTTTTTGTCTAAAATTTTAAGTTCAGTACAGTACATGTCTGTGCATACGAATATAAAAAAGTATCAGGACGCGATCACACTCACTAGTGCCGAATCGGTGGTAGCATAATAAAGTTATCAGGATTACTGAGATTTAGAATATATTTTGCTAGGTAATGTATAAAAACTTGTTTACGAGCGAAAAATGATTGTCATATGTAAAATCGAACCCACATCTATTGAAATCGGATTGGAATTAGAACGGATTGCCAATAGGTGTGGTTTCGAGCTTCGCGTGTTAAGTTCATTTTTCGCTCGTAAATTTTTTTTTTTGATTTATCAGGTTTAAATAAATAAATTTATTTTTTTTATACTCACGAAATGACTGGCCTTTTTTTTTCGGTGGACTATGGATGTGGTCTCGTTCCGCCAAATCGGTCCTGGGTGACGGAAGAGGCGGCGCGTGACCCCATAGACCCACCGTGCCAAACTCCTATCTTCGCCGTGCGAGCAGGCCACCGGTACCCGATCGTTATCTTTGATGGCCACGAAATGACTGCCCACCCGTAAAGTCTTCGAACGCTGTAAAGTGATCCAAAAGTCGGGAAATTAATAATCAAATACAAACGCAATACAACTCGTAAAAATAGTTTTATTTCAAATATATAATAATCGCTTAAACAACAAGAATCTTTTTAAATAATTTATCATAGTATAATAATTATCATAAATCGAAAAACAAAATATTTTTTTTTATATAGAATTACTTCTTTTTTGCTGACAATGAATTTATATCAACAATAAGGGCCAAACTGTAATAATTAATATTTTAAAAAGTTTGGCAATAGATAGAAATCTTTGTAATAACAATGACTTGTTAGACGTGAATCGAAATGAAATTTAGTCCTCCTATGTTGATAAACACTGAAAAGTAATTGTAAAAATCAAATAAAAACGCCATAGAATTCTTAAAAATAGATTAAACTTATATTTGAAATACTCGTGTAAATATCAGAAATCAAAATATAAATTGCAATAAAATATATTGTTTTACGATCATGTTTATTATAATCATATTTTATAATATTCTAAAAAACTATACTTTCAGTGTTGTGACGGAGTTAGAATACTATTCACCACCCCATATCTTACCCGTGGGTGATATAAAACGCATATAATATCTATGCGAGAGAAGGAAAACTCGAAACAAAACCCTATACCAACACGCCTGTCCAGCGTAGTATAGTAGGTTAATTTCCCTACCATTACGGAGGAAGCCCGAGCCCAACAATGGGACATTTATGCGCTGTGATGATGATGATGAAAAAACTATTTTCTATTCGGTCCAAATAAGTTATCGTACTAAAACACGCTTGATATCGTCAAAAATCACACTCGACTTCTTTATTACCAAATTAACACAGCGATTCAGTCCATAAACGGATACGGTCACGGAAGGGGCTATAAAAAATAACTAATCTGCCCATAGAAACTTTCGCGGCACTAAATCATTCGAACCGTGGGGAGCTCGCGATAATATGACAAATGAAATACTCTCTGCGGACATTACACATATCATAAGGATATAATTATATACTAGATATGTGAATGTTTTTGATATGATTACATCTTTTAGCGTTTTATTTAATTATAGAATTTATTAAATACGAATTAGTTTAAGTTAGAGTATTTTATCGGAATAATGTGTAAACGTTATCCCATAGATGGCGTTGATAAAGACAAATATGAATGAAAATTTGACTATCATTTGTCAGCTCACACTGGTCTAGTTAGTAGGACGATGGAAACGGATTGCCAGTAGGTATGATTCCGAGGTTCATGTGTGGCTATCATTTTTGGATAGTAAATAAGTTTTTTTTTATATTAATGTCATTATTTATAAATACCCGATTACGAAACGAAAAATGATGTCACAAGCGGGGTTCGAACCCGCACCTATTGGGAATCCGGCCCAACCGTGCTGCCACTTACACCATCGTGAACTATTTTAGGACATGCAAATTTCGCTTCATATTATATCTTACGTCTTCAAGGTGACGTATGCCATCTATCGGACAATGTTTACACATTGTATAGGTATATATTATATAATACAATTCTAACTGTAAAGTTTGAAGTATTAAGCCTATACAATGTGTAAACATTCTCCGATAGATGGCATACGTCACCTTGAAGACGTAAGATATACCTAATATGAAGCGAAGTTCGAACCCCGCTTGTGTAATCATTTTTCATTTCGTAATCGGGTATTTATAAATAATTCAGCATATTAAATGCTAAAAATTTCATTAGTTTTAATGTCATTATTTTATTGAATATAAATGTATCCAGGCATTAAAGGATTAACCATTACAACTCGTCTCGAGATAATGGGCTAAGACACACTAAGGTACACGTGTCGAACTATTTCTTTTCCATTGGAGTCGTAAACCGGCTTAATGAACATGAAGCGAGAGGATCGCAATAATCGATTGGGTAATTCATAACCCCAATTTCGATTGTAAATTAACCTGCTAAGTATGGCAAATAGAACATTTTCCCCTCTTAGGCACTTTACGGCTTATGTTCAAAGTGTTCGTCAATAGATTGATGAATGGATGAACTAAAGAGCTGCATCATCATCATCTCAGCTCATATATGTCCCACCGTTGGGCTCGAGCCTCCTCCACAATGGAAGGGTAATTGACCTACTACACCACGCTAGTCAGACGTGTTGGTATAGGGTTTTGTTTTGAGTTTTCCTTCTCTCAAAGAGAAAGAGAAGAAAAGCAAAAAGCTGCCTATTTTATATAAATAGACTAACATTTTTGTATGGTACACAGTAGTAGTACACATATACGTATATTTCTTTTAAGAATACAATTCACCACCCCCTATTTTTGCCGTGGGTGTTGTAAATGATGACTAAAGGACATAATATATAACATCTATAGAAGAGGACAACTCAAAATGAAAATCTATAGAAACCTACACATTTGACCAGCGTGGAATAACAGTAGCTCAATTTTTCTCATATTGTAGCAGTACGAGCCCAGCAATACGACATACAGGGTGGAGACGAACATAGGACAATAATTTTAATTTAGTGTATCTGATGACTTGCCCAGCCTGTATACAAACTTTGAATATAATATGTCGTATAGTTTAGCCATAGCACTTTACTTTCTATTATTAACATTTTCTACACTCTGTATTAAAAATAAAAATTTTTAGGCTATCACAAAGAGATCAAAGACCTCCCGCGCCTCATCGGTATAAACTAATATGAAGGAAGGTACCTACATATCGCCAGTGTACCATTTCAAGTATTCGTGAAACGCAATACAAATTAATGCATACTATACCTTATTCCTGACCAATAAGATCCATATAAACTATATAATCAGACTTAGATAAGACAATTAAAAGTACTTAATGTATGCGGCGTAATGAAAGAATATACTCGGTCGTATTACAGGTCAGTGAACTAATATTTACAACCAGTGTTCTATTTTGTTTCAATATGTATGATAAAAAGTTTGTATGAGAATATTTTTTTTTTAAATTTGCATGTGAGGACTTTTTAGATAGTTTTAAAATACTCCTATACACTAGTATTGGCGGTGTTTTCATTTATTATCGCATTGTCATCTCCTTGTATATGAGCTGAGATGATTAAGAATAGTACACATCATCTTCTAAAAAATAGGTACAGAATAAAATTATCTAAAATCACCAAGAAAAAGAAATGGAAGTACTGCTTCATCTGATCAACGTTTTATATAGCGTCCATCATTATCTTTCGCATTATGAAGACCTGTATTGAATTTTAGGACGTACTCGTATAAAGTCTGATAACAAAGATAAAGTCAAACGTCCGTATAATACTATCAACGACATCTAAATTTTAGGATTAAATTTAGGCAACAATGTTGCACCGTGAACGGTTCACAACTTATAAATACCCGATTACCCGGTTCATAACTGTTTTATTAACCTAGTATTAAGGTAATTTTACGAAGTTAGAGTATCATCATCATCATCACAGTCCATAAATCCCACTGTTGGGCTCGGGCCTCCTCCATAATGGGAGGGAAATTAACCTACTATACTGCGCTGGTCAGACGTGTTGGTATAGGGTTTTGTTTCGAGTTTTTCTTCTCTCGCATAGATGTCATATGCGTTTTATATCCCTTAATCGTCTCGTACGATCACCCACGGGTAAGAGATGGGGTGATTAATAGCATTCTTACTCCGTCACCACACGGAAAGAAGTAAGAGTATAATGATATATAATTCGGAACAATATATAACATTTTCTGATAGATGGTGTGAAGAAAGGCATTCGTAAATTTGAAAATCATCATTCTCCTACTCTTATCCCAATTACTTGGGGTCGATACAATATGTACTCTTCTTTCATAGTACATATTGTAAAAGTTATTGGCAATAGTTTTGTGACCAGCCGCCTGCCAGACGTCAACCCTTCTTGGGAATGTAATTGTTGACCAAACGACATCAGATGGAGTTGGCCGAGGTCGTTATAAGGCTCTTAGTCGTCTTTTACGACATCAACGAGCAAAGTAAGGGTTGGTAGCATTCGTGGCTGCTATCACACAGCTGAATTTCGTAAATTTGAAAATACAAGTAATAATTCGTTCACCTACCCACGTTGGCCTAGTTGTACAAGAATAGATTGCCAATGAATGTGGGCTTAATTTCGATGTAATATTTTTTGCTCAGAAATAGGCTTTCTAAGTAGCCTGGCATGTCAAATACTATACAAATAGTAAATAATGATTTAAACAGAGACAAGAATGTGAAACGTGTCGCTCAATATAACTATAAAAATATGCAAGCTACATACGTTGACGAAGCTGCGAGAACAACTAGCATAGTTATAAAGTTCGGTACATCCTAGTTAAACCTCAAAAATATCCATCAAAGATTTCATCCGACACCTCTAGACCCTCGCGGTGGACATCAATCGGGAACCCTTCACCAATTACGGTCAAGCGGACCCCATCTGACTGTAATTTTCCGCGCCACTTGGCCTAATTAGGTAAAATGGTCGTCCCTAGGGTCCGACACGGTTAAGACGATGGTTTAAACTTTGTATGTGTGGGTATTGTAAGTGTAAAATATCTAAGGTTAAAGATTAACTTCAGTGAAGGGAGATACTGTCTGTATTCTGTATAACGTACAAATTGAAATTTTACTAATATTTTAATTTATTTATATTATTTTGTAATTTTAACTGCTTATTTCTAGTAACAATCTATGTTTAAATAATAATCTTCAAGATTTCTATAGATCTTGTACAAAGAACGCAATGTTACAATGTTACAATTTTACCTGCATTGTAGGTCAAATTCGTTGCTAGGGGTACTATCCCAGAAACCTCCACGCGGTGTACCCTGGGTGCGGGCGGCGGTCCCCAGTTCTTCTGTTGTACTGTCGTCCGTAGCGAATATCTGCGCGATTTCGCTCCTTACTCTACTACAGTCGTAGTAGAGGGTATAGGACGCGAAATATTGGGATGGGCTCAGTCACTCATTCATTTGAGGGCTGGGCAGGCACATGCCACCGCCCACACATCGTAAACCTGGTATCTTGCTTCAAGACACGTTGTCTTGAGGCGTAGTATCAGGAGCGAGGGTCTTGGCTTAACCGCCCGGACCGCGAGGAAGACAACCTCTATAAAGAGTTCGAAGTAACATTCGGACTCGGAAATCACCCAGAATCTTAAGTTCTGGCGTGCGGCGAGAAGATGCATGGCAGATGGGTTGTTCTGTTCTTAGCACGCTCCAGCCAGGGTACCGGCTGCCCCCCTGGTTGGTAAATGTAGGCTTGCCCGGGTAAAGGGATCTCTGCCCGGGTCGACGTTGTGTATCTCCCCTACTCGTGGGAATCTCATGGATACAAATTTAAAAAACCTTTTTAACACCGACGGGAATCTGTGTGATTCTCACACCACGGCCTTGTCAAGCCAAAGAAAAACTGACAACGACGCCTCGTCCTCAGGACTTGAGGCGTCCGCCGAGGGCCCGGCACAAACCGTGGAGGCCCAAAAGAAGAAGAGGAAGTCGCCCCGAAAGTCTCGGGGCAACGGCCTGAGCCACAAGAGGCGGCTGGAGGAGCGGCGAGCGCGCAGGGAGGCTGCCGCCGCTGAAGAGAAGAAGGACGGTAGACTCGCAGCAGAGCCGTCGACGGACGAGGGCGACAGCGATGTCGCAGAGCCGTCCGAAGACGAGGGCGGCGGATCTACCGTCAGAATGGACGAGGGCGGTGATATTCCCGCAGGGCCGTCCAAAGAGGACAGCGGGTCGGCTGGTGAAGGCCCCACTAGGTCGTCGGCGCGTCTAGCAGCAAAGACGCCGCCGGCGACCGCGACTAAGAAGGAGGGGGCCCTCCCCTCGCAGGTGCGAAAGCGCCCCCTGAGCAAGGGAGGCAGCTCGAGCGCCGAAACTGAGGGGAGCGTGGCCAACATGCCCCCGCCCAAGATCCAGGCCTCCCGAAGAGGGCGAGGGACCTCGGCCATGGAAAGGGCGGCGGCGGTCGCTGTCCGCGCCGGCGAGGCCACGGATCTGCAGGCCGAAAATGTCCGCCTTAGAGGCGAGATGTCAGGCCTGCGGACCCGAAACCGGAACCTGGGCGACATGCTGGCGGAAATGCGTCGGGCAAACCGCCAGCTATTGATAGACGTGGCCGACCTCAAGGCGCAGGTGGCGCTGTTCGTGTCACCCGCGCCAACCGCGCCATCGGCCAGGGCCGGCTACTCAGCGGCCGCTGCGGCGCCAAAGCCGCCTCGCGCTGCGGCGCCGACGACGTTGGGTGATGGCGTCTCCGTCACACCCGTCCCCGCGGCGAGGAAGACGCCTGCCGCCGCGAAGCGCGCGTCGCCGGCTGACGCTGGCGCGGTCGCCGCGGCGAAACTCCCCGTCCCGGTGGTGAGGTTGACGCCTCTCCCCGCGGACCGCTTGCCGCCGGCTAGCGCCCCTGCGGCGCCAAAGCCGCCAGGCGCCGCGGAGCGGGCCCCTGGAGAGGCTCAGCCGACCCCGACGCTGGATGTGGGAGGCTTGTCGGACGAGGCCCTCGCCAAAATCATCAACGCAGTTGGCAAACTCGTTGATGCGCGTGTGGCCGTTCTGGAGGCAAGACTGCCTCCAGAACCACGTGTCCGGCCGCCTCTAGCCGCGGATAAGCGGCCGCATGTGGCACCAGCCCCCGCCCCGCTGCCTTGTCAGGGTGGCCGCGTGGGGAGCTACGCCGCGGCCGCGGCCGGGCCTAAGCCCAAAGGCCCCGGCCCAGCTCCGAAGGGACCCGCCCTGAGGAGGAAGACGGCTCCGGCTCCTGCCGGACCGCTGAAGTCGCCCGCAACAACACCGCCGGCGACGACCAGCGAGGCTGCGACGAGGCCTTCCGCGTCTGGCACGACTGCCGTACCCGAACAGGGTTGGCAGGTAGCCGAACGCGACAGAAGGAGTCGCGGCCAAAGGAGGAGAGCGGAGGCCAAGCGCGCCGCTGAGGTCCCCGCTCCACAGGCAGGAGCCCGACGGAAGAAGAGACCGCGCAAGGGGCTCAAGTCGCCGAAGACGGCCGCAGTGGTGATCACTGTGCTGCCCGAGGCGGCCGAGAAGGGCCTCAGCTACGAGGCCGTCTTGAGGAAGGCCCGGCGGGAGCTAGACGTCTCCGATATTGGAGGCGTCGAAGCCAGGACCCGCAAGGCCCGGACGGGGGCTCGAATTCTCGAGTTCCCAGGGGCCGAGGGCGCCAAGACGGCCGACAGCGTGGCCGAGAAGCTGCGAGGTTTGTTCGCCGAGGAGGGTGGCATCAAGATCGCCAGGCCCGTCAAGTGCGCCGAAATGCGCATTTCGGGTTTGGACGATTCGGTGACGGTGGAAGACATCCGGGAGGCTATTGCCTCGAAAACCGGGTGTCCCATAGACACCGTCCGGGTCGGTGTCATTCGTCCCGGTCCGGGTGGCGTAGGTGCTGCCTGGGCGCAGTGCCCGGTGGAGTCGGTCAGGCAACTGGCCGGCTCAGGCAGGCTCCTCGTGGGCTGGAGCTCGGCGCGGGTAACCGTGCTTGAGCACCGGCCTGCGAGGTGCTACAAGTGCATGGCGGTCGGACACACTCGACCGACGTGCACTAATTGCTTCGACTGCGGCGGATTGTGTTTCCGCTGCGGTCAGACCGGGCACGTGGCGGCATCTTGCGCCGCCCCGCCCCACTGCCCCGCGTGTGCGGCGGGCAATAAGCCCGCCAAGCACCGCATGGGCTCTGGGGCGTGCAAACCTCCAGCTTCGGCCCCAAAGGCGCGGGGCGGCCCTACGACCACGGCCGCTCCCGCTCCTAGCGCGGTCCGATCGCCCGCTGGCGAGGAGGTCATGGACACAACCCGATAATGGGTACACCAGCCATGCACCTCCTCCTGCAGGCCAACACCAACCACTCCGCCGGAGCGCAGGATCTCCTCCTGCAATCCATGGCGGAGTGGTCGATTGGTGCAGCCGTAGTCGCGGAACCGTACGCCGTGCCTGATCGCCCCAATTGGGTGGTCAGTCGAAACGGTACCGCGGCAATCGTCGTCTCAACGCAGCGGCACTTCCCGTCCTTGTCCCTTTTGGATAGGGGCGAGGAATTTGTCGCGGCGGAGTGGGGAGGGGTCACGCTCTACAGCGTATACCTCTCCCCCACTAGGAGGATGGACGATTTCGGGGCCTCACTCACCACCTTGGAGGCCTCGATACGGCGACTGGCACCGGGCCTCGTCCTGGTTCTGGGGGACTTTAACGCCAAATCCACGGCGTGGGGGTCCCCTATGACGGACGACCGCGGGCGGGCGGTCAACGAGTGGGCGGCTTCACTGGGCCTCTGTGTTCTGAACAGAGGCTCGGTGAACACGTGTGTGCGGCGGCAGGGCGGGTCGATAGTGGACTTGTCGTTCGCTAGCCCCGCTGTCGCGCCACGGGTGAGGAACTGGAGTGTCCTGGAGGAGGCGGAGACCCTGTCGGACCACCGGTACATCCGGATGGAGGTCTCCCCCCGGGAACCCGGTAGGGGTCACAGGGCGGACGGAGCTCCCGCGTTTCCGCGGTGGGCTGTGGGTCGTCTTGACAGGGATCTACTGGCGGAGGCGGCCATTGTCAGCACGTGGCTGTCCTCACCACCCCCAGCGGACGGAGTGGACGCTGAGGCTGTCCGCATTCGCAGTGCGTTAACGCAGATCTGCGATGCGGCCATGCCCAGAGTGCGGCGGCGTCCACCTCCGAGGCAGGGGGTCTACTGGTGGTCCCCAAGACTGGCGGACCTTCGTGCGGCGTGTATCAGTGCCCGAAGGTCCTACACCCGCAGCCGGCGGCGTCACCGCGACGTCGAGCGGGAGGGCCAGCTGTACGAGGCGTACCGCAGTGCGCGGACTGCCTTTCGGCTGGCCATCCGTGCCGCCAAGGGCGCGAGTTGGCGGGAGATGCTGGACGGTCTCGACCGTGACCCCTGGGGTCGCCCATATCGCGCGGCGCTGAACAAGCTTCGCGCGCGGGCCCCCCCCCTCACCGAGACCCTCCAGCCCGACTTCCTTCGTAGGGTGGTCGAGGAGCTGTTTCCACGGCAGTCGGAACACACGCCCCCGGTCATGGCTCCGCCAGATCAGGACCGGGAGGCCGACGACGACGAGAGTGTTCCGCCCGTGACGGAGTCGGAAGTGGGGGCGGTCGTGGCGAAGATTCGTTCCGCCACCACGGCCCCCGGCCCGGACGGAATTCCAGTCCGGGTGCTGACGTCGCTCCTCGAGCACTTCGAGCCTCGCCTCAGGCAGCTGTTCAACGCCTGTCTGACGTCTGGACGGTTCCCTGAGTGCTGGAAGGAAGGGAGGTTGGTTCTCCTGCCAAAGCCGGGACGGTCCCCGGATTTGCCGTCGGCCTACAGGCCCATCGTGCTCCTCGACGATGTGGGTAAGCTGCTGGAGCGTGTGCTCGCTGCCCGCATCGTCCGACACCTGGAGGAGGTGGGGCCCGATCTGTCGGACGCTCAGTATGGGTTTCGGAGGGGGCGTTCGACCATCGGGGCCCTATTACGCCTGAGGCAGGCGGCCGCGGAGGCCGTCGCCGGGAAGGGAGTGCTGTTGGCGGTGTCGTTGGACATCGCCAACGCATTCAATAGTCTGCCATTCGGCTGCATCAGGGAGGCGCTCCGGTTCCATGGAGTGCCCCTGTACCTCAGGCGGCTGGTGGCAGACTATTTGGAGGGCCGCAGTATCCTCTGCGCGGGTCCCGCAGGGGACATTGTGCGGACGCCCATGTCGTGCGGCGTTCCACAGGGGTCGGTCCTGGGGCCGACTCTGTGGGACATCGGGTACGACTGGGCGTTGAGAGGGAGTCTCCCCCCCGGGCTGAGCTTGGTGTGCTACGCTGACGACACGCTCGTCACAGCCCGGGGCAGGACACTCGAAGAGGCGGCGAGCCTGGCCACTCTCGGCACCGAGGAGATGGTCAGGCGGATCGAGGCGCTGGGGCTCAGGGTGGCCCTAAACAAGACGGAGGCCCTACTTTTCCATGGGCCCCGTGTGAGGCTGCCCATCGGCGCCTCGATAGTGGTAAACTCCATCCACATCAGCATCCAGGCCCATATGAGGTACTTGGGTCTGGTGCTCGACGGGCGATGGTGGTTCCGGGAGCATTTCCGACAGATTGCTCCCCGGCTTGTCGGCGCGGCGTCCGCCCTTTCTCGACTCATGCCGAATGTGGGCGGACCCAGTTTTGAGGCCCGACGGCTGTATGCGGGGGTCATCCGCTCGATGGCCATGTACGGCGCACCCGTGTGGGCGAGGGCTCTGAACGCCCAGCTCAGGGCGGTTCTGTGGAGGCCACAGAGAGCCATGGCGGTCAGAGCCATTCGCGGGTACCGCACGGTGTCGACAGAGGCGGCGTGCCTGTTGGCCGGGACACCCCCGTGGGACCTAGAGGCGGAGATGCTCTCCGACCTCTACCGGCGGGTTATCACAGCGCGCGAGGAAGGTGGCTCCCCATCGTTGAGCGAGATAGCCACCTGGCGCGTGGATGCCCGCCGAGACGTCATCGCCCGTTGGGCTACGCGGCTGGAGAGGCCTAGGCACGGTGTGGAGACCGTTGAGGCCCTCCGGCCCGTATTGATAGAGTGGATGGAGCGGCGGCACGGAGTCCTCACCTTTCGGCTGGTGCAGGTATTGACGGGGCACGGGTGTTTCGGGTTGTACCTGCACAGGGTCGTGTATAGGGAGTGGACTCCGGCCTGCCACCACTGCAGGAGTGACGAGGACACGGCGCAACACACGCTGGAGGTGTGTCCGGGATGGGAGCGGCAGCGCCGTGACCTCGTCGCTGTCATCGGTGCCGACCTGACGCTGCCGGCCGTCGCGAGAGCGATGGTCGACAGCATCAGGAACTGGGACGCGGTCGCCGCCTTCTGCGAGGCTGTCATCTCGCAGAAGGAAGCGGCGGAACGGGCAAGGGAGGATTCCCGCGCCCCGGGCCGCCGCCAGCGGCCGGGGCGGCGCAGGCGCGAATACCTGCGCCTGATGCCGCCCTAACCGAGGCTTCGGGTGATCGGACCGGGGAATTGTCCGGTCACCCGACGTGAGGCCACCGCGTGAGGGCGACGCCCCGACGGCGAAATCTGTCGGGGCGTCGACGAGAGGAACCCGCGAGGGTGAACCGCCGGGCGGGCCACCGAAGTTAAAAATCGGGTCCCGGTGACCCGCTCGCACGGCGAAGAGAGAGGAGTTTTTACGGTGGGTCTATGGGGTCACGCGCCGCCTTTTCCGTCACCCCGGACCGACTTGGCGGGGCGAGACTAATCCATAGTCCACCAAAAAAAAAAAAAAAAAAAAAAAAAAAGGTCAAATTCGTTGCTACGTATTACGCTAATTTTGCTTATAAAAATTCTGAAAACTTCATTTGGCAAACCAAATTTTTAAGATAGAAAATTGATTCAAGAAACATTTATGGCGATTAATAATAATATTATTTAAAATATTACAAATTGGTGTACAAAATACAGCAAAATATTTAAGCAATTCAAAACTGGAATTTAAATTTCAAATAGTCGAAAGTGTCATCAATCTTGTAAGTCGTCCCCAGTTTAATCCACTAAACGTACGAAGCCTTGCCAAAAACACTAAGCACACTCTTGCTTGGTCGCCGCCATAATAGTTACATTATAAAGCTATGCGGTATCCATAATTCGGCTATGCAAATGTGAACTCAAAGGCATCCACTAGTAGTTAACACCACGAGTTGTAATTCACGCGATAAATAACACATTTCATTCGTATTTGCATTCGTCGCTAAGGCGGAAATTGCTTGCAAAATCTCGACCCAAACGTATAATGGATTTAACGAGCTTCCGTTTCATGGATGCGGTACTTAATTTGTTTCTATTGTTATTCCGTTCTATTCATACTTTGTGCTCACTATACTGTGTTGAGTTTTGGCTTGTTAACCTTATTTGTTCGTGAATATATTGCTTGAGAATGATTTTGTAAATTTTATTTTCCTTACACGTATATCTTTTTCTATAGAAACCAAATCAAAAAATTTCTGAAAAGTACGTCTTTTTTTTTATATTCACTCCATAAAGTCTTCAGTCCATAAAGTATTTTAGCATTTCAAAATGCGATATCAGCTTGTTGTGTAATTTCTCACCTCTAATCTCAACAATCAAATTAATGAAAATAAAATAAAAAGCAATTAATGTTAACAAATACAGAATATGCTTCCTGCATTGTAATATCGCTTATGTTGGTATGAGACCACTAATACGGTAAGCAAGAAATCTAGAAATCAGTCTAATTTATCCGTGTGGTGATATGAAGTAAGAATAGAATGATCGTTACCCTTTCCTTTATTACAGATACCATATAAATCGATAAAGAAATGCAAATAGATAAGAACAATGCAATGGAAGAAAATCTTGAAATAAAATCCTATGCTTAAATAATTTCCCTTATTTGAAGAAGGGCGTTCAATAGTGAGGTAACGTCCGATATGATACTTTAAGTAACAAAATTATATTTAAAATATCCAGCGAAGTCCAAATCAATACATGAATTATTTGTCCAACCAAAGAAAATTCTCTTTGATGTTTCTACACATTGCCATAAATTACCACATCCAACTATTATTTACGTAGTACATAGAGTGGTTGCATTCCAAATGAGATGCAAATGTTGGAAGCGGCTGCGGCCGGGAGGCGCTCCTGCAGAAATTTGCAGAATGGTGTTTGTAGAAATTTCTCTACAGTGCAGGTGACTGTGACGTTGTAATGAATTAGATCGATGTGGACATGCAGCTTTATTTTAAATGCAGAACAGAGACTGCAAGTTACTTTGAATTTAAGTGCTGGGTCTATGTATATTTCTACACCTTACGGTAAACGTTAATTGTCGCACATAAACTTCGGCACCACTTGGAGAGAGAGATCTTGGATCTTCGAATCTTTTTTTCAGCAAACGAAACGCTATAATAAATTGCTACTACATATAATTAGCTTTCGATACTGTGAATTATTTATAGTATGCAAGGATAGAGTCCTCTGGCACTCTGTTCTCTTTGCCTACCCTGCAAGGGACATGGCGTGATGGTATGTATGTATTTATATTTCCGTGTGGTGACGGAGTAATAATGCAATTCACCACCCCCTATCGTACCCGTGGGTGATCGTACGAGACGACTAAGGGATATAAAATGCATATAACATCTATGCAAGAGAAGGAAAACTCGAAACAAAACCCTATGTCAAAACACATCTGACCAACGTGATATAGTAGATAAATCTCCCTCCCATTAAGGAGGAGGCTCGAGCCCAACAGTGGGACATACTTGAGCTGAGATGACTGTGAGTTACTCTAGAATCTAGAGCCATAAATGATTCATCTAGAGTCTAGATGAATCTTTTATGGCTGGAAGAGAGTTCAACTGCCAATTATTGTATTTTCAATAGAAAATTCCAAATAAGCACTACGGAGTCATAAATAATATTTTCGTATCAGTGTGTTAAAACTATTTGGAATAATATGAGTAAACCACAGCTCTGGTTACCCATTTTTTTACAGTTGGGCACAAAATAAATCGTTGAGATGAAGGAATGGTAAGGCGTGGTCCTAAATAACCTGCCCAATCACTTCTGTCCACCTGTTCAGTGGGTTACCGAAACTAATTTCTTCGAAACCCATATTTCTGGTTTTTAAAATGACGTCCAGCGTCCTTCTCATCTCAACTTATATATGTCCCACTGTTGGGCTCGAGCCACCTCCATAATGGGAGGGAATATTGACCTACCATTCCACGCTGGTCAGTCGTGTTGGTATAGGGTTTTATTTTGAGTTTTCCTTCTCTTGCATAGATGTTATATGCGTTTTATGTCCCTCATCTCTTACGATCACCCACGGGTAAGATAGGGGTGGTGAATTGTATTCTTACTCCGTCACCACACTGAACACGGAGCGTCCGTCTACCTCCGTTCTATATATTTATTACTAATAAATTGAAGTATAAAACTTAATTAGCGCAAAGCAAGCTAATATAATTTTAAACCTGATGATAAAAATAAAGTTTATTCCCGTTAGTATCCAAACCAAACACAGTTTTCGTACAAATCTATTATGAAAACCATTTGATAGAACATTTGAAGCCCTATTTGGATTATGGTCTGTAATTAAAATACTAAATCCGACAATTACGGGACATTGTTGGAACGTTAAATGAAATCAAATTATAATGTTGCGAGTCTAAGTTAGATTTTAACGAATGACTCAAACCTGAGGGAGCGCCGCTTGGCACTTTAATGGAAGACAATTTAATAAGATATTAGATCTACGGAACGCTTTGTACTTGCAACCTTTGTAACAGTTAATCTAACATAGCATTATTATATTTTGTGTAGTATTGGAATAAAAACACAATTCATAACCCCTTTTTTAACCCGTAGATGTCGTAAAAAACGATTAAGCATATAAAATCAATGCGAGAAAAGGAAAACTTATACCAATCCATTTGAGCAAAGACATATAGTAGGTCGATTTCTCCGAAGGAAACGTCCTATTGCTATGTGGTGACGACTACAAATATTACAAACGTTTGCATTACTCTTAAGTGTCGTGAAATACGACTTAGAGTTGTTATACTTGAGCGAACTTCATCTAATTATATGTAGTCATTATCATTCTCCTGCTCTTATCCCAATCACTTGGAGTCGACGTAATATGTACTCCTATTCCTACATATTGCATGAGTTATTGACAATAGTTTTATGACCGGCCGCCTGCCTGCCGTCAACCCTCCTTGGGAATGTAATTGTTGACTAAACGGATCAGGTGATGTTGGCCCAGGTCGATAAAGTAAGCGTTGATATATTCGTAGCCACTACGACACAGCAATCTAGTCAATAATTACATTTCTAAAGAGGATAGGTAGGCAGAGTTATAAAACTATTGCCAATACTATGAAAAAAAAAGGGTTTTATTTCAATTGGCTTTTCTCTTACATAGTTAAAGGCGTATTATATATCTTTGTCATCTTTTATAATACACCCGGGTAGGATAGGGTGTAGTTCAAATTACTCCATTCAAATACGAATACGATGAAAAATATTGATTTTCTTACCATTATTATTAACGTTTACTTAATTAAATATTTTATAAATATAACTGATTATTTTCTAAATTTTTTTATATCATTCGTATCTGATCTCTTCGCTTAGAAGTTTATTAGTGCCAAAAAGTTAAAAAGACTATATGTCCAAATAGTGTTAACCTTTATTAGTTAGTCGATAATAACTAATTATTATCGACTGACAAATTAAGATGGAATAACTAATATTGTATATGCCTTATACATCAGACTTTTTGATTTCATTGAGTTTATTTTTTTTCGTTTTTTTTATTTCATTGAGTTTGGAATTATGAAGTTGTTTATGAAACATTTAGTTAGAAATGTCTTAATAAGTAACTAAATGTATAGTAATAGAATCCAAGAAGTTATTGAATGTGAGCCAATCTTTAGATGCTGAAATTTTCATTGAAATATAATGGTAGTTTTCCTTAATATAAATGTTTCAGTATACTAATGTCATCACATTCGTCGTCGGCTTCTCAGGTGGGCTGTATTTCAAATGGCTACACTTTAAGACTGGATGATTAATAACTTCAGGGCAGTCTTTTGTGGCGCCCGCGCCCCGGTCACTTTTGTGAGCTATTCAATGGCATTTTATATTATAATGTGACTTAACAATGTAATGTTTAATTTTGAAATTCTGCGTTTGAATTCTCGAACTTAATTATATTTTACGTTCCTATAACAGCACAAGTCATTATCATCCTATCAGAAGTCTACAGTTGGACATAGGTCTCCCCACGGTGGCAGTATAATGCCAGAGGGCCCCTGGCAAACAGATGGACAATCGTTGGTATTATATAATAAATTTCTCAAAAGCATGCTGCTGCTCATTATTCTATGTACTCTACTAGCCGGATTTTTGGAGCTCCATAAGAAAGTTAGAGGTGGTGACACATTCGAATCCGCTCACCATATGGATAAATGATTGTAAGTGTAAGCAAACAATAATTATTTTTATATATATTTATCATCATTTTAGCTTATATACGGCCCACTATTGTGCTTGAGCCTACACAATGGGGGGGAATTTGACTTGCTATACTACGCTGGATATACGGGTTGGTAGGCTTTTTGTTCTTTATTGCTTATGGTGGCAAACGAGCAAGCAGCACACCTGATGGTACTCACGTAAGTGTCACTGCCGCCTATGGACCACCAATGCTACTGCCACCAATATATACTCCAAACCCACCCAGTTGGGATTCCGGCTCTCTCACTCACCGAAGGAAGCACAATAGCACATTGCCATTACTCAGACGTCAATCTTTTGCGAGAGTGTGGTACTACGGACCGGCCCGCGGCTGTAGACAGAAAACTATCAACAGCGTGGTCCTACCACTATGAAAATCTTTCAAGCTTTCCCTCTCTTGTATAGAATTTACTTACGTAACATATCCCTTAGTCATCTTTGACTACATCCACGGATAAGAAAGGAAATCATCATCTCAGCTCATATATGTCCCACTGTTGGGCTCGAGCCTCCTCCGTAATAGGAGGGAAATTGACCTACTATACCACGCTGGTCAGACGTGTCGATATAGGGTTTTATTTAGAGTTTTCCTTCTCTTGCATAGTTGTTATATGCATTTTATATCCCTTAGTCGTCTCTTCAGTCCAGTCAATACTTAAAACGAAAAAGCCAACCTACCTACATAACAAACTGGAATGGTCGTCCGACGCTCACAGTTACGCGACAAGATCACGCAATCGTCGGCTAGTCATACCCCGGCACTCCCTAGCCAGGACTACGGGACGTTTCAAAATTGCCGCTTCTAAATGTTGGAATGTTTTACTACCACCAACATATTCCAATTCTCATTTAAGTTTCAAAAAATATTGTTATCATCGGTTAATTTTGAAGCGTTCTCTGACTCTGGCTACAGTGTAACTAGAAAGTAGGTACTTAATATGAGACTTGTAGGTACTATTTTTTTGTGTTTAGGAGGGCAGTCATATTGTTATGTTAAATTATTAATCATAGTGTGTAGTGTGTTTAGTTGTTAATCTTGGCTTGGGCTGAAAATCAACGGCTGGGATGTACCTGCATTCCTGGCCACAAGTTGAGCCCAATACCAATTTGTTTTTACTATTTGTTATTATTTTCTTTTTTTTAAAAACCATAATGTATTATTTTTCCTTTGTAAAAACAAATAAAGATCTTTTCTTTCTTTCTTTCTTTCTTACGATCACCCACAGGTAAGACAGGGGGTGGCGAATTCTATTGATACTCCGTCACCACATGGAAAAGAAAGGAAATGGTTAATTCTATGTTTACTCCATCACTACAGTAATTTTATTATAATTTTATTTTTATTATACAGAGGTATTGCCGGGTTGGCCACTGATGGCAAGGAAGCGGTACCAGTGGCCGGCCCAATGGCGATGGGTAGGGAAGACGGTGGGTTATGGGGCCACGCGCTGCTTTTCCGTCGCCGTGGACGGAACGGGCGGCATGTGTCTGGACCATAGCTTAACTCAAAAAAATATACCGAGACATTGATCATATGAGTCAGCGGTCTTGTACTTTTTTATCGGCCACTACCAGTACTCACCAAGTCCTCGTCTTCAGTAGCGGAATCTGTTTATGTCCAAAACAAATTCAACGAGAAACGATTTCTTTTTTAAAAACACCGCTCCGCACTAAGCATATAATCCTTGTATTGAGGGGGACTATACAAACATGCAATTAACGCAGATAAATTACACCTAGACTTATAACAATAGTTTTTAGATCCCACAAAGTATTGTCCTGCATGGGAATCAAACTCATGGCACTGACACGGAAGGTCGTTAATTGAAGGTCGGTAAACTTAACCATTATTCTATCTGCGCAGTCTCTGTTCAATTTATTCTGTCAGTTTCTACTAGTTAGTAAAGAACATGAGTTTTCTCACTATGTATAATTATATTACTTTCCTTTATATGTTTTTTTGTTATTTATATATCGTAATATATAGTGAGGTATGAAACTGTCCGTTTTTTGTACGACACCATCGCCATCTTGCATTTATCTCAATTACACGTGGTTGACGTAATACCTACTGCTATTCCATAGTACATATTGCAAAAGTTGTTGGCAATAGTTTTATGACCAGCCGCTTCCTTGCGTCAATTTTTCTTGTAAAAATAATTGCAGGTATATCAGACGACATCAAATGGAGTTTGCCAAGATCGATGTAAAGATGTTGTTCGTCTTTTACGACATCCACGAGCAAAGTTAGGGCTGGTAGTATTCGTGGCCGCTACCACACAGATAGCTTAAATTAGCTTTTCCATAAAATATATTAAGATTAATGAAGTGAAAGTACAAATATAGACGAAAATATTATACGAGCCGAAAATTTAATGTCACACGACAGCTCACACTTGTCTTATCAGTGGTGGAGCGATTAGAACGGTATTCAAATACGTATGGATTCGAATCCTACGTATGACATTATTTTTTCGCTCGTAATCAAGTTTTTATAAATAACTTTGCATGTTAAATGCTAAATTTTAGTAATTTCAATAAATATACATGTAATTATGAGAGTTGTTTAGGAATTGAATTATAAATTGTCATTTAAAACAACGGATCAATTTTATTCCTTTATTATAGGGAAACCGTATCTTTATACAATAACAAACCAACCATTAATTTTAAAATATATAAAAATATAATTTTTTTACATTGGCAATAAAATATAAAAAAGTAAATTGTGAAACTTTTTATAAACATATATAAAAATTCTCTTTAAGATTGAAACGGTTTTGTACTCGCTTGTAAAAAAATAAAGGCATTGCCATCATTACACGGATAACAACGTAAATAGGTTAACTGAAGCGCGACGCCTGAAGGAACGAGGGTAAAGCTTGAGGCATACTGCTCGTGGACAAAATTTGCCTGAAAAATCTTCGTGAAGTCAAAGTTAATTTTTTCTTTGAAGAAAGACAATGCCACTAAGGAATAAAAAGCTGTAGCAATAAAAAGAAAAGCAGAATAGTTCTGCTTGGGATTTGAACCCACGATGGTTGCATGGCATGGAGCAAAAATTACGTTGCCATGGAGCAAAAATTACCTTAAATAAAATATTGAAAACTCATTTATTTAATTCCAATTCTATACATAATATTATTTTCTTCTCGGCTAATAATTTGATCGCTACAGATTACAGACATGTGTATATAAACTTTTTAAATTCATTTTTTATCAATTCAAGTATTTATCTTAGCTTTCAGTCCTTTCTATACATGGAGTATATACATATATATATATATATATATATATATATATATATATATATATATATATATATATATATATATATATATATATATATATAAGACTATATCATAAGACGCAGCGTGTTTAGAAGAAGGTTTTTGATATGTTAGTGATTATTTTTCCGGAAAGGAGGGAAGTGGGCGGTGAACAGCTCTAGTTTAAATTGCAATTTTAAACTATAATCTACGTTTTCATTTGTAAAGTTTCGAAACTTGTAAGAGAAAAATAATATTCATTTTATCCCGGTAATTGTGATCAGGATATTGAGATTGAATTATTATAGATATTATTTATTAAAATATTGCCAGCGATCAATCGATAAATGTGTGAAGTTACAATTCAATTAAACGACTTAAAGTGAATGGACAGCAAGTTTAAACATTCTATTACAGACTTACATATATAAAGACAGTCAAAGCTAATATAACTGTATATGTTTTAATAAAATGAGTGGTGATCCGTAGTCCGCCTACCCCTTTAGAAACAGGGGTGAAGCTTTGTATGTATATATGGTTTAATAAAAGATCTAATACTCTATATTATTTTTATATTTTTCTTTAACTATCATAGGACAAATATGTTTGGCATTTCGCTTATTTCATACCCAGCTATTTCAGAGTTTCCTCATTTTAAATTCAAACTACGAAGGTTTGACTTTTAACCTCAGTTACTTGAGAAAATGTTGAAATTATCGAAATAGGTATTAACCAAATACCTACCTATTTCCTGAAAATCGACAAGTTACGTTTTATGTGGAGTCTAAAGCTGTAAGAGGAAGATGAAGGATTAAACGTTTTTATTTATCTAAATAAAATTACTTAAATTAGTAGAAAGTGTGTATACGGCACTTCCAATCTAAAAAAAAATTACTGCGAGTAAATTTTATATATTTTTGTGAAACTTTTCTTTTAACATGATCCTGTTATTATAACAAATGTTCCCATTAAAACCTTTTTGTTAAACAAAAAAGTCGAAATATCAAAAGTTCGACATTGGAATTATTCACGATAATCGTTGAAATTCAAAAGACAAGACATTCAGCTGCCATTTATTTAACTTTTGCTGAGTAACATTGGGCTCACGCCTTTACAATACCCAAGAGGATTTCATTTGGGCAATTACTTGGGCCCACTAATTACCAACCATCTCAGAAATGGCGTTCGCTGGAGAAATTGTTTTTAATGAAAAATTCACGTTAGAGTTTCACTTTTTTCGCTTCATGTAATTCCATTAGCATGATGATAAGGTTTTCAAGTTAGTTTCATTAATGCGCGGGATGTATTTTATTGCATAGTTGTCTCTAGTCCGTTCTATTATAATGTAAATGTATGCACATACTATTGTCTCGACAACGACACTACAGATGTTTGTGTGTAAACAGAGTAAAGTAAATACTAGCATAGAATTTCTACTTCTATATTCATTAATATACTTTAAAGATATTAAATTGTATTATATTTATAGTTGTGTGGTAGCGGCGATGAATACTACCAACCCTTACTTTGCTCGTAGATGTCGTAAAAGATGACTAAGAGCTTTATAACTACCTGGACCAACTCTGTCTGATGCCGTTTGGTCAACAATTACATTCCCAAGGAGCGTTGACGTCTAGCAGGCGGCTGGTCATAAAAGTATTATTAATAACTTTTACACTTTTACAATATGTACTATGAAAGTGCCGCCGCTCCATCCACTCCATCAGTATGGGCCGGAGGGCCTCAACAGTAACAACGGGCAATGACGTCTCGGCGGGCGTCCTCACGCCAGGTGGCTATCTCGCTAAACGATGGGGAGCCACCCTCGTCGCGCACTGAGGTAACCCGCCGACCTTAGATTTAACCTAAACTATACAAGTCGTTAATATTTCAACCGGCATTTTACTCCTAAGGCATTATAAATATCTAACTATAAAATTTGTTCTTCAATTCATAAGTATCTCGAGGATCTTGTTATGATTACCACGCTTGGCGAGTCATGTGTCCAATCAAATTACGCATCTGTGTAGCTGACAAACAAGTGCCTTTGAAATTTACAACGTCAGTAGATGTAGGTAGATTGGGGTACTATCCCAGAAACCTCCACGCGGTGTACCCTGGGTGCGGGCGGCGGTCCCCAGTTCTTCTGTTGTACTGTCGTCCGTAGCGAATATCTGCGCGATTTCGCTCCTTACTCTACTACAGTCGTAGTAGAGGGTATAGGACGCGAAATATTGGGACGGGCTCAGTCACTCATTCATATGAGGGCTGGGCAGGCACATGCCACCGCCCACACATCGTAAACCTGATTCTTTGCTTGTCTTAGTTTCAGGAGCGAGAGTCTTGGCTTAACCGTCCGGACCGCGAGGAAGACAACCTCTATAAAGAGTTCGAAGTAACATTCGGACTCGGAAATCACCCAGAATCTTAAGTTCTGGCGTGCGACGAGAAGATGCATGGCAGATGGATTGTTCTGTCGTTAGCACGCTCCAGCCAGGGCACCGGCTGACCCCCTGGTTGGTAAATGTAGGCTTGCCCGGGTATAGGGATCTCTGCCCGGGTCGACGAAATGTATCTCCCATTCTCGTGGGAATCTAATGGATACTCTAAATTTATTACAAAAAACCGACAGGAATCCAAGTGATTCTCACCCCAAGGCCTGGTCATGCCAACGCAAATCTGACCAGAACGACGCCTCGTCCTCGGGACTTGAGGCGTCCGCCGAGGGCCCGGCACAAACCGTGGAGGCCCAAAAGAAGAAGAGGAAGTCGCCTCGAAAGTCTCGGGGCAACGGCCTGAGCCACAAGAGGCAGCTGGAGGAGCGGCGAGCGCGCAGGGAGGCTGCCGCCGCTGAAGAAAAGAAAGACGGTAGACTCGCAGCAGAGCCGTCGACGGACGAGGGCGACAGCGATGTCGCAGAGCCGTCCGAAGACGAGGGCGGCGGATCTACCGTCAGAATGGACGAGGGCGGAGATATTCCCGCAGGGCCGTGCAAAAAGGACAGCGGGTCGGCTGGTGAAGGCCCCACTAGGTCGTCGGCGCGTCTAGCAGCAAAGACGCCGTCGGCGACCGCGACTAAGAAGGAGGAGGCCCTCCCCTGGCAGGCTCAGGGCAGAGGCAGCTCGAGCGCCGAAACCGAGGGGAGCGTGGCCAACATGCCTCCACCCAAGATCCAGGCCTCCCGAAGAGGGCGAGGGGCCTCGGTTGTGGAAAGGGCGGCGGCGGTCGCTGCCCGCGCTGGCGAACCCACGGATCTGCAGGCCGAAAATGTCCGCCTTAGAGGCGAGATGTCAGGCCTGCGGACCCCCCCGGATACGCCGTCGGCCTACAGGCCCATCGTGCTCCTCGACGATGTGGGTAAGCTGCTGGAGCGCATCCTCGCTGCCCGCATCGTCCAGCACCTGGAGGAGGTGGGGCCCGATCTGTCGGACGCTCAATTCGGTTTTAGAAGGGGGCGTTCGACCATCGGGGCCCTGCTACGACTGAGGCAAACGGCCGCGGAGGCTGTCACCGGCGAGGGAGTGCTGTTAGCGGTGTCGCTGGACATCGCCAACGCATTCAATAGTCTGCCATTCAGCTGCATCAGGGAGGCGCTCCGATTTCATGGGGTGCCCTTGTACCTGAGGCGGCTGGCGGCGGACTATTTGGAGGGGCGCAGTGTCCTCTGCGCGAGTCCCGCAGGGGACATTTTGCGGACGTCCATGTCGTGCGGCGTTCCACAGGGGTCGGTTCTGGGGCTGACTCTGTGGGACATCGGGTACGACAGGGCGTTGAGAGGGAGTCTTCCCCCCGGGCTGAGCGTGATATGCTACGCTGACGATACGCTCGTCACAGCCTGGGGTAGGACACTCGAAGAGGATGCGAGCCTGGCCACTCTCGGCACCGAAGAGATGGTCGGGCGAATCGAGGCACTGGGGCTCAGGGTGGCCCTAAATAAGACGGAGGCCCTATTGTTCCATGGGCCACGCGTAAGGCCGCCAATCGGCGCCTCGCTAGTCGTCAACTCCGTCCACATCAGCATCCAGGCCCATATGAAGTACTTGGGTCTGGTGCTCGACGGGCGATGGTGGTTCCGGGAGCATTTTCGCCGAATCCCCAGTTGGTCGGCGCGGCGTCCGCCCTTTCGCGGCTCATACTCGGGCGGACCCAGCTTCGAGGGCCGACGGCTGTATGCGGGGGTGATCCGTTCGATGGCCATGTACGGCGCACCCGTGTGGGCGAGGGCTCTGAACGCCCAGCTCAGGGCTGTTCTGTGGAGACCCCAGAGAGTCATGGCGGTCAGAGCCATTCGCGGGTACCGCACGGTACCGACCGAGGCGGCATGCCTACTGGCCGGGACACTCCCGTGCGACCTAGAGGCGGAGATGCTCTCCGACCTCTACTGGCGGGTGACCTCACTGCGCGACGAAGGTGGCTCCCCATCGCTGAGCGAGATAGCCACCTGGCGCGAGGACGCCCGCCGAGACGTCATCGCCCATTGGGCTACGCGGCTGGAGAGGCTTAGACACGGTGTCGTGACCGTCGAGGCTCTCCGGCCCGTACTGATGGAGTGGATGGAGCGGCGGCACGGAGTCCTCTCCTTTCGACTGGTGCAGGTTTTGTCGGGGCACGGATGCTTCGGCTTGTACCTGCACACGGTCGCGTGTAGGGAGTGGACTTCGTTCTGCCACCATTGCAGCAGTGACGAGGACACGGCGCAACACACGCTCGAGGTATGTCCGAGCTGGGACGGGCACCGCCGTGACCTCGTCGCTGTTATCCGTGCCGACCTGACGCTGCCGGCTGTCGCGAGGGCGATGGTCGACAGCGTCAGGAACTGGGACGCGGTCGCCGCCTTCTGCGAGGCTGTCATCTAGCAGAAGGAGGCGGCGGAACGAGTCCGGGAGGATGCCCACGACCCGGGCCGCCGTCAGCGGCTGGGGCGGCGCAGGCGCGAATACCTGCGCCTGATGCCGCCCTAACCGAGGCCTCGGGTGATCGGACCGGGGAATTGTCCGGGCACCCGACGTGAGGCCACCGCGTGAGGGCGACGCCCCGATGGCGAAATCTGTCGGGGCGTCGACGAGAGGAACCCGCGAGGGTAAACCACCGGGCGGGCCACTGAAGTTAAAATCGAGTACCGGTGGTCCGCTCGCACGGCGAAGAGAGTAGGTTTTACGGTGGGTCTATGGGGTCACGCGCCGCCTTTTCCGTCACCCCGGACCGATCTGGCGGGGCGAGACGCATCCATAGCCCACCAATAAAAAAAAAAAAAAAAGGCCTGCGGACCCGAAACCGGAACCTGGGCGACATGCTGGCGGAGATGCGTCGGGCAAACCGCCAGCTGCTGATAGACGTGGCCGACCTCAAGTGGCGCTGTTCGTGTCGCCTGCGCCAGCCTCGCCATCGGCCAAGGCCGGCTACTCAGCGGCCGCTGCGGCGCCAAAGCCGCCTTGCGCTGCGGCGCCAAAGCCGCCTCGCGCTGCGGCGCCGACGACGTTGGGTGATGGCGTCACGGTCACACCCGTCCCCGCGGCGAGGAAGACGCCTGCCGCCGCGAAGCGCGCGTCGCCTGCTGACGCTGGCGCGGTCGCCGCGGCGAAACTCCCTGTCCCCGTGGTGAGGTTGACGCCTCTCCCCGCGGACCGCTTGCCGCCGGCTAGCGCCCCTGCGGCGCCAAAGCCGCCAGGCGCCGTAGAACGGGCCCCTGAGGAGGCTCAGCCGACCCCGTTTGAGGTGGGAGGCATATCGGACGAGGCCCTCGCCAAAATAATCGGCGCAGTGGGCAAGCTCGTCGATGCGCGCTTCACCGTTCTGGAGGCGAGGTTGCCTCCAGAACCACGTGTCCGACCACCTCTCGCCGCGGACAAGCGGCCGCATGTGGCACCAGCCCCCGCCCCGCTGCCTTGTCAGGGTGGCCGCGTGGGGAGCTACGACGCGGCCGCGGCCGAGCTTAAGCCCAAAAGCCTCGGCCCAGCTCCAAAGGGACCCACCCTGAGGAGGAAGACGGCTCCGGCTCCTGCCGGACCGCTGAAGTCGTCCGCAATAACACCGCCGGCGACGACCAGCGAGGCTGCGACGAGACCTTCCGCGTCTGGCACGACTGCCGTACTCGAACAGGATTGGCAGGTGGCCGAGCGCGACAGAAGGAGTCGCGGCCAAAGAAGGAGATCGGAGGCCAAGCGCGCCGCTGAGGTCCCCGCTCCACAGGCAGGAGCCGGACGGAAGAAGAGACCGTGCAAGGGGCTCAAGTCGCCGAAGACGGCCGCAGTGGTGGTCACTGTGCTGCCCGAGGCGGCCGAGAAGGGCCTCAGCTACGAGGCCGTCTTGAGGAAGGCCCGGCGGGAGCTAGATGTCTCCGATATTTGAGACGTCGAAGCCAGGACCCGCAAGGCCCGGACGGGGGCTCGAATTCTCGAGTTTCCAGGGGCCGAGGGCGCCAAGACGGCCGACAGCGTGGCCGAGAAGCTGCGAGGTTTGTTCGCCGAGGAGGGTGGCATGGCGCGAATACCTGCGCCTGATGCCGCCCTAACCGAGGCTTCGGGTGATCGGACCGGGGAATTGTCCGGTCACCCGACGTGAGGCCACCGCGTGAGGGCGACGCCCTGACGGCGAAATCTGTCGGGGCGTCGACGAGAGGAACCCGCGAGGGTGAACCGCCGGGCGGGCCACCGAATTTAAAAATCGGGTCCCGGTGACCCGCTCGCACGGCGAAGAGAGAGGAGTTTTTACGGTGGGTCTATGGGGTCACGCGCCGCCTTCTCCGTCACCCCGGACCGATTTGGCGGGGCGAGACTAATCCATAGTGCACCAAAAGAAAAAAAAAAAAAAGATGTAGGTAGATTTTAGTATTTATTTTTTCTATTTTAATTACGTAGTTGTATTTTGAGAATAGTTTTACTAAAAATATTAACTATATTATTACTCAAATTACTGAAATTTAATATTTAACATTCTTGATTATTTATAAAAATTTGATTACGAGCGTGTTAGATTAATTGTGTATATATTATATTTTTCTATATATATATATATATATATATATATATATATATATATATAGGTATTATATTTAGATATATGTATTATTAATACTCAATATTATCTGTAATAGGTATCAGGTTATTATCATATCAGATAAATAAGATAGTAAAGCAAACAACCTTATTACAATACATTTAATTTACATATCAATTTATCATAATACTATTCAATGAAAATAAGCAAAAGTATTACCATGAAATGCACAACTACATAATGATACAAAAATACAACCTTAGATGTTAACAGTACGAAAGCCAACAGCAACTGACTGTTTTACCGCGCTATCGCTCCTTAAATACCCACAAACTGCACAAACAACCGACAACCCACGACTTTGATATCAAATCAGCAAATATTATTTCATTTTAATCCACTTTTCACCCTAATAACACAAATCATATCGTAATTCATCATTATTTTTTAAATCGACGTAAAATAGAATCTTATTACCTTTTTAAATGTTATATACCTATACATTTCTTCTATTATTAATCTAACAAGCGCAAAATGTTTGTTGATCTCATGTGTGACAATCATTTTTCGCTCGTATTCACTTTGTTCAAATTGTATTTTATATATAAATATTATTAATACAAACTAGCTAGAAGTAGCGTACATGAAGAACATATGCGTTATCAAATAATTTATAATAAAAACAGTAAATATTAGATGGAAGATAAAAAAGATTCTTTTTTCCGTGTGGTGACGGAGTAAGAATACAAATCACCACCCTCTATCTTACCCATGGGTGATCGTACGAGACGACTAAGGGATATAAAACGCATATAAGATCTATGCGAGAGAAGGAAAACTCAAAACAAAACCCTATAACAACACGTCTGACCAGGGTGGTATAGGAGGGGGTACTATCCCAGAAACCTCCACGCGGTGTACCCTGGGTGCGGGCGGCGGTCCCCAGTTCTTCTGTTGTACTGTCGTCCGTAGCGAATATCTGCGCGATTTCGCTCCTTACTCTACTACAGTCGTAGTAGAGGTTATAGGACGCGAAATATCGGGACGGGCTCAGTCACTCATTCATTTGAGGGCTGGGCAGGCACTTGCCACCGCCCACACATCGTAAACCTGATTCTTTGCTTGTCTTAGTTTCAGGAGCGAGGGTCTTGGCTTAACCGCCCGGACCGCGAGGAAGACAACCTCTATAAAGAGTTCGAAGTAACATTCGGACTCGGAAATCACCCAGAATCTTAAGTTCTGGCGTGCGGCGAGAAGATGCATGGCAGATGGGTTGTTCTGTCGTTAGCACGCTCCAGCCAGGGCACCGGCTGACCCCCTGGTTGGTAAATGTAGGCTTGCCCGGGTATAGGGATCTCTGCCCGGGTCGACGTAATGTATCTCCCATTCTCGTGGGATTCACAATGGATACGCAAACTTTAAAACATTTAAAAACCGACGGGAATCCTTGTGATTCTCACACCACGGCCTTGTCAAGCCAAAGAAAAACTGACAACGACGCCTCGTCCTCAGGACTTGAGGCGTCCGCCAAGGGCCCGGCACAAATCGTGGAGGCCCAAAAAGTGAAGCGGAAGTCGCCCAGGAAGAGCCGGGGCCAGGCTTCCAGCTACAAGAGGAGGATGGAGGAGCGGCGTGCGCGGAGAGAGGCTGCCGCCGCTGAAAAGGAGGACGGTGGCAGAAATGCTGCAGAGCCGTCTACGGACGAGGGCGACAGTGACGTCGCAGAGCCGTCCGTGGATGAGGGCCGCAGATCTGCCGCTAAGATGGACGAGGGCGGTATATCCGCAGGGCCGTCCAGAGGAGATAGCGGGTCGGACGCTAAAGCCCCCGCTAAGTCGTCGCCGCGTCCTGTGGCGGCGGCTGAGAAGATCAGGGAGGAGGCCCTCCCCTCGCAGGTGCGAAAGCGCCCCCTGAGCAAGGGAGGCAGCTCGGGCGCCGACTCCGAGGGGAGCGGGACCATCATGCCTCCACCGAAGGTGCCGGCTTCTCGCAGGGGGCGAGGGGCCGCAGTAGCAGGAAGAAGGTCGGTGACTCCTCGGCGTGAGGCGGCGCCTGCTGCGAGCGACGGCCCCCTGGACCTGCAGGCTGAAAATGCCCGCCTTAGTGGCGAGGTCTCAGGCCTGCGGGACCTGAACCGCCAGTTGGGGTCCGAGCTGGAGTCGCTGCGTCAGGTAAACCGCATGTTGGTCAAAGACATGGCCGACCTGCGGGCCCAGATGGCGCAGTTCCTACCGCCTGCGCCAAAGCCGTCGGCCAAGGCACGCAAAGCAGCTGCCGCGGTGAAACCCGTCCCTGCGGCAAGGAGGACGCCCCCCGCTGCGGATGGCACGCCGCCGGCTGAAGCCGTCACGGCCACCGAGCCGACACCTGTCCCGGTAGCGAGGAGGACGACTCGCGCCGCGGCGAAAAAGTCGCCAAGCGTCTCGGAGCGGGCCCCGGTGGAGGCTCAACCGGAGGCGCCGACCCCGCTGCCGAACCCGATGCCAACCCCGCTGCCTGCGGTGGGGGGATTGCCGGATGAGTCCCTGCGCGCGATAATCGACGCAGTGGGCAAAATTGTCGATGCGCGCTTCGCCGTTCTGGAGGCAAGGCTGCCTCCAGAACCACGTGTCCGGCCGCCTCTTGCCGCCACATACGCCACCAGCCCCCGCCCCGCTGCCTTGTCAGGGTGGCCGCGTGGGGAGCTACGCCGCGGCCGCGGCCGGGCCTAAGCCCAAAGGCCCCCGCCCCGCTCCGAAGGGACCTGCCCTGAGGAGGAAGACGGCGCTGGCTCCTGCCGGACCGCTGAAGCCGCCCGCAACGAAACCGCCGGCGACGACCAGCGAGGCTGCGACAAGGCCTTCCGCGTCTGGCACGACTGCCGTACCCGAAGAGGGTTGGCAGGTGGCCGAGCGCGATAGAAGGAGTCGCGGCCAAAGAAGGAGAGCGGAGGCCAAGCGCGCCGCTGAGGTCTCCGCTCCCAAGGCAGGAGCTGGCGATAAGAAGAAGAGGTCGCGCAAGGGGCTCAAGCCGCCAAAGACAGCCGCAGTGGTGATCACTGTGCTGCCTGAGGCGGCCGAGAAGGGCCTCAGCTACGAGGCCGTCTTGAGGAAGGCCCGGCGGGAGCTAGACGTCTTCGATATTGGAGGCGTCGAAGCCAGGACCCGCAAGGCCCGGACGGGGGCTCGAATCCTCGAGTTCCCAGGGGCCGAGGGCGCCAAGACGGCTGATAGCGTAGCTGAGAAGCTGCGAGGTCTGTTCGCCGAGGAGGGTGGCATCAGGATCGCCAGGCCGTCAAGTGCGCCGAAATGCGCATTTCGGGTCTGGACGACTCCGTGACGGTGGAAGACATCCGGGAGGCTATTGCCTCGAAAACCGGGTGTCCCATAGACACCGTCCGGGTCGGTGCCATTCGTCCCGGTCCGGGTGGCGTAGGTGCTGCCTGGGCGCAGTGCCCGGTGGAGTCGGTCAGGCAACTGGCTGGCTCAGGCAGGCTCCTCGTGGGCTGGAGCTCGGCGCGGGTAACCGTGCTTGAGCACCGGCCTGCGAGGTGCTATAAGTGCATGGCGGTCGGACACACTCGACCGACGTGCACCAATTGCTTCGACTGCGGCGGATTGTGTTTCCGCTGCGGTCAAACCGGGCACGTGGCGGCATCTTGCGCCGCCCCGCCCCACTGCCCCGCGTGTGCGGCGGGCAATAAGCCCGCCAAGCACCGCATGGGTTCTGGGGCGTGCAGACCTCCTGCTTCGGCCCCAAAGGGGCGGGGCGGCCTTTCGACCACGGCCACTCCCGCTCCTAGCGCGGCCCGATCGCCCACTGGCGAGGCGGAGGTGATGGATACGGCCCACTAGTGGCTGCAGAATCCATTCACCTCCTGCAGGCCAACACCAACCACTCCGCCGGAGCGCAGGATCTCCTCCTGCAATCCATGGCGGAGTGGTCGATTGGTGCAGCCGTAGTCGCGGAACCGTACGTCGTGCCTGATCGCCCCAATTGGGTGGTCAGCCGAAACGGAACTGCGGCAATCGTCGTCTCAACGCAGCGGCACTGCCCGTCCTTATCCCTTTTGGATAGGGGCGAAGATGGAATGGGGAGGGGTCACACTCTACAGCGTTTACCTCTCCCCTAACAGGAGAATGGACGATTTCAGGGCCTCCCTCACCACCTTGGAGGCTTCGATACGGCGACTGGCACCGGGCCTCGTCCTGGTCCTGGGGGACTTCAACGCCAAATCCACGGCATGGGGGTCCCCTATGACGGACGACCGCGGACGGGCGGTCGTTGAGTGGGCGGCTTCACTGGGCCTCTGTGTTGTTAACAGGGGCTCAGTGAACACGTGTGTGCGGCAGCAGGGCGGGTCGATAGTGGACTTGTCGTTCGCTAGCCCCGCTGTCGCGCCACGGGTGAGGAACTGGAGTGTCCTGGAGGAGGCGGAGACCCTGTCGGACCACCGGTACATCCGGATGGAGGTCTCCCCCCGGGAACCCGGTAGGGGTCACAGGGCGGACGGAGCTCCCGCGTTTCCGCGGTGAGCTGTGGGTCGTCTTGATAGGGACCTACTGGCGGAGGCGGCCATCGTTCACCCGTGGCTGTCCTCACCGCCCCCAGCGGACGGAGTGGACGCTGAGGCTGTCCGCATCCGCAGTGCGTTAACGCAGATCTGCGATGCGGCCATGCCCAGGGTGCGGCGTCTACCTCCGAGGCAGGGGGTCTACTGGTGGTCCCCAAGACTGGCGGACCTTCGCGCGGCGTGTATCAGTGCCCGAAGGTCCCACACCCGCAGCCGGCGGCGTCACCGCGACGCTGAGCGGGAGGGCCAGCTGTACGAGGCGTACCGCAGTGCGCGTACTGCCTTTCGGCTGGCCATCCGAGCCGCCAAGGATGCGAGTTGGCAGGAGATGTTGGACGGTCTCGACCGTGACCCCTGGGGTCGCCCGTATCGCGCGTCGCTGAACAAGCTTCGCGCGCAGCCCCCCCCCCCCTCACCGAGACCCTCCAGCCCGACTTCCTTTGTAGGGTGATCGAGGAGCTATTTCCACGGCAGTCGGGACACACGCCCCCGGTCATGGCTTCGCCAGATCAAGACCGGGAGGCCGACGACGAGAGTGTTCCACCCGTGACGGAGTCGGAAGTGGGGGCGGCAGTGGCGCGGATTCGCTCCGCCACCACGGCCCCCGGCCCGGACGGAATACCAGTCCGGGTGTTGACGTCGCTCCTCGAGCACTTCGAGCCTCGCCTCAGGCAACTGTTCAACGCCTGTCTGACGTCTGGACGGTTCCCTGAGTGCTGGAAGGAGGGGAGGTTGGTTCTCCTGCCAAAGCCGGGACGGCCCCCGGATTTGCCGTCGGCCTACAGGCCCATCGTGCTTCTCGACGATGTGGGTAAGGTACTGGAGCGTGTCCTCGCTGCCCGCATCGTCCGACACTTGGAGGAGGTGGGGCCCGATCTGTCGGACGCTCAATATGGGTTTAGGAGGGGGCGTTCGACCATCGGGGCCCTGCTACGCCTGAGGCAGACGGCCGCGGAGGCTGTCGCCGGCAAGGGAGTGCTGTTGGCGGTGTCGCTGGACATCGCCAACGCATTCAATAGTCTGCCATTCAGCTGCATCAAGGAGGCGCTCCGGTTCCATGGAGTGCCCCTGTACCTCAGGCGGCTGGTGGCAGACTATTTGGAGGGGCGCAGTATCCTCTGCGCGGGTCTCGCAGGGGACATTGTGCGGACGCCCATGTCGTGCGGTGTTCCACAGGGGTCGGTTCTGGGGCCGACTCTGTGGGACATCGGGTACGACTGGGCGTTGAGAGGGAGTCTCCCCCCCGGGCTGAGCTTGGTGTGCTATGCTGACGACACGCTCGTCACAGCCCGGGGCAGGACACTCGAAGAGGCGGCGAGCCTGGCCACTCTCGGCACCGAGGAGATCGTCAGGCGAATCGAGGCGCTGGGGCTCAGGGTGGCCTTAAATAAGACGGAGGCCCTATTATTCCATGGGCCACGCGTAAGGCTGCCAACCGGCGCCTCGTTAGTCGTCAACTCCATCCAGATCAACATCCAGGCCCATATGAAGTACTTGGGTCTGGTGCTCGACGGGCGATGGTGGTTCCGGGAGCATTTCCGACAGATTGCTCCCCGGCTGGTCGGCGCGGCGTCCACCCCTTTCTCGGCTCATGCCGAATGTGGGCGGACCCAGTTTCGAGGGCCGACGGCTGTATGCGGGGGTCATCCGCTCGATGGCCATGTACGGCGCACCCGTGTGGGCGAGGGCTCTGAACGCCCAGCTCAGGGCGGTTCTGTGGAGGCCACAGCGAGCCATGGCGGTCAGAGCCATTCGCGGGTACCGCACGGTGTCGACAGAGGCAGCGTGCCTATTGGCCAGGACACCCCCGTGGGACCTAGAGGCGGAGATGCTCTCCGACCTCTACCGGCGGGTTACCTCAGTGCGCGAGGAGGGTGGCTCCCCATCGTTGAGCGAGATAGCCACCTGGCGCGAGGACGCCCGCCGAGACGTTATCGCCCGTTGGGTTACGCGGCTGGAGAGGCCTAGACACGGTATCGTGACCGTCGAAGCCTTCCGGCCCGTATTGATGAAATGGATGGAGCGGCGGCACGGGGTCCTCATCTTCCGACTGGTGCAGGTGTTGACGGGGCACGGGTGCTTCGGGAAATACCTGCACACGGTCGTGTACAGGGAGTGGACTCCGGGCTGCCATCATTGCAGTAGTGACGAGGACACGGCGCAACATACGCTCGAGGAATGCTCGGGCTGGGACGGGCAGCGCCGCGACCTCGTCGCTATTATCGGTGCCGACCTGGCACTGCCGGCTGTCGCGAGGGCGATGGTCGACAGCGTCAGGAATTGGGACGCGGTCGCCGCCTTCTGCGAGGCTGTCATCTCGCGGAAGGAGGCGGCGGAACGAGTCAGGGAGGACTCCCGCGACCCGGGCCGCCGCGACCCGGGCCGCCGCCAGCGGCCGGGGCGGCGCAGGCGCGAATACCTGCGCCTGATGCCGCCCTAACCCAGGCCTCGGGTGATCGGACCGGGGAATTGTCCGGTCACCCGACGCGAGGCCACCGCGTGAGGGCGACGCCCCGACGGCAAAATCTGTCGGGGCGTCGACGAGAGGAACCCGCGAGGGTAAACCGCCGAGCGGACCACCGAAGACAAAGATCGGGTACCGGTGGTCCGCTCGCACGGCGAAGAGAGAGGATTTTACGGTGGGTCTATGGGATCACGCGCCGCCTTCTCCGTCACCCCGGACCGATTTGGCGGGGCGAGACGCACCCATAGCCCACCAATAAAAAAAAAAAAAAAAGGGTGGTAGGAGGTCAATTACCCTTTCATTATGGAGGAGGCCCAAGCCCAACAGTGGGACATATATGGGCTGAGATGATGATGAAAAAAGATTTATAATAAAGCGATGATAGAATTATAATTTATACAATTTGAGAAGTTTTGCAAAAAATATGTTTGCATTAACTTTTTATTAATGCAAAAATATAATGCATTTTTAAAGTTCTTTTTTTATTCCTGATTCTTTATAGTTCAATTGTACTAAGCCAATATTATTAGTAAACAATAGAAGTATAATGAATCAGAAATAAAAAAATAACTTTAAAATTGTGTATTTTTTTATTTACACATACCTGTGTCACTTCTAGTTCCTTTATCTTTTTACTTTTAGTCTGTTTACTTTTTTTTCTTTTTGTTTAGCTAAAAAACATATAACATACTCGCAAAGTAACTTATTGTGACATAAAACGCAGGAGACGACACGCCTGTGACATCGTTAATATTAGTACGTTAAGCTATTTCAGCCGTCCAATTCCTGTGATTAAGCCTGATAGGAAGGCAGTTGGCCTACTATACCACGCTCGTCAGATGGATTGACATAGGATTTTTTTCGAGTTTTCTTTCTCTTGCATATCCTTTAGTTATCTTTGGCGACAAAAGCAGGCAAAAGTGGGTATAGTGAATAGTATTCTTACTGCAACTTCAAAGCAATCTAATACCAGGCTTAAGTAAAAATACAAAATTAATAAAAAGCTGCTTAAAATAGAACTCTCAAAGAATTTTCAGATTAAAAATCTACATAAACTTTGTGAAATTAGGTCGGTGCAGTAAAACTTTTAAAGAAGTTAAACTCCTAAATGAAGTTGGGATAATTCTGTATTTAAAAGCCTTCATTGGCTAAAATAGCTAAAGCTCTGAATAATTTTGAACTTACTCCATTTTTACTTAATGGTCTTAATAATAAACTTATTGTGATGATCACTAATAGACTTTTTTTTTATTTTGACTACAGATTAGGTAGTAGTGGTACGGACACATCGTACAAGTATTCTGGATTAGATTACTATGCAGGATAATATTTTGTGTGCCCAAAAAATTAGTGTTTTGAATATGGTTGTAATTTGTACCCATTCAATAGTGGTAGGACTACGTTGTACACAGTTCTCTGTCTACAGCCGCGGGCCGGTCTGTCCGGGGTAATACCACACTCTCGCAGAAGATCATCGTCTGAGTAATGGCAATGAGCTATTACGCTTCGTTCTGTGAACGAGAAAGCCGGAAGCTCAACTGGGTTGGCTTTGCGGTTTATATTGGTAGGCAGTGGCTCAGCTATACCCTTTTGTTTGCAAAGGTTCATGAGCGATAGTGATACTTACCATCAGCTGTGCTGTCTGCTCGTTTGCAAAAAAAAAAAAATGTATGTTTGTAAAAATCCTCTGCACTATAAAGATGTTCGCTTTAGTGCACGATGTCTCCATTAAAAAACATATCTCGATATAACTCAATTTAATACTTTTCTCTAAACCTTAATAATAATAGGTACATATTATAATTAGCGTTTGGAAAACTAAAGAAGATCGTCCAATATTCCGCAGTGTCTGATTAAAGGCTTACAACCAGTGGTAACTTATGGAACTGAAGCGTGGTCTCTAAATGTCTCCTCAGAAAAAGCCTCAAAATCGCTCAGCGTGTCAGGGATAGGGGATCCTCGGTATTTCTCCACGTGATACAAGGCGAAACACCAAAAACCGTAGAAGAGTGGATGTAATCGACATAGCTTGAAGAATTAGCACGTTGA
Organism: Lymantria monacha; assembly: GCA_905163515.2. NCBI lineage: Eukaryota > Metazoa > Arthropoda > Insecta > Lepidoptera > Erebidae > Lymantria > Lymantria monacha. The sequence continues at coordinate 1,157,602 of LR991097.1, forward strand.
ATTGGCAATGGGCAAGCTACATCGCACGTCGAACTGACAACCGTTGGAGAAATATTATCTATCGACTATGTACTGGCAGACGCAGTGCAGGGCGACCCGTACTGGATGAACTGACAATATTTGAAAAGTCCCAGGGAGTTAAATGCTTGTGACACAGTACCGTTTTGAGTGACTTTGTCGTGGGGAGACCTATTTCTAACAGTGGACGTCTACCGGCTGATGGATAGGTTATAGAGATATTCTGTGTAATAACGAAGGCAGAATACAATTCAATCTTTTCCTTGTTCAGCCACTTACATATTGTCAATTTAAACATTTTAAATTAATCCAATAAATTACCACCAGATCGTAACCGCTGTTGAGACGATCCGAAAAGAAACTCAGCGGACTTGTCTCAGCAGCCATCACTCCCTATCAATTAAAAGACATGTTATCTGCGTGAACGTCTATTAGTAAATAGGAAATCGAAGCAAAACCCTATACCACATCGTCTGACTAGCTTGGTGTAATATGTCAATTGTTTTTAACACCAAGATATTACATCTCGGCCACTGAAGACAAAGATCGGGTTCCGGTGGCCCGCTCGCACGGCGAAGACAGGCGCTTTGCAGGGGGTCTATAGGGTCGCATGCCGCCTCTTTCGTCGCCCCGTACCAATTTTGTGGAGCATGACCACTCCATGGCTCAGCGCAAAAATAAGGATATTCATAGATACATCTTAGGTAGAACTACCTATTCTACGTAACTTATTTAGGGGAACGAAAAGATTTACAAAATACCAAGCTTGATAAAAATTATATCTTGGCCATATACGCTTATTTCCGTGTGGTGATGGAGTAAAAATACAATTCACCACCCCCTATCTTACCCATGGGTGATCTTAAAAGACGACTAAGGGATATAAAACTATATAACATCTATGCGAGAAAAGGAAAACTCGAAACAAAACCCCATACCAACACGTCTGACCAGCGTGGTATAGTAAGTCAATGTCCCTCCCATTACAGAGGATACTCGAGCCCAACAGTGAGACGTATGTAAGCTGAAATGATGAAGATGATGATACGGTTGGTCACCGATGAGAGTGTTGAAATGGGATCACTTACTTTGCTTTTTCTTTCTAGAAAACTTATAGCATCCGTTCGACCGCCAACCAGCCTACCAAGTGATGACGTGATGTCAACCTACTTGAATAAACCTATGCTCTAGTGGTAGTCGATGAGGTAAAAGATAGATGAATGTATTTGAAACAAGGAAAGATATGAGTTGTTAAATCTTTTTTTTTTATATATATATAAAATAACCATTTTCCCATTATGTTTGAGAGCAATGCCGGATCAATCTCTCATGTCAGCGTCTGTCAGCTGAACGGTATCGACGGGTCGACAGTGGGGAGGGGAGGGATTGTGTCAGATAAGTGTCAGCCCGCATTTATTGAATATTCCAACCCGTGGAATCAGGAAATAAACCGGATGTTTAATAAAAAAAACCCGTCGTGTGTGTATATTTTCTGATATCACATTTTTTTTCTTAATATGACTTGATGACTTGACTGGTTAGTGAGCTTACTGGTTTATGTCTTCTAAACATTTTGTCTTGAATTTGATATCATTGCCGAATGATTCTTTCTATAAACCACAAATTGAATATTCAGAATATAGGTGTTTTTTTTTTCATTAATTGTAGGTTATTTTTTGACAACACATATTTTTTTTTTTTTGCGGTGTGCCATGGACGTCGCACCCCGCCAAATCGGTCCAGGGTGACGGAGGAGGCGACGCGCGCAACCCCATTGACCCACCCTGCAAGCACCTCTTCTTCGCTGTGCGAGCGGGCTACCGGTACCCGATCTTTGTCTTCGGTGGCCCGCTCGGCAGTATGCCCTCTCAGGCTCCTCTCCTGTCAACGCCCCGACAGCTTTCGCCGTCGAGGCGTCATCCTCACGCGGTAGCCTCACGTCGGGTGACCGGACGATTCCCCGGTCCGATCACCCGAAGCCTCGGTTAGGGCGGCATCAGACGCAGGTACTCGCGCCTGCGCCGCCCCGGCCGTGGGCGGCGGCCCGGGTCACGGGAATCCTCCCGGGCCCGTTCCGCCGCCTCCTTCTGCGAGATGACAGCCTCGCAAAAGGCGGCGACCGCGTCCCAATTCCTGACGCTGTCGACCCTCGCTCGCGCAACAGCCGGCAGCGTCAGGTGCACCGATGATAGCATCGAGGTCACGGCGCTGCCCGTCCCAGCTCGGATACACCTCGAGCGTATGTTGCGCCGTGTCCTCGTCACTACAATTATGCAATGATGGCAGGACGGAGTCCACTCCCTCCATACGATATGCGTACTTGCCAAAGCAACCATGCCCCGACAAGACCTGCACCAACCGGAAAGAGAGGACTCCGTGCCGCCGCCCCATCCACTCCATCAATACGGGCCGGAGGGCCTCAACGGTAACAAAACCGTGTCTAGGCCTCTCCAGCCGCGTAGCCCAACGGGCGATGACTTCTCGGCGGGCGTCCTCGCGCCAGGTGGCTATCTCGTTGAACGATGGGGAGCCACCCTCTTTGCGCATTAAGGTAAACCGCCGGTAGAGGTCGGAGAGCATCTCCGCCTCTAGGTCCCACGGGGGTGTCCCGGCCAATAGACATGCCGCCTCGGTAGACACCGTGCGGTACCCGCGAACGGCTCTGACCGCCATGGCTCGCTGTGGCCTCCACAGCACCGCCCTAAGCTGGGCGTTCAGAGCCCTCGCCCACACGGGTGCGCCGTACATGGCCATTGAGCGGATCACCCCCGCATACGTACGGTCCGCCCACGTTCGGCATGAGCCGAGAAAGGACGGACGCCGCGCCGACCAGCCGAGGAGCAATTTGGCGAAAATGCTCCCGAAACCACCATCGCCCGTCGAGCACCAGACCCAAGTACCTCATATGGGCCTGGATACTGATGTGGATGGAGTTGACGACTAACGAGGTGCCGATGGGCAGCCTCACACGGGGCCTATGGAATAGTAGGGCCTCCGTCTTGTTTAGGGCCACCCTGAGCTCCAGCGCCTCAATTCGCCTGGCCATCTTCTCGGTGCCGAAAGTGGTCAGGCTCGCCGCCTCTTCGAGTGTCCTGCCCCGGGCTGTGACGAGCGTGTCGTCAGCATAGCAAATAACCCGCCCGGAGGGGAGACTCCCTCTCAACGCCCAGTCGTAACCGATGTCCCACAGAGTCGGCCCCAGAACCGACCCCTTTTTTTTTTTGTTTACGCTGTGGAAATGCTTTTGCGCACATCCCCCGCCAGTGACAGACGGGGGGGTGTGTGGGACTCGCCGGCCATGAGATTGACGGCCGGAATACCCACTAAAACCTAACAGCGGTCCCTTCCGCGCTTTTATGGGATGCCGGAGAGATCGTCTATTGACATTCTATCCCCGACACCCCTACGCTTAGCCATCTGGCCACGACCAGTCAGCCATCAAGGCGGTGGGAGGAGGTGCGCGTAGCGGCACCTCCCTCTCCCTGGTCGCCGCCGGCGGAGCGAGTTCGCAGACGCGAGTGCTTCGCGTTCTCGCTCCGCGGCCTCCTTTGCAGAGATGACTTCCTCGCAAAAGGAGGCCATCAACGTCCAGTGCCTGTCGCTCTCAAGCATCTTATTGATGACGGTTGACAACGACAGGTCCGCTCCAATGACCGCCGACAGGTCGCGGCGCTGAGGCCCCCAGGCGGGACATACCTCCAGGGTGTGACGCGCGTCATCGATTTGCGCGCCACACTCATGGCATCCAGGGGCCTCTTCACGTCCAATTCGGTGCAGGTACTTACCGAAGACCCCGTGTCCGGTAAGTACCTGCGTCAGCCTGAAGGACAGGTTGCCGTGCCTTCGTGTCGTCCAGCGGTGAAGGTGGGGCGCTACCGCCTCAGCGGTCCCCCGTCCTGCTACGGGGGACTCTAGTTCCTCCCTCCACCGCTGGACTAGTGCCCTTTGAGCCGCTTCTTTCGCCCTGCTCAGTCCCCTCGTGGTGATGCGTTCACCATTTGCCCGCGCCGCAGCGCAGAACTGGTAGGCTTCCGCCTGAGCCCTAGCCTGAAGTGACCAGGGCGGATCACCCGCCAACAATGTAGCTGCAGTCCAGGACACCGTACGGTACCCCCGTATTGTCCTCACCGCCATGGCCCTCTGCGCCTTGCGTAGTAAGGCTTTATTGGAGGCGGTGAGTGACTGCGACAAGATCGGGGCACCATACAGCGCCATAGACCGCAAGATACCGGCATAAAGCCGCCGGCAGGACGATCCGGGACCTCCAGTATTGGGCAGAAGCCTACCCAGCGCCGCGGCTGACTTTGAAAGCCTAGGGACGAGCTGGGCAAAATGCGGCCCAAAATTCCACTTACTGTCTAGGTGCAGACCCAGGTACTTCATCCGGGCCTGCACCGGCACGGCAACCCCAGACACACTGAGTTGTGCCCCTCGGGGAAGACCTTGGCTGGGACCATAAAACAGGAGGGCCTCTGTCTTCTCCAATGAGACCCTCAGGCCCAACTTGCCAATCCGGTCAACAACGAGCGCTACTCCGACTCTTGCCAGTCGGGCGGCGCTGCGGAAATCAGCCCCTCTCACCGTGATGAGGGTGTCATCTGCGTAACAAATAATCCCCATCCCGGGGAAAAGCTGGCCCCGCAACATCCAATCAAATCCGACGTTCCACAAAGTCGGACGAAGGACCGAACCCTGTCGAACGCCGCATTCTACCCTATGACAATGCATGCGCCCGTTGTCCCCCTCCCAGAGCACGTGCCTTCCCTCGAGGTATGCCTCCAACAGCCTCCGGAGATACAGAGGCACCCCATGATATCGGAGCGCCTCCTTTAAAGTCTCGTGTGAGAGACTATTGAAGGCGTTTTTAATATCGAGCGAGACTGCCAGGACTACATCCTTTTTTGCCACCGCTTCGGTGGCCAGGGTCTTCAGGGCGGCCAAAGCGTCGATCGTTGACCGGCCGCACCTGAACCCGAACTGATTTGCCGACAGTCCCGGCCCGATAGCCTCGAGGTGCCGGACAAGACGGTCCGCAAGCACCTTTTCGAATAAATTTGCCGTCTCGTCCAGCAGCACCAGTGGTCTGTATGCAGAAGGAGAGTCGATTGGGCGACCCTCCTTCCGCAGCAAACAAAGCCTTCCGCTCTTCCATTGTTCCGGGAACTGCCCAGGCCTCAAACATTCATTGAGCAGTTCCCGGAGTACATCCATGCAGTATTCTGCGACGACGCCGAGTACGAGTCCCGGGACACCGTCCGGGCCAGGCGCTTTCCTTTTCCCTTTAAGTCGGGAGAGGGCCACTTCCAATTCATCGTCGGTGATGGGGGGAATAGGTGTTTCCTCTTCCACCACCGACCGAGGAGCCATCCTGGGGGGAACATGTCCCGTGGAGTGTGGGAATAGTTCCCCAATTAGCCCCGAAAGGAAAGCCGCGTCCAGTGTTTCAATTATGGGGGCGCCGCAGGCACGGAGCTTGTTCCGTGCCCTCTGGTATGGGCGCCCCCAGGGATCCCTATCGAGACCCGCAAGAAGCTCCTCGCGGGCCCTCTCTTTCGCCTGGCTGATGGCCAGCTGCAGAGTCTTCTTCCTCGTTTTGTATTCCATCCGCAGCTGGTCCTCAAGGACGTCGTCCCGGTCTCTTTGCTGTCTGCAACGGGCGTAGGCACGCCGCGATCGGTTGGAGGCCACCCGAAGATCGGAAATTTCGGGCGACCACCAGTAAACCTGTCGCCGCGGCGGCCTTCGCTGTGCCCTCGGCATCGCCGCATCACACACCGTCTGCACAAAACTCCTCAAATGGCCTGCGAGCCTATCCACTCCCGTGATGTGCTGTCCCATGGAACCCCAGCGCTGTACAATGGCGGCCTCCCGGGCCATCTCTGGGTTAAATTGCCCAATGGCCCATTTGGGAAGACCACTTCTCCTTCCACGCCGGGGCCCTAGTGATCCCGGAGGGGGGAGACCTCAAACCGTATATACCGGTGATCTGAGAGGGTCTCCACCCCTTCCTCGACTCTCCAACCATTTACCTCGCGAGCGACACCAGGAGTGGCGAAAGAAAGATCCACCACGGACCCTCCGTGATATCGCACGCAAGTGTGAACTGTCCCTCTATTGAGGAGGGATAGGTTGGAGAGAATGGACCACTCTTCAACGGCCCTTCCCTTCGCGTTTGTGGCGGGGTTCCCCCATTCACGAGACTTCGCGTTGAAGTCGCCGAGAACTACAATTCTCCTCGGCGACTGGCGACGGACCGCAGCACTGACGGAGTCTAAGAAAAGCTCAAACTGCCCCAGGCTGCGGTTGGGAGAAAAATAGAGGCCAATTATGATGAAGTCTCGCCACCCCGCCACAATGAAGCCATTGCACCTCTCCAGAATAGAGAGGGGAGGACCGGCACTCCCTCTTGTCAGGACAGCAACATCCCCATTCAGGTCCCCCACCCAATTAGGTGAGGCAGGAATGAAATACGGCTCGCAGGCCACCGCCAGGTCTGTACCCCACTCCGCCATGGACTGCAGTAGCAGGTCCTGAGCCCCAGCGCAGTGGTTCAGATTCGCCTGGAGGAAGCGGATTTTGTCTCCCATTAAGGAGACATTTCAACCTCCTCCTGGGCCTGGCGGCTCGTACTAGGCACAGCAGCCCGAGGTCCTAGGGCCACCTTACATCTTGATTTCGGGGCTTTGCTCAGTCTCCCTCCCATCTTATGTTCTGCTGGGCGACCCGCATCTGAACATACCGTACAGCGATGTTGTGCCATACAAGCGGCCGCCATGTGCCCGATACCGCCACACCGGAAACAAAGTCCGGAACGGTCGACAGAGGATGGGCACAGAGGGGTTCTATGTCCCAGTTCCAGACATCGGAAACATCTTAGTGGGAGATTGTCCAGCACCTGGACGCCTGCCGAGCTCCAGCCACAGAACCGACCCCTGCGGAACACCGCACAACATGGGCATCCGCACAATGTCCCCTGCGGGGCTGCTCGCGTAGAGAGCACTGCGTCCCTCCAAATAGTCTGCCATCAGCCGCCTGAGGTACAGGGGCACTCCGTGGAACCGGAGCGCCTCCCTGATGCAGCTAAATGGCAGACTATTGAAGGCGTTGGCGATGTCCAACGACACCGCCAACAGCACTCCTTTGCCGGTGACAGCCTCCGCGGCCGTCTGCCTCAGGCGTAGCAGGGCCCCAATGGTCGAACGCCCCCTCCGAAACCCAAATTGAGCGTCCGACAAATCGGGCCCCACCTCCTCCAGGTGCCGGACGATGCGGGCAGCGAGGACACGCTCCAGCAGCTTACTCACATCGTCCAGAAGCACAATGGGCCTGTAGGCCGACGGCAAATCCGGGGGCCGTCCCGGCTTTGGCAGGAGGACCAACCTCCCTTCCTTCCAGCACTCAGGGAACTGTCCAGACGTCAGACAGGCGTTGAACAGTCGCCTGAGGCGAGGTTCGAGATGCTCGAGGAGCAACGTCAACACCCGGACTGGGACTCCGTCCGGGCTGGGGGTCGTGGTGGCGGAACGAATCTTCGCCACGGCTGCCCCCACTTCCGACTCCGTTACGGGCGGAACACTCTCGACGGCCTCCCGGTCGTGATCTGGCGAAGCCATGACCGGGGGCGTGTGCTCCGACTGCCGCGGGCACAGCTCCTCGACCACTCTACGAAGGAGGTCGGGCTGGAGGGTCTCGGTGAGGGGGGGCCTTGTGCGCGGAGCTTATTCAGCGACGCTTTGACAACACCCTACACTAAGGAATTATTCTTCGTGCTGCGTGGGTCGCACAAAGTTTTATCCTGCGTAGGAACTTAATCAACGAAACTGTCGTAGTAAGACGATATCTTAACCGCTACACCATCTGTTGTCATTAACTGTAACCTACGAATTAAAGTTATCTCGACACAATGTCTAGGTCCACACTGGAAGGTTGTATTTAAAAAATATATAGATATGTCTTTAGAAATGAAAAGCTCTGGTTGCCTCATTAGTTATCCCGGTCTCGTATCTGGATCATATCCTTTGTCACATTTTATTTTATGAGATACTTTTGCAGGTTTTCTAAAATAAACATCAGTAGCCCCTAGGAAACTTAATTTAATAACATGAATTGCTGTCATTAATCCACTTGGTAAAATTGGCGATTATTATATATTATTATTCCCCTAACAACTAATGGATTGATATTGAACCTGCTTGATAACAAGATTTTTTAATTATCATCAAAATTTAAATATGTTTATAGAATCCTAGTCAATCCTGGCTTCAGAAATAACTTGATACTTTTCCATATGGTGACAAAGTAAGTATATAATTGACCACCCCCTAATACGTTACATGCCGATCACTCGGATCCGAGTGGGGCGGCGCTATAGTAGCGGCGCTTCCCACTCGGAACCGAGGATCCCGTTCATTTTGTAACAATGACATATTGGACATAAGACACCTCAGTCCTCCCGTGACCATGATCACTGTAAAGTGTTCGAAACATCGGGAAAATAAAAATCAAATACAAACGCGATAGAATCCGTAAAAGTAATTTTATTTCAAATGTGTAATACTCGCGTAAACATTAGAAGTCATTATGGACATTTCATTCCTTATGAGGTGAAATTAATACTTGCAACAGTATTTAGTTCTTATTCAAAAAATCGTCGCGTTAATTAATATAACTAACTATTAAACCAAGCCCGTTGGCTTGTTTGTAGAAGTCGCAGCGCTGCCTGGTGGCGAGTTACATCAATAGGGATAACATATAAATCTTCTCCGTCAAAAAAATACATATACATACCAATTTTCATAATGGTCGGTCAAATAGTTTCGGAGTTTAGCGATGTCATATATATAAATATCCTCTTTTTTTAGATATAGATAATAAAACTTCAACAAAACATGATTACATCAAGTTAAAACACTTCAAGAAGCTGAAACATCACTTATACAAATTACATGCAGTAAAAAAAATGGTAAAAGATACCAAACACGTTATGGGCCCGGGTAGACTGCACTCTTTACAACTTTTTAACTTAAGAGTCTTTAGTTCCAAGAAAGTGCCGTACGGTACTCCAAAGGGATATTTAGATTAAAATCGGAAGTTAAGATACGAATCGGCCCCTTTAGTGGGTGATATTTTTTAGAATACAACTGAAATCAGAAGAAGTGTATTATCAAATGAAATGTTAAGTGCTTGAGCGAATTTTATATGTATTTTTAAAGTGAATATGTTTTTAATTTTGCTTTTATCATCACTATCATGGCTCATATACATATCTTTCTACAAAATAAGAGGGATATTGATGACTTACAACGTCACGTTGGTCAAACAATTTGGTATAGCGTTTTTAACACTTTCTTTCTCTAACATTAATGCTGTTTGCTTGCATCTTCGAGTCGTTCATTACGGTCTCTGGAAATAAAGGAAATTTTATATTTTTACTAGCTTCTGTCTGGGGCTTCGTCCGCTTAAAAAATGACTTTTACATTATAAACTCTATCACTAAAATATACAGGGGTTATTCTATGAGTGATCCAGGAAATATTATATCTTTGTACTAATTTTCATCCAAATCTATTTAATGGTTTACGCGTGATTAACAGGCGTCCAACAATTCAAATATCTAGACATATTCATAACCTTTTTTTCTCTAACTACACTCAGACTCAGAACAACATTAAATCGCATAAATTACTATACTGCATAGAAATCAAACCCATGGCACTGGCATAGAACGTCGGTATCTTAAACACTACGCCACTTATGCAGTCAACTTTTATATTTATAATATTAGTAAGTAGTACGATTTCGTGACCACACGGACCTAGTACCTAATGGTCTTCATACAAAAATTTTGTGACACTATTTGGTATTGCAGCTGTGTACCTAATGGTCTTCATACAAAAATTTTGTGACACTATTTGGTATTGCAGCTGTGTACCTAATGGTCTTCATACAAAAATTTTGTGACACTATTTGGTATTGCAGCTGTGTACCTAATGGTCTTCATACAAAAATTTTGTGACACTATTTGGTGTTGCAGCTGTGTACCTAATGGTCTTCATACAAAAATTTTGTGACACTATTTGGTATTGCAGCTGTGTACCTAATGGTCTTCATACAAAAATTTTGTGACACTATTTGGTATTGCAGCTGTGTACCTAATGGTCTTCATACAAAAATTTTGTGACACTATTTGGTATTACAGCTGTGTACCTAATGGTCTTCATACAAAATTTTATAAAACCACTTTAAGATTAAAGATTCATGTACGGTATGCCCAGCCTGCAGTGGACTGTATGAGGTGAGTTTACGAAACTAGGTGAGGAACTGATATTATCATATCCCTGCAAGCCGCGAAGAAGTAATTAAAGAATACTCCACCAACCTTTCATTCACTTTAGCCGAGGCCAGTGGTGTCGTCGCTATAGGCTCGCCAAACCGCGCGGTCAGCTTCATTATATTCTATACAACTATGCAGTTCACAGCATCACAAATCACTATTATGGTGGTTCCAACAGTTCCGTTAAACAATGTCCTACCAAGGATTAAGCAGGTGCGGCGATTACGAATACACCAAGTGGCATAACCGCCTGGTGGACCGAGTTGTCTCTAATCTTTTACTTAACTGTCATAAGGACGGTTGCAGAATCGAAATTGTGAAGTTTCTTCAAATCCTCCACATGACTTGCAAGGACCGAATAATTCATTACTATGTGGTTTCATTAAATTTCTTTCGTTAAGAATTCGTTGCGTTCAGTGAGAACTGATATAGATGGCGTCGCGGAGGAAGGTGCGTCGCCTCTGACTGATCATTATGAAAATTAGTATGTATATGTATTTTTTCACGCAGAAGGTTTATATACTATCCTCATTAATGTAACTCGCCACCAGGCGGCGCTGCGATATATCGACTTCTACAAACAAAATCAATGGGCTGGGTTGGCTACTCGAATATAAAAGTACATTGCTTTCAAAAACATCACGTGCCTCATATCAAGTATAAAATCATTGACAAGCAAATACCTTCACATCGTGAACATTTCTCTTCTACAAAACCTCAGGCGATATTAAATATTTTGCAAGGCGCACGCTCTTGTTCATAGTGTTTGAATAGCTTTAGATCTGTTAACACGAATATTAAAAAGATACTATATGTATTCTGGTACATACATCGGGTCGTCATCATTTCTTTTAAAAGCTAACACCCGGCACTAAGGATATAATCCTTGTATTGCAGGGGACTTTGCATATATATAATTAACGGATACAAATTACTCTCAGACTCAAAGCAACGATTTGTGGATCACACAAAGTTTGTACTGAATGGGAATCAAACCCACGCTACTGGCACGGTAGGTCAGTATTTTAACCACTTTGCCATCTATGCAGTCAGTAGCAGTGCAGCAGTTGATATTTTAATATTGGGTGGCCTCTTCGAGGAGAGATATAGACATAGCAGTTTGGTATTCTATACTAATATTATAAAGCTGAGGAGTTTGATTGTTTGTTTATTTTAACGCACTAATATCAGAAACTACTGGTCCGATTTAGAAATTCTTTCAGTGTTGAATAGCCTATTTATCGAGGAAGGCTCTAGGGCCCTAGGCTATATATCATCACACTAAGTTTAATAGGAGCAGAACACCAATGAAGTATGTTACAAAACTGAGAGCTTCTGCTGCATACGCTGTGCAAAGTTTCGTAAAAATCATGTACAGAATTATTCCATTTTTAAAGTTCTAAAAAGAAGTACGCGACAGCATATGTTTATCTCTAAGGGTTGGCTCACACACCGGTGGCCCGGTGGCTCCTCTGTTCGCCGTGCCGCTCCCGGTGACCCGCTCGCACGGCGAAGAGAGAGGAGTTTTTACGGTGGGTCTATGGGGTCACGCGCCGCTTCTTCCGTCACCCCGGACCGATTTGGCGGGGCGAGACGCATCCAAAGTCCACCGCAAAAAAAATAAGAAAAAGGGTTTGGCTCACTCACACCTTTTTATGCTACCTTTTTTTTTTTTTTTTTTTTTTTTTTTTTTTGGGGGGGGTGGGCTACGGTCGGCGCACTCCTCGCACCACTCCGTCCGGGGTGACAGAGGGGCGTAAGCGCGCACACCTGTAACCCACCCGTGACGTCGCCTTCGTCGTTGGGCCGACCACCGGAGCAGAGTGACTTGACGTCAGTGGTCGGCCCGACGGAATACCCCTGAGGAGTACCCTCTCCTCGACCGACATCCCCCCCTCGGGTAGGATGTCGGTCTTTCCTCACGCGGTCGGCCTCTCGGCGGGTGACGGACTAATTCCCCGATCCAGTCACCCGCGGCCTTGGCTAGGGCGGCATCAGGCGCAGGTAATCGCGCCTGCGCCGCCCCAGTCGCCGGCGGCGGCTCGCGCCGTCGAGGAGACGCTCCTCGCGCACGCGCTCCGCCGCCTCCTTCCGCGAGACTACTGCCTCGCAGAAGGTTGCGACCGCGTCCCAGTTCCTGACGCTGTCGAGCATCGCCCTGGCGATGGTCGGCAGCGTCAGGTCGGCACCGATGATTGCGACGAGTTCACGACGCTGCTCTGCCCAAGCGGCACAAACCTCGAGCGTATGCTGCGCCGTGTCTTCGTCGCAATCGCAGTGGTGGCAGGACGGTGTACTCTCCCTCCTGACGACCTTGTGCAGGTATTTGGCGAAGCATCCATGCCCCGTCAAAACCTGCACCAGTCGGAAGGAGAGCACCCCGTGCCGCCGTTCCAACCACTGCATCAGCACCGGCCGGAAGGCCTCTACGGTCCGCACACCGAACCGAGGCCTCTCCAGCCGGACTGCCCAACGGGCAATGACATCTAGGCGGGCGTCAACGCGCCAGGCGGTGAGTTCCCTCAAAGAGGCCACACCGCCCTCCGCGCGCACCCCCGACACCCGCCGATACAAATCGGCGAGCATTTCCGCCTCCAGGTCCCACGGGGGACTCCCGGAAAACAGGCACGCTGCCTCCGTCGCCACCGTGCGGTACCCGCGTACAGCCCTGACCGCCATGGCCCTCTGTGGTCGCCACAGAAGAGCCCTGAGTCGGACGGTCAGGGACCGCCTTTTTATGCTACCTAGCCAATTTTTATCTAAAATAATGAGATATTTGCGAAGGTGTTTTATAAACATGATATTAATATTTATCGAAATAAATATCGTCATTCATCACATTTCTTGATACATCATATTTTTGCAATAAACTATTATTATTATTATTTTCACAAGTATTTAATTTAAAACAAAATTGCCCTTTACGTCATTTGATTTCAATGTGTTTATTGAAGAGATATCTTAAGAGATAACACAGTTTTAAAATTACATCTGCATAATGATCAAGTACTGCGTGCGTGTTTATGACTAGCTTTTGTTCGCGACTTAGTCCGCGTGGAATAGTTACTTTGGGCTATCGCTAACTTTAACCCCCGCCTCGCTCTCTCGCTCACCGAACAAAGCGCAATAGCACAGTGCCATTACTCAGACGTCGATCTTCTGCGAGAGAGTGGTACTACCCCGGACGGACCGGCCCGCGGCCACTGGAATTGTCCACAGTGTGGTCCTGTCACTATTGAAGCCTTGCTATTCAACGAACAAATATTGCTAACCTTTTGGTCACATTACCGGTAGACAGTGATGCGCAGAACATTTTATACGGCCCTCCTGATTTATTTCCTTTTTATAAATATTTTAATTTATTATTATTCATTATTATATTGTGTATAAATCAATAATAATAAACTAATTACACCAAATAGTTAATAATTCTACTTTTACTCAAACGTGTTTCCCTATCGGTGCAACACAAATAAACCGAAGCAATTACACGTGTGGGCCCGTGCCAATATTGTCAGAACCTTGTTTAAAATTCAACTCGATGCAGCTCCGTAGATATCTGGCACGAAATGACATGAATCGGTTTGACAACATTACCGTCGGTGCAGCGTTGAGTTGTCAATATGCGGGCTATTTGGTGATTTAATTGGATTTTACGCGAGATTTAATCAAAATTATTATGTATCTATTATACTGATCATTTTAATAGATATAATAGAAGAGTTATAATAGAAATATAAGATAAAAAAAGTGGTAGGATCACGCTGTGGACAGTTTTCTGTCTACAGCCACGGACTGGTTCGTCCGGGGTAGTACCATACTCTCAACTGGGTGGGTTTGGGGTTTGTATTGGTAGCGGCCTAGCTATATCCTATATGCTCGTTTGCCATCATAGGCAATAAAAAAGAAAGATTTTTTTTAATAACAACACTAAGTGAGTAAGTGAAAAATATGTGCTAATTATTTGTCTGCTCTTTTATTACAATATTTTTTAATGCGGGCCTAGTAGCTATGTTACTTAACAGAATTCTAGAATCCTTAAATTATTATTTTTTTACAGTATAGTACAATTTTACATACAATATAGATTTATATACTACTAGCTATCGTGCCCACTTCCCTCCTTTCCAGATAAATAATCACAAACATGTCATGTACTAAAACCTTCTCTGAAACACTCTGCACCTTATGTTATAACTATTATTCCAAGCGGTTCAGCAGTTTTTGCAGGATAACCGAACAAAAAAACCACCTCGAAAAAATTCGGACGTAAATAAAAGAAGCAAAATACGTCAAATAAAGCTGATATTAATTAAAAATATTCAATATTTTCATCATAAGATCAATTTTTTTATAACACTGAATAAAAAAAATATATAATACTATTATGGTACTTAAATGGATATTATATATAAAATTGTACACTAATTAATAATGAAGCAAAAACCCCTACGAGTTTATATGGACAATCAGGGACTAGACCTGACTTAAAATGTTTCCAGTAAAAATAAGAATATGTATGAAAAATTGATTACACACATAGTAACTAAAATATGGAAGCTGTTGAAACGGATTTCCAGTAGATTTGATACAAATTCTACATGTAATCTCTTTTCGATGCACAAATAAATTTTGTAAAGAACTTAGCATGTGTAATACTAAATCTAAAAGTACTTAATACGTTACCGATACTAATGGGAAAATCAATTTTGTTTACATATATCCAATACTGCTGAGTTAGGACTGATTTGTGGCAAAAAGAAGCATGATTTGTATTTTTTCTAATTATTCCTTAACGGTTTCGTACTTAGTATCCATTTGCCATATCACATTTATTATATTCTATTCAAACTAATACACATACCTATTATTAGTTTATAAAATGAATTATGAAACTATTTTACATATTAAACCTTCTAAAACATTAATATACGTTCGTGTCTCGCAATCCACAACATTTGTGTGTAGTGAAACCTTTAACCAGATTCATGTAATCGTCCAAGTTACATCGTCACGAGACAAAAAGCCAACATATACAACAATTTGTTTACATATATGAATGGTTTGTATTAGCAATGCAAATGCCATGGCGCGGTATATGTCAGGTCCCGGGGCGGCGCGAACTTCACAACTGTAACAGTTACAACGACCGAACAATTTAAACGTTTTGATTGCAGCTGTGAATTGTATTAGATATGCAGACACTTCAACTGTTCGATTTATTGCTGTGTGACGTTGTGAATTGAATTTGTTATCGTCATTATCGATAACGGTTTCAATTAATGTACCTATATCTATTATGCTATCATTTCTGGTTTTCTTTCTTTTATCTTTGTATTAGCTTTTGTTTGTTTGACTTGTCTCAGACAAGTGTTATTGTGCTTTCTTTCTTTACTTCTGATATGCCAAATATAATCTTGCTTAAAATTGAGCACGTTATCCATCACCATATGCATATATAATTATATCTATCCATCCGTCTTCCTTATGATGTTCGTTGTTGGACAAAGGTATATTTTGAGAGTTTACAAAGCTACAATCACCAAGCCAGTTTGGATTGACGAGCACTATTTCGAATGGACATGGCCATGGCATGTGTTTGGGGTATCGAGGATGGAATGTAAGGAGAAAATTTTTTCGCCACCCTGAAAAAGTGTGGTGAAAGGTGCGGTTGTGATTCTAGAGAGACCAAGTCACAGCTTCACTTCATCAACATCATCACAACATCAGGCAATTTAAGATTTGACTTTTTTTACTAGCTTTAAGTATCTAAATAATTTGCAAGTAAAAAAAAAGTGGTATTAAATCCTAAACTTGCTTTTATATTAATGGTACGGCCCATCAACCGGGCCCGCTTCCGCTCCGAGCGTGACCCGATCGCCCGTTAGCGCGGAGGAGGAGACGATGGATACGGCCCGTTAATGGACCACGAATCCATCCGTCTCCTCCAAGCCAATCTCAACCACTCCGCCGGTGCGCAGGACGTTTTCCTGCAAGCCATGGCGATCTTTAAAAGTTATAATAATAATATTTTTAATTATTTATTACACAAGCCATAATACCATTATAATAAAATCTTAGTTGCAAATGTGGGTTAATAAATAATGAAAAATTGTTCCTGCATCCTAAACTAGGTTTAAGTCCCTGTGTTTTAGGAAACAGTATTCCACCGTAAAAAAACGAAAATGTCTTCAAAAATTTATATGCTTCAGTTATATTCTTATTAAAGAATTTAAAATCTTATCTTATGTTAAAGTAGCATAACCAAAATAGTATATTTATATACAATGAACAATTCACATCAGTACAGTTAAAGTAACAAACTTGAACAAACAGTTAAGACCTGACTTGTTTAAAGCCCTCTTTTGAAATACTCCAGTGGAGTTCATTACTTGTTCCTTTGCGGTGTTTCTTAGAATAGTTTAGCCTTAGGCAACACTTTAAAAATGTTTTTCAATATAACCGGAGTAGCCTTAGTTTTAATTCACTGGTAGCAATATTCTTTAGAGTGAATTTAAAAGTAATTTGTGTGTGATAGTCTTTTATGTATAATTTGAGTCATAAATTGTCTTCGGTAAAAATAATAAGGGACTCCGGTAAACACAATTTGGTTATTGTACGTATGTGGCACGTGTAGTGTGAGTACATGAATTGATGAATGAATTATTACGTACATGAATTTCCAATAGAACCTATTATCAAGTTAGTCAGACGGAACAGTAGTAACATTTTGGTTACGATTTTTTCTACTCTTGCATTAATGTTATTTAATAAACCTCCTTAGTGAACTTAGGAGTGTTGAATTTTATTCTTATCCCGTGAAAAATGGAATAGTAATTAAATTAAATTGTTTAAAAAATGAAAGGTAACCAACAAATACTCCTAGAATAGTAATTAAAAGTATTTAAAACGGTAATCGACGTGTGGCGACGGGATAAGAATACATTTGTTGCTACTTCGTACTTACCCAAGGAAGTCATAAAAATCTGCTCTTAGTGAGCCAGGAGAGTAAGAAAAGCTTTATCTTGGGAAACATATAACGCTTCCCTGCGATCGCCAACCCACCCGCCAAGCATGTATATGACAGCACTGTCTCTTCATTGGTGGGGAAGGCCTATATCCAATAGTAGACGGCGTACGGTTGACTCATGAACGATTAAAACTATACTCATAATAATCTATCTTAAAATACTTATTATAATTATAAAATACAGGTTTTAATTTAAACTAAGGAATGTTGCCAAATAAATATCAGACATGTAAAAGTACGATGATAATATTACAAAGTTCTTACACTAAAGCATTTTTGTCAAAAAAAAATTACGAGCGTTATTTTAACATCAGAGGCACGTATCGCTAAGAATACTCATAAACTAAGTGGAACATCCTAAGCTGACATTATATCTTTGGTTAGGAACTGAATTAGATATTCTAAATAAAGTAGAGCTGGATTTATCACCCGTGCCACTCAAAGGGGTAGGTTAATAAAAATTCCACACTAGAAGTTATTTTGCAAGAGGCCTCAAGGGAGCTTCGTATCAGAATCTAGCATAAAATGCTCGCTGCTGGCGCGAACATGCAAACCGTGGAGTAATATACAGGAAGAAGCGAGAATTTAAAATATTTTAACGAATATATTCAAACTTTTTTATCCGTGTGGTGACGCAGTAAGGATACAATTCACCGCCCCCTTCATCTTACCCGTGAGTGATCGAGACGACTAAGGGATATAAAACGCATATAGCGTCTATGCAGGAAAAGGACAACTTGAAACAAAACCCTATACTAACACGTCTGACCGCGCGGTATACTAGGTTAAATGCCCTCCCATTACGGAGGAGGCCCGAGCCCAACAGTGGGACATACATACATATATAGGCTGTGATGATGATGTTTCAAACTTTTAAATAAAATAGTAAACTTTTTGTAAGAATACTATTTGATGAAAAAAAGTTCCGTAATCTGTCCTGCAGTATATTTTCTCTGTTACATGTCCCTGCAATTTTATGAAAATACTAATATTCTAAACAGTATATAAATTTTTGTAGCAGTAGCTTCGATAGCATAAACTACTTATATAATATTATTTATATTTTATTACAACTAATTAGTCTTTGTCCCCGTGTGGCGACGGGAACAGAATACAAAGGTCGTCACCCCTTACTTGCCCGTGGGAGTCGTAAAAATCGGCTAAGGGTCTCACCGGGAGATTGGGCAGCGGCTATCTCCCGGGCAACTTAATAACATCTACCGCGATCGCCAATCCGTTCGCCAAGCGTGGCGATTATGGCATTATTACCCCCCCAAAATAAATATGGATGCACAAAAAGTCACGGCCCCCAGTCACGGCAGTTCCGCTGTTCCACGGGCTCATTTTGGTAGCGGGCCTGTTGGTGGCGGGGCAGGGGGTGCTAGGAATCTCCGGCCGCGATCCGGCTACCAAAAAAATCGACCCTAGGCCCTGGTAACACACAACGTTCGGACGCTTAGGACCGACGAGAGGGTCATCGAACTGGAAGAGGAATTGAGCAAAATCCGATGGGACATTGTAGGATTATCAGAAGTGCGAAGAGAGGGGGAGGGCACGATAATCCTCCGGTCTGGAAATTTGCTCTTCTACCGGGAGGGAGATCACCCATCCCAAGGCGGTGTAGGGTTTATTGTTCGTAAGTCTCTCGTAGAGAACGTGGAGAGAATCGAAAGTGAGTCAACAAGGGTAGCGTACCTTATACTCAGAATTACCAAACGGTATTCGTTGAAGGTCATACAGGTTTACGCACCGACTTCGACATACTCCGACGACGTAGTGGAGGCCTTATACGAGGATATCTCGAAAGCCATCCACACGTCCAAAACCCACTTCACGGTAGTTATGGGAGACTTCAACGCAAAACTAGGCAAAAGGACAGACGATGAGTTGAGAGTGGGGCAATATGGATTTGGACAGAGCAACCAAAGGGGCCAAAAACTGGCCGACTTTTTGGAGCAGGAAGCCCTCTTCATGATGAATTCCTTCTTCAAGAAACGGCCACAAAGGAAGTGGACCTGGATTAGTCCTGATGGATCCACTAAAAATGAGATAGACTTCATCTTGACGGACAAACGACAAATATTCAATGATGTCTCTGTGATCAGCAGGATTAAAACTGGGAGTGATCACCGGATGGTTCGAGGCACATTGAATCTTCGTACGAAAGTCGAGCGGTCCCGCTTGATGAAGTCTACACTCCGACCTACACCTGTCCAATACCAGAACCCCGATAGCTTTCAACTCGAATTACATAATCGCTTCCAATGCCTGGAAGAGTGCGAATCTTCGAACGATATGAACAACAGGTTCGTGGAAACTGTCCACGCGGTCGGGTCAAAATTCTTTAAGGCCCGTCGCGCTACTAGAACAAAAAAGCTTTCTGACCAGACTCTTCAACTCATGGAGAGGAGAAAGGAAATGACGGTACAGTCTTCAGCCGATTGGTCCGAACTCAGGCAGCTTAATAGACAAATCTCTAAATCTATGCGACGCGATATTCGCCGATTCAATACACTGCGTATTGAAGAGGCGATAGAGCGAAATCGAGGCTCCAAAGTGTTCGCACGAGATTTGTCTATCGGGCAGAGCCAATTGACTAAGCTGAAGACCGATAACGGTACTGTCATTTCATCCCAGAGTGAGATCTTGGGAGAGGTTGAAAGGTTCTATGGGCAGTTGTACAAATCATCCCTGAATCCTGTTGTCAGCTTGGTCCAAGACCCCAGATCCAAGCTAACTCGGCACTATACCGAAGAAATCCCGGACGTTAGCTTGTACGAGATCAGAATGGCTCTAAAACAATTAAAGAACGGAAAGGCACCGGGAGATGACGGAATTACCACAGAGCTCCTGAGGGCAGGCGGCAAGCCAGTTTTAAAAGCCCTACAGAAGCTATTTAATTCTGTCATTCTCGGGGGCGACGTTCCAGAGTCGTGGACCAGGAGTGTGGTGGTGCTGTTTTTCAAGAAGGGCGATAAAACGCTCTTAAAGAATTACAGACCCATCTCACTCCTGAGCCACGTGTACAAATTGTTTTCAAGAGTCATTACGAACCGACTCGCGCGCAAGCTAGACGACTTCCAGCCGCCCGAACAAGCCGGTTTCCGAAAAGGTTTTAGTACCATAGACCACATCCACACGCTACGCCAGATTATACAGAAGACTGAGGAGTATAATCGGCCTCTGTGTCTAGCGTTTGTGGACTATGAGAAAGCCTTTGATTCTGTCGAAACTTGGGCAGTGCTGCAGTCCCTTCAGAGGTGCCAAATTGACTATCGATATATCGAAGTGCTGAAGTGTTTGTATAAAGACGCTACTATGTCAGTCCGCATCCAGGATAAGAGTACGAAACCGATCCAGCTGCAGAAAGGCGTGAGACAGGGAGACGTTATCTCTCCGAAACTGTTCACCACTGCGCTGGATGATGTCTTCAAGCTCTTAGACTGGACCGGACTCGGCATCAACATCAATGGCGAATACATCACTCACCTTCGATTCGCAGATGATATCGTAGTCATGGCAGAATCCCTGGAGGACCTTGGCACCATGCTCAATGACCTCAGCAAGGTCTCCCAACTAGTAGGGCTGAAAATGAACATGGACAAGACGAAAATCATGTCTAATGCCCATGTAATTTCTGTACCGGTCCTGGTTGGGAATGCGATTCTCGAAGTTGTCGATCACTATGTTTACCTAGGACAAACAGTCCAATTAGGTAGATCCAATTTCGAGAAAGAGGTCAGCCGACGAATCCAACTCGGCTGGGCAGCGTTCGGGAAACTTAGGAGGATCTTCTCGTCTAATATTCCGCAGTGTCTGAAAACAAAGGTTTATAACCAGTGTGTGTTACCAGCGATGACTTACGGCACTGAAACGTGGTCTCTAAATGTCGGCCTCATAAAAAGGCTCAAAGTCGCTCAGCGTGCTATGGAGAGGGCTATGCTCGGTATTTCTCTACGTGATAAAATCCGAAATACGGAAATCCGTAGAAGAACGGGTGTAACCGACATAGCCCGAAGAATTAGCACGTTGAAGTGGCAATAGGCAGGCCACATCACTCGACGAACCGACAACCGTTGGGGAAAAAAGGTTCTCGAGTGGCGACCACGAATCGGACGACGCAGCGTAGGACGACCCCCCACTCGGTGGACTGATGACCTCATCAAGGTCGCAGGAAACCGTTGGATGCAGGTGGCACAGGACCGTTATAGATGGCATTCTCGTGGGGAGGCCTATGTCCAACAATGGACGTTTACGGGCTGATGGATGGATGGAATTAGTCTTTTGTTTTGAATTATATTCATACCCAATACATAAATAACAATTTAATATAATTATATTTCAGTAATATACAGGGGTCTACGCGTGAATATGAGCAAAACCAAAATAATGATCTTTGAAAGAGATGAAGCCAGAACAGATGTAAGAGTAACAATAGGTAATGATGTAATAGAGCAAGTGGATGAATTTGTATATCTTGGATGTGTTTTAGCCGAGATGGAAGGTACACCACTGATATAGAGCGAAGAGTGAATGCGGAAAATAGAGTGAACGGAGCTTTGGGACAACTTCTCGGTAGCCACCACCTCAACCAGAAGGCACGTGTGCAATACATAACGCAGTGCTTGTCCCAACATTACTATATGGAAGCGAGAGTTGGGTATGCAGAAAAGAGCATGAAAGCAAAACTAATGCGGTTGAAATGCGATCTCTACGGACAATCTGTGGAGTTAGGATATGGAAAGAATGCCGAACGAACGTCTGGTTAAGAAGATATACAATGCGAAAGTGGAAGGATGTAGGTACCGGGAGAGACTGAGACTCACATACCTAGACCAGATTGGTCACGTACTGAAAGAAGGTGGAGTCAAGAGTCTCCGAAACGCGCGAGCGTGTATGAAGAGAATTATGAATGTTGAAGAAGCGAGTGAAGTATGCAAGGATAGAGTTCTCTGGCACTCTGTCCTCTCTGCCTACCCTGCAAGGGATATGGCGTGATGATATGTATGTATGTATATTTTAGTATGCCATTTTTTACCATTTGTAGCCATAGCATGACTTCAATGTGTAGCAATATTATATTTGATAAACTATAATCTACATAGATATAGAGAGCTGGGTTTAGTTCCAGACTTTGAACTTACAATTTACCATAAAAAATTGAAAAGTGTTAAACACGTAGATGTTATAAAAAATTTGAACTCACGCCGCACGATTGACAATCAATATCATTCGATTATTTTGATAATATTAGCTAAATAAAAAGCGTTGTCCGCTTTTAAAAACCATCCAGTAATGCACTAAATAAAATAAATTACTTATGATATTATTACAAGTCATATTTTCAAACATTTCAAAAGGGAATCAACACTCATACAATACGAAACTCACATAGCAGTTGTTAAAATGCTAATGTGGCCCGAGAATAGCTCCCTGGGGCACCCAACTATTCTAGTAATTAATGTACCGCCATTATTTAGAGGAACGCTTACACACACTTAATGTAGCGATTGGCTTACTGAACACCTTTCTAAGGTATATAAGTATAGACATTATTACGTAAGTATAGCACTTAGTATAAAGGTTAATTTACTCTAAGGTCAAGGACTAACTGTCTGTAAAAGAAAACTGATTTCTTGTTTCCAAAACTTGTAATAATAACAGCACTAACACTAAATATTTGCATATAATGTAGAACTAAAAACGAAAGCTCTACAGAAAATGATTTATTAAAAATACTTGTTTTGGTTTTTAAGTATATAATACACCCCGATATTGACAATATCAGATACGCTCACTTCGCATAACTGAGTTTTGTTTACCTTATATATACACATTATTACGTAATAAGCGAATGTATTTTACAGAAATGTGGCTGTTTACACAGAGTTTACTAAACTCTTGTGTTTACATAGTTATGTAATATTTGCTTCTCTACAAGTAATGCTTAAACTTATTTCATTTGCTTACGACTCTGCGTAATTTCATAGTTTATTGTGAGATTCTAGATACATGTGCCATCACCCTACTATATCCCATGAGTGTTTTAGGAGCTAGTTAATATGAAAGGCGTACTATTTCAATATCATATATAATACCTCTGTGCATGCATTTGTAATAGAGAAATTTTGCACATTTTAAAGGATTTCTCTAATTAAATGAGTTAACAGTAGCTAGGTTCCTAAATTTGGTACTCTTAAATTTTTGAAGTGATAACTTTTTGTGGGGGGCTGAGCTGCTTCGTTACGTAACGCGTAACGGCGCGAGTCTGTATGACTTCCCTTTCTCTTACACATACGACAGCGGTAGGTAGGCTCATTCTCTCGCATTCTAGCCCATAGCGCTAGACGTATTAAGATGTGATGTCATAAGATTATATTAATAAATAACCTTTCCTTAGATTATATCATATTAATATATGTAATAAATAAAATTTAAGTAATAACCTAATAATTTCTCAAGTTAAATAATTTCAATATTAAATTGTTCAACTTAGATTACTTTTTCATTTCTATATAGTCCACTGTATAAAGTAGTATAATACGTTTACAGTATTTGTAGCACAAATAAGTGTCACTGTATATTACAATAATTTGCAAACGGAGAATAAAAGGTGCCAAATTATTATCCATATTTAAAAAATATTTAAAAAATATTTTTAAAAACGCTATCGTGTGGGTAGTTATTTTAAATCTATTAGAATATTATTTACGTTCTTTTGATTCTTAAATCGTTATATACGCTGTTTTATTGACAAATCTCTAAAAATATGGAAAATTGATGAACAACACTGCGCTGTGGTGACGGGATAAAAATATAATCCACCCACACGTATCTTACTTACTTAGGGGATTGTAAAAGACGATTAAGGTATATATAACATATAGATGTTGCATAGGCAAGAGAAGGAAAACTGAAAATATAGCATTATATCACCCCATCTGACCACTGTGATATGGTAAGTCAATTTCTCTCGATTTTGGAGGAAGCTCGAACCCAACAGTGGAACTGAGATGATGATGATGAAGATAACGATAACTGTGCTGGTTAAATTAATTTGCCTCGGGGTATATTTTGAGATTTCCTTCTCTTAATTGGTGTGGGCTGATAATCAACGGCTGGGGTGCACCTGCATTCCCGACCACAAGTTGAGCCTAATACCATTCTGTTTCTACTTTTGTTTACCTATTTCTTATATTTTTTGTTTTAATTTTTTTTTTTTTTGTGTAAAAACAAATAAAGGTCTTTTCTTTCTTTCTTAATGACAATGTTTGGTAAAGTTCTTTAGTTGTCTCTTACAGCAACGTAAAAAAGGGTTATAAATTGTGTTCCTTTACTAAAAATACACATATTTACAATTTGACCTACTATGCAACGCTGGTCAGACGTGTTAGTATAGGGTTTTCTTTCGAGTTTTCTCGCGTTGATGTTATATGCGTTTTATATCTCTTAGTCGTCTCGTACGATCAACCACAGGTAAGATTGGGGGTGGTGAATTGTATTCTTACTCCGTCACCACACGGAAAGTTAAAATTCTGGTATTACTCGTGTTAAATTATGGTATTCCAATATATTCATCCATAACTCAACTTAAGAATGGCCACTTTTGAACCCACGCTTATCCAAGACAAGATATCACATAAAGTAACTATCCATTCTTTATACTATCTAGCTCTTAATTAGTGGTAAGTTTCACTTAAACGTAATATAATTAAGCTGCCTAATGGTAATCAAGTAAGAATACAATTCACCAAACCTTATCTTGCAGGTGGATAGTGTAAAAGAAATATGGTATTCATATGAGATTTGTGTGAGAGTAGAAAAACTCCAAATAAAATCTTATACCAACCCGACCAATATAAATCCCAAACCCACCCACTTGGGCTGCCGGCTCGCTCATTCACCAAACGAAGCGCAATAGCACATTGCCATTACTCAGACGTCGATCTTCTGCGAGAGTGTGGTACTACCCTGGACGGATCGGCCCACGGCTGTAGACAGAGAACTGTCAACAGTGTGGTCCTATCACTATTTCTCTTATTATGGAGGAGGTTCGAGGGTAACAGTGGGACATATATGAACTATAATATAATAATTAAAATCGCTCACGCTACCTCTTATGTATTGCAATATTTCACACCCGATGTCCCTCTATGAAATACCATTGCTCCATCCTAGGTGAGAATATGCTGCATAGTGTAAAATTTCCCAAGATGACACCCGTTACGGCATTTTTCTGTGTAACTATATATGGTCGTGTAATATTGAGCTCCCCGGGACTCTTAACTGCACTGCAACTACGCTTTCCGCTACATATTTTTAGTGGGAGCTAAATGGAGCCTTTTTTCCGGTTAGATTTTAGAATTTTTCGATGTAAATCCTTCTCGGGTTATTAAGTTTGTATGTAGTTAGCGAACGTTAGGATTACGTTACGAGTTTATCAGGTTTATTTACTGAATATTTGCTTTTTTATTTTGAAGTGTTATTTTCTCCTTATATCCATCAGTCCATTGATCTACTATTAGATATAGTATTAGAAAGTCATAATGATATAATAGGCTGTATGAAACGTCTATTGTCTTTGATACCTATGTATGTAAAATAAGTACAAAATACAAGATTTTTGAAGATTTACTACTTGATTTTGTTTGAATACTCTAATCATCATTCTACTACTCCTGTCTCAATTACTTGGGGTCGATAAAATATGTACTCTTCGTTCATAATACTATATGTACTAGAAGTTATTGGCAATAGTTTTATGACCGGCCGCCCGTTAGACGTCAAGCCTTCATGGGAATGTAATTGTTGACCAAACGGCAGCAGATGGAGTTGGCCTAGGTCGTTATTTAGCTCTTAGTCGTCTTTTACGACATCCACGAGCAAAGTAAGGGTTGGTAGTATTCGAAGCCGCTACCACACAGCTTAGAGTTTTAATATTCTAATCTAAGCATGTAAATCTACGCTGAACAAACGTTTTGGTGATAATAGTTTAATAATAAGTCTCCTCAAAAAAGTACTGGTGCTCTTTCTCCTCGGTCTCACTCTGTCTGTTTTTATAACAACCGAATAAATGCTGACACGTTGTATTTCTACTCAGCGTCCACGATGAGAAATAATGTATATACAGAAAATAAATTAAAAATGTCATGCAATTACTCAACCTTAAAATGTTATAATAAAATATATCATAACAAAAATAACAACATCCCTTCGATTCAAGTGTCGATGCCAACTCGATCACTAGCTGGCCACGTTCCCACACTAAAAGGATTGCATTCGACACCTATGTATGTTGTTGTAGATCCGGCTCGAAGGACCATATGATAGGATGTGTTACAACCTATCATATGTTATTAACCATAACATTTACTCGATCGCGCGCTCCAAGCACATACATTTACAACATATCTGGTGTACCGCTGGAGCGGGTCTCACAAATCCATGACCTAGGCGTCACACTTGACACGTGTCTAACATTTAATACGCACATCACAACCATTTGCACACAAAGTTTTAAATCACTTGGCTTTGTGATGAGACAGTCGACTCAGTTTCAGAATCGGAGTACTATTATCGCGCTATACTTTTCCTTTGTTCGCAGTACTTTGGAGTATAACTCCATAATCTGGGACCCATACGAGGTCAAGTATAGCGTGATGTTTGAACGTGTACAACGTAAATTTTGTAGATTTTTGTACAAAAAGCTTTATGGTTATTTACCCTTACTTATATCCGTCTTTTTTTTGTATCCGGAATTATAGGTCTCGATACTCTTGCGTTACGACGCAAGTGTGCCCTATTGATACATTATTATTTATTATTTAACAATAAAATCGATATGCTAATGTATTATAGCACTGTTCTCTATCAGCACCGTACCAATACACACGACTTCGCTCGCGCCTTCTGCTCGCTGCACCCCCCCACCCCAGGTGCGTACATATACCGCACAATACGCATCTACCAGTCACGCCGTTGCACTGCTTAACTCACTGATCGCTCACTATCCAGAAGTTGATATATTCTTCACTAAATTTGATTTATTTTTAAAATTTTGTTTATACTTTTTATCTTATAATTATACACTTATATTATAGAATTGTAATGGCTCACTACACGTTTTGGGAAACTGTAAGTGAAATTAGCAGTTGAATAAAATAAATAAATAAAAAGGATTTGTTAAATGTTAAGATTTTATTATAATTTTTACTTAGTATTAAATCATCCTCATCTAGCTCTTATCTCAATTATTTGGTGTCACCGTAATATATCCTCCTCTTCCATATATTCCATATAGTACTATCCAAACGTCATCTCTGTAGTCACTATATATTTATGTCATATTTACTTCACGTAGTCCATCTCCCTCTTCTTTGGCCTCCCTTTACCTCTAAGGTCTTCAACATTAAATTAGTATTAAACAAATATTAATAACGAGAATTCCTTAGTAGATTCCTAGTATTATATTTCGAGCTGTAGTACCTCAGTACAACTAGTATTGTTCAAAATAGAACTAAACATTCCAGAAATGTTTAATTGCTATTAAACCATTATACAAGAAAATTACATTGGTCAGTTTCTCTGACGTTGTTACTTGTGGAATTTACAATTTACTATATTTAAAAAAACTACACTAGTTTAAATGTGTACCGCTGCTTCAAAAGAACCAACAGACACCTATTACTCAACCTGTACTGGACGTTTATCCATTCCTGTATCATTTATTTTTTCTTGACAGACTATAGTCTCATCACTCATCCCAAATTATTCGGGGTGATAGAGACAGCATGTGGGCCATATACATTACCCGTCACTACGAATTGGATGGGCCATCGGTACCGATTCCTAAACTTCAGTGGTCTATCAGTTTATTTGATATATTGACAGCCAAGATTTCTGTTACTTTTCTTCTTTACTAATATATATCTCACTGTAAAGTAAAAGAACCTTCTCGTGAAGAGGAAAATTAGTATACTTTACCACGCTGCTCAGATATGTTGGCCTATATTTGACTTTTTTTTCCATACGTTGTATGTTTACGTTGAAGAAGCAAGAAATGATTACCACTTCTCTGTTTTTGTTTTGAGTGTTAGTAAAAAACAATTAAGGGACGCAAGCACATTTCATTATTAGAAGAGAAGCAACCCAAACGCAAATCAGTATAATATAGCAGTTAAATTACTCACTGTTTTTTTTTTTTTTTTTTTGGGGGTGGGCTACGGTCGGCGCACTCCTCGCACCACTCCATCCGGGGTGACAGAGGGGCGTAAGCGCGCACACCCGTAACCCACCCGTGACGTCGCCTTCGTCGTTGGGCCGACCACCGGAGCAGAGTGACTTGACGTCAGTGGTCGGCCCGACGGAATACCCCTGAGGAGTACCCTCTCCTCGACCGACATCCCCCCCTCGGGTAGGATGTCGGTCTTTCCTCACGCGGTCGGCCTCTCGGCGGGTGACGGACTAATTCCCCGATCCAGTCACCCGCGGCCTCGGCTAGGGCGGCATCAGGCGCAGGTAATCGCGCCTGCGCCGCCCCAAATTACTCACTGTGGAGGAGGCTCGGGCCCAACAGTGGGACGTATATGATTACGATATCGTAATAATGCCTATAATATTCAATGCAATTCACAATTTATTTAATAAAATTATAGCAACTGTGGAAGTAACCATGTGTAACGAATCGACCAGCCAGAAAAACCAAGCTGCAACCATTTAAACCGCACGTCACTCAAAACCGCGGTGAAATTACACAGACAATATATATAAACAACTAGCTGTGTCTGCTGCTTCACTTGGGTAGATTACTTGATGCTATTATATTCTTTAAAGAAAAAGAGAGAATATATACCTCGCAGGGAAATGTTTATGTCCAATTTAGATGACTTTTATAACTCCCACGGGAGGGTAAGGGGTGGTAACATGATATATTCTAATACGTAACCACACATATTGGTAGCACATCATCTAATCAGCATCATTTAACTCGTATATATCCCACTGTTGGGTTCAAGCCTGCTCCATAACGGGAGGGAAACTGTTACTATATCATGCTGTTTAGACGTGTTGGTGTGGTTGTATTTTGTTTCGAGTTTTCCTTCTCTTGCATATATGTTATAGGCGTTTTATAGTCCTTATTAGTCCCTTACGATCATCTACGGGTAACATAAGGGCTGGTGAATTGTATTTTTGCTCCGTCATCACACGGAAAATATAATGCTGAAAATGAATCGCTATGTGGTAGCAGCTACAAATACTCCCAACCCTTACTTTGTTCATGGGTGTCATAAAAGACGACTAATAGCTTCATACCGACCTGGGCCAACACCACCTGATGCCATTTGGTCAACAATTACATGCCTAAAGAGGGTTGACGTCAGGCAGGCGGCTGTTCATAAAACTATTGCCAATAACTTTTGCAATATGTAGGATGAGGAGTACATATTGCGTCGACCCTAAGTAATTGGAATAAGAGCAGGAGAATTATTATCTCAATTGTTGTTAAGAAAACAATGATTTTATCACAACATGTGTGCTATAACTTAAAACATCTTTCAATAAACACACTATCAGCTAGCTAGCTACAATAAGATTTATTAGAATCCAATCGGTAGTTCTAAGATTAATTCGCTCAAACAAACAAACTCATCAGATTTATAAAAGTAATATATACAAGCTACACACACACTAGTACAGATACAAGCTACACACACTTACACATAAATAGCACCGTGCCAACATAATCACGTTTTGGCTGGACGCCCGAACAAAACTGATTCTTTCACCCCTACGTATCGGTATATTAAAAATATGTTGTATACAACGCTACATATATATATATATATATATATATATATATATATCTCAATACAATATTATTGTTCGGACATGTGGAAAGAATGCCGAACGAACGTCTGGTTAAGAAGATATACAATGCGAAAGTGGAAGGATGAAGGTACCGAGGGAGACCGAGACTAACCTACCTAGACCAGATCGGTCATGTACTGAAGGAAGTTGGAGTCAAGAGTCTCCGAAACCGGCGAGCGTGTATGAAGAGAATTATGAATGTTGAGGAAGCGAGTGAAGTATGCAGAGATAGAGTTCTCTGGCACTCTGTTCTCTCTGCCTACCCTGCAAGGGATATGGCGTGATGATATGTATGTATGTATGTACAATATTATTAAATGCATAGATGGCGTAGTGGTTAAGATACCGTATTTCCGTGCTAGTACCGTGGGCTAGATTCTTACGCAGAATAATACTTTGTGCACAAAGTATTAGTGCCGTATGAGTAGCCTTAGCGCAGTGTGGTATCTTTTTTAAACATAAAATAAAAGGATAACCATACCTTTTTTTTCTCTTGCGGTGGACTATGAAGGTGGTCGCGTCCCACCAAATCGGTTCGAGGGCGAGGGAAGAGGCAGCGCGCAACCCCATAGACCCACCCTGCAAGCACCTCTCTTCACCGTCCGAGCGGGCCACCGGTACCCGAACTTGGTCTTCGGTAGCCCAGGATTATAATACCTAAGGAGTTTGTATGTTTAAATACGCTACTGTAAATTACACTTAAAGTAATCTTATTATATAAGATAAAGATATTATATACCGAAAAATAATATCGAGAAATATATCGAGAAGGGACTATAATATATAGCGCTGAGATAAATAGCAACTGAACAGTGTCTATAAATGTTATAAAATCGAGTAAAATTTATTTAGGGACATGGTGTAAGCGTTCTAATAAATCACCGTTGTCATAGTAACTGCTGGGATAACAAAATATTGTATTGTGGAGATTATTTTATTTTTTTAAACAACACTAAAGAAATATTCCTTCTATTGCGGGGGACTTTACAAACATTTAAATTACATACATCATACATCATATCATCACGTCATGTCCTTTGCAGGGTAGGCAGAGAGAACAGAGTGCCAGAGAACTCTATCCTTGCATACTTCACTCGCTTCCTCAACATTCATAATTCTCTTCATACACGCTCGCCGGTTTCGAAGACTCTGTACATGACCGATGTATATTTAAATTAATGAACACAAATTACACCCAGACTTAGAATAACAATTTGTAGATCTCACAAAGTGTTATGCTACGTAGGAATTGAACCCACGACACTGGCACGGTAGGTCAATATTTTAACCACTAAACTATCTATGCAGTCAAAATTAATATTGACATTATTATTGTATATAAGGGATATACAATAATAATGTCAATATTAATTTTCTATTCAGAGGATTATCCAATGGCAAATGCCTAGTCCTTTATAAGCATTCATCATCATCACAGCCTATATATGTCCCACTGTTAGGCTCGGGCCTCCTCCGTAATGAGAGGAAAATTAACCTACTATACCGCGCTGGTTAGACGTGTAGGTATAGAGTTTTCCTTCTTTTGCATAGTATCTATCTTGTATGCATTTTATATCCCTTAGTCGTCTCTTACGATCACCCACGGGTAAGACAGGGGGTGGTGAATTGTATTTTTACCCCGTCACCACACGAATAATTATAAGCATTACACGAGCCTAATATCCAAAAACCTGATGTCGCGGAATGTGGGTATTTAAATATATTTAATACCTATATAATTTATACAAGTAAAACTATTAGAACAGCTAGTAAGAGATATATATACTACTAGCAGACCCGGCCACGCGTTACTGTGGCTAAGGTAGCCTCAGTAACACGTGGTGGTTATGCTAATAAATTGTAGCTTATATGAATTATTTTAAAAAGTATTTGCATTATACCAAACGTTTATGTGACATTAACCTTTTTAGAGTTCCATACCCAAAAGATAAAACAGGACCCTATTACTAAGACTCCGCTGTCCGTCCATTCCTTCGCCTGTCTGTCACCAGGTTGCTCTCATGAACCGTGATAGTTGGACAGTTGAAATTTTCACAGATGATGAATTTCTTTTGCCGCTACAACGACAAATACTAAAAATCAATAAAATAATATTTAAGGGGTTCCCACACAACAAAGGTAATCTTTTTGCTCGTTTTTGCTCAATTTTGATAACAAAAATAGATAAACGTTTGAAATATACACAGAATATTTAGTATATGCCGAACGAACGTCTGGTTAAGAAGATATACAATGCGAAAGTGGAAGGATGTAGGTACCGAGGGAGACCGAGACTAACCTACCTAGACCAGATCGGTCATGTACTGAAGGAAGGTGGAGTCAAGAGTCTCCGAAACCGGCGAGCGTGTATGAAGAGAATTATGTATGTTGAGGAAGCGAGTGAAGTATGCAGAGATAGAGTTCTCTGGCACTCTGTTCTCTCTGCCTACCCTGCAAGGGATATGGCGTGATGATATGTATGTATGTATGTATATTCACTTTCGAAATAAATACATAAATTAAAATAAAACAAATAGAGAATTTAAGCTCCTATACAACATACATGATTATTTTGCCATTTATAGATAATGTGACGGAACCCTTCGTGCCCGACTCCAAGTCGTTCTTAGCCGGTTTTTTGAATATAATCGAATTGAGTTTTCAAACATGTGTCAAAATAAAATGTCTTTTAAATCAAAATAACTAAGAAGTATTGATATCAACTTTAAAGCAAATCACCCCTAAAATAACTTTTCACCCCTTTTTAACACAGTTAGGAGATAAATCTCAATAAAATATGAATCACATCTTGCATCAATTCTCTTAATAAATGTTTATGCAAAATTTGAAATAGATTGGACCACGGAATCACGTTGTCCCATACAAACTTTGCCCTGATTTTTCACCCCCTTAGGGATATAATTTCGTAAAATCCGTTCTTAGCTGACCTCTACTCAGCGAATGAAATATTCCTACCAAATTTGAGGTTTGTAGGCCTTATGGTTCCAGAGATATCGTGATGAGTCAATACATAGGTGGAAATATCTTATATATATATAGATTAACTATAATATATCACTAATGTGTATTACGTACTTTAGAATTTGGATAAAAGAAATCTTCACACTGCTAATAATAACATTATAACTTTACATTAGTGAGCTAATTGATATAAAGATCTCCTTTAAATTTATGCCATCCTAGTATCTGTAGTTTAATGCCCTCACTGAAACCGCGGTAACTTGGCTACCCAAATACTAGGTATTGGTCCACTATATACAAAAATTGGACTAAAGGTGGACAACATTTAGGAATTGGTCGGTCCACTGTATTCAAGAAATCTATAATGGTGAGCATTTCATATGTATTATATGAAATGCTTACGTAATCGTACGCCTATTTTGTTGTTTTTGAAATTTGGAGCAGGGTGTAAAAAAACCACACCATTTTTTTTGGCTATAGCCTGGACACCCGCCGACCGTTCCGTCCTGGGCGACGGAAGAGCGGTATGGTTCCAAAACCTATCGTATGTTCTCGCCATAGCCATTGGTCTTCACGTCCGTGACTGCAAACTACACCATAGCCAGCCATAACTCAATGAAGTTATCCATTAACATTTTTTAGAACAAAAGTTCTATATCTTCTAATCACTCGGCTCATGGTAAAACTTTGTTTGTTCTATATATAACTTGGCGAAAATCTGCTCGCCTAGTGATTGGTAAGATTTAATATCGGCGATGTAATATAGAGGCACTTATGAAAGATGAAAGCTTTCATATATTCAAGAGTCTAAATAGAAATCCGCCAGTATTCAATCCTACGTATATGATCCCAAACGTAATGGAAGTAAAACGAAAGTGTTTTTGTCACCGACATCTAAATTTTAGGTAACATTTAAGTTATTATTTGGCTTAATTTTGATGTTAACTGATGTTAAATAAAAATGAAATTTTATGAAATACCTAAACCATAATAAATAACACATAACTGCAATTTTATGTATCATTTTTTATTGCTGATGGTGGCAAACGAATAAGCAGTACATCTGATGGTAAGCGTTACTGTCACCCATGGACCTTTGCAATACCAGTAATACAGCTAGGCTGCTACGTACAAATGAAAACCCCAAACCCGCCCAGACAGTTGGTCTCCTGGCTCTATCTCTCACCAAACTAAGAGAAATAGCATATTGCTACTGCTCAGATGACAATTTTCTGTGAGAGTATGTTACTACTCCGGATGCACCGGCCCGCGTCTGTAGATAGAAAACTGTCAACAGCGTGGCCCTAACACTATTACAACTTTTACATACATACATATGATCACGCCATATCCCTTGCAGGGTAGGCAGAGAGAACAGAGTGCCAGAGACCTCTATCTCTGCATACTTCACTCGCTTCCTCAACATTCATAATTCTCTTCATACACGCTCGCCGGTTTCGGAGACTCTTGACTCCACCTTCCTTCAGTACATGACCGATCTGGTCTAGGTAGGTTAGTCTCGGTCTCCCTCGGTACCTACATCCTTCCACTTTCGCATTGTATATCTTCTTAACCAGACGTTCGTTCGGCATTCTTTCCACATGTCCGAACCATCCGAGCATTCCCTTTCGCATCTTTACACCAATACTCTCTTTCATACCTACTCGCTCTCTTACGTCGTCGTTACGAATGCGGTCGGTCAGCCTAACTCCACAGATTTTCCGCAGAGATCGCATTTCGACCGCATTAATTTTACTATCATACTCTTTTCTGCATACCCAACTCTCGCTTCCATACAGTAATGTTGGGACAAGCACTGCGTTATGTATTGCTACACGTGCCTTCTGGCTGAGGTGGTGGCTGCCGAGAAGTTGCCCCAACGCTCCGTTCACTCTATTTCCCGCATTCACTCTACGCTCTATATCAGTGGCGTACCTTCCAATTGTACAACTTTTAACATATAAATAATCCTTTTTAATATATATATATATTCAATAATACCAGCTCATGCCTGTCTAAATAGCCCGCAGTGAACCGTATATCCGGTCCAAATGAAAATCATGCGCCATTGAAAAACGCGAACTCTCAATTGTTTCAGTAGCAACTGCGGTCCGCAATTTAGAGAAGATTTGCATCACAATCGAATTTGATTGCGTCTAGTGTGGACGTTCAAATGGCGTACATTTAAAATAAAACACTCATGTGGACGGGATAATGAAATGTGGTGATGATGTTGAAGGGTGATTGAGAAAGCTGATGCATTGTACTTTTTTAAGTAGTTGTTATATTACTAATTGTGTGTGAAATAAAAAAAAAATATTACTGGCGGTGTGTCACCTCCGTGAAGGAATAATATTTTTTTTCTGTGTTCTTTTATCTTTTTTTTATTATATTATTATATTTATCTTTAAAAAAAAACACATTAAGGATATGTAATATATTTCAATAATTAATGCAGAGGTATTGTGTGACACTTTACAAATAAATATTACTGACACATTAACCATCTTGGGAATCGAACCCGTAGCACTCAGTATCTTAGCTACTATATTATTATGTGCAGTAGATTTTAAGTGAATAAATAAGCAATGCATTTGAATTTTTTGCACAGATAGCGTAATAATTAAAACACCTACCTTCCGTGTCAGTACCGTAGGTGCAGTTCCCACGCAGGATTTGAGTTTGGGTGTATTTTGTCTGCGTTAATTACTCACACTTCAGAATGGTGTCTATCGGGGTGTAATCCGTCACACGCAGAGAGGCTGACTGCGCGAAGGTGACACTCCGGCAGCAGGCCGGGCGTTGACGCAGGATAGTACCCGAAAGGGTAATCCGCACAGGTTGGCCACGGTTGCCAGGGTAATGATGCCAGTGGCCGGTCCAATGGTAATGGTAAGGGACTACAGTGGGTTATGTGGCCACGCGCCGCCCTTTCATCACCCTGGACCGAATGGACGGCGTGTGTCCAGACTATAGCCTGCCAAAAAAAAAAAGAGTGATGTCTTTACAATAAACATATAAACCTGAATCACCAGATCTTCTATTTCACCAGATAAATAGCTACTGGGAAAACTCCAGCATTTATAAATCAGGTCACCATTGATGAAAGCCCATTAAGTCGAACGGCTGTAAGATTCATACCCCGTTTTTGTCACGATCGCAATATATATGGGGGTCCTATCGGTTGCTAGGTATCATCGGGCTGCTTTAAAAGGGCCGCTATAAAGGGGGACCCAGTGTCTCGTGGGACCTTTCAATCCTTTGGCAAAGATGCGTTTACTGTGAATTTTTAAAGACGCGACTTTCTTACAATTTTATTATTTCTATTACAAATTCATTCATAATTATTTTTTTTCCTTGGAAATAAAATTTATGAATAAAAAAGATAAAGAGACCGCAGTCGAAGGAATTGTTCTTATTGTTTTATCAATTAGTTTGCTATGGCGGTGGACAATATTTATTTTTGTAATATCTTTTTTAATGATACAATATTTTTTTAATGTCTTTACTTATTTCCTTCCTTTCATTACATTTTTCAGTTATATCACCATAAGATGATGACATAAGACATATATATATATGTCTTATAACGTATGTATATATATATATATATACGTTTTACCACCATCAATAACGGAGAAAAAAAGGGGTAATGAATTTGCAAGCTGTGTGGTGTCGGAAATAAAATACATATTACTCTTTAGTTTTTGACGGTAGTAGTAGTAGTACCAGACATAACCATTAGAATACTATCTCCCAATTAGTGGGTAGGTAGTGGTAAATCCAACAAAGCTCATCGCCCTGCCAAAAGTCAGCATAAACGCCAATGACGCGATCACTTAATATCATTAAAGAGATTTACACCAAAACTAATATTTTCATATAGCTATTTGCATTAAATTATAAGTTAAGTTAAAAGTCTAGAATCACACACAACACAACACATTACACATATAAGTTAATAAGTATAATATATGCGCCGGGCGGGCCACCGAAGACAAAAACCGAGTATCGGTGGCCCGCTCGCACGGTGAAGAGAAGTGTTTACAGGGTGGATCCATGGCGTTGCGTGCCGCCTCTTCCATCACCTCGAGCCGATTTGCCGGGGCGCGACCACATCCATGGTCCCACCTTACGAAGGAAAAAAAAAGGGCAGGTCTATGGGTTCATGCGCCGCTTCTTCTGTCGCCCCAGACGGATTAGCGGGGCGTAACCACACCATAGATCGCCGCCAAAAAAAAAAAAGAATTATGATATATGCATACACATACATACATATATACCATCACGCCATATCCCTTGCAGGGTAGGCAGAGAGAACAGAGTGCCAGAGAACTCTATCTTTGCATACTTCACTCGCTTCCTCAACATTCATAATTCTCTTCATACACGCTCGCCGGTTTCGGAGACTCTTGACTCCACCTTCCTTCAGTATGTGACCAATCTGGTCTAGGTAGGTGAGTCTCGGTCTCCCCCGGTACCTACATCCTTCCACTTTCGCATTGCATATCTTCTTAACCAGACGTTCGTTCGGCATTCTTTCCACATGTCCGAACCATCGGAGCATTCCCTTTCGCATCTTTACACCAATACTCTCTTTCATACCTACTCGCTCTCTTACGTCATCGTTACGAATGCGATCGGTCAGGCTAACTCCACAGATTTGCCGTAGAGATCGCATTTCGACCGCATTAAATTTACTTTCATACTCTTTTCTGCATACCTAACTCTCGCTTCCATACAGTAATGTTGGGACAAGCACTGCGTTATGTATTGCTACATGTGCCTTCTGGCTGAGGTGGTGGCTACCGAGAAGTTGCCCCAACGCTCCGTTCACTCTATTTCCCGCATTCACTCTTCACTCTATATCAGTGGTGTACCTTCCATCTCGGCTAAATCCACATCCAAGATATACAAATTCATCATCATTCAATCATATATGCACTATCGTAATATTTAGTAGTGGTAGGTCCACCCTGTGGACAGTTTTCTGTCTACAGCCGCGGGCCGGTCCGTTCGGGTTAGTACTACACTCTCGTAGAAGAGTCTGAGCAATATGCTCTTGTGCTTCGTTCGGTGAGCGAGAGAGCCGGAAGCCCAACTGGGTGAGTTTGGGATATGTATTGGTAGGCAGCTGCCGAGCTATACCCCTGGTAATGCAAAGGTCCATGGGCGGCAGTAACACTTACCATCAAGTGTGCTGCTTGTACGTTTGCCACCAAAAGCTATGAAAAAAAAATAACCTATAAAGATAAATATGAAATAAATATATGCATTGGCAAATATTTTAGATCCTAATATTCTTTCCCGTTTATGAACGTGGCTTCAATTCCAGATAGAACATATAATATTATCATCAATGTATGCTGTATAATTGAACTATTAATATTTTCTCAGAGCATTTGTAATCAGTTAATTAACGTACGAACGTCTGGTTAAGAAGATATACAATGCGAAAGTGGAAGGATGTAGGTACCGGGGGAGACCGAGACTAACCTATCTAGACCAGATCGGTCATGTACTAAAGGAAGGTGGACTCAAGAGTCTCCGTAAGCGGCGAGCGGGTATGAAGAGAATTATGAATGTTGAGGAAGCGAGTGAAGTATGCAAGGATAGAGTTCTCTGGCACTCTGTTCTCTCTGCCTACCCTGCAAAGGACATGGCGTGATGATATGTATGTATGTATGTGTAATTAACGTATGTTTATAAATTAGTACATTAGTTCAAATTACATTTAGGTTTTTTTTAATACAGATTATATTGGGTTTACAATAAGATTACCTAATATTATTAATT
The DNA here is from genome assembly GCA_905163515.2 of Lymantria monacha. Classification (NCBI taxonomy): domain Eukaryota; kingdom Metazoa; phylum Arthropoda; class Insecta; order Lepidoptera; family Erebidae; genus Lymantria; species Lymantria monacha. The sequence goes on from LR991097.1 coordinate 1,196,628, forward strand.
TATTCTCCGTATGGTGACGGAGTAAGAATACAGTTCACTACCCCCTATCTTACCAGTGGATCATCGTAAGAGATATAATACGCATATAACGTCTATGCAAGAGAAGGAAAACTCGAAACAAAACCCTATACCAACACGTCTGACTAACGTGGTATAGTAAGTCAATGTCCCTCCCATTTTGGAGGAGGCTCGAGCCCAGCAGTGAGACATATATGAGCTGAGATGGTAATACATTTAAATAACTACTAAATTACTATTTTAATCTTAAATTAAAGCTAAGTTTTAAATTAAAATATTTACAGAAAAATAGAAGAAAATAGAATAAGGAATAAAAAATAAATAAATAAAAGAAGAAACAAAAGGCGCAATCAGGCATCGAAAAATTCCTCCGCATCACTGTCCACTGGTAATGTGCCCAGAAGGCTAGCAGCATTGCCACGTTGAATGGCAATGCTAACCTTTTGTGCAAAATATAGGCCACCCCTCTGATCACGTGAAGCAGCGATTAATTTTTTTGCGATCTCTTTAAATAAAATGCGCGCATTGGGACCCCAAGGCCCAAGAGTTTCGACCCCAAACGGCTCGAAAATATAATTTCCAATGAGGTTATTAGATGGTAATTGATGATGAATATTATTTTTTTTTTTCAATTTAATTGAATCTTAAACTCAAAATAATTTGTGTTTAAAATTATAATTCACTGTCCCATTTCTTTCTCGTGGTTGATCGTAAAAAATGACTAAGGGATGTACAAGCAGACGAGAAAACCACTTAAAATAAATGCTGTCACCAATTTTTTTTTTTTCACGCTGTGGAAAATGCTGTTATGCATTCCCCCTGCACGTTAAATAGCAAGGGGGGTATGTAGGACTCGCCGACGCAAGATGGCATCGGAATACCCACTAAAAACCAACAGCGCCCCACTACCTAGTCTATTTTGGGGTGTCAAAGGGTCGGCTTTTGGGCATGCCACTATGACGTCCCCGACGTTCGCCGCAGCGGCCACGTCCCAGATTTCAGCTATCAAGGGAGGTAGAGACACGCGTAGTCTCTGCGATCACCAATGAGCCCGTGTACTTAGATTAGTATTTCTTTTGCAATACAAAGAAAGCTCAAGCCTGGATGTGGGACGTATTAGCTAAAATAATGATATTATTTAAATAAGAGAAACATAAATACTTACAAAATTTAAAATTATACGTAATACAAATTATGAATACAAAAAACTTTCTAGAAACTGAATCTTTCTTTATCTATAAGCTGTATCATGAAATAAAAAAGATTAGAACGCCCCAAAAATACAATAATTTTCTCTGCATACTAAATCTACAATAACAAAAGTTATTTCTATAATATTAAAGAGATAAATGTAGGCACTTAGTTTGTGCGATATTTACTCACGCCAAGTCTAAGGATTACGACAAAAAGTAGCTTGTACCAAAGGAACCGTTCGCACGGCCCATTGCGGCCAATATGCCAAACTGCGTAATAAATTCGTAGAAAGGACCTCGCAAAAATGGATGCTTATCACGAACTATCTCGGTTTACTCCCCCCCTGCCACTCCGTGCACAAAATAGCTCTGCTTTTGTCTCCCCGGGACGACACATGATTCAGATTTTTATAAACAAGACGTGATCAAACCTAGATTTGGATTTATTACGCAAAATATACTTGGCATTTAAATGTAAAGGTTTCTTTAGTTCTGATGGATGAGATAACAATTTTGTGACATTTATTTATATAATGATAAGTAAATAAAATATTTTATATAAATATTTATAATGCATATTATTTTGTATTTAACTAGGTACTCGTGGGTATCGTAAGAGGTGACTAAAACGTATCTAAAGCGATGTTTTATCATATTCACTAAATCTTAGCACTTTCACTGCATTACATAGAATATCATCAAAATTATTTAATATAACAGTTTAAAATATTAAAATATTGTATTCAATATTTTAATGTTTTGAGCTGTTATATTAAATGATTATAAAACAATGCCGCCATATACACTTCACATTACCGCCAAGATTCCTCCTACTTATATATTATTCATTCATATCATCATCATCATCATGATATATATTCATTCATATACTTATAGACTATACACAATACTGTCGTGTAGATAATAAATTATAAGAATATTCAAAGACAAAACATAAAATGGCGATCACCAAGGAATAGTCGTCGTTTAATGAAGTTTGCGTAATTAATGTTGCCAGTAAAATGGGCCGACATCAAACACAAAGAAAGAAAGGAAGGCAAGATATAAACCAGGGCGAGTAGCAAAATGAAAACTCAAATATAATTCAACGAGTTTATTTCATTATTAAATTGTTCGTGAAAGGAAGATAACCTCAGTTTAAGTCGGTAAGAAAGTTTCGTTTAACTTTGCCTTAACGAGGTGAGGAAACCTGACTTTTGTCGACTTCAGCGCCACCCGGTGTTTTTGTTCGCAACTGACTCGCGTGTACCGACATGATGCGGTTAAAAAAGGAATTACAATGTTGTCTTAAAGTTTCACCTAAGAACGTACCCTCTTATACTTTGAAACGACATTTTAAATTCAAATATTCCTTGAATATATTTTAAAAACTTAACTATATTTTACTGTTTCAACATAAACTTTTTACGTGTCTTCTTGTAATATAGGCAAATTAAGAGCAGAATATCCGGAAGAGAAGAGAGTTTTATTTGGTGACCACACAGAAATCTTATCTTATATACTTAAATAACTTGTGCAAATGTACTTTCTAGTTTACATATTATATAATGTTAACCACATGTGATTCTAATATATTTTATTTAAGTGAGTAAAACCATCTGTTCCGAAGGGAATTCGTTTGATTTGGTTTAACTTTTATTTACCTCTCAAAATATTAAATAATTTTTTTTTGTCCGTATGATTCCGGAGTAAGAATGCACTAAATCTTTACCAATATTAATAAATCTACGAGAAATTACATCCCCTGTCATATCCAATTAGTATCTAGTAATTACTATCAGAATGCATTACTATGGCGAGCGGACAACACCCTTAATAAACCAAATAAGAAGTGTAAATTTATTATATTTAACGCTAAGATAGCGGACATGCAATCTAGGTTATTTCGCAACTTACCAATAGGCAAGATTACTTAGGATAAAGGTTCAATCTTTTTTTAATTTAAATTAAAAAGAAGAACATTATTTATTATTTATGTTATTTAAATAAAGATCGCTGTGTGATAGCGGCTACGAATACTACCAACCCTAACGTTGCTCGTGAATGTCGTAAAAGACGACTAAGAGCCTTATAATTGACCTGGGCCAACACCACCTGATGCCGTTTGGTCAACAATTACATTCCTAAGGTGGGTTGACATCAAGCAGGCAACCGGTCATAAAACTATTGGCAATAACTCTTGCAATATGTAGGAAGAGGAGTACATATTGCGTCGACCCCAAATAATTGGGATAAGAGCAGGAGAATGATGAAATAAAGACACAACCCTTTACTAAGGAAATAATCCTTGTATTGCGGGGAGTTTACAAACCTGCAATTGGCGCAGATAAATTACATCCAGACTCAGAAACAACAGTTTACAGATCGCACAAAGTATTATCCGACGTGCGAATCGATTACATGGCACTGGCACGGAAGGTCGGTATCTAAACCACTCAGCCATATATGCAGTGAAATAGACAATTCATAATAGAATTCTGCTTACTGTATTGTTCTCCACTTTTGTTATTGATATAATAGTGAATATCTATATTAGTTTTATGTATCCTAAGTATTTTTTGATTGATGTTTCTGCCGCCCTTTTGCGACACCCAGGGAATAGCTAGGCCGCTGCCTATCAATACAAACTCCAAACCCACCCAGTTGGGCATCCGGCTCTCTCGCTCACCGAACGTAGCGCATTAGCACATAGCCATTACTCAGACGTCGATCTTCTACAAGAGTGTAATACTACCCTGAATGGATCAGCCTGTTCATCATCAACTGTTAACAGCGTGGTCCTACCACTAAAAACGAACTATATATATATATATATATATATATATATATATACATATATATATATATATATATATATATATATATATATGTATATATATATATATATATATATATATATATATATATATATATATATATATATATATATATATATACATATATATATATATATATATATATATATAAACCTATAGCAACACGTCTGACTAGCGTATAGGTCAATTACCCACCTTCCATCCCTCAGCCCATATACGTCCACTGTTGGATATAGGCCTCCCCACGAAAATGCCATCTGTAACGGTCCTGTGCCACCTGCATCCAACGGTTCCTGCAACCTTGATGAGGTCATCAGTGCACCGAGCGAGGTGGCCTGCTCATTGCCACTTCAACGTGCTAATTCTTCGGGCTATATCGGTTACACCCGTTCTTCTACGGATTTCCGTATTCCGGATTTTGTCACGTAGAGAAATACCGAGCATAGCCCTCTCCATAGCACGCTGAGCGACTTTGAGCCTTTTTATGAGGCCGACCTTTAGAGACCACGTGTCAGTGCCGTAAGTCATCGCTGGTAACACACACTGGTTATAAACCTTTGTTTTCAGACACTGCGGAATATTAAACGAGAAGATCTTCCTAAGTTTCCCGAACGCTGCCCAGCCGAGTTGGATTCGTCAGCTGACTTCTTTCTCGAAATTGGATCTACCTAATTGGACTGTTTGTCCTAGGTAAACATAGTGATCGACAACTTCGAGAATCGCATTCCCAACCAGGACCGGTACAGAAATGACATGGGCATTAGATATGACTTTCGTCATGTCCATGTTCATTTGCAGCCCTACTAGTTGGAAGACCTTGCTGAGGTCATTGAGCATGGTGCCAAGGTCCTCCAGGGATTCTGCCATGACTACGATATCATCTGCAAATCGAAGGTGATTGATGTATTCGCCATTGATGTTGATGCCGAGTCCGGTCCAGTCTAAGAGCTTGAAGACATCTTCCAGCGCAGTGGTGAACAGTTTCGGAGAGATAGCGTCTCCCTGTCTCACACCTTTCTGCAACTGAATCGGTTTCGTACTCTTATCTTGGATGCGGACTGATATAGTATCGTTTTTATACAAACACTTCAGCGCTTCGATATATCGATAGTCAATTTGGCACCTCTGAAGGGACTGCAGCACTGCCCAAGTTTCGACAGAATTTAATTAATTAATTACCCACCTACTATAGAGAATTTCTAGCCTAGTGGGACGTATACGATCTGAAATGGTGATGATATCGGTGATAAATAAAACATTATAAACCTAATAATGAAAAAGAAAATGCTTTATAATAATTTCAGTAAAGTGTTACACAATACCAAAAGCTAAAACGTGTATATTCTTAAGTAGTCAAAACATTATATCTGGCAAACTTCCAAAGGACCGACTTACTAGATACGAATACTAAATCCTAGTATATCTTTTTATTTTGTATTGTGAATATATTATTAGTATTATATTCACCATCCTGTTGTGTAGTGGCTGGTATGAATATTACCAACCCTTAGTTTACTGGTAGTTGTCGTAAAAGACGACTATGCGCTTTATTTTGTCCTGAGCCAACTCCATATGATGCCGTTTGATCAATAATTATATTCATAAGGAGAGTTGAAGTTAGGCAGCCGGGAAATCATGAAACGAAACGTAATAAACTTAATCTTTGGCAATATGTACGATGGAAGTGGAAATACAATGGCGAAAAACGATACGATGATATATATATTGCGTCAACTGCAAGTAATAGGGATAAGAATTAGGATCATAATGCTGATGATGATGATTTATTATCTCTTAGATATTCTTACAACTCTTAGACGAATCAAATATTTTTTTTATTCACATTACCCGGCACTAAGAAATTAATCCTTGTATTGCGGGGAAATTTACAAACATATAATTAACATACATAAATTACATATAGACTCAAAACATCAATTTGTAAATCCCACAAAGTATAGTTCTATGTAGGAATCGAACCCACGGCACTGGCCCGGAAGCTACAACGCCATCTGTGTATTCAATCTGTATCCAGAGTAGTAGTCTCTTCTACAAAATAATGTCTTCGTCAAAAATTCACCGTATCCCACATTCACATCACGTAACAAGATGTCCCATCATATTTTCTATTATAACTAAACTATCCCGTATACACCCGTCCCTTATCTCAATGCATATTTGTTTTATTTTTATATAAATAACTTGATTTTATTTTAATTTTAAGAATATTGGTCTGGCAGCTACTATGAATTGTGGCCTTATTATTTTTCTAAGTTGCCGTAAGAGTCAATTAAAATCTCATCTATTTAATGAAAATTTAATAGTGGTAGGACCACACTGCTGACAGTTCTCTGTCTACAGCCGCGGGCCGGTCCGCCCGGGGTAGTACCACACTGAGCAGAAGATCGACGTCTGAGTAATGGCAATGTGCTTTTGCGCTTTGTTCGGTGAGCGAGAGAGCCGGAAGCCCAATTAAGTGAGTTTGGGGTTTATATTGGTAGGCAGCGGCCGAGGGCGGCGGAGGGTATAATCCTTGGTATTGCAAAGGTCACCATGGATGGCAGTGACACTTATCATCAGGTGTACTGCTTACTCGTTTGCTACCACTAGCAATAAAACAAAAATTAAAGATTGCGTTTCGAAGTAAGTCTCACATCATGCCTATTATTGAGATCAAAATTATCTATCTTCTCTTTACCGGTGGGCCATAAAGCGTTCAACTTGTTAATTTCAGATGATCGTCGATAGCCTTTTTTCTTAGATCATTTTATTTATCAAGAAAAGGGCAAGGATGAAGGAGTTCATTGTCATCCCAGCTCATATATGTACATCCCACTGGTAGTCTCCTTTAAAATAGAAGGAAAATTAACCTACCATAATACACTTTTTTTTTTTGCAAGCTGTGGAAACGCATTTCCGCGCTATCCCCCGCCGGTGACAGGCGAGGGGGAGTGTGGAACTCGCCGGCCAGCTGCCTGGCCGGCATACCCACTAAAATCACAGCGGCCCCTTCCACGCTTTTACGGGGTGCCAGAGAGATAGTCTACTGACATTCGATCCCCGGCACCCCAACGCTTGGCCATTGGCCCACGCCCGATCCGGCCCACAACGAGCGCAACTCCCTCCTCTGCCAATCAGGCAGCCCCCCAGAAGTAGGGCCTCCTCGCCGTGATGAGGGTATCATCCGCATAGCAGATGACCCCCATCCCGGGGAGAAGCCGACCCCGTAGGAGCCAGTCGAATCCGACGTTCCACAGAGCCGGACCGTGGACCGAGCCCTGTGGGACGCCACACTCCACCCGATGGCGATATATGCGCCCGTCACCCCCCTCCCAGAGCACGTGCCTTTCCTCGAGGTACGCCTCCAACAGCCTTCAGAGATACGGAGTCACTCCATGGTACCGAAGTGCCTCCTTCAACGTTTCGTGTGGAAGACTGTTGAAGGCGTTCTTGATGTCGAGCAACACTGCCAGAAGAACCTCCTTTTGGGCCACCGCTTCGGTGGCCAGAGACTTCAGGGCGGCCAATGCATCGATTGTTGACCGGCCGCTCCTGAACCCGTATTGACATCCTGACAGTCCCGGCCCGACTTCCACGAGATGCTGTACGAGACGGTCCACAAGCACCTTCTCGAACAATTTGGCCGTCTCGTCCAGCAGCACCAGTGGTCTGTACGCAGAAGGGGAGTCAACTGGGCGACCCTCCTTCCGGAGCAGGCACAATCTGCCAACCTTCCATTGCTTCGGGAACTGCCCAGACCTCAAACACATGTTGAGCAGTTCCCGGAGTTCACCCTTGAGGTAATCTGCGTCGATACCAAGCACAAGCCCCGGGACGCCGTCCGGGCCAGGCTCTTTCCTTTTCCCGTGAAGTCGCGAGAGGGCCACTTCCATTTCTTGGTCGATGATGGGTGGAATTGTGGTCTCCACCTCCATCACCGACCGAGGACCATTCGAGGGGAACATATCCCATAGAACGCGGGAACTGCTCCCCCATTATCCCCGACAGGAAACCCGAGTCCATCGATTCGATGATGGGAGCGCCAGAGGCACGCAGTTTGTGCCGCGCCCGCTGATATGGGCGACCCCACGGGTCCCGGTCGAGGCCTGCAAGTAGCTACTCACGGGCCCTCTTCTTCGCCTGGCTGATGGCCAGCTGCAAAGACTTCTTCCTCGTCTTGTTTCGAGAAGATCGCAGCTGACCCTCAAGGACGTCGTCCCGGTCGACTCTCTGACGGTATCGAACGTAGACACACCGCGCCCGGTTAGAAGCCACCCGAAGATTCGCAATCTCAGGTGACCACCAGTACACCTGACGGCGCAGCGGCCTCCCCCGAGCCCTCGGCATCGCCGCATCGCAGATTGCCTCAAGGGCACTTCTCATTTGGCCTGCAAGCCCCTCCATATCTGTGGATAAATGTCCCGTCCTGCCCCAACGCTGTGCTATAGCAGACTCCCGACCCATTTCCAGGTCGAGTTGAGCAATGGCCCATTTTGGGAGTCTACCCCTTCTTCCGCGCCGAGGCTCTGGTGGTCCCCGAAGGGTGGAGATCTCGAACCGCACATAGCGGTGATCCGAGAGGGTCCCAAGGAGGGTTGACGTCTGGCAGGCGGCCGGACATAAAACTATTGCCAATAACTTTTACAATATGTACTATGAAAGAAGAGTACATACTGTATCGACGCCAAGTAATTGGGATAAGAGTAGGAGAATGATGATGAGATATGGTTCTTGCAACAGTTTATCAGTTTTGATTCACTTAATTTTTTTTAAACCCGATTAAAATTGTTCAGCTTTCAGAGAATGAAATAAATGTACAAATTTAAAGTGAAAATATAGTTTTGTTCTGTACTCTTTAATACCAGAATAATACTATTGCCGATATTGTTTACATGACACTTAATGACTTTATTGTTAAAACAATATTATTTTGAAAAAGTCGTAGATCCACTTGTTCATATAACAATAGGTCCAACAATGAACTAAAAATCTCACTTCTTTAATTTTATTTTCTAAACTTTATGCATAAATCAACTCACTAAATAGTCATTTATATAAGCTCGTAATTGACAATAGATGACAATAGTAAGTACGTTGAATGCCAATAAATTCCTAAAACCTCTCAACACGGAGACATATTAAATTTTATTGGTGTATGGCGATCGTAAAAATTCGGAAACGCTCGTTTCGGCGTTGCGACACGATTCGAAACTATGACTATTGAAAAAAAAAACAACTCGAAAATACTATGCGTTAGAGCCGTTCAAATGTTTTTCGTTATATTTTTCACTAAGGCCGTAATACCAGCCAAGTTATTGTTGCTGGCGCTTTTATAAAAAAGCAACAATAGATATGTTTGCGCTGAATTTTTCACATGCTTTTCACTTGAATATTGAAATGTTTGAAACGTTAAATCTACAGAAATAATTGATTGAATTAGGCGATACATGATGGAAATCCATTATTTTTATAAAATGGAGGCAAGGAAGGAAGATCAACCACTTTCCCACGGTTAATCAATATACTGTACACCTCAAGAGAGGAAGGAATACGGGATGGGATTAAGGTGGAATAGGATATAAGGAAATCTTACTCCTGTGATGAGCACCGCCTCCAGAACTTCTACTTGCAATTTTCCGCAGAACTTCAAATAAAGATTCGACACGTGTTTCCCCTCTAAACGAGGCATCCTCAGGACGGTTTGGCTTCAAATCGGTCTTCCATCCTCTCCTCCATTTTATAACTACAGAAATAAATCAATATGATTTGAAATATACGTAATTATAAAGTGTTTTATTGATGCTGTCGCATAAAGAAAACGACTATAACTGTTTTTAAGCTTAAATTTTGGAAGCCCAACCACGGCTGAATAGTAACAGCGAAGGAATACAATGGGTTATGGCGCCGCGCTTGTGTACGACAACAAGAAGGAGAGGTCGAGGTATATCCATACAATTGCCTGCCAAAAAAGGTTTCAATTCAAAATCCGATAAATATGTAGTTTTATAAGACAAATTCCGTTATTTTCAACCATCCATCCATCCACTCATTAAACGTCAAATGTCTCCTCATGAAAGGGGTAGAGTGCCATGATCGTCACGATTGGTAGGCTACTGGAGTTGTGTTTTAATGCAGGAGTAGCAGCACATGCTGGGGAACTGCGGATGGTGCTACTCATTCAGTTGATGATCTCGCAACTGATTTCTATTGTAGTGATTTAGGTACCGTGCCACTGTTATGAATTCTTTTCTTACGAGAAATAATTTCTTGCTGTGGAATTGTTTTGAGTCTGAGTGTAATTTGTGTTCTATAATTGTTTGTTAATTCCTTCATATTATTAGGGATTATATGCTTAGCGCAGGATGTAGTCTTCCCATGCTAGTATTGCCAATCTTTCTATCCCCATAGTCATCCCAGCCTTTTGCCATACATTGCTGGATGGAGGCCTTCCTAACTTCTTCTTCATCGACTTCACTTTGCCATAATGTGAAGTCCTGTGCTGTCCGCATCTCATTAGATTATGAAGAGTCATTACTTTAAGTAATCTTTACTAATTCGTTCCACCATGACGATGCATCACACACTGTATGGACCGATACGTGGTCCACAAAATAACAGTGTTTTAAGATATAGAGCTCTCCGAATTCTTTACTATATTTTTTTTGTTTAAAATTGATGCAAGTATTTATTAAAAAAACAGCCAAGTGCGAGTCAGACTCACGGACGAAAGGTTCAATACCATTATCTATAAAAATAGTAAAAAAAATCACGTTTGTTGTATAGGAGCTCACTTAAATATTTATTACATTTTTTGTTTTTTAGTAGTTATGGCGACATCAGAAATATATCATCTGTGAGAATTTTAACTGCTGAACTATCAGGGTTAATGAGATACAGCTTGGCCAAACAGATAGACAGCGGAATCTTAGTAATAGCGTCCTGTTTTATCCTATGGGCTCGGAACCCTAAAAACTAACTTTAGAGCAAGTGTAATTATGAAAAGGCAGTAGTCCTTTAATCTTATCAAGAAGAGTATCTAATTATATTTAAATTAATTGATTTTACGTTGAAATATACAAAAAAAAAATGTTCTCGCCAAAAGCTTCCACAACTCATCAGGAGAAGGAAATCCTTAAAATCATTGCATATTCTAAGCCAAGTGTGTCTTGTGTGTCTCTGCTCACCACTGTTGGATTCGTATCTTCTTCATAATAGAAGAAAAACAAAACTATACCACTTCGGTGAGAAGGGTTGACGTAATGTTTTATTTCAACTTTTCCTTCACTTGAATAGATGTTACCTGCATATTTATGTAATACCACGTTGGTTTCGACGACCTACTTACTACGTTGGTCCGTCATGTTGGTATAGCATTTTATTTCAACTTTTCCTTCACTTGAATAGATGTTACCTGCATATTTATGTAATACCACGTTGGTTTCGACGACCTACTTACTACGTTGGTCCGTCATGTTGGTATAGCATTTTATTTCGAGTTTTTCTTCTCTTGTATAGATGCTATATGCCTTAGTCATCAATTTAGACATTTAAGTGCAAGACAGTGACTAATTGTATTATTCTCCATAACCACTGAGAAAAGGTAATCTTAGCCCGTTACCACACGTGAAACACAAGTACCTAAACAACTATCAAATTCTCTACATATACATCACAAAGATAAATATCCCCTTTACATGGTAACCACTCGTAGCAAGCAGCAAGCGCAATGAACCATTCAATCTAGATATAAGTAGATATGATTTTACGGTTGAACATATAGCGACGCGGCGCTCTCTGCCGTTTACAACAACCACCCTATTTCCCATATTTCCAACTACAGAATACCTAGAAGGCGACCAAAAATTCTGTTTTACGAGGGTGCCTGCATAAAGTCCGATTTATAAGAATAAATACATGGTAAGTAACAGCCTCCTTCAAGCCTCCACGTCTCGCTCATTTATTTGAATTTACGTATGTACTGAAGTGGAAGCGCTGGTTTATTCGTCGTGAGCAATTTTTATAATATTCTCGGTTTTACGGTAACATTTGTTAAAGTAATTTATTTATAACACTATGTATATGTATTATAATTATTTGGTGGCTATTTACATATCAATGTCTGGAGTATTTTCTTTTTAGTGTTTTTACATTAAATAAAAAATTACCTATAACCTATTTGTCACTCACATGCCGCGTAAGTGGGGCTTAATTAGAACGTATTTGCAATATTTATGGTCGCAAATCTCATGTCATCATCATCATTTCAAACCACAGTTGGGCTCGAGTCTCCTCCATAATAGGAGAAAAAATAAACTATTATACCACGCTGGCCAGACGTGTTGGTATAGGGTTTTGTTTCAAGTTTTCCTTCTCTTGCACAGATGCCATACGTATATTATATCCCTTAATCGTCTTTTACGAACATCCACGGGTAAGATAGGTGGTGAATTGTATACTTACTCCAACACCACACTAAATTTTTACACATCATTCATTCTCCTACTCTTATTCCAATTACTTGGGGCCGATACAATATGTACTCTTCTTTCATAGTACATATTGTAAAAGTTATTGGCAATAGTTTTATGACCGGCCGCCTGCCAGACGTCAACCCTCCTTGCGAATGTAATTGTTAACCAAACGGCATCAGATGTAGTTGGCCCAGGTCGTTATAAGGCTCTTCATCCATCAGCCCGTAAACGTCCACTGTTGGACATAGGCCTCCCCACGAGAATGCCATCTATAACAGTCCTGTGCCACCTGCATCCAATGGTTTCCCGCGACCTTGATGAGGTCATCAGTCCACCGAGTGGGGGGTCGTCCTACGCTGCGTCGTCCGATTCGTGGTCGCCACTCGAGAACCTTTCTTCCCCAACGGTTGTCGGTTCGTCGAGCGATGTGGCCTGCCCATTGCCACTTCAACGTGCTAATCCTTAGGGCTATGTCGGTTACACCCGTTCTTCTACGGATTTCCGTATTTCGGATTTTATCACGTAGAGAAATACCGAGCATAGCCCTCTCCATAGCACGCTGAGCGACTTTGAGCCTTTTTATGAGGCCGACATTTAGAGACCACGCTCTTATAAGGCTCTTAGTCGTCTTTTAAAACATTGACGAGCAAAGAAAGGGTTGTTAGTATTCGTAGCCGCTACCACACAGCACACGACATTTTTTACACATATATTTGTGTATAACACAATATTAATTCAACAAATATACATGTATCGTCAACTTAAACACAATTAACAGTGACGTCATCAGTGTATCTGATAACTCAGCTCGAACATAACGAGGCATACAGCATCACTTAGTATTTGATTACTTGCGATCAGGGCCCGGGGAGGGGGATGCCGGCAGTCGATTACTGGACGGAAATGATCCTTTAGCATTCGAAGCGCGACGAGGCCGTCAGATTAACGCAAACCGTTATACGTGACGCCGTCAATTTGACGTCCGGTGACGCGGCCATTGCCGTATCTGATCGTTACGGTTTTAGTTTCTAAATCGATTGAACGTGACCGGTTTGTACTTACCTACGTGATTTTGTAGTTCTATCCCTGACGAGCGTCTAACATATTTATTGGATTATATCTATAAAGGCCGATTTATTTTTAAATTTCTTAAACGGAATGTCTTATTGCTACTCGGTATTGTGTCATTCTATATTGAATATAGGGTTAGAGAAAAGAATTGTGTTGTTTTTCTATTTCTGTTTTTAATGGATCTTTGCAAAAGTGGACTTCTCGCAGGCTCTCACGCTCACCGAATGATGCGTAACAGCACATTGCCATTGCTCAGATGTCGATTTTCTGCGAGAGTGTGGTACTACTCCAGAGGGATCGGCCCGCGGCTGTAGATAGAAAACTGTCAACGGTGTGGTCGTAGGACCACACTGTTGACAGTTGACAATAGCAGTAGTGCTATTGTTGATATAATTTTCTGCGAGAGTGTGGTACTACTCCAGAGGGATCGGCCCGCGGCTGTAGATAGAAAACTGTCAACGGTGTGGTCGTAGGACCACACTGTTGACAGTTGACAATAGCAGTAGTGCTATTGTTGATATAATTTTCTGCGAGAGTGTGGTACTACTCCAGAGGGATCGGCCCGCGGCTGTAGATAGAAAACTGTCAACGGTGTGGTCGTAGGACCACACTGTTGACAGTTGACAATAGCAGTAGTGCTATTGTTGATATAATTTTCTGCGAGAGTGTGGTACTACTCCAGAGGGATCGGCCCGCGGCTGTAGATAGAAAACTGTCAACGGTGTGGTCGTAGGACCACACTGTTGACAGTTGACAATAGCAGTAGTGCTATTGTTGATATAATTTTCTGCGAGAGTGTGGTACTACTCCAGAGGGATCGGCCCGCGGCTGTAGATAGAAAACTGTCAACGGTGTGGTCGTAGGACCACACTGTTGACAGTTGACAATAGCAGTAGTGCTATTGTTGATATAATTTTCTGCGAGAGTGTGGTACTACTCCAGAGGGATCGGCCCGCGGCTGTAGATAGAAAACTGTCAACGGTGTGGTCGTAGGACCACACTGTTGACAGTTGACAATAGCAGTAGTGCTATTGTTGATATAATTTTCTGCGAGAGTGTGGTACTACTCCAGATGGATCGGCCCGCGGCTGTAGATAGAAAACTGTCAACGGTGTGGTCGTAGGACCACACTGTTGACAGTTGACAATAGCAGTAGTGCTATTGTTGATATAATTTTCTGCGAGAGTGTGGTACTACTCCAGAGGGATCGGCCCGCGGCTGTAGATAGAAAACTGTCAACGGTGTGGTCGTAGGACCACACTGTTGACAGTTGACAATAGCAGTAGTGCTATTGTTGATATAATTTTCTGCGAGAGTGTGGTACTACTCCAGAGGGATCGGCCCGCGGCTGTAGATAGAAAACTGTCAACGGTGTGGTCGTAGGACCACACTGTTGACAGTTGACAATAGCAGTAGTGCTATTGTTGATATAATTTTCTGCGAGAGTGTGGTACTACTCCAGATGGGTCGGCCCGCGGCTGTAGATAGAAAACTGTCAACGGTGTGGTCGTAGGACCACACTGTTGACAGTTGACAATAGCAGTAGTGCTATTGTTGATATAATTTTCTGCGAGAGTGTGGTACTACTCCAGAGGGATCGGCCCGCGGCTGTAGATAGAAAACTGTCAACGGTGTGGTCGTAGGACCACACTGTTGACAGTTGACAATAGCAGTAGTGCTATTGTTGATATAATTTTCTGCGAGAGTGTGGTACTACTCCAGAGGGATCGGCCCGCGGCTGTAGATAGAAAACTGTCAACGGTGTGGTCGTAGGACCACACTGTTGATAGTTGACAATAGCAGTAGTGCTATTGTTGATATAATTTTCTGCGAGAGTGTGGTACTACTCCAGAGGGATCGGCCCGCGTCTGTAGATAGAAAACTGTCAACGGTGTGGTCGTAGGACCATACTGTTGACAGTTGACAATAGCAGTAGTGCTATTGTTGATATAATTTTCTGCGAGAGTGTGGTACTACTCCAGAGGGATCGGCCCGCGTCTGTAGATAGAAAACTGTCAACGGTGTGGTCGTAGGACCACACTGTTGACAGTTGACAATAGCAGTAGTGCTATTGTTGATATAATTTTCTGCGAGAGTGTGGTACTACTCCAGAGGGATCGGCCCGCGGCTGTAGATAGAAAACTGTCAACGGTGTGGTCGTAGGACCACACTGTTGACAGTTGACAATAGCAGTAGTGCTATTGTTGATATAATTTTCTGCGAGAGTGTGGTACTACTCCAGAGGGATCGGCCCGCGGCTGTAGATAGAAAACTGTCAACGGTGTGGTCGTAGGACCACACTGTTGACAGTTGACAATAGCAGTAGTGCTATTGTTGATATAATTTTCTGCGAGAGTGTGGTACTACTCCAGAGGGATCGGCCCGCGGCTGTAGATAGAAAACTGTCAACGGTGTGGTCGTAGGACCACACTGTTGACAGTTGACAATAGCAGTAGTGCTATTGTTGATATAATTTTCTGCGAGAGTGTGGTACTACTCCAGAGGGATCGGCCCGCGGCTGTAGATAGAAAACTGTCAACGGTGTGGTCGTAGGACCACACTGTTGATAGTTGACAATAGCAGTAGTGCTATTGTTGATATAATTTTCTGCGAGAGTGTGGTACTACTCCAGAGGGATCGGCCCGCGTCTGTAGATAGAAAACTGTCAACGGTGTGGTCGTAGGACCACACTGTTGACAGTTGACAATAGCAGTAGTGCTATTGTTGATATAATTTTCTGCGAGAGTGTGGTACTACTCCAGAGGGATCGGCCCGCGTCTGTAGATAGAAAACTGTCAACGGTGTGGTCGTAGGACCACACTGTTGACAGTTGACAATAGCAGTAGTGCTATTGTTGATATAATTTTCTGCGAGAGTGTGGTACTACTCCAGAGGGATCGGCCCGCGGCTGTAGATAGAAAACTGTCAACGGTGTGGTCGTAGGACCACACTGTTGATAGTTGACAATAGCAGTAGTGCTATTGTTGATATAATTTTCTGCGAGAGTGTGGTACTCCTCCAGAGGGATCGGCGCGCGTCTGTAGATAGAAAACTGTCAACGGTGTGGTCGTAGGACCACACTGTTGACAGTTGACAATAGCAGTAGTGCTATTGTTGATATAATTTTCTGCGAGAGTGTGGTACTACTCCAGAGGGATCGGCCCGCGTCTGTAGATAGAAAACTGTCAACGGTGTGGTCGTAGGACCACACTGTTGACAGTTGACAATAGCAGTAGTGCTATTGTTGATATAATTTTCTGCGAGAGTGTGGTACTACTCCAGAGGGATCGGCCCGCGGCTGTAGATAGAAAACTGTCAACGGTGTGGTCGTAGGACCACACTGTTGACAGTTGACAATAGCAGTAGTGCTATTGTTGATATAATTTTCTGCGAGAGTGTGGTACTACTCCAGAGGGATCAGCCCGCGGCTGTAGATAGAAAACTGTCAACGGTGTGGTCGTAGGACCACACTGTTGATAGTTGACAATAGCAGTAGTGCTATTGTTGATATAATTTTCTGCGAGAGTGTGGTACTACTCCAGAGGGATCGGCCCGCGGCTGTAGATAGAAAACTGTCAACGGTGTGGTCGTAGGACCACACTGTTGATAGTTGACAATAGCAGTAGTGCTATTGTTGATATAATTTACCTGTAAAATACCTCAATTTTTAATAATTTTGCTTCGGAAACATTTCTCGTACGAATAAAAACAATCAAATTGCTCTATTTTAAGAAAATTTAAGGATATTTCCCGTAGTTTCTGTCCTTTCCTTCAGCGATAAAAACATGAGATCTAAATTCATTTATTCTATAAATTTCTCTTGCTAACCATTCATCAGCCAATGGTCGTCCACTATTGGACATAGACTTCACCAATGGAGGCAGTGCCATAATTATCACGTTCAATAAAAACGGCTTGGCAACCATATTTAATGCTATAAATTGCTCAAGAGATTCCGTATCTCTGGTGATATCGTTATTATTTTAATGACTTAAACAGGATAAAAAGGTAACACATTGTATTTTTAACACGTCACCACATGAGGATTACGTGTACACGAGTATATACATGTTCACACGAATATTGCGTATACGAAACGGAGTTCATAACAGCTCTTCCCATGAACATGAAGGCCAAAAATTGCAATAGCCAATCATCAGGAACAATTTTATACTTGATATTTATCCATTCATTCATCAGCCTGTAAACGTCTATTGTTGGACATAAGCCTCCCCATGAGAGGGGGGGGGGGGGGAATAATGCCATTATCTCCACGCTTGGAGGTGGACTGGCGATTGCGGTAGATGTTATGAAGTTTCCAAGGAGATATTCGCTGCCTACTCTCCCGCGGAGACCCCGACTCCCGGTGAGATTTTTACTACTCCCACGGGCAAGTAAGGCATGACGACAATCGTATTCTTTTCCCGTCGCCACACGGGGAATACTGATGATAATATCTGCAAAAATAATTTTATTTTGATATATTAATATACAGAATAAAGTCGTGTAAGTTACAAAAATAACTCGAGAACGGTTCAACTGATTTTTACGATATCTGTTTTGTTATTCCTCTTCGCCTCTAAAATCAGAATAACTATTAAAAAAAAGAATTCACATTTGAAATAAAACTACTTTTACGGATTCTATCGCGTTTGTATTTGATTTATAATTTCCCGACGTTTCGAACACTTTACAGTGATCATGGTCACGGGAGGACCATGATCACTGTAAAGTGTTCGAAACGTCGGGAAATTATAAATCAAATACAAACGCGATAGAATCC